>CM057348.1:62808865-64016278 GCA_030015575.1 Agapanthus africanus
AGGGTTTTACCTATTAACAGAGCTATGCTCATCTCCAAGATATAATCATTTTAGGGTGATTTTAACCCATGAACTGGAATATTGTTCATGAAGAACTTAAGGGTTTATTCACAGATCTTGATGATCTTGGAGTTTTTACTCTGTAGAAGCTTTGCTTTTAGGGTTTCTTTATGGATTGTTTCATCTTCTTTACAGAGCATTGCTCTTTAGAAATTTTGGGGAATTTTATTCCCCTCATAATTGATTTTGACAGGTGTCACTCCTGTCTGCAGAGCGTTGCTCTCGAGGAGTTTAACTCCTTGACCCGAGAAGTCTCTCATTAAATGAGAATCTTTTTCAGGATTTCTCCTTTATTTGCACAAATTCGAATTTGTTGGGTCTCTTAATCAGAGCTTATCTTCTCC
The DNA here is from genome assembly GCA_030015575.1 of Agapanthus africanus. Taxonomy (NCBI): domain Eukaryota; kingdom Viridiplantae; phylum Streptophyta; class Magnoliopsida; order Asparagales; family Amaryllidaceae; genus Agapanthus; species Agapanthus africanus. The sequence continues at coordinate 62,809,270 of CM057348.1, forward strand.
ATGAGGATATCAAGGGTTGCTTAAATCCCCGTGTCTGTTTTAATAAGCTTTTTCTTAATCAGTCTGCCCACTAAACTCTTACTGATTTTCCTTTTCAGACGTTATGGCCGCTCATCTGTACGATCTCGACGAGATTATTTCTTATGGAGACATTCGTGCATTGGGCCGCAGCCAGAACCAGGAGTTTACAAATGCTTAATGCGCCGAAATCATGCGTCGCTTTGATGAATACAATGGTCGACTGCTCCCTCGTCGTTCTGCTCTTTTGAAGCTCATTGTGAGAGCGATCTGGGAAGCACTTCCTTTATTCTACGACGGCATGCCACTTAAAGTATTGGATGACGCCGAAGATAAGGTACAATCAATGTATCTGATAGGCCTAATCTCAAAGAAAAGACGAGACAATCTTGTCGATATTCTGCATCAAACTTTCCAACAGGCGACGATAATCGCTGCTTATCGAAGGGCGGAGGACATCAGTGAGGACTCTGACGCTTGTGATCATGAGAGGAAGCATACGAGAATGGTCTGAGAGGCCCGAAACATTTTAGATAGCCTAACTTTTGAATTTCTCAACCCTTGTCCTGGATTTGATGTCTTACCATTGTAAACATTTTCAAGATGTTTTTGTTTACCGTTTTCATCGCTGTAAGAATTTCCTGAAGTATGAATAGACAATTTTTGTTTCCGTGTATTTATTTTATGCACTAAACCCTTTCCGCACATAGATAAATGGGAACGCTTCGAATGCTTAACTGAATGTGAATCAAATGTTCTTCTTATTGTCATTCATAGATGTGGTTGACGTCCGTAGGTTACACCTTTTCATTTCGACTTGACGCAGAGCAGTTTACGCACACTTGAGTAGCACCTCCGTTTTCTGGCATGTAATTTTGGCAAATGTGGCCCGTAAATAGTCCATCTTGACCTCTTTGTAGGGTAGTGATGGCTTAGGAAACAGGTTCAGGTCTGCTGCCTAAGACTTTTCAATTTTATGAGCTATGAGGGTCTCATAAAGAATTTTCTCCCTACAGGTCGAGAGGATCCCGTAAGTGTATTTTCTCCTTAGGAATCGTGAGGATTTCTAAGTATGTTTTTCTCTTAAGAGTCGTAAGGATCTTACAAGAGAATTTTCTGCCTTACAAGTCGAGAGGACTCATAAGTGATATTTTCCTTTCTTGTTGATGTTCGACTTCGAAGAGTGTGGCCCGTGAACAGTCCATCTTGACCTCTTTGCAAAGCAGTGATGGCTTAGGAGACAGGGTTAGGATTTGCCACTTAAGACTTTTCAACTTTATGGGCCATGAGGGTCTCATAAAGATTTTTCTCCCTACGAGTCGAGAGGATCTCGTATGTGTATTTTCTCCTTAGGAATCGTGAGGATTCCTAAGTGTGCTTTTCTCTTGAGAGTCACAAGAGAATTTTCTTCCTCACAAGTCGAGAGAACTCGTAAGTGATTGATGAGTTGACCTGCTCCCGAATAAAAGTATTGCTTTGACGGGGAGGTTGAAGGTTGACTTTGGCCGTTTTCTACGGGGTCAGGATTGACTTTTGCCGTGTTCCACTAGGTCAGGGGTTGACTTTAGCCATATGGGGTCAGGATTGACTTTAGCCATACGGGGTCAGGGGTTGACTTTAGCCATATGGGGTCAGGATTGACTTTAGTCATACAGGGTCAGTGGTTGACTTTAGCCATATGGGGTTAGGATTGACTTTGGCCATATGGGGTCAGTAGTTGACTTTGGCCATATGGGATCAGGATTGACTTTGGCCATATGGGGTCAGGATTGACTTTAGCCATACGGGGGTCAGGGGTTGACTTTAGCCATACGGGGTCAGGATCGATTTTGGCCATACGGGGTCAGGGGTTGACTTTGGCCATACGGGGTCAGGGGTTGACTTTGGCCATACGGGGTCAGGATTGATTTTAGCCATACGGGGTCAGGAGTTGACTTTAGCCATACGGGGTCAGGGGTTGACTTTAGCCATATGGGGTCAGGATTGACTTTGGCCATACGGGGTCAGGGGTTGACTTTAGCCATATGGGGTCAGGATTGACTCTGGCCATACGGGGTCAGGGGTTGACTTTAGCCATACGGGGTCAGGATTGACTTTAGCCATATGGGGTCAGGATTGACTCTCGGTTGTCTGTGCACCGCCGAGTCATGGAACTAGGAACTTTGCCGCGGCTCCGCTTTGCTGACGTTGCGTCTGCTGTAATGAGACGAATGTCGAGGTGGTCTCGAGGTTGTCTATGAACCGTCGAGATTTGGAACTAGGGACTTTGCCATGGCTCCGAGGTTGATTGTCGCGTCTGAATTCTGCTGGAATGAGGAGGAACGCTGTTGTGGGTCTCCAGGCTGTAGATGTGGCCGTCGAGACTTGGAACTAGGGACTCTGACGTGGCTCCGTGATTGATTGTCGCGTCCGAACCCTGCTGGAATAAGGAGGAACGCTATTATAGGTCTCCAGGCTGTAGATGTAGCCGTCGAGAATTAGCTCTCTTTCTGATGGAGCCTGGTGGGATGATATGGTTCTCTCTTTATTTGCACCCCTGGATTGTATAAAGGGATCGATGTGATCTCACCCGTAGGGCAAAAGTTTCATTTCATATGTATATTTTTTGTTTTCTTTCCGCGATACTCTATCATTTCAGCTTTTTGTATCGCGAAAGTCGCGATTGTCCAATCATTTCGGCTATTTTTCGCGGTGTCCAATCATTTTGGCTATTTTCTTTTTACTCGCTGCTTTTTATTGCGAGTTGCCCAATCATTTCGGCTTTTTTTGTATGCATACATTTTTACTTGCTGATTTTTTTGCAAGTTGTCCCATCATTTCGGCTATTTCATATGCATTTGTGGCTCGCTGACTTTTCGCTGCGAGTTTGGGATTTGATACTGATTTAAGTATCAGCATCGCTACAACTGGGATATTGCCAGGAGCGAATTATCATTTACCTCTGTCGATGTTGAACAAAGGTGGCTTAGAAAATAGGGTTAGGATCCTGTTGACTAAGGCTTTTTGACTTTACGAGCCGTAAGGGTCTCATAAAGGTATTTCTCCCTACGAGTCGAGAGGATCTTGTAGGTGCATTTTCTCCTTAAGAATCATGAGGAGTCTTAAGTGTATGGTCTCTTATAAGTCGTAAGGATCTTATAAGAGTGTTTTCTCCTTATAAGTCGAGAGGACTTACAAGGGTCGTTCACCATGTGAAGATATCCCTCGTCAGTAGTGGGACTCTGTTGGGGAAACGTTTATTTATGTCCATGGATTGTATACAAGGGCCAGCATTGAACCGCTTGTAGGGCAATCTGGGGATTGTAATAGCTTAAGAACAGGTTCAGATCCCTGTAGTTTAAGGCTTATGAATCTTATGAGCCATGAGGGTTCTCCTTATGAGTCGTGAGGATCTCGTAAGTGTAAGTTCTCCTTAGGAATCGTGGGGATTCCTAAGTGTGTTGCTCCCTTGTGAGTTGTAAGGATCTCACGCAGGTATTTTCTCCTTACAAGATCGAGAGGACCTTGTAAGTGCCTTTTAACGAAATTGCACCCTTTCGGGTTTTCACAAAACTCGCTGGTAGCCCTGCTGTTTTTACTCACGGAGCCCTTTCGGGTTTTCATCCGTGCCCATTTCGCTTATGGACGTACCGTTTTTTTTTGCGTCAGCCTTTGGATGCTGCGGGTTGTAGTAGTTTATAGACATCTCGGTCAGGCGTTAGTTTAGGGACGTTTCGGTCCATTGTTAGTTTTAGGACATCTCGGTCCGTTGTTGCAACGGTTTCGTTGGCTACCACTTCTAGAGTTTGGTCCTGGGAAGATAGCGAGCGGACATAGGCATCGTCATCTATCATTACCCTTGGCTGTAACTCGTCAGACATAGTATTTCTTTAGGAACCGACCGTTTATCACCTGAAGGGTCTTTCGCCATGCATATCTATGAGCAAGTAAGCCCCACCCTGGTAGACTTTGTCTATGATGTACGGGCCCTCGTAATTTGGCTCGAACTTCCCCCGTTTGGCACGATTGGGGATCATAGGTCATTTGACCACTAACACGAGTTCACCTTGGCTGAACGTTCTCGGCCTAGTCGATCTCTCATATGAGCAGGTCATTTTTGCTTTGTAAGCTTCCAAGTTTTGCTGCGCCATGAGCCGGGTTTCGTCAAGGGCGTCGAGCTCCTCAAGCCGAAGATGAGCATTATCTTCGTCCGTTAGTTCGTAATGAACCGCCACTCGTAAGGAGGGTAGCTCTATCTTCAAGGGGAGTACCGCTTCAGCGCCGAATACCAATGCATATGGCGTTGTGTTTGTGGCCATTTTGAACATAGTTCGATACGCCTAGAGAGCTTCATGCAGTCTCTCGTGCCAGTCCTTCTTATTTTTGGACACCGTCTTTTTCACGATCTTTGTCAAGGTCTTGTTAAAAGCCTCAGCCAGACCGTTAGCTCGAAGATTATAGACCGAAGAGTATCTCCAGTCTATATTATGTTGCTGTGCGAAGCGGCTGATTTTGTGACTTCTATAGGCTGACCCGTTATCAGAGATAATCCATCGCGGAGTGCCGAATCGATAGATGACGTGTGTCTTGAAGAAATGGAGGATATTCTCCGTCTTCACTTCTCTTAGTGGTACTGCTTCTGCCCACTTGGAGAAGTAATCGGTTGTTGCCAATATGAACCGATGTCCTCTGGACGATGCTGGTTCGATGGGCCCGATTATGTCAGTTCCCCACATTTCGAACGGCCAGCTAGCCACCGTTGGGTGTAGCGGATTTGGATGCTGGTGGATGAAGTCCCCGTGAATTTGGCACGAGTGGCACTGCTTCGCGTATTCGAGACAGTCCTGAATCATCATGGGCCAATAGTAACCCATCCTTTTGATTTTCAGCTTCATCTTCGGCCCGGCTTGGTGAGAACCGCAGAGTCCGTCGTGAGTTTCTTGGACAACTTTCCTTACTTCTTCAGGTCCCAGGTATCTTAGCCATAGAGAATCAAATGTTCTCTTATATAGAGTGTCATTGATGAAGGCAAAAGACAGAGCTTGTTTCATGAGCTGATGTCTTAACGACACATCTTCAGGTGTTCGACGGGATTTGAAGTAGTCTATAAAAACTTCCCTCCAATCCTTACACTTTTTCTGGTCTTTTACTTGCAGGGTCACCTGCTTGGTCGCTCTCTTTTCTTCGGACGACTCCGGAGATATTTCTGCCGGCGTAAGAACCCGACGGCTTTGTATGACGATCCTCACGTCATCGAGGTTTTCATCAGCCATCTCTTTAGTGAGTTTGGCTAATGCATCCGCCTTGCTATTTTCCGCACGCGGTATACTTTCCACGGCGTAGGCAGGGATTTGAGTCAGCAACTGTTGCACTCTCTCGCCATACTTCACCAATTCTGGTTTGCACGTTTGATAGTCGCCGTTTACTTAGCTAACGACCAGTTGGGAGTCTCCGTATATGAGGAGGTCTTCAATTCCCATGCCGACAGCAATCTCAAGACCTGTTATCAAAGCTTCATATTCAGTTTCATTGTCTATCCTCGGTTCTGTTAGGGAAAAGGCAAAGCGCATTATCCCTCTTTGCGGAGTCACAAAGATGAGGCCCACCCCCGATTTGATTATGGGGGAGTTATGCTTTCACTTCTTCATAGAAGATGCTCCGTTGAAGTAGAGTTTTCATCGGGTATCACTCCCTCCTTTCTCCCCGTCGATCATGTCAAATGCGTGCTCATCTGGAAATTCGCAGTTCAAGGGAGAGTCGGCAGGTATAGGATGCACAGCGAGGAAATCGGCGATGGCCTGGCCTTTCACTGTCTTGAGCGGTCGATATGCTATCGAGAACTCCATCAAGAGGAGGGCTCATTTAGCGAGTCGTCCTGTTAGTATGGCTCTTGACATCAAATACTTGAGAGGATCCACTTTTGATATGAGGTGGACCTCATGCGCCAACGCATAATGCCGGAGCTTCGTTATCGCAAAGATTAATGCCAGGCAGTGTTTTTCGATAGGGGAGTAGTTGTTTTCTGGCCCCGGGAGAATTAGACTCAAATAGTAGAGGGCTCTCTCTTTCCCTTGGTCATTTTCCTGTGCCCATAGCGCACTTAAAGAACCTTCAAGGGCTGTGGTGTACAGGATGAGGGGCTTTCCCTTGACCGGAACGGTTAGCACCGGAGGATTCTGCAGGTATTGCTTGATTTCGTCCAGTGCACTATAGCATTTGCGATCACAGACGAACGGGCTCCTCTTCTTCATTAGGTGACTGTAGGGGCGGTATTTGCTGGAGAGATTAGCTATGAACCGTCGGATATATGCGAGCTTTCCTTGGAGAGACCGCAGTTGTTTCAGAGTCCTTGGCGGAGGCATTTCCATGATCGCCTTGATCTTCGACAGGTCTATTTTGATGCCCCGGTGTCGTAAGATGAATCCTAGGAATTTGCCCGAGGAAACTCCGAACGCACATTTGAGAGGGTTCATCTTCAAGTTGTATTTCCGAAGACGTTGGAATACTATTGTTCCCGCCAAATTTTCGGCTAAGAGCTATTTGTTCCTGTTTATACTGGCTTAAGTTTCGTTTACAGATATGTATGAAACCAGGCTCATTCATATACACACATGCATACATCAAAGGAAGAACAGGTGTTCAACGATTAATGATAAGAGAAATATATTGATACTACTCTATGGGAAAGAGATCACCAAACACGGGATCAGAGATACAAGGGTTAACAAAACAAAATACAAAATTCTCCAGTTCCCTCTCTGCCATCTCCAACACGTCGAAACAACGATTTTCGCGAAGAGTTGCTCCCCATCGATTAGCGCCATGCTCATCAGCAAAAGCGGACATGACAGCCCGCCGGGCTCTTATCTGACCCAGTAGATGGATCGAGCAATCCTTCAGAGCCCGAGTAATCAAGCATGCCTCATAGAAATACTCGATCTTATCCTCCGCCGTATCGAGAGTTGCCAGGTCATCTCTGCCGGATGAGGAGGAATATCGGCAAGTACGGACGAAAAGATCATCCGCGGCCAAATTGAACCTATAGGAAGGGGAGAACCCCTACGAATTAGGAGTTCGTACATCACCGCGTCGCATTCGGCATCGGTAAGAAGAGGATCCACTATCCGCGCAGCAAAACGAGAAATCATTTCTTCAATAGGCACCTCCCATGGCTGCCGGCGAGCATGTGGGCGATTGCAAGCCATAACTCTTCTCTGTCAAAATGATTCTCTAAAAAAATTAAGAGAGGAGAGAAGCACTACTTCAGATTATAAATGGAGACATTTAAGTCTAGGCACAGAAAATGCTGTGCATGATGGAACTATTTCCAAGATCTGGGAAAGAGAAGTCTGACTTAGGAAAAGCGGAGAAAGAAGGTGAAAAGACACCGTCGGTAATGAGGCAGCGCCTCATAAGAGTGCTAGCGCCAAGAGCGCCGGCGCTGAGAGTCAAAAACTTTGAGGCAGTGCTCATGAGTAAAGCACATGAGCGCTAGTGCTAAGAGCGCTACACTCTAAGCAGTGCACCACGTGCAAAGCACGTGGGCGCTAGCGCTAAGAGCGCTGCATTCTAAGCAGCGCACCACGTGCAAAGCACGTGGGCGCTAGCGCTAAGTGCGCTGCACTCTAAGCAGCGCACCACGTGCAAAGAATGTGAGCGCTAGCGATAGAACAAAATGTTCTCGGCCCTTGAATCAAAGATCCAACGAACATGATTAAAAATCATCAATTTACCAGAATAAAATTATGTTAAGGAAACATTCCTCTGAATCTTTCCAAACAGGAAAGATTATGCTCTGAAAATCAGAGCACCGTTGGATCAATGATCCAATGGTGATTAAAAATCACCAAATTACAGAATAAAATTCTGTATGGGAAAAGATTTCCCAATCTTGTTAAAAATAAGAAGAATGCCTTCTGTAAATCATAAGCCCTTGAATCAAAAATCCAACGGGGGAAACATCCCCAAATCAATTAGAGAAAAGATCTCCTTAACCGATTGAACAAATTAGCCTTCACTATATAAAGGCCCCAAGACTTCATGTCTGATATACAGAGAAAGAGAGAGGTACCCCCCCATAAATTTTGAGAAATTCAAAGACAAAGTGCAAGCTCTCAGAAGAAGAAAACTTTCTTCAAGGTAAAAAAAGAAAAGAAGAACAGAGAGATGAAATCATCTCATATAAAAAGAAAAATTTACTTCTTTTTCTAAGATCATAGATCTATAAGACCAAGATCTTTCATAACAGAGATCAAAATATCTCATCATAAAAAATAAGGGGAAGAACTTAATCTTCTTCAGATTATAGATCTATAAGACAAATTGTCTTTCAGAGATCATAATATCTCATCATAAAAGGGGGGAAGAATAATTCAATTCTCTTGGGATCATAGATCCATAAAGGCAGAGCCTTTCACCAAAAACATAAGAGATTGAAATATCTCCTATAAAAAAATAAGAACATTCTTCTTAAAATCCATGAGACAAAGTCTTTTATAGAGAGAATTTAATTCTCAGGGCGCAAAGCTGCCCAAAAAGAGTCTTAGCGCTCCAATTAAAGAAAAGTGCCTCAGCGCTCCAAATGTAGCGCACAGCGCAGCAGAGCCTTAGCACTCCAAACTTAAACAGAAACGCATTGCACTCATTGACTGGCGCTCAACACCGAGCGCGCCACGTGCTCCTCACGTGTGCACTACTGTGCTCTTTGAACTGGCGCTCACCGCCAAGCGTGCTACGTGCTCCCCACGTGTGCTCTACTTAAACAGAGTGCTTTGCGCTCTTTGGACTGGCGCTCAGCGCCAAGTGTGCCGCTTGCTTCTCACATGCGCGCTACATCACAAGAAGCGCTCTGCGCTCATTGACTGGCGCTCAGCACCAAGCGCGCCACGTGCTTCTCACGTGTGCGCTAAAAGAACATAAATTGTTCTATAAATAAAAGCCCAGAGCTATGATGAATGCTCAGCATTCAATAAAATATAAAAAGATTGTCAGAACTCAAACCAATACTCAGCATTGTTAAATGTTTAACATTTTAACTAAATGGGCTGAGCCTAAAGTGGTCACAGAACCCTAACTCAGATTAATTGAGCCCGTGTGCTCATAAATCTTTGATCTTAGTCCCAAATTGGACTACAGATCCCCCAACCAATATTGGTTCAAGGGTACATCTCTTTACTCCTCTGATATTTGTCGTAGTAATTCTTCAACGTCTTCAGAAAGGTGACGGGTCCCGACAACCCGACATTCCACGGACTGTGGGGTCCTTAAACTCATGGGCTGTGAGGTCCTTAAATTCATAGACTATAATGTTTTTAAACTTTACAGACTATGATGTCTTTAAACTATGGACTATGACGTCCTTAAACTTCATGGACTATGATGTCCTTAAACTTCTGGACTGCAATGTCCCTAAACTAAACAATAGAGCCCAAATGCTCTCTTGTTAGATCTAAATGATCCTGATAAGTAGATCTTAGCCTAAAATTAGACTAACGTATCCTTAACAAACGTTTAAGTTGATTTTAGTCTCAAATGAGATTAACGATCCTTAAACCCAACCCAAACCCATATCTAAGAAAATACGGATTTGGATTAATCCACGCCCTACGGGCGATAACATAAATTGGTCTCCGTATACAATCCACGAGCAACCAAAAACAAAACAAACACACATGACACGAAGTGACCATCTGGAGAAGGAGAAAGTGATTATTGCGATGCGGTAGCGTAATTAGCTGCAGAGGATTGCGCCTGCAGGGAAGAGCATCCCCATAATCAAAAATCCCTCAACGAGGGGGAATCTGACGAAGTCTGCTATATCGGCTGCATACGTTTAAACCTTCGATACATGGTGTCATAAATCAACTTGGCATCTTTGGAGAGGTGGACGGATAGCACCAAATAGCATCTGCCCTCGAAATTTAGGCCGGACGTCCCAAAGTCCCGGTCCCGTCTTTTCGGCGGAGAACAGATTCTGGTTGGTGGGACCTTTTCCTCTTTCCACTCCACACTTCGTGTGTCTTGTTTCGTGAACGAATCGCGGTTTGACATGGTTGCCTTTGGATGTGAAGTACTAAGATTTGGTATCTTGCTCCGTGCAGAAAAACAGAAGATCAATGGTTTCAAACTGCACTAACTGCAACTGTAACTCTCACCCCGTCCTGTCCAGAGGAGTGACTTACGGGCCCCAAGCAGCCTCCATCTTCGCCATGCCAGTGGAACAGGTGACTCAGGCTACCACTGGACTGTTCTTCGGGACTATACTCCCACCAACGAGCTTCAGCACTCCTATACCATCGCAAGAAGCTCTGAAGAAGCCGGTCTTTGATTGGCTTGCAACTACTGCGGCCTCTCTCAACGGGTCGCCCAAATCCGGTGTCTCAGTTTTCAACAGACTGGGCCTAAGCTCAGATGGGCCCATGAAGAAGCCCACAATTCCTGAAGGGGTTATCCCGAAGCGGATAGCCATTCCTGCTCCTGAAGTCATCATAGCGGCTTCCCCTGCTAAGGAGCCAGTCTTTGCAAGACTGACCGTTTCAGCTCTCGTTCTAGGCAAAGTCATGAAGGCCGTTTTCCCTGTTCGAAAGTCGGCCTTCGCAAGACTGACTATTCCTTCTCAACGGATGTCAGTCTTCGATAGGCTAGCGCCAATAACAGTCTCTCCTCAAAGTAAGGGGCAAGAGGAAGCTCATCCAACTGCAGAGGTGATCCCGGCCGCACGACATGCTCGACGTCGCCACTGGCGCCGAGTGAGGAAAGCTGGAGGCAGTTCACCCTCTGGATTTACGCTGCCAGCTCCAACGGTGGAAGTCAATGCTGCTGTTCCAACTGGGAACTGTTTTGAACCACTTAGGAGGGTCCGCAAGAACTCTCCGAATGTCGTACTCAAAAGATCTCCCTCACCTGTGGAGAATGCAACAAAGGCGAAGCTTGAACAGCCCCCTCGGCGGCTGTCTTCTAAAATTTATAAGGTCTGGCATCAAGTCCAAGACTCGGTGATTGATCAAGACTACCCCCGCCAACCGAAGAAGATGAAAGTTCGGCAAGAGAAGGACCATCCTGATGTACCATAGAAGGTGTCGTCTACTTGGGTGACCGCTGCAACGGCCCCCTCAACTTTGCCAGCTCATAAAAAGAGAAGGCCGGAGAAATTCCCCGCGTCCGTGACAAATGTCAAGAGCACTGAGCCTAAACGCTCTAAGTCTGGGGGCATGGTGGTGCATACCGTCTATATGGCATCCGGAAAAGAGGATAGCCGTATCTCCACAGGTGATCGGCCGCTTACGCGATCAGTGACTAAGGCTCAGGAGCAGCAACAACAAAAGCTCTAAGAGATGCTAACAGCCATAGCCGCACTCACGGGACCAAAAGCAAGCCCAGAGACGTCCTCAGAACAGCGTCATGAACAGGAAATTGACGCCGAATTCCTTCAGAGAATGCTTGAGAAAAAGGACAAAGAGGCAGCTGAACAAGCTGCCAATATAAAACGAATGGCGCTTTTATTCCAAGACATGGTCGGGATGATGTTACAGCCGGATCCTCCAGCCGAAGACCCTCCGATTACCCTTGAAGACGATAGGGGAGAGACATCGAACCCTCTTTCGGCTTGTTCAACAGCTAAAGAAGATAACATTTCCAAATCCACGTTCGATGATTATATAGCTCAACAAATACAAGCTCATCAAGCGAATGAAGCGGCTGTCCAACTCGTCAGAACTGGACTGCCCTATCCTGGTTGGTACGATCAAATAAAGTACCCGCCAGGATACACGATTCCTAAATTTCATGTGTACAAGGGGACAGGCAATTCCCATCAACATGTCGCTCAGTTCAGGGCTCTCTGCGGCAATACTGGAGGGGATGATAAGCTACTGCTCCGCCAATTCGTTGGTAGCTTGGTGGAGACGGCGTTCGAATGGTACTCAGAGCTTCCCAATGACTACGTCAAAACTTTTACAGAGATGGAATTGCTGTTCACCCAGCATTTTGCAAGCGCTAGCGAACGCACCCCAATCACCGCATTAATTAACGTCAGAGTAAAGCCAGGCGAATCATGGGTACAATACGCGATATGGTGGCAGATTCAATGGTCGAAGTACGAGCAGCGCATCAAAGAAGCTCCTGCGCTAGGCATGTTCATAGGGACCCTCGACCCTCAGGCGACCATATCCCAATTCATGATGTTTTTCAAGTCAACCACCTTCCAAGCATTGATCGACAAGCTGGCCCAAATGAACCAGATAGGCCATAGACCGTCCTCCTCAAAGACGGATCCTCGGAATAAGAAGGGGAAAGGGAAAGCAGCCTTCGTCGCCAATGCTCAACAACAACCGAGTGGCCCAAGACTGGTTGTTCGCCAAAGAAACAAGCGGCAATCTCTCGTTGAGAAGTTGAAACATCCTTACTCGTTTCCCCGAGATAAAACAAGGAGACTGTTCAAACTGGCAATGCGCAACAGGCTTATCACTCTGCCGGATCCGAGACACCCACCGCAACTTGGTGACGTTAACCATCCTAACTATTGTCCCTACCATAGAGTAATGGGTCACCCAATCGAAGATTGCTACGTCTTCAAAAACTGGGTTGAAGACCAATACCAACAAGGTAAGTTTGCGCTGTCTGAAAACTGGAAGGTGAACCCGCCACAACCACATGCTCCGAAAAAGATGGACATGCCGGGGGCATTGTGCTCATTCACAGAGAAAGCCCCATGGACCGAAAAGTCCGTAAACTAGAAATTCGCCTCAAATATGGCAACGACAGACCGAAACGTCCTTAAACTAACGACTGATCGAAACGTCGTTAAATTACTACCAACCCGCGGCATCCTCAGGCAGATGTGGTAAAAAAAATGGTACGTCCACAAGCGAGATGGGCACGGATGAAAATTCGAAAGGGCTCCATGAGTAAAAACAGCAGGACTACCGGCGAGTTTGTGAAAACCCGAAAGGGCGCAAACTCGTTAAAAGACACTTGCAACGTCCTCTCGACCCTGTAAGGAGAAAATACCTGCGTGAGATCCTTACGACTCACAAAAGGGCAACACACTTAGGAATCCTCACGATTCATAAGGAGAAATTACACTTACGAGATCTGTAGGGTTCCTAGGCACACTAAGGAGGTTATACAACTGATCAACCATGCCAAAATCAAATTTTTCATGTGCCAAAGAACCCTAATGCTAGATCGTTAACTAGAGGTAAGGCGAAACAAAACAAGTTAACTACTTTAACTACAAGTGAAAGGGATTACAACCTTTGTAGATCCGGTCCTCCACTTCTTTAGCTCCGTGATGACGTCCCTCCGCTGCGATCATCGGGATCCCGGAATCCAGCGTTGGTTTCATCGGAGAAATGATCGGGCTAGGTCGTTGACTTCGATGCCGAAGATGATCTACATCGAGGCGACTCAAACTCAAGCTCCATCTTCACTAGGTCATGAAACTTGTGAAGATAACACATTCTACTACATGGCAAGTGGTAGAGGATGAAGAAATAGGAAGTGGGTTCACTTAGGATTTGGATTTCTCACTTGATTTCATCACTTGAAATTTTCTAGAAAAGGTTTTCTTCTTTTTGAAGAAGAAGAAGAAGAAGAAAATGAATATGAATTATTTTCAAAAGAAAATTCAAGTGAAGTCTATCATCTAGCAACCATGGGTGAGTTTACTTGTGTAGAGAATAAGCTAGAGTTTAGGCTAATGGTTAGGTTAATGCATAAAACAAAAATGGTAAGACTTTTTCAAAGATGCTTGAAGCATCATGAAGCTTCTAGCGTGGAAAAAGAAAAAGCACCATTTTGTTTTAACAAAACATAATAAATAAAATAAATAAAACCCTAACCATTAACCTAAACAAGGTGTAAAGCATACACACACCCAAGTTTGCATGTATGATCAATCATGATACAAACTAGTGCACAAACATATATCACATATACAACTTGTGCACATCAAATGAGAAAATCAATCTTAAGTGAACAAATACTAGTTAATGTAAAGTAATATATCAAATATATAATTATACATTAAATCATTAAATCAACACTTGATTTAATGATCCGGTCATACTGCATATAACCGACTAATATCAAGTGTATCAATATATCGAATCAACATTTGATTCGGTAACCCGGCTATATCTCATATAACCGTCCAATGATACAAATCGCGAGAATAGAACTCAGTATCACATACTGGTATTATTCTCGGTCCCGCACATATCTCATATGTGCTCCTATTTCGTTTCGCTTGAGCCAGGAAACCTCTGTGTAGGACTCTAAAGACTCGTCAATACGCCGGCAGTAGGTGATGATCATATCAAACACCCACAAGCCGCAAGCGGTCTGCTAAACGTAACGGCCACCCGGGTATTGAGCGATTAGAAGATCAACGAGCAAGCCTGCTCACACTCCTGTGAATCCAACTAGTAACACTTACAGCACAGTCCGGTCTGTTCGTCTGATATGTCGCATATCTCGCCTAGAGGTGGTAAACGTCAGACCCCAATAGCTTGATAAGTCATGCCGATATAAGGTCCATAACAAGCGTGAAACTACTGATAACTCTTACCAGTAAATCACTGCAATCCTGGCCAGAGATTTCCAGTTATGGCCAGTCGAGCATAGCGCAACATCAACCCCCAATACAGGGAGAGACGAATCCCCTCCTATCGCTCATTGCCTCCATGTGAATCGGGACTGTACCCAAAAACCACTTGTTTGCACGACTCAGTAGAGCCGTGGTAGGGTGGAAATCAAAGCACAGTGGGAGACACACAAGACTCTATGACGATCTCGGGTCAACAGACTAAGCTGCACCAGTGTCACCAGAGAACTGCCATCTGACGTGAGGTATAATACCATCTGGGAGTTCTCGGCGAGTCCGTTCAGTGTACCCAGTCTCCACTGAGCACCCGCATACCATCTCTGATGTCAAACACCAATGGATATGGGATCATCCATTGCCCATCGCATGGGTCGAGAAGATATACGCTAGTCTACTCTGGAATATCGATGCCCCGTCTCGATATTCCCACGACTAGGAACATTGAAGGATGTACTCATGGACTACCCAGGCCCCACTAGTATGATCTACATCATAGTCCTGGAAGTCGAGTACACATCCTAAGGGCTTTATCAACATGTAACAGAGAGACAGAAAGTATACATGTTAAGATAAAGAGGAACCAGATAGCGTACTATCATGTCGAGCAAGAAAGTCCTACCTATATATTTCCCAGCATCCACTACAATATACATCCTATGTACAGTAATGGCCTCTAGGGCATACATATAACTAACAAGATCCTACTTGCACTAGGGCCATCTGTAGCAGTGGTTGCAGTATCTAATACTCAACCATCCCATAAACGTGTCTTTTTGGGAAAAAGCCTTTGTGAGTGGATCCGCCGTGTTGTCCTCTGAGTCTACTCTCCTAACCTCGATCACCCTGGAGATCAACTATCTCTATGATCAGGTGATGCTGCCTCAGAATATGTCTGGGTCACTGATGGGACAAGGGTTCCTGAGCCAAAGCCACACTTCCATTGTCACACAATGGTAGGAACCTATTTCATCTCATGAACCAATATACACCCAAACTTCCTCTTTGGTAGTATCTTTAATAGCGATGTTACCAGCCTTATCGTCTAGTTTGCCACTGTATCTAGTTTGGAACTCTTCCAACATACCGTCCCTCTACTGAGGGTAAAGACAATGTTTGCGACTGACATTCAGTCGTCTTTATCACCCTGGAACTTTTCCAGTGATTCTCCCCAGGATCAATTGATACCATCTCACTACAACTAGTAAGAATTCTAACATCCATTTAGATCTATCTCATAGATCCAAATCCCAGGATTTAGGAGGTATCACATAGATCCTATATGGAGAATCCTTGTGATAAGAGGAGATTGACCGTGCGTAGTATAGGAAACTCTTTTCCTATCAAGAGTATATTGTCTACGTACAATACGAGGATAACCACCATTCTCTCTACTACCTTTTTGTATGTACAAGGTTCATCTACCATTTTGATGAAGTCAAACTCTTTGACTATCACATCAAAACAGACGTTCCAACTTCGTGATGCTTGCTTTAATCTGTAAAGCAACTTTACACGTTTCCGCTGCTCCCACTGTTTACGAAGCCCTCTGGCTGTGTACTTACAGACGTTCTCTTTTAAATCGGTATTTAGAAAAATAGTCATGACACCCAACCGCCAGGTATCGTAGTCATGGTATGTAGCCGTGGCAAGTAGGATCTGGATGGACTTAAGCAAAGTCACTAGAAAAGGTTTCATCATTATCCACGCCTGGTCGATGACGAAAACCTTTAATAAGTCTAGCTTTGAAAGTCTTAACTTTTCCATCTACACCAAGTAATCTTCTCAAGATATACTTGCTCCTGATGGGGATTTAACCCTTCAGATATAGCATCTTTAGTCCATACTTTGTTGGTGTACATGGATTCCATCTCAGATTGCTTAGCATCCAACCATTCTTACAGAGTCCCTACTCTCGATGGCCTGCTCGAAACTAGTTGGGTCATCATCTCATGATGCATTCCTCGCTCCCACTGTCATCGAGAAACCGAAGTATCTCTCAGGCGGACGAGGAACCCTACCAGATCGGCGGAGAGGCTGAGGTTCGTTGGGGACTATTGAATCCTTTGGTTCTGTCAAATCATCAGCTGCAGTTTTGTATATCTGGAACCTTTCCAGTTCTACAGAACTGACCTTGCCTCGATTTTGTCCGGATTTTTCTTTTGACATAGGCCGGACAACCCTAAATCTTAATTTACTTAAGAGATGGGCTCTTCCCATACCATATCTCATATGGAGTGGTAGGCAGTGATCTGATTCGAACCTAATTCAATAGGTATGCAGCTTCTTAAGTGCATAACCCCCAAAAGGAAACAGGTAACTCAGTAGTACTCATCATAGAGCGCACCATATCATATAGGGTGTGATTGCTCCGCCCCGATACACCGTTGTGCTGTGGTGTATACAGAGGAGTAACACTGAGAGAGAATCTCATCCTCCTTTAGAATAGTCCAAGAATTCCATGCACAAGTATTCTCCTCCCTGATCTTATCATGGGACATTATACTTCTACCTGGTTTTGGTTTTTTACTTCTAACTTATATTCGGTGATTATCTCAAAATTTTCGGACTTGTGTTACAACAGGAACATATGTCTGAATCTAGAGAGATCATCAGTGAATGTAATGAAGTACAAAGAACCGGTCCTGGCATGTATAGACAGGAGACCTTACATACATCATCATGTATCAGTCCCAAGAGTTTACTAACTCTTTCTCTGTTTCCAATAAACAGAGCTATGGTCATCTTATTTTTGTGACATGACTGGCAAGTTTCACAAGATGTAAATTCAAACTGATTTAAATATGCATCTAAAATGTAACTTAAGTAAGTCGGGTCACATTGATATGACCTAGTCTACAATACCTCAAGAAGGAATCGTTCATTTCTGAACTCTTCCTCTTGTGTGTGTTCTGTATACTAGGAACTGTAGTTTGATTTAGAACGTCAATGCTTTTAGATAACGTGCCTGAACCGATCAATTTTTGATATAGGAAATGTTCAAAACATTGTTTAACAATACAAAATTATATCCTTCTTTAATAAATAAAGAGATTGATATGATTTTATATATCAGGTTCGGTATCTAATAGCATTTGTTCAGAATCAATGTATTTGGAAATACAGGGTGACAGTGACTAACAGACTTGGCTGCAACACTTGCACCGTTTTCTGTCTCATGAAACCTATCACCCGTTCTCAGTTCTCTACCTTTCTGTAGCCCATGTACCGGATTACATTTGCGGGATCCTGATCTGGTATCTAATACCTGGGACGTAGAGGACACTGAGAAACAGTTCTTTATAATGAACACACCCGAAGGAGATGCATCTCATGCACTTTCTTCGTTTGGGTGGCACAGGAAATCTGGTATTCCCTTAATTCCTGCTCCGTCTTATAACAATTATAAGTTAGAGCGGGACCAACATTCCCCAGCTCAGTATAACAAGCGGGTTCGGTCAATACATCCATATTATTATCTTGATTAAGGCGTGACATGGTCGCTACCTGGAGAGAGAGAGAAGAAAACACTCTGCATGCGCTCTTGCAAGATTAGATTGGTTATTTATTTTATCTAATCAGGATGGCTCCCACTGTATTTATCAAATCTTCCTTCAAACCTTAAAAGGAAAGACTAGCCGGGATTAATTACACTTTACAAGTTCGCCAATCTTTCAGCCAGGCCAGTGCCGGTACTTTGAGGGAGGTTCCCCGTGCTATCGCACAGACCTAATTAAAATAAACCTCGTTTTCCCAGGGGCGTAACCCCGTTGACACCTTTCTAGACACCTACTTGATCGGCTAATTGCAAAGCGCAAAACTCTCCCAGGAGTAACAATTACTCGCAGTGGGTATCGGGATCCAACTATCATATAGAAGGTATGCAATCTCATTGCAAATTTCAACACTTGAAACTCCCAATAAAGGTTTTTACCCCTAGCGCCTATGACCTTGGCTAAGATCAACAAATCATAAGCACTAGTCAAGTTCTACCCGTCATTTCGTGATTAATTAGACCTACCCACATGACCCTTGGCTAAGGTCAACAAAGCCACATGACTGTCCTAACTAATCGCATCATATGCGGTGTAGGAAGACATCACTTAGCTATCATACACTACGCCTCAGCTATGGTCGACAAACACAGCACGAATACTAAGTACTCTACTTCCTAAAATGACGCAGGGTTGCGAATGGTTTTTAAGAAAACCTTTAACGTTTTGAACTTGATCTCGTTGAGGAATCAAATGGTTTTTAAATGGAGTGTTTTTGAGGCTTTTCTAGTTTTGCTAAAGGGGTCACTCCCGGTGAAGGGATCGTCGGCCCTTTCCTCATCGAATAAGGTGCAGGATATATCATATATACCGCTGTGCAAAGCAAAAACTATAGAAGCAATCAAAAAACAAACCGAGAGTTGTAGCATCTGCCAGTTATTGCTAAAGGGGTCACTCCCGGTGAAGGGATCTCGGCCCTTTCCTTATCGAATAAGGTGCAGGATGTTCTACAAGGAACACCGCTATGCAAAACAATAACTAGAGCTACTAAATTTTATTTTGAAATTCGATTCCACAACATCTTTTAGGTTTATTTTCTTTCATTAATCTCATTAATGAATGTCCCATCATTTAAGTCCACCTAAACATCACAGATAAATATAACGTACGCTTATGCCATCCGCATTCGCCTCGATGTCTCGTCTGCACTGTTAGGTTAGGTAACTAACGCCAGAGCGAGGCAGGGCTAGCACGGGTGTAAAACATAAGCAACGTCTATATAATATATCATATATACTATATACAATATCTATCTGAACAAATCACATGATCACATCACAGATAACGCAACAGAAAAATATCATATGAAATATTGGATATACTAGGACGTTCGTGTTTTATTTTGAGCCTGTATAAAACACGGATTCTACGGTCGTGATGAATAGCCAATCCCACACCCCTAGACCCCTACGAGAGCGGCAAGCAACCCTACCAATTCTAGGGTTAGGAGACCCGGACTCGACTCCTCGAGATGGTCTCCCACTGGACCCTAGAACCCGGTTACTTGTGCTCCCCTCCTTGGGTCTATCCTAATGCGGAAAAGTAAATAATATACAAAGGTGACATCTTCCGCAACCTGGAAGTGCCCCAATAAAAGAATATTACATACAAGTTTATTACATGAATGAAAAGGAAAAACACTCATCTCACATAAAAACCCCCCGGCTATTCAAACACGACAATCCAATATAACATATCCAGCAACACATCACATGTCATCAACGTAAGTAAATATGCCCATCCCAATTGTCGTTGACATATAGCAACGAAACCGGCGATATCACATATTACACTTACGGTCGCAGAAAAGAAAGTGTAAAACTACAACAGTTGGAATCCGCAACCTCCTTAGACATCGCATGCCTAATCGAATGAATTCCTTAGACATCGCATGCCTAACAATTATAAACCCCGCATTTTAATCTCATTATCGAAAATACTTTTCAATATAAAGTCGGGCAATTCAACAAGATTCCTGACATCCAGAATGAATGCTCGTTGCAAACTACAGTAGACGGCCGCACCCCCGATACCGTCGACGAAGTGCACTAAGGCGGAACACCGCTGCCGTGAGCACCCGAACGGATGCTTTTGGCGACAGGGTTCTCCTACAGTCACTTAGTCGGGGCTATGGGGCGTGGCTATCTATTAAGTTTACCGGCGAGTATCCGCGTACGCTACGTGATTGCGACGGACTTTTGATCACATCAAAGTTCCGTGGCAACCGATTAAATGAGACTAAACTGCTATGTTTATAACATCTATTCAGTTATCTCATAACTACTTGTGAATTCCAAATATTGTATCAAATTCCAGATAAATAGAAAATGTTAAACTTTCCGATCGAACAATCAAACACCCAAGTTTTCCCGAAACATCTCAACACTTGGAATAAGTTTTAAAACATCCACTTCATGCCACAGTACCAACGGTCCAGCCGTAGAAGGGTCAAGCCAACGCCTCACATGTGGCACGCCGTACTGCCCCAAACCCTAAGGTTCAAAAGGCAGTTCAAGACGGTCACATAATCGAGTTAAGGTTTGTTGTCTTTTAGAGGGTCCATCGCGTTACTTGCACTACTTAGAATGTTCTTAAACTACGGAAAAATCCAACACTTGGAAATTTCCCGGCAGGGAAAAAAGTGGGTATTTATATCCGGTCGAACTCTTTAACATGTTCTTAATTATCCGGAAAAACACATAGACGAAGTTAAAGTTTCCGATTGAATCATCGAGTCCCCAATACAACCCAGAAAACTCAACTGTTGAGTATATATTAAAAATTCCCATAAATGTCAGGAAATTCGTACAAAAGTTACTGTGTAAAAAGCGCACCATAAACGCACTGTAGCGCCGCAGAACCGCCGCGGAAGGCATGTTCCTGCAGCGGTTCCGCGCGCTTTAAGCGCGTTACTGGTTCGTTTTTCACACAGTGCCTTAGAATTACCTGCTGATATTTTTGAGTATTTTTAATTACGAAAAACCACAGTTTCAGAAAATGTACAGAGAGGGGTCAAGTTTAGGGTTTCGGGGTTCGATCGGATTTCTAACATCGTCTACACTTCGCCTAAAACTCTAGCTAGGCTCTGATACCACTGTAGGGTTCCTAGGCACACTAAGGAGGTTCTACAACTGATCAACCATGCCAAAATCAAATTTTTCATGTGCCAAAGAACCCTAATGCTAGATCGTTAACTAGAGGTAAGGCGAAACAAAACAAGTTAAATACTTTAACTACAAGTGAAAGGGATTACAACCTTTGTAGATCCGGTCCTCCACTTCTTTAGCTCCGTGATGACGTCCCTCCGCTGCGATCATCGGGATCCCGGAATCCAGCGTTGGTTTCATCGGAGAAATGATCGGGCTAGGTCGTTGACTTCGATGCCGAAGATGATCTACATCGAGGCGACTCAAACTCAAGCTCCATCTTCACTAGGTCATGAAACTTGTGAAGATAACACATTCTACTACATGGCAAGTGGTAGAGGATGAAGAAATAGGAAGTGGGTTCACTTTGGATTTGGATTTCTCACTTGATTTCATCACTTGAAATTTTCTAGAAAAGGTTTTCTTCTTTTTCAAGAAGAAGAAGAAGAAGAAAATGAATATGAATTATTTTCAAAAGAAAATTCAAGTGAAGTCTATCATCTAGCAACCATGGGTGAGTTTACTTGTGTAGAGAATAAACTAGAGTTTAGGCTAATGGTTAGGTTAATGCATAAAACAAAAATGGTAAGACTTTTTCAAAGATGCTTGAAGCATCATGAAGCTTCTAGCATGGAAAAAGAAAAAGCACCATTTTGTTTTAACAAAACATAATAAATAAAATAAATAAAACCCTAACCATTAACCTAAACAAGGTGTAAAGCATACACACATCCAAGTTTGCATGTATCATCAATCATGATACAAACTAGTGCACAAACATATATCACATATACAACTTGTGTACATCAAGTGAGAAAATCAATCTTAAGTGAAAAAATACTAGTTAATGTAAAGTAATATATCAAATATATAATTATACATTAAATCATTAAATTAACACTTGATTTAATGATTCGGTCATACTGCATATAACCGACTAATATCAAGTGTATCAATATATCGAATCAACATTTGATTCGGTAACCCGGCTATATCTCATATAACCGTCCAATGATACAAATCGCGAGAATAGAACTCAGTATCACATACTGGTATTATTCTCGGTCCCGCACATATCTCATATGTGCTCCTATTTCGTTTCGCTTGAGCCAGGAAACCTCTGTGTAGGACTCTAAAGACTCGTCAATACGCCGGCAGTAGGTGATGATTATATCAAATACCCACAAGCCGCAAGCGGTCTGCTAAACGTAACGGCCACCCGGGTATTGAGCGATTAGAAGATCAACGAGCAAGCCTGCTCACACTTCTGTGAATCCAACTAGTAACACTTACCGCACAGTCCGGTCTGTTCGTCTGATATGTCGCATATCTCGCCTAGAGGTGGTAAACGTCAGACCCCAGTAGCTTGATAAGTCATGCCGATATAAGGTCCATAACAAGCGTGAAACTACTGATAACTCTTACCAGTAAATCACTGCAACCCTGGTCAGGGATTTCCAGTTATGGCCAGTCGAGCATAGCGCAACATCAACCCCCAATACCGGGAGAGACGAATCCCCTCCTATCGCTCATTGCCTCCATGTGAATCGGGACTGTACCCAAAAACCACCTGTTTGCACGACTCAGTAGAGCCGTGGTAGGATGGAAATCAAAGCACAGTGGGAGACACACAAGACTCTATGACGATCTCGGGTCAACAGACTAAGCTGCACCAGTGTCACCAGAGAACTGTCATCTGACGTGAGGTATAATACCATCTGGGAGTTCTCGGCGAGTCCGCTCAGTGTACCCAGTCTCCACCGAGCACCCGCATACCATCTCTGATGTCAAACACCAATGGATATGGGATCATCCATCGCCCATCGCATGGGTCGAGAAGATATACGCTAGTCTACTCTGGAATATCGATGCCCCATCTCGATATTCCCACGACTAAGAACATTGAAGGATGTACTCATGGACTACCCAGGCCCCACTAGTATGATCTACATCACAGTCCTGAAAGTTGAGTACACATCCTAAGGGCTTTATCAACATGTAACAGAGAGATAGAAAGTATACATGTTAAGATAAAGAGGAACCAGATAGCGTACTATCATGTCGAGCAAGAAAGTCCTACCTATATTTGTCCCAGCATCCACTACAATATACATCCTATGTACAGTAATGGCCTCTAGGGCATACATATAACTAACAAGATCCTCACGACTCGTAAGGAGAACCCTCTTATGAGACCCTCACGGCTCATAAGATTTAAAAGCCTTAAGCTATAGGGATCTGAACCTGTTCTTAAGCCATCACAATCCCCAAATTGCCCTACAAGAGGTTCAATGCTGACCCTTGTATACAATCCACGGGCACGAATAAACATCTCCCAAACAAAGTCCCACCCGCGACTAGGGATATGCTCACACGGTGAACGACCCTTGTAAGTCCTCTCGACTTATAAGGAGAAAACACTCTTGTAATATCCTTACGACTTATAAGAGAACATACACTTAAGAATCCTCACGATTTTTAAGGAGAAAACGCACTTACGAGATCCTCACAACTCGTAAGGAGAAATACCTTTATGAGACCCTTACGGCTTATGAAGTTAAAAGGCTTAGTCGACAGGATCTTAACCCTATTTGCTAAGCCACCTTTGTTCGAACCGATAAAGGCAAATGATGATTCGCTCCTGGCAATATCCCAGTTGTAGCGATACTGATGCCTAAATCGATATCAAATCCCCATACTCACGAGAAAAAATCAGCGAGCCAAAATGCATATGAAATAGCCAAAATGATGGGGCAACTTGCAACAAAATCAGCAAGTAAAAAATATATGCATACAAAAAAAATAGCTAAAATGATTGGGCAACTCGCAATAAAAAGCAGCGGGTAAAAAGAAAAAAATAGCCGAAATGATTGGGCACCGCGAAAAATAGCCGAAATGATTGGGCAAACGCGAACTTCGCGATTTAAAAGCAGAAATGATAAAGCATCGCGGAAATTAAAAAAAATGAAAGAATAAAACTTTTGCCCTGCAGGCGAGTCCATATTGTCCCCTGTATACGATCCATGGGCATAAACGGAAGGGAACCACATTTCCCCACCAGACCTTGTCAAAGGGAGAGTCAGATCTCGATGGCAACATCTACATCCTAGAAGAACAACAATAGCGTTCCTCCCCATTCCAGCAAGATTCGGACGCGACATCAACAAAGTGGAGCTACGGCAAAGTCCTAGTTCCAAGACTCTACGGCCTACAGACAACCTAG
Source organism: Agapanthus africanus (assembly GCA_030015575.1). Classification (NCBI taxonomy): domain Eukaryota; kingdom Viridiplantae; phylum Streptophyta; class Magnoliopsida; order Asparagales; family Amaryllidaceae; genus Agapanthus; species Agapanthus africanus. Next base: position 62,833,792 of record CM057348.1, read on the forward strand.
AGTCAACCAATGACCTTCCTGCCGGATCAATGCTCCGTCTTGGAAACAAGTCAACCGACTCTGAGGAAATCAGCGTCCTTGGAAAAACCTCGATTCAGGGAAATCAGCGTCCTTGACGAGAGCATCTCGATTCATGTCGACCTGCAGAGAAATCAATGTCTTTGCAGGAATACCTCGATTCATCTCAACTCCGAGGAAATCAGCGTCCTTGGCAAAAACCTCGATTTAGGGAAATCGGCATCCTTGACGAGAGCATCTCGATTCGCGTCGACCCGTAGAGAAATCAGTGTCTTTGCAGGAATACCTCGATTCGTCTCAACTCCGAGGAAATCAGCGTCCTTGGCAAAAACATCGATTCAGGGAAATCGGCATCCTTGACGAGAGCATCTCGATTCGCGTTGACCTACAGAGAAATCAACGTCTTTGCAGGAATACCTCGATTCGTATCAACCGTGAGGAAATCAGCATCCTTGGCAAAAATCTCGATTCAAGGAAATCAACGTCCTTGACAAGAGCATCTCGATTGGTATCGACCCGCAGAGAAATTAGCGTCTTTGCAGGAATACCTCAATTCGTCTCAACCGCAAGGAAATCAGCGTCCTTGGAAAAAAATCTCGATTCAGGGAAATCAACGTCCTTGACGAGAGCATCTCGATTCGCGTCGACCCGCAGAGAAATCAGTGTCTCTGCAGGAATATATGACGTCAGCAAAACGGAACCATAGCAGAGTCCCTAGTTCAAGTCTCGACGGCCAAATCTATATCCTGGAGACCCACAACAGCGTTCCTCCTCATTCCAGCAGGATTCAGACGCGACAATTAACAACAGAGCCATGGCAAAGTCCCTAGTTCCAGGTCCCGACGGTTCACCCACAACCTAGAGACCACCTCGACGTCCGTCTCGATACAGCAGACGCGATGTCACCCCAGCGTTCTTCCTCTCCCACAACCTAGAGACCACCTCGACGTCCGTCTCGATACAGCAGACGCGATGTCACCCCAGCGTTCTTCCTCTCCCCCAGCAGGAGGCAGATGCAACACTACCAATCGGAGCCACGGCAAAGTACCCTAGTTCCAAATCTTGACGGTTCACAGACAACCCAGAGACAACCTTGACATTCGACGCAATATTGCAGACACAATGTCAACCAACGAAGCTAAGGGAAATCCCTCGCTTCAGGATCTTGACGGCAACTCAAATGAGACCTGAACAAACTATCGGAGATCATCCCACACCAGTGTGGAGTGGTCATGACTCATCGGGGCTCCCAAACTGAGCCTAACCTCAAGTAAAAAGCGACATGGAATATCCCTAACGCTTGCTCTTTCGACGGTAATATCACCTGGAAGATTACTTGAAGACGACTTGTCCAACCCCTAAAGGGATCAGAGACACGACAGTCGCGGGGCTACTCGAACAGCAAGATTGTGCGTCGAAGAATACATCAGCCAACGCGACGGTGCGACGGGTAAAAAACTCTAGTACCACAGACCCTAACGAACTTCTATTAGCAGGAGTTAACTGTGACGTTAGGAAACCCTTGCGAGAACTTCTCGATTCGTCTCGACTCGCTGGGAAGAGCCTTAGGCAATGGGGATAAGGACCTATTTCCTAAGCACTGGGGACCTGCAAGTCGGTCCAAGATGGACTATTGCATACTATTCACGGACTACACTCTCCAAAGTCGAATCTCGATAAGGAGGGAAACAACCACTTACGAGTCCTCTCGACTTGTAAGAGGGAAAATTATCCTGTGAGATCCTTACGACTCTCAAGAGAAAGCACACTTAGGAATCCTCACGATTCCTAAGGAAAAAATACACCTACGAGATCCTCTCGACTCGTAGGGAGAAAAGTCTTTATGAGACCCTTACGGCTCATAAAGTTGAAAAGTCTTAGGCAGCAGATCTGAACCTGTTTCCTAAACCATCGCTACCCTGCAAAGAGACCAAGATAGACAGCTATCTACCATCTATGGGCCACACTCGCCAAATCTACATTCTATTGAAATGGAGAAGTCACTCACGAGCATATAAACTACTTCACGCCAGAGTAAGACATAAAGAAATAGAAGGGTGCGGCTCATGGAGCTGAGAGTTTGGGACTATATCCTTTAAGAGTCGAGATTTGAGTCAATGATAAATGACGACGCTTGTGTCCGCTCGTTATCTTCTCAGATCAAGATTCTAAAAGTTATATACTAACCCGAAACTGGTCATACGCTATGAAATACTTTGCAATACTTCACCCACGTACATACTTACGTGGGCAAAGTAGTGGGAGGCATTTGTTCCCGCTAAAATCTTCGGCCAAGAGCTATTTGTTCCTGTTTATGATGGCTTAAGTTTCGTTTACAGATATGTATGAAACCAGGTTCATTCATATACACACATGCATACATCAAAGGAAGAACAGGTGTTCAACGATTAATGATAAGAGAAATACATTGATACCACTCTATGGGAAAGAGATCACCAAACACGGGATCAGAGATACAAGGGTTAACAAAACAAAATACAAAATTCTCCAGTTCCCTCTCTGCCTTCTCCAACACGTCGAAACGACGGTTTTCGCGAAGAGTTGATCCTCATCGATTAGCGCCATGCTCATCAGCAAAAGCGGACATGACAGCCCGCCGGGCTCTTATCTGACCCAGTAGATGGATCGAGCAATCCCTCAGAGCCCGAGTAATCAAGCATGCCTTATAGAAACACTCGATCTTGTCCTCCGCCGTATCGAGAGTTTCCAGGGTCATCTCTGCCGGATGAGAAGGAATATCGGTAAGTACGGACGAAAAGATCATCCGCAGCCAAATGGAACCCAAAAGAAGGGGAGAACCCCTAAGAATTAGGAGTTCGTACATCATCATGTCGCATTCGGCATCGGTAAGAAGAGGATCCACTAGCCGCGTAGCAAAATGAGGAATCATTTCCTCAATAGGCACCTCCCATGGCTGCCGGCGAGCATGTGGGCGATTGCAAGCCATAACTCTTCTCTGTTAAAATGATTCTCTAAAAAAAGTAAGGGAGGAGAGAAGCACTACTTCAGATTATAAATGGAGACATTTAAGTCTAGGCACAGAAAATGCTGTGCATGATGGAACTATTTCCAAGATCTGGGAAAGAGAAGTTTGACTCAGGAAAAACGGAGAAAGAAGGAGAAAAGACACTGTCGGTAATGAGGCAGCGCCTCATAAGAGCGCTAGCGCCAAGAGCGCCGGCGCTGAGAGTCAAAGACTCTGAGGCAGCGCTCGCGAGCAAAGCACATGAGCACTAGCGCTAAGAGCGCTGCACTCTAAGCAGCGCACCATGTGCAAAGCACATGGGCGCTAGCGCTAAGAGCGCTGCACTCTAAGCAGCGCACCACGTGCAAAGCACGTGGGGCTAGCGATAGAACAAAATGTTCTCGGCCCTTGAATCAAAGATCCAACGAACATGATTAAAAATCATCAATTGACCAGAATAAAATTCTATTAAGGAAATATTCCTCTGAATCTTTCCAAACAGGAAAGATTATGCTCTGAAAATCAAAGCACCGTTGGATCAATGATCCAATGGTGATTAAAAATCACCAAATTACAGAATAAAATTCTGTATGGGAAAAGATTTCCCAATTTTGTTAAAAACAAGAAGATTGCCTTCTATAAATCAGAAGCCCTTGGATCAAAAATCCAACAAGGGAAACATCCCCAAATCAAGTAGAAAAAAGATATCCTTAACCGATTGAACAAATCAGCCTTCACTATATAAAGGCCCTAAGACTTCATGTCTGATATACAGAGAAAGAGAGAGGAACCCCCCATAAAGTTTGAGAAATTCAAAGACAGAGCAAGCAATCAGAAGAAGAAAACTTTCTTTAAGGTAAAAAAAGAAAAGAAGAACAGAGAGATGAAATCATCTCATATAAAAAGAAGAATTTACTTCTTTTTCTAAGATCATAGATCTATAAGACCAAGATCTTTCACAACAGAGATCAAAATATCATCATAAAACATAAGGGGAAGAACTTAATCTTCTTCAGATCATAAATCTATAAGACAAATTGTCTTTCAGAGATCATAATATCTCATCATAAAAGGGCGGAGAATAATTCAATTCTCTTGGGATCATAGATCCATAAAGGCAGAGCCTTTCACCAAAAACATTAGAGATTGAAATATCTCCTATAAAAAAATAAGAACTTTATTCTTAAAATCCATGAGATAAAGTCTCTTATAGAGAGAATTTAATACTCAGGGCGCAAAACTGCTTAAAAAAAGCCTTAGCGCTCCAATTAAAGAAGAGCGCCTCAGCGCTCTAAATCTAGCGCACAGCGCTGCAGAGCCTTAGCGCTCTAAACTTAAACTGAAGTGCGTTGCGCTCATTGACTGGCGCTCAACGCCAAGCGCGCTATGTGCTCCTCACGTGTGCGCTACTGCGCTCATTGAACTGGCGCTCACCGTCAAGCACGCCACGTGCTCCCCACGTGTGCGCTACTTAAACTGAAGTGCTTTGCGCTCTTTGGACTGGCGCTCAGCGCCAAGTGTGCTACGTACTTCTCACATGTGCGCTACATCATAAGAAGTGCTCTGCGCTCATTGACTGGCGCTCAGCACCAAGCGCGCCACGTGCTCCTCACGTGTGAGCTAAAAGAACATAAATCGTTCTATAAATAAAAGCCCAGATCTATGATGAATGCTCAGCATTCAATAAAAGATAAAAAGATTGTCAGAACTCAAACCAATGCTCAGCATTGTTAAATGTTTAACATTTTAACTAAATGGGTCGAGCCCAAAGTGGTAACAGAACCCGAACACAGATTAATTGATCCCATGTGCTCATAAATCATTGATCTTAGTCCCAAATTGGACTACAGATCCCCCAACCAATATTGGTTCAAGGGTACATCTTTTTACTCCTCTGATATTTATCGTTGTAATCCTTCAACGTCTTCAGAAAGGTGACGGGTCCTGACAACCAGACATTCCACGGACTGTGGGGTCCTTAAACTCATGGACTGTGAGGTCCTTAAATTCATAGACTATAATGTCTTTAAACTTTACAGACTATGACGTCTTTAAACTATGGACTATGACGTCCTTAAACTTCATGGACTATGATGTCCTTAAACTTCTGGACCGCAATGTTCCTAAACTAAACAATAGAGCCCAAATGCTCTCTTGTTAGATCTAAATAATCCTGTTAAGTAGTTCTTAGTCTAAAATTAGACTAATGTATCCTTAACAAACGTTTAAGTTAATCTTAGTCTCAAATGAGATTAACGATCCTTAAACCCAACCCAAACCCAAATTTAAGAAAATATGGATATGGACTAATCCACGCCCTACGGGAGACAACATAAATCAGTCTCCGTATACAATCCACGGGCAACCAAAAACAAAACAAACACACATGACATGAAGTGACCATCTGGAGAAGCAGAAAGTAGTCACCGTGATGTGGTAGCGTAATTAACTGCAGGGGCTTGCGCCTGCAGGGAAGAGCGTCCCTATAATCAAAAATCTCTCAACGAGGGGGAATCTGACGAAGTCTGCTATATCGGCCGCATCCATTTAAACCTTCGATACATGGTGTCATAAATCAACTTGGTATCTTCGGAGAGGTGGACGGATAGCACCAAATAGCATCTACCCTTGAAATTCAGGCCGGACGTCCCAACATCCCGGTCGCGTCTTTTCGGCGGAGAACAACTATTTTTAGATGCTCCCAATGCTCCTTGTGCGATTTGCTTTTCACCACAAGGTTGTCGATATAACATTCGACGATTTCATGTATGAGGTCATTGAAAATCTTCGTCATGGCCCTCTGATAGGTGGCGCCGGCGTTCTTCAGACCGAAAGGCATCACTTTGTAGCAGAATATGCTTAGAGGAGTCCGAAAAGCGGTATGCTTCTGGTCTTCGGGATGCATCTTTATTTGATTATACCCTGACGACCTGTCCATGAAGGAAAAGACTTCGTGAGTGGACGTGTTATCTATCATCAGCTCGGTGACAGGTACTGGGAAGTCATCCTTTGGGCAAGCTTTGTTGAGGTCTCGAAAGTCCACACAGATGCGCACTGTCCCATTTTTCTTTATCACTGGGACGATGTTGGCAATCCAGTCAGGGTACTGAACCTCTTGGATGAAGCCGGAGTCGATTAGCTTCTTGACCTCGGCGTTGATGCTCATTTCAAGTTCGAGCCGCATCCTTCTCGGTGCTTGTTTGACTAGCTTGACGTCCGGAGATATCGCCAATCTGTGCACGGCTATTTCTGGATCTAGTCCCGGCATCTCGGAGTAGTTCCATGCGAAATAGTTTTTATACTGCATGAGTACGTCTTTGAGTGTAGCGACCTTCTCTTCAGGTAATAGTTCACTGACGAACGTAGGCCTCGGGTCGTTTGCCGTTCCCAAGTCAATTTTTCCGAGGTTATCTGCAGTAGTGTGTATCCCATCTTCCAGCTCTTTTGGCGCTGGTGGAAATTCTGAGATCACATCGTCTTTGTCCTCATTTTTGAAGCACCAGGAGAGGTCAGCCATATCCTCGCGTACTCCTTCTCCTGACAGCGTTATCGTGTGACAGATACAAGATCGCTTCCAAGACTGATGTTGATCCGGCTCTACTCTCGTTGTATACGTGGCTTTTGGTTCATGCTTCTGTGGCGGGGTTACCCTCCAACTGCTGGATAAAGCGAACTTGCCTTGCTGATACTGGTCTTCTACCCAGTCTTTGAATGTGAAGCAATCTTCGAGAGGATGTCCTATCACTCGGTGATAGAAGCAATAATCTGGGTGATGAACCTTGTTTTCTTGATCAGGGTGCTTGGACTCCGGGAGGGTAATCATCTGATGTTTCATGATAAGATCGAATATCTTCCTTATCTTGTCTTGAGGAAAAGAATATGCTCGACCCATCTTCTTTATAAGCGACGGACCCCAACTGCTCAATTCTCGATCGCGTGGCTTCTTGGACCCACTTTGCTGCTGTCGAACGTTTTTTTCGTTCTTCAGTTTGTTTTTGCCTCTGCGTCGGGTCTTTCGCATGACGGGTTGACGACGAAGAGCATCGTCATTCTCTACAGCCTGCTGAAAGAGGCGCTGCGTCCTAGCTTTCTCGTAAATGGCCATTTCGCGGTTATGGTCATCCCGGACCTTTTGACCCACTTCCCTTATTAGCTTGTCCATCTGTTCTTCAAACGACGGACTCGGCATTTTTATGACAGGACATGGTTTTGGTTCAGAGTTAGCGTCTTCTAATAGAGTATATCCTTCTTCATCGAAATCATGTATAACGTAGCAGCCATGGAATCGCTCCCGTTTCTTGGACTGAACATATCCAAGCCCGATCGTTTCCATTCTTCCGTTGGGCAATTTTCGCTGAGTTCCGGGGACGTTCCAGATCTTGTTGTAGAACTGGGCCTGTTGCATGGTCTGCTTCAAGGGTATGTCTTGGCGCCTCAACAGCCTTTTTAATCCTTCTGTACAGTATCTGGGCAAACGGATGGGCTAGAGCCAGTCAAGCGTAAAATCGGCACCATGCCAAATTTCTTTCTCCACTTTGGTTTCCGTGGATCGATAAAAGAGGATCGCCTTTTCATCTCTTCGCCTGGGAGGGACGTAGAATATCTGCAGTTCTTGCACACTGTAGGTATCAAGTGCGTCGAGCTCTTTGTAATGCTCTTGCAGAACTATGGCGATCTGCAAACTCTAAGCATCTCCAATGAAGGCTTGCACTGATGGACGAGCCGAGAATACCGTGTTGACCTCGTCTTCAGAGTCACTGCCAAAGACCAGAATAGGGGTAGACGATCCCGGTTTGTTGTATCGGGGAGGTCCCAAATAAACTATCTCTTCTTCTTCCTCGGTATCGCTCCCGAAGACCGGAATGGTAGTGATAGCTTTTTGCTTATTCTCCGGATTATGGCACCTTTCCGTGTCTTCAAAGTCCGGCAAGAAGTATTTTGCATCTTCGTACTTTCGTACTTCATTCACGGAGAATGGGTTCAGCTCCCCTGTCACAGTGTATTCAAGCCCATCTTTGAAGTAATTCATACACTGATGCTGTGTAGAAGGGATAATGTTGTACTCGTGTAACCAAGGCCGGCCGAGCAAAGCATTGTAGCAAGTCTTGGCGTCAATGATGTGGAACTTGATATCAGTGACGAACAGCCAAAGCATAACGTCAGTATCACAGACCCGAGCGTCCTTGAGGACTGGGAGTCAAACCCGGAGATGGTGATTTTATCACGAGCGAGGTGTTGAACGCTCATGCAGATTTTCTTCAACACTTTTACATTAAGGAGGTTGACGGAGGACCCATTGTCAACTAGGATCTTCCCTATCTTAATGTAATGGAAATACCCGGAGACATATAGGGGACGGTTGTGCTCGCATGTTCCGAGGAGGAGATCTTCATCGCCGAAAGTGATATCAGCTGTGTGAATTTCTTCCAGTTCGTCCTTCATCTTTTCTTCGGCGAGAAAAGCTTGAAACTGGTCAGGCTCTTGTAATGCCTTGATCAGAGAATCTCTCGCCTCTTTGGATAGCAGAAGGGCATCGAGAATTCTTAGCTACGAGGGTATCTTCCTCAGGTGTGCCATAACGTTGTAATCCACCTTGTTTTTCTTGGGCGGGTCCTTGGCTGCCAGCTCTTCGACGACTCGGTCATCGAGGGTGATATCCTCAGGGACCTTTTCTTTCCCCTTATCCTTTTTGTTCGATCCCTTGTTTGCGGGTCCGAGATTCTTTTCAGGTAGCATGCGATTGCGCAGCTGAATGTTCTCGCAGCTCTTCGTTTCTTCCTCTTTTCCTGAGGTGGATTCTTTGAAGAGAGGGCCGAGAGCCATTTCTTCTTCCGAATCACTCCCGAAGATGAGAACTTGCGATCACCTGCTATCAACCATGTGACAGTTGCCGGCAGCTCTTCCACATTCGTCTGTCGCATTTTTCCGCTGTCGACGAGCTTTACGATTCATCCTCTTGAAGTGTTGCCTATGAGCAACATACCCTTGCCACCAATTTTTAAAGGCGTTGCATTCTTCAGTAGGGTGTGTAATCCTCTGATGATATATACAGAGGTTAGGATGTATGTCCTCTTCGTTAAGGTGTATCCTATCTGGAGTGTTTCCTTCAGAGGGTGGCAGCTTCATTCCCATCGATATGGTTTTAGCGAACCTTTTCTTTCTCTTGAACCTGCTTTTATTTGCGGCGGATGTGCTTTGATCTGGTAGGAGTGTTTTAACTCTTTCGTCCAGTCGCCGGCGTTTGACTTTTTCAAATATGGCAATTTCGCGCTCTCGATCAGCTTTGCTTTTCTAAAGAGTTTCGTTTAGGAATACATCAATCATCTCGTCTGACGGTCCTAGGCGTTCTGGTTCGGGATCTGCCCCAGTTTCTCTGCATCAGGAGCATTTTCACCATTTATTGACGAGTGAGAGATCGTGTGATAGCTCGCTACATAATCCTCAGATTCATCTGACGAGTCTTCTCCTTCATCATTTCCATCCTCAAGGATGTGGTTGAGAAACTCTTGAAGTATGACCGGGAATCGTGCCTTCTGGTTATATTCTTCCAGCGCATCAATATGTTTCTGCAGGTCCGTGCGCTTGTCATCAAGCTTCATGGGCTTTTTGGTCTTCTTCTTCTTTTTCGAAGACTTTGACAGCTGGGCCTGAGCATTTTGATTATCGCTACCAATTCTTGGAGTCAGGCACAGCTTCAGCATTCCCTCGATGACCTCGGGTTCTAGCGGATTTTTCCACCTGATCGCCGGGCATGTTTGGAAATCTTTCAGCATTCTTTTCGTCTTGGTTGAAAGAGTGACCTTCCATTGAGCTTCTTCTACAAAAGAGCATGATGCCCCCGGCGTATCCCCCCTTTTAAGAGCGTGCGGCTGAGGCGGGCTTACTTTCCAGTTCTCGGACAGTGCAAATTTTCCTTGTTGGTATTGGTCTTCAATCCAGCCTTTAAAGATGAAAAAATCCTCAATTGGATGGCCTACCACTTGGTGATAGGGGCAATAGTTGGGATTATTGGCTTCACCAGCTCGAATAGTCTCTTCGTTTTATCCCAGGGAAACGAATAAGGGCGCTTCAGTTTCTCGTTGAATAATCACCGTCTTTCATCTTGGAGATCATTTGGCTTTGGACCACTGGGCTACTGCTGAGCATTGGCGACGAAGGTCGCTTTCCCTTTCCCCTTTTCATTTCGAGATTCCAGCTTCGAAGAAGATGGTCTATGACCCATCTGATCCATTTGGGCCAGCTTGTCAATCAAGGCCTGGAAAGTAGTTGGCTTGAAGAACATCATGAACTGGGATATGGTCGCCTACGGATCATGAGTACCCACGAACATGCCTACCGCAGGCGCTTCTTCGATGCGCTGCTCGCACTTCGACCATAGATTCCGCCACCGTATCGCGTATTGGACCCAAGTTTTGCCTGGCTTTACTCTAGCGTTAATTAATGCGGTGATTGCGGTGCATTCACTAGCACTTGCGAAACGCTGGGTGAACAACAATTCCATCTCTGTAAAAGTTTTGATGGAGTCGTTGGGAAGCTCTGAGTACCATTCAAACGCCGTCTCTGCCAAGCTGCCGACGAATTGGCGAAGCAGTAGCTTATCATCCCCTCCAGTGTTGCCGCAGAGAGCCCTGAACTGAGCAACATGTTGATGGGGATTGCCTGTCCCCTTGTACACATGGAATTTAGGAATCGTGTATCCTGGTGGGTACTTTATTAGATCGTACCAACCCGGATAGGGCCGTCCAATTTTGATGACTTGGCCAGCCACTTCATTCGCTTGATGAGCTCGTATTTGTTGAGCTATATAATTATCGAGCGTGGTTTTGGAGATGGTCTCCTCCTTGGCCGTTGACAGAGCCGACAGAGGATTTGATGTCTCTCCTCTATCATCTTCAATTATCACTGGAGGATCTTCGGCAGGAGGGTCCGGCTGGATCATCATACCCACCATATCTTGGAATAGAAGGGTCATTTGTTCCGCGGCCTCTTTGTCCTTTTTCTTAAGCATTCTCTGAAGGAATTCGGCATCAGTTTTCTGCTCACGACGCTGTTCTGAGGACGTCTCTGGGCTTGCTTTGGTCCTGTGAGTGCGGCCATGACTGTTAGTATCTCTTGGAGCTTTTGTTGTTGTTGCTCTTTGTTCTCCGCCGAAGGACGCGACCGGGACGTTGGGACGTCCGGCCTGAATTTCGAGGACAGATGCTATTTGGTTTTATCCGTCCACCTTTCCGAAGATGCCAAATTGATTTATGACACCATATATCGAAGGTTTAGACGGATGCGGCTGTTGTAGCAGACTTCGTCAGATTCCCCCTCGTTGAGGGGTTTTTGATTATAGAGACGCTCTTCCCTGCAGGCGCAAGCCCCTGCAGTTAATTATGCTACCGCGTCGCGGTCGCCACTTTCTCCTTCTCCAGATGGTCACTTCGTGTCGTGTGTGTTTGTTTTATTTTTTGGTTGCCCGTAGATTGTATACGGAAACTAATTTATGTTGTCGCCCGTAGGGCGTGGATTAATCCAAATCCGTATCTTCTTAGATTTGGGTTTGGGGTTGGGTTTAAGGATGTGTTAGTCTCATTTGAGACTAATATCAACTTAAACGTTTGTTAAGGATACATTAGTCTAATTTTAGACTAAGATCAATTTAACGGGATCGTTTAGATCCAACAAAAGAGCATTTGGGCTCCATTGTTCAGTTTAGGGACATTACGGTCCAGAAGTTTAAGGACATCATAGTCCATGAAGTTTAAGGACACCATAGTCTAGTTTAGAGACATTATAGTCTGTAAAGTTTAAGGACGTCATAGTCCATGATTTTAAGGACCCCATAGTCCGTAAAATTTAAGGACATCATAGTCTATGAGTTTAAGGACCCTACAGTCCGTGGAATGTCTGGTTGTCGGGACCCGTCACCTCTCTGAAGACGTTGAAGGATTACAACGACAAATATCAGAGGAGTGAAGAGATGTACCCTTGAACAAATATTGGTTAGGAGATCTGTAATTGGATTGATTTAAAGATCGTTAATCTCGTTTGAGACTAAGATCAACTTAAACGTTTGTTAAGGATACGTTAGTCTAATTTTAGACTAAGATCTACTTAACAGGATCATTTAGATCCAACAAAAGAACATTTGGGCTCTATTGTCTAGTTTAGGGACACTGCGGTCCAAGTTCAGATGTAAACATGGGTTTGGAAATGCACCAGATAGTTATTGGTCATTAGGACCCATCACCACTCTGAAGACGTTGAAGAATTACAACGACATGTATCAGAGGTGTGAAGAGATGTACCCTCGAACCAAAGTTGATTGAAAGGCTCTGGGTTTTGCTTTGAATGTCATATGAGATGACCAATTTTGAAAGACAAGAGTGTATTTGAGGTTCAGTCAAAAGGGAGGATCCTGCCTCTGGAAGACTTAGCTAATTTGGGTTAAGATTGGCTCGAATACAGTGTTAAACACTAGAGTACACTCGTCTATCACGTGCTTCCACGTGATGCGCTTAAAATAGTTTTAAAATCCAAGGATGAAACGCACAAAATAGTGTTAAACACTAAAAAAAAAGCGCTCACGCGGGGTCACGTGAGGCTCCTGAGTGTTGGGCCAAACTTCCTTTATTTTATTCTCAGAATATGCAAGTAAGTGTTAAACACTTAATCTTCATGGCCATCACGTGTGGGCATGTGATGGGTACCCATGCATTGGATATTAAAAGGATTTGTTAAGGGTCACGCGGGAACACGTGAGGGCGCCCATGCATTGGATATTAATCCTTCAGCTTTTTCCATCTTCTCTTTTTTAAAGAGGTATTTGTTAGGGGTCACGTGGGGACACGCGAGTCACCCAAAATTGATTCTGCCCTTTTTATTTTGAGAAGTCTGTTCAAGGGTCACGTGGGAGCACATGACCTAATCTTATTCGTTCTCTTTTGGTCATTGGAGGGGAGGGTCACGTGTTGCCACGTGATCATATTGGGTACTTGATCCTTTTACGTGCATGGAGAGATGTATCCCTTGTATAAGAATTAAATTCTCTTATAGGGTTAAACCATAATTTTATTTAGAGGAATTAAATTCCTATGTGCTTAAAAGAATTCAATTCTTTAAACTCAATTCTCCTTCTAAGTTTTAAATCTGCATGGCAGAATCTCCCTGATGAGAATTAAATTCTCAACGTATGGGGAGATCTGCTTCTGCAGATCTATTATCATGAAGAAGAACTAAGTTCTTGTATTAAGGGTTAAACCCTATCTTTGTTGGAGGAATTAAATTCCTATATGCTTTGTGGGAGAATAGAATTCTCTAAACTTAGGTCTTCCCTCAGGTTTTAGATCTGCATGACAGAATCTCCCCGATGAGAATTAAATTCTCAACTTATGGGGAGATCTGCTTCTGTAGATCTTCAACCAGTAAGTTCTTATTTAAAAGAGTTAAACTCTTAATTTGAGGATTAAATTCTCTTTTGTTTTGTGGGGGTTTATATTATGATCTCTTTCCCTCTCTTACTTAGGGTTTCTTTCTTCTCTGAAGAGATCTTTTTTCTCTCTGGAGAATTAAATTCTCTTTTTTCCTGTATTCTCTCTCTGTTGTTGTCTCTTTTTTTTTCTCTTCTCTTCTTGGTTTCTATTTATAGGAGAAAGAAAAGAATCAGTTTATTTAGTCAATCTTTCATTGAAAGATTATATTGATTTTATAACCAACATGATCTTTTAGATCACTCGGTGAGTTTTATTCACCATTGGATTTTAATCCAAAAGATATTTTATTTGTTGTTCTTGGCAGATTTTAGGAAAATATTTCCTTATGTAGAATCTTTCTATATAAACTGGTGATTTTTAATCACCAATTGATTTTTTAAACCAACGATACCCCACTTTATAGAGTGCAATCTTTTTGTTTGGAAAGATCTAGAGAAATATTTTTCCAATTAGGGTTTTTGATTCCCTCTTAATTAGAATTTAATTCTATTAGTTCAGATGGTTTAGGAGTTTATCACGTGTTGGCACGTGACCCCATTTGATAAAGCATTCAAATTAGAATTTAATGCTATTGTTTCAGAGGGTTTAAGAGCCTATCACGTGTTAGCACGTGACCCTACTGATTAAGCATTCAATTTAGAATTTAATTCAGAGTCTACAAGCTTTGCTTATAAATGGTCACGTGTCTGCACGTGAGATCTGGTCATGTGTTGGCACGTGAGATCTGGTCACGTGTTGACCCACTGACACAGCATTTCCAATTTGTTTATTTTATTCAGTGTCTACAGGCTTTGCCAATAAATGGTCACGTGTCTGCGCGTGAGGCCTGGTCACGTGTAGGCACGTGATACCCGGTTACGTGTAAACACGTGATGCATCATTTGAGGTTTTTCTTGCTGCTTTATCTGTATTTTATTTAATTCCCATGAGGGAACAAATGCCCCCACAGCGTTGTTCTCATGTGTTTGCACATGAGTGCAACACTGTAACCTTTGTGGCCGTTGGATTCGCCTAGAGAACGGGGAAGATGAACCGTTTCCTTTCATGTCCTATAAATGCAGCAGTCTCATCAGAACGCCTCCATTCCTTCATCTTCTTCCTTGTTCGCTTTCTTTGAGAATTTAATTCTCTTCCTCAGAGCTCAGTTCTTTGTTAAAAAAATTTTAGAGTTTAACTCTGTCCAAAAAGAATCCCTTTTTGGTAAGGATCTTGAATGGCCGTGGAAATTTTTCATAAAAATTCTCTTTGGATTTTAAATCCACACCAAGGGTTCTTCCCTTTAAAAAGAACTCATCTTTTTGAACTCTGAGAACGCACGATCTTTAGGTAGTAAGCCCCCAATGTTGGGCATCTTTCTCTGATCTTAGGGGATTCATGATGGTACTCATTTTCTTCTGGAATTTAATTCCATTCCAAAGAGCTTAGCTCTGAAAATTTTCTTGGAATTTAATTCCTCTGTTCAAAAGGAATTTAATTCCTCCAGAGAACTTAGTTCTAAAAAAACTTCTTGGGATTTTTCTATCCTCAGCTGTTCTTGCAAAAAAAAAATTTAGGAAAGATTCTGTTTGATTTGCATAGAGGTCATGATGGGTTTTGCCTTGGGAGAATGAGCAGAAATGTTTAAACTCCCTTATTCATTTATTGAGAATCTTCCTTTTGTTCTCATAATGATTACCCTGCCTCATCATTAGTGAGCCGCCATATTGATTTTGTGGGGCCCATGTGTTTTGCAACCAATGGTCCCATGGAATAAGCCGCTTGTTGTTTTCTTCCACTGTCTTTTTATATATATACTTATAGATATAGATATATATATATATATATACACGTGTGTGTTTCATTAACAGTTTCCCCTTCCTTTGTTTCAGTAACAATGGCTTCTCTTCTATACTTCCTTTTCACCCGCTCGGAGGCTGCCTTTCCTCATTCACCGTCTGACGAAGAAATGATGGCGATGATTAAAGCTCATGATCCGGACTGCGCCAATCTGCTTTTTTCGGGGACTTGGTACGGTCATATTATCTGCGGTCGCCGAATTTTTCTTTGCGAGGCGCCAACAGAACCTCTCCACCCATTCTTGCCGTTCGATCGTTCGCAGACTGCCTTTGCCGTAGAAGTGGCGGATTGGACTCCTACGGGCCATTTTGAGCCTTCTACAGTTGGGATACCGCACCGGCCTGTGCCGGCCATAGATATCTTGGGGCGTCGTATTTGCCAAGGTGAAGCCCAGCCCTGAGGACAAGTCTACAAGATAGGGCTTACCCCTCGCCATCCCACGGGCTATCTTCTCTGGGCCATCTTGTCCGCTCATCGTGCGCGACTGCAGAAGGCCGGGCTTTACCAGGCAGTGTATGCATCCCTCTTCCATTATCAGTCTCCCCATGTATGGTGGGTTAAAGCTTTCCTAAATCAATGGAATCTTCCCACCAACACTTTCTTATTAGGGGATCGCGAAGTTTCGATTTCTTTGGAAGAGTTTCGAGAAATCTCTGGATTGCCGATCAGGGGAGTGCTCTATGAAGAATTGCTGCCTCCTGACGAGTATGCGTTCGCAACTGTGCCGCTGCGCTTGACGGCTTGTCAGCTGAAAATGCCGTCCGTCACAAGTATCCAAGTCTAATCAAGACTCTGGGTATTTTTGAGAAGCTGTTCACCAGGTCAGAGGAACAGGGCGTCACTTTTAAGAGCTTTATCGCCTGCTTCTTTCGTGGAGACGTCCTATCAAAGGAGGCTCCGAAGTTCGCGAATATCAGCGACCCCTTCGGGGTTGGGTTAAATAAGCTACCGGCCAAAGAAGAAGATCTGCCACAGTTTTACATCCCAATCTTGTCGGCTGTACCTTTTGAGTCGATTGCGGCTCACGGCGCGGATGAAGAAACTTTCTTCGTCAGTTTTATCAGCGTTTGGCTCAGTTGGTTTGTCGTTCCAACACATCGTCGCTTTATGAGAACCTCAGTTATATACCCTGCTCATCGCATTGCCGAAGGGACGCGACTAGCCGTAGGCATTGCAAGATTATCGCACTTGTACCACAGGCTGAGCACTGCAGCCAATACCTCAACCCTGGGTGTGAATGCGGTGAGTTTCTCTCTTCATTATTTTACGTCGTCGATTGAGATGCATGTATTAGGGGCATTCACTGCGCACCAGAGACCGGGCTTTTACGATACTTATACCTTCCCGCGGCTCATGAGGTTGGTGGACGCTTTTGCTCCTGACCCAACTGAGTTAGGGGCTCTTCGTGTGCTGCTTAATCCTTATGCCAATGAAGGCGGGATGGTATTTAATGACCAAATCCTCTCTGCTCCTTCGGGACCTGTTCAGCAGTTGTTTGATTTATCAAAAGAGGGAATACCGTCCTTGAAGCCCAAGAAAGCCATGCACTTGGACTCGATCAGGCCGGGTTATTTGGTGTTCCGCCGAAATGATGCGATTCTTTTTATATGGAATAATCCACACCGCTTTGCCCGGCAATTGGGTTACGACAAGGGTGTTCCCTTTGAGGCATTTATGGTGGAGCCTAGCTCTTCTTTGGAAGCTGTTCATGACGCCACCCACCATTTCATGCGGCTGAACACCGGTTCTCACTTCATGATCCCCGAAGTTGACTACATTCTAAGGTGTGTGGAGGATTTTACAGGTTGGTACCGCCATCGAGTTAGTCCCATTATTGATGAGGAGAGGCGGATCCTTTTTGGACATAGAGCTCCCGCCCCGCTCCAAGCTATAGGAGTCCCGCCGTGACCGCGGACAACGGTTCACCCTCCCTTGAGGGGTATTGGCACCTTACTTATTCCTGAGGCGGTGGACGCGGGCCTGACTCCTCCCACGGTTGGCATGCCGATGCGCACTAGAGCTCAGGCAAGGGCTTCTGATAAGGCGCCAGTAGCAGTTTCATCAGCTGCGGCGTCAAGAATGGTAGTGTCATCATCGGTAGCACCGCCGAGAGAGGATACTGAAGGCGAAGTGGGTCAACGTCACACCAAAGTGCTGAGGGGAAGGAAACGATCATCTTCCAGCACCAGTTCCGGATCGAAGCGGAGGAAGAAGACAGTCACCAGTCTGCTTGACTTTTTAACGGAATCCGAGCCTATCATTCAAGACGAACCAATATCTATGCAAGAGCCGGATGACGGTCTTCTTTTTCCATGTTCATCCGCCGAGGAAGCCGCATAATTGGCTGAGTCTATCAGGCGTTCTCAGGACGAGACTGAGAACGTGCGCGTCCCTAAGAGTCCTTATCCTGCCGTCATATTCTATGAATATCCACCATCAATACGGCGAATATTTATAGGTCCTCTGAAAGAGGGAGGAGAGATATCCCTTAAACAGCCTATCTCAGCCGCTTCCGAAGATGAGTTGTCACTGTGGACCGGCGGCCATGAATCCACATTTGAACCCCGACGAGCATACCTCCTCAGGAAGGAACGTCGGCTTGAAAAATCCATACTCGAGGTATCTTGGCGAATCGGTATGCACGTTTTCTGTATTTTTCCTTTGGCAAGTAATTTTTTTGCTTTCTATGTCTTCTCATCTTTGTAAAACTTTTGCAGGGACTTCGGCCGTGGCAGAAAATCCGAGCTCGAGTCGCGTCTTGACTGTGGACTCTGTAAATATCCCCTATGAGACTTCAGTAGGTGTGGAAGGGGTTGCTACAGTTGTTATTCCTGCTGCGGAGCTCCCATTGGCGGTTTCTGTCCCCCTTGTGCCCATTCGCCCTAAAAAGGTGTCCCCTCCGGCCATGGATTTAATGGACTTTTCTGGTGATGGTCTGGAGATGGTGGAACATGAAACTGAGATTGCCGTCCCTGAAGTGGTGGCCGCTGTCCCTCGACCGATAGCCGTCACACCAACAAATGTTTCCGATGACGTACCTGGGGGTATGGAGGAGGCTGCTGAAGCTGCTATCCCTCCTGTTCAAAGCGGGAGGAGTATCGAAGGTATTCTTCTATCTTTCGTTTTAATGAACTCTTCATTATTTGAACCCTCCGTCTTTTCAGAATTACGCGGATTGGCGGCGTCTATCGCTGATTTATCTCCCAGAAAGTCTTTCCAGTGTTTGCTTGAGATGGCCGCTCTGCAGGCAATATCCCCGCAACGCATCGTCCTCTCTTCTGGGCAAGGTTAGTGTTATTTGTCCTCCTGATGACATTATTATTATTTTTTATAATGATGCCGATGTCTTCTGTAGTTCTGGAAGCTGACAATGAAATTGAGATCCTTGACGGGCCTGGAGATCTTTTAGACCCTTCTCACATGACTGTGGGTAAGTAAGGTTTCAACGCTGTTCTATCTGCTCTTTGTTTGCAAATCTCACTTATTGTTTTATGAATCTTAACAGCTTTGCCTGTTCCTACCCCGCTGGAATCTCGCATTATTATGCCGCACGGCCCTTATGCTCTACGCGCATCTGAACGAATGGCGAAGCTAAGCCTTCATTCTTTGTCAACTCTCATCGTAGACATTCGTGCTGGTAGCTCGCTCACAGCCGAAGAATTTGCTGCCGAAACCAACATTTCTCTCCCCTTTCTTGCTGCTTACCATGGTGAAACACTGGTGCATGTCTGGGTTGAGTTTTGTCGTAGGGTGGAGGCTTGTTTACATAGTCTTGAGTGCATGTGCCTTCTTTCAGAGGTTGTGGTTGCAAAGGCGAGCTTGCGGGGGCTGGTTGAACGGTGCGCCGCAAATCTGCAGTCATGCAAGAAGAGGCTCAACCAAAATTTTTCGGAGAGGGAGCTAGCTTAAAATGCGCTGGGGGAACTTCAAGCTGAACTTACGGCCAAGACCACTCGTGCATATGATCTCTGGCGGGTGCTTCAAGAAGCTATCAGGGAGGTAGTAGCTATTAATAAAGCCGTCATTTTTACTCGCGAGATGGTTGAAGCCCACAAAGTTACCGAACAGGAGCTTGAAAGTCGGCTCGCCTCGTACCAGGCCTAACAGTCTCAGGCGGAGGCCCGTCTTATTGCAAAAACAAATTATGAGGTCAAAACCCGGCGGAAGAAGGATGAACCGATGACTTTATTAAATCGTCCGCCGGCTTGAAGACAATGTATATGTTTTTTTTGTACATACTCCTGAATGAGAGTATTTTTTGATTCTTATATAGATTGTACTTTGTATTTATTTTGATTCATGAATAAAAGACATATTTTGTTTCATGACGGTGTGTCCCTTTTGGCAAATGCGTTTTGTGGATAATCTATTTTGATCTCTTTGTAGTACAACGATGGCTTAGGAGTCAGGTTCAGGTCTGCATTTTAAGGCTTTCCAATTTTATGAGCCGTGAGGGTCTCATAAAGATTTTTCTCCCTACGAGTCGAGAGGATCTTGTAGGTGTATTTTCTCCTTAGGGATTGTGAGGATTCCTAAGTGTGTTGTTTTTTTCTCTTAAGAGTCGTAAGGATCTCCCAAGAAAATTTTCTTCCTTACAAGTCGAGAGGAATCGTAAGTGATTGATGAGTTGACCTTCTCCTGAATCAAAGTATTGCTTTGATGGGGAGGTCAAGGGTTGACTTTGGCCGTACAGAGTCAGTTGATGACGTATTTCCACGACGGGGTCATTGGATGACGTGTTTCCGCGACGGGGTCATATGCTGACGTATTTCCGCGACGGGGTCATTTGCTGACGTATTTCCGCGACGGAGTCATTTGATGACGTGTTTCCGTGACGGGTTCATTGGATGATGTATTTCCGTGACGGGGTCATTTACTGACGTGTTTCCGAGACGGGGTCATTAGCTGACGTGTTTCCGAGACGGGGTCATTAGCGGACGTGTTTCCGAGACGGGGTCATTGGCTGACGTGTTTCCTGGACGGGGTCATTGGCTGACGTGTTTCCGTGACAGGGTCATTGGATGACGTGTTTCCGCGACGGGGTCATTAGCTGACGTATTTCTGCGACGGGGTCATATGCTGACTAATTTCCGTAACAGGGTCATTAGATGACGTGTTTCCATTAAGGGGTCATTTGCTGACGTATTTCCGAAACGGGGTCATTTGATGACGTATTTCCGTGACGGGGTCATTTGATGATGTATTTCCACGACGGGGTCATTTGATGACGTGTTTCCGCGATAGGGTCATTTGATGACGTTGTGTCTGCTGTAACGAGACGAATGTCGATGTAGTCTCTAGGTTGTCTGTGAACCTTTGAGATTTGGAACTAGGGACTCTGCCGTGGCTCTGCTTTGATGACGTTGCGTCTGCTGTAACGAGACGAATGTCGAGGTGGTCTCTATGTTGTTTGTGAACCGTCAAGATTTAGAACTAGGGACTTTTTGCCATGGCTCCAAGGTTAATTGTCGTGTCTGAATCCTGCTGGAATGAGGAGGAACGCTGTTGTGGGTCTCCAGGTTGTAGATATGGCCATCGAGACTTGGCTCTCTTTCTGATGGAGCCTGGTGGGATGATATGATTCCCTCTTTGTTTGTGCCCCTGGATTGTATACAGGGATCTATGTGATCTCATCTGTAGGGAAAAAGTTTCATTTTATATGTATTATTTTTTTGTTTTCTTTCCTCAATACTCTATCATTTTAGCTTTTTATATCGTGAAAGTCGCGATTGCCCAATCATTTCGGCTATTTTCGCGGTGCCCAATCATTTCGGCTATTTTTTCTTTTTACTCGCTGCTTTTTATTGCGAGTTGCCCAATCATTTCGACTATTTTGTATGCATAAATTTTAGTTGCTGATTTTGTTGTAAGTTGCCCTATTATTTCGGCTATTTCATATGCATTTATGGCTCGCTGACTTTTACCGCGAGTATGGAACTCGGGATCCGATACCAATTTCGGCATCAGCATCGCCACAACTGAGATATTGCCAGGAGTGAATCATCATTTACCGTAAAAGGACTTAGGATTTGATACCGATTTAGGCATTAGCATCGCTACAACTGGGATATTGCTAGGAGCGAATCATCATTTGCCGTGAAAAGACTTGGGATTTGATACCGATTTAGGCATCAGCATTGCTACAACTGGGACATTGCTAGGAGTGAATCATCATTTACCTTTGTCGATTCGAACAAAGATGGCTTAGCAAACAGGGTTAGGATCCTGTCGACTAAGGCTTTTGACTTCATGAGTCGTAAGGGTCTCATAAATGTGTTTCTTCCTACGAGTCGTGAGGATCTCGTAGGTGTCTTTTCTCCTCAGGAATCATGAGGATTCCTAAGTGTATATTCTCTTGTAAGTCGTAAGGATCTTACAAGAGTGTTTTCTCCTTACAAGTCGAGAGGACTTACAAGGGTCGTTCACCGTGTAAGCATATCCCTAGTCGCTGGTGGAACTCTGTTGGGGAAATGTTTATTCGCGCCCGTGGATTGTATACAAGGGTCAATATTGAAACGCTTGTAGGGCAATCTGGGGGTTGTGATGGCTTAAGAACATGTTCAGATCCCTGAGGCTTAAGGCTTTTGAATCTTATGAGCCGTGAGGGTCTCATAAGTGGGTTCTCCTTACGAGTCGTGAGCATCTCGTAAGTGTAATTTCTCCTTAGGAATCATGGGGATTCCTAAGTGTGTTGCTCTCTTGTGAGTCGTAAGGATCTCACGCAGGTATTTTTCTCCTTACAAGGTCGAGAGAACCTTGCAAGTGTCTTTTAACGAGATTGCGCCCTTTCGGGTTTTCACAAAACTCGCCGGTAGCCCTGCTGTTTTTACTCATAGAGCCCTTTCGGGTTTTCATCCATGCCCATCTTGCTTGTGGACGTACCTTTTTTTTTTTGCGTCAGCCTCGGGATGCTGCGGTTTGTAGTAGTTTAACGACGTTTCGGTCAGTCGTTAGTTTAGGGACATTTCGGTCCATTGTTAGTTTTAGGACATCTCGGTCCGTTGTTAGTTTTAGGACATTTCGGTCCGTTGTTGCAACGGTTTCATTGGCTACCTCTTCTGGAGTTTGGGACTGGGAAGATAGCGAGCGGACATAGACATCGTCATCTATCATTACCCTGGGCCGTAACTCGTCAGGCGTAGTATTTCTTTAGGAACCGACCGTTTATTGGCCTGAAGGGTCTTTCGCCATGCATATCCATGAGTAAGTAAGCCCCATCCTGGTAGACTTTGTCTATGACGTACGGGCCCTCGTAATTTGGCTCGAACTTCCCCCGTTTGGTACGATTGGGGATCATAGGTCTTTTAACCACTAGCACGAGTTCGCCTTGGCGGAATGTTCTCGGCCTAGTCAATCTCTCGTATGAGTGTGTCATTTTTGCTTTGTAGGCTTCCAAGTTTTGCTGCGCCATGAGCCGGGTTTCGTCGAGCGCATCGAGCTCCTCAAGCCGAAGATGAGCATTGTCTTCGTCTGTTAACTCGTAATGAACCGCCACTCGTAGGGAGGGCAGCTCTATCTCCAAGGGGAGTACCACTTCAGTGCTGAATACCAATGCATACGGCGTTGTGTTTGTGGACATTTTGAACGTGGTCCGATACGCCCAGAGAGCTTCATGCAGTCTCTCGTGCCAGTCCTTCTTACTTTTGAACATCGTCTTTTTCACGATCTTCGTCAAGGTCTTGTTGAAGGCCTCAGCCAGACCGTTAGCTCGGGGATTATAGACCGAAGAGTATCTCCAGTTTATATTATGTTGCTGTGCGAAGCGGGTGATCTTATGGCTTCTGTAGGCTGGCCCGTTTTCGAAGATAATCCATCGTAGAGTGCCGAACCGATAGATGATGTATGTTTTGAAGAATTGGAGAATGTTCTCCGTCCTCATTTCTCTTAGTGGTACTGCTTCTACCCACTTAGAGAAGTAATCAGTTGTTGCCAGTATGAACCGGTGTCCTCTGGACGATGCTGCTTCAATGGGCCTGATTATGTCAGTTCCCCACATTTCGAACGGCCAGCTAGCCACCGTTGGATGTAGCGGATTTAGATGCTAGTGGATGAATTCCCCGTGAATTTGGCATGAGTGGAACTGCTTCACGTATTCGAGACAGTCTTGGATTATTGTGGGCCAATAATAACCCATCCTTTTGATCTTCAGCTTCATCTTCGGCCCGGCTTGATGAGAACCGCAGAGTTTGTCGTGAGTTTCTTGGATGACTCTCTTTGCTTCTTCACGTCTCAGACATCTTAGCCACAGGGAGTCGAACGATCTCTTATATAGAGTATCATTGACAAAGGCGAAGGATAGAGCTCGTTTCATGAGCTGATGTCTTGAGGACGCATCTTCAGGTGTTTGATGGGATTTGATGTAATCTATAAAGACTTCTCTCCAATCCTTAATATTTTCTTGGTCTTTTATTTGTAGGGCCGTTTGCTCGGTAGCTCCCTTTTCTTCGGACGACTCCGGAGATATTTCTGCCGGTGCAAAAACCCGTCGGCTTTGCACAATGATCCTTACGTCATCGAGGTTCTCGTTGACCAGTTCTTTAGCGAGCTTGGCTAATGAGTTCACTTTGCTATTTTCTGCGCACGGTATGCTTTTCAGAATGTAGGAAGGAACTTGAGTCAGCAACTATTGCACTCTCTCGCCATATTTTACCAACTCTGGTTTGCACGTCTGATAGTCGCCGTTTACTTGGCTAACGACCAGTTTGGAGTCTCCGTATATGAGGAGGTTTTTAATTCCCATGTCGACAGCGATCTCAAGACCTGCTATCAAAGCTTCATATTCGGCTTCATTGTTCGTCCTCGGCTCTGTTAAGGAAAAGGCCATGCGCACTATCCCTCCTTGTGGAGTCATGAAGATGAGGCCCACCCCAGATTTGATTATGGGGGAGTTGTGCTTTCGCTTCTTCATAGAAGATACTCCATCGAAGTAGAGTTCCCATCGGGTATCACTCTCTCCTTTCTCCCATTGATTGTGTCAAACACGTGTTCTTTTGGCAATTTGCAGTTCAAGGGAGAATCGACAGGTATCGGATGCTCAGCGAGGAAGTCGGCGATGGCGTGGCCTTTCACTGCCTTGAGCGGACGATAAGTTATCGAGAACTCTATCAAGAGCAGGGCCCATTTAGCGAGTCGTCCTATTAGTATGGCTCTTGACATCAAATACATGAGAGGATCCACTTTTGATATGAGATGGACCTCATGTGCCAACGCATAGTGCCTGAGCTTCGTTATCACGAAGATTAACGCTAGGCAGTGTTTTTCGATGGGGGAGTAATTATTTTCTGCCCCAGAAGAACTCGACTCAATTAGTAGAGGGCTCTCTCCTTCCCTTGGTCATTTTTCTGTGCCCATAGTGTGCCTAGAGAACCCTCAAGGACGGTTGTATACAGAATGAGAGGCTTTCCCTTGACCGGAGCGGTTAGCACCGGAGGATTCTGTAGATATTGCTTGATTTCGTCCAGTGCGCTTTTGCATTTGCGATCCCAGATGAAAGAGGTCCCCTTCTTCATTAGATGACTATAAGGATGGCATTTTCCGAAGAGGTTGGTTATGAACCGTCGGATATACGCGAGCTTTCCTTGTAGAGACCGCTGTTCTTTCAGAGTCCTTGGCGGAGGCATTTCCATGATCGCCTTGAACTTTGACGGTTCTATCTTGATGCCTCGATGTTGGACGATGAATCCTAGGAATTTGCCAGATGAAACTCCGAACGCGCATTTAAGAAGGTTCATCTTCAGGTTGTATTTCCGAAGACGTTAGAACACTATCTCCAGATGCTCCCAGTGCTCCTCATATGATTTGCTTTTCACCACGAGGTCATCGATATAGCATTCAACGATTTCGTGTATGAGGTCATCGAAAATCTTCATCATGGCCCTCTGATAAGTAGCGCCAGCGTTCTTCAGACCGAAAGGAATCATTTTTGTAGCAGAATATGCCCAGCGGGGTCCGGAAAGCGGTATGCTTCTGGTCTTCGGGATGCATCTTTATTTGATTGTATCCCGATGAGCGGTCCATGAAGGAGAAGACTTCATGAGTGGACATGTTATCTATCATCAGCTTGATAACTGGTACAGGAAAATCATCCTTTGGGCAAGCTCTGTTGAGGTCCCGAAAGTTCACGCATATACGCACCGTCCCATTTTTCTTCATTACTGGGACGGTGTTGGCGATCCAGTCAGGGTACTGAACCTCTTGGATGAAACCGGAATCGATTAGCTTCTTGACCTCGGCGTTGATGCTCATTTCAAGTTCAAGCCGCATTCTTCTCGGTGCTTGTTTGATTGGCTTGACGTCCAGAGATATCGCCAACTTGTGGACGGCTATTTCTGGATCTAATCCTGGCATCTCGGAATACTTCCATGCGAAGCAATCTTTATACTGCATGAGCACGTCCTTGAGCATAGCCACCTTTTCTTCAGATAACAGTTCACTGAAGAACGTCGGCCGTGGGTCGTTTGCCGTTCCCAAGTCGATTTTTCTGAGGTTATCTGCAGTAGTGTGTATCCCATCTTCCAGCTCTTTTGGCGCTGGTGGAAATTCTAAGATCACCTCGTCTTCGTCCTCATTTTCGAAGCAACAGGAGAGGTCGGCCATATCCTCACGTGCTCCTTCTCTTGACAGCGTTATCACGTGACAGGTACGAGATCGCTTCTAAGACCGATGTTGATCCGGCTCTACTCTCGTTGTATACATGGCTTTCGGTTTATGCTTCTGTGGCGGGGTTACCCTCCAACTACTGGATAAAGCAAATCTGCCTTGCTGATACTGGTCTTCTACCCAGTCTTTGAAGGTGAAGCGGTCTTCAAGAGGATGTCCTATGGCTCAGTGATAGGAGCAATAGTCTGGGCGATGAACCTCACTTGCTTGTCCGGGGTGCTTGGACTCCGGGAGTGTCATCATCTGATGTTTTATGACAAGATCGAATATCTTTCTTGTCTTGTCTTGGGGAAAAGAATATGCTCGACCCATCTTCTTTATAAGAGACGAATCCTGGCTGCTCAAGTCTCGCCCGCGTGGTTTCTTGGACCCGCTTTGCCGCTGTCGAATGTTTTTTCCGTTCTTTAGCTTGTTTCTACTTCTGCGTCGGGTCTTTTATATCACGGGCTGGCGACGAAGGGCATCGTCATCCTTCGTAGCCTGCTGAAAGAGGCACTGCGTCCTGGCTTTCTCGTAGATGGCCATTTCGCGGCTATGATCATCCCGGACCTTTTGACCTGCTTCTCTTATTAGCTTGTCTATCTGTTCTTTGAACGACGGACTTGGCGTTCTCATGGAGGGACCTCATCTTGGTTTAGGGTTAGCGTCTTTTAAAAGAGCATCTTCTTCTTCATTGAAATCATGTATAACGTAGCAGCCATGGAATCGCTCCCGTTTCTTGGATTGAACATATCCAAGCCCGATCGTTTCCATTCTTCCATTGGGCAATTTTCGCTGAGTTCCAGGGACGCTCCAGATCCTATTGTAGAACTGGGCTTGTCGAGCGGTCTGTTTGAAGGGTACGCCTTGGCGCCTCAACATCCTTTTTAATCCTTCTGTGTAGTATCTGGGCAGACGGATGGGCTGGAGCCTGTCAAGCATAGAATCGGCCCCATGCCAAATCTCTTTCTCCACTTTGGTTTTCATGGATCGATAAAAGAGGATCGCCTTTTCATCTCTTCGCCTAGGAGGGACGTAGAACATCTGCAGTTCTTGCACACTGTAGGTATCAAATGTGTCGAGCTCTTTGTAATGCTCTTGCGGAACCATAGCGATCCGCAAACTCTGATTATCTCCAGTGAATGCTTGTATTGATGGCCGAATAGAAAATACTGCATTGACCTCATTTTCTGAGTCGCTGGAATTAGTAGAAGATCTATCGGCTGACGCGGACTTAGACCTGTTACAACCTCGAAAGGAGATCCGAAGACCAGAATAGGGGTGGACGGTCCCGGTTTATTGTATCGGGGGGGTCCCGAATAGGCTATCTCTTCTTCCTCCTCGATATCACTCCCGAAGACCGGAATGGTGGTGATAGCTTTTTGCTTATCTTCAGGTTTATGGCATCTTTCCGTGTCTTCAAAATCTAGCAGAAAGTACTTTGCGTCCTCGTATTTGCGGACTTCATTCACGGAGAATGGGTTCAGCTCCCCCATCACGGTATACTCGAGACCATCCTTGAAATACTTCATACACTAATGTTGTGTAGAATCTGTTCCCCTTCGAAAGACGCGCAAGACAGATGTCTTGCCTGAAATTCGGCGCAGATGCTAATTGGTGCTATCCGTCCACCTCTCCGAAGATGCTAAGTTGATTTATGGCACCGTATATCGAAGGTTTAAACGGATGCAGCCGATGTAGCAGACTTCGTCAGATTCCCCCTTGTTTGAGGGGTTTTGATTGTGGGGACACTCTTCCCTGCAGGCGCAAGACCCTGCAGTTAATTACGCTACCGCATCGCGGTAACAACTTTCTCCTTCTCCAGAATTTCACTTCGTGTCGTGGGTGTTTGTTTTGTTTGTGGTTGCCCATGGATTGTAGACGGAGACTAAGTTATGTTGTCGCCCGTAGGACGTGGACTAGTCCAAATCCGTATCTTTCTTAGATTTGGGTTTGGTGGGGGTTTGTGTTTAAGGATACGTTAGTCTCATTTGAGACTAAGATCAACTTAAACGTTAGTTAAGGATACGTTAGTCTAATTTAGACTAAGATCGACTTAACGGGATCGTTTAGATCCAACAAGAGAGCAATTGGGGGCTCTATTGTTTAGTTTAATGACATTGCGGTCGATAAGTAGTTTAAGGACATTGCGGTCCAATGTTAGTTTTAAGACATTGCGGTCAAGGTTAAGGACATCATAGTCCGTGGATTTAAGGACTCCACGGTCTGGCGTTAGTTTTAAGATATCACGGTCAAGGTTAAGGACGTCATAGTCCGTTGTTAGTTTTAAGACATTCCGGTCAAGGTTAAGGACATCATAGTCCATGAGTTTAAGGACCCCACAGTCCGTTGTTAGTTTTAAGACATCTCGGTCAAGGTTAAGGACATCATAGTCCATGAGTGTAAGGACCCCACAGTCCGTGAAATGTATGGTTGTTGGGACCCGTCATCTCTTTGAAGACATTGAGGAATTACAACGACAAATATCAAAGGAGTGAAGAGATGTACCCTTGAACCAAGGTAGATTAGATGATCTGTAGCCCAATTTGGAACCAAGACCAATTAATTACATTGTGAGCCCATTGGCTCAGTTAAGTCTGAATTGAGGACTTATGGCCTTCTTGGGCTAAGTCCAATCATGTTTGGAATATTGGCCCTCTGTTGGTCCATTGAAGGGGAGGCTTTTTCTCTGAAAAATCAGCCAACTTGGCTAGGAATAGTGTTAAACACTAAAACTCAAAAGTGTTAAACACTAAAGGTAAAATTCTCAAATTAGTGGTGAAACACTAAAAGAACAACCAGTGTTAAACACTGGAGGTATGGTTTTTGATTTAGTGTCAAACACTAGAAATAATCAGTGTTAAACACTGCCAATAGGGTTTTCAAATTAGTGTCAAACACTAAGAAAGATCAGTGTTAAACACTGGGAATAAAGATCTCTAATTAGTGTCAAACACTAAAGAAAAGAGGGGTCACGTGTGGACACGTGAGAGCGCCCCGATTCCCCTTATTTTGTTCTGCCAAAAGTATTAAATACTTTCTATATTTGATTCTGGAGCATCACGTGCTGACACGTGATGGGGATTTGGGTATTTGACTGTTAAAGCTTTTGTCAAAGGGTCACGTGGTAGCACGTGAGAGCGCCCAGAGCTCGGATTCCCTTTGCTTTTTCTCCTCTGTCACATGGGAGCACGTGAGGCATTGCCTCAAAGTTCTTTTCTGTAAATCTTTACAGGGGTCACGTGGGAACACGTGACCCTGGTTCTTTGCCTGTTTAAAGATCTCTTTATTTTTTTAAGAATTAAATTCTTCATAGGGTTAAACCCTAGCAATAATCTTAGAGGAATTAAATTCCCATTTTCTTTTGAAGAATTATATTCTTGGAGAGGGTTAAACCCTAATTTCCCTTCTGTAGGAATTAAATTCCCATATATGTAAAGAATTAAGTTCTGGCATAGGGTGAAACCCTATTTTCTTTTTAAGGGGAATTGAATTCCTGTGAGTTTGAGAGAATTAAATTCTCAATTAGGGTAAAACCCTAGTTCTGTCCATTTTGAAGGAATTAAATTCCTATAATTTTGGAGAATTGAATTCTCATATAGGGTTAAACCCTAGCAATAATCTTAGAGGAATTAAATTCCCATTTTCTTCTGAAGAATTATATTCTTCGAGAGGGTTAAACCCTAATTTCCCTTCTGTAGAAATTAAATTCCCATATATGTAAAGAATTAAGTTCTGGCATAGGGTGAAACCCTATTTTCTTTTTAAGGGGAATTGAATTCCTGTGAGTTTGAGAGAATTAAATTCTCAATTAGGGTAAAACCCTAGTTCTGTCCATTTTGAAGGAATTAAATTCCTATAATTTTGGAGAATTGAATTCTCATATAGGGTTAAACCCTAATTTTATCTTGGAGGAATTAAATTCCTATAATTTTAGGAGAATTAAATTCTCAAAACCCAATTCCTCCTCTATGTTTTAGATCTGCATGGCAGGATCTCGACCCAATGAGAATTAAATTCTCAACCTATGAGGAGATGTGCACTTTGCAGATCTTCACCAGAGAAAGAACTAAGTTCTTTTCTTTATAGAAGAGTTAAACCCTTTATTTTGAGAATTAAATTCTCTTTTGAAGCTTTTTTTCCCTTTCTTTTCCTACCTAGGGTTTTTCTTTGTAGAGAATCAAATTATTCCTTCTTTTCTCTCTGAATTTTCAAGATTCCAAGGCTTTATCCCTCTGTCTCTCTCCTTTGGCTCCTATTTATAGGAGAAGGAAAAGAATCAATCTGTTTAGTAAATCTTTCATTGAAAGATTTGATTTATTTTCATCATTAATCTGGGCCTTTAGATTATTAGGTGAATTTTATTCACCGTTGGATTTTAAATCCAAAGATATTCTTTTTGTTATTTCGGTGAGATTTAGGGGAAATCTTTCCATGTCCAAGATTTTTCCATAAATTGGTGATATTTAATCACCCTCGGATTCTTAATCCAACGGTTTTACATAATTCTTCTCCATTTTGGAAAGATTTAAATGATCTTTTTCAGAATTTAATTCTGTTTGAACAGCAGGGCTTTTAAAGCCAGTCACGTGTTGCCACGTGACCTTAGGTCACGTGTGAGCACGCGACCCTCGGTTACGTGCCAGCACGCGACCCTCGGTCACGTGCAAGCACGCGACCCTCGGTCACGTGCAAGCACGCGACCCTCGGTCACGTGCAAGCACGTGACCCCCTGAAGGGACTCCTCTTCCGCGCTCTGTCCTTTGCCGCTGCTTTAACCATCACGTGCCAACACGTGACCATTGGTCACGTGTGAGCACATGATGCTTCCTCTGAAGCTTTTTCCTGATTTTTAATCAGGGAACATAAGGGATAATGTTGTACTCGTATAACCAAGGCCTGCCGAGCAAAGCATTGTATCAAGTCTTGGCGTCAATGACGTGAAACTTGATGTCCATGTCGAGCATCCCAAAGCGTAATGTCAGTATCACAGACCCGAGCGTCCGTGATGACTGGGAGTCAAATCCGAAGATGGTGATTTTAGCACGAGCGAGGTGCTGAACGCTCATGCAGATTTTCTTCAACACTCTTACATTGAGGAGGTTGATAGAGGACCCATTGTTAACCAGGATTTTTCTTATCTTGATATCATGACGGTATCCAGAGACATAAAGGGGACTGTTATGCTCACACGTCTCGAGGAGGAGGTTTTCATTGCTGAAAGTGATATCGGCTGTGTGCACTTCTTCCAGCCCGTCCTTCATCTTTTCTTCGGCGAGAAAAGCTTAGAACTGCTCGGGTTCTTGTAACGTTTTGATCAGAGAATCTCTCGCCTCTTTGGACAGCAGAAGGGCATCGAGAATGTTTAGCTGCGAGGGAATCTTCCTCAGATGCGCCAGAACGTTGTAATCCACCTTGTTTTTCTTGGGCGGGTCCTTGGCTGCCCGCTCTTGGACGACTCAGTCATCGTTGGTGATATCCTCAGGGACCTTTTCTTTCCCCTTATCCCTTTTGTTTGATTCCTTGTTTGCGGGTCCGAGATTTTTTTCAGGTAGTGTGCGATTGCTCAGCTAAATGTTCTCGCAGGTTTTCGTTTCTTCCTCTTTTTCTGAGGTGGATTCTTTGAAGAGAGGGCCGAGAGCCATTTCTTCTTCAGAATCGCTCCTAAAGGTGAGAACTTGCAATCTCCTACTATCAACCATGTGACAATTGCTGGAAGCTCTTCAGCGTTCGTCTGTCACATTTTTCTGCTGTCGACGAACATCACGCTTCATCCTCTTGGAGTGTTGTCGGTGGGTAACATATCCCTGCCACCAGTTTTTAAAGGCATTGCACTCTTCGGTAGGGTGCGCGATCCTCCGATGGTATAAACAGTAGCTTGGATGTGCATCTAGTTCGTCGGGGAACGTATTTTCTGAAGTGTCTTCTTTGAAAGGTGGCAACTTCATTCCCATTGACAGAGCTTTAGCGAATTGCTTTCTTGTCTTAAACCTGCTTTTGGTGGCGGCAGAAGTGCTTTGATCTGGTGGGAGTGTTTTAACTCTTTCGCCCAGTCGCCGGCATTTGGCTTTCTCAAATATGGCCATTTCGCGCTTTCGATCAGCCTTGCTTTTCTGGAGAGCTTCGTTCAGGAATGCGTCAATCATTTCGTCTGACGGTCCTAGAAGTTCCGACTCGGGATCTGCCCCCAGTCTCTCTACATCAGGAGCTTCTTTGTCATTTATCGAGTGAGAGATCATGTGGCAGCTTGCCACATAGCCTTCAGGTTCATCTGACGAGTCTTCTTCCTCATCTTTGTCGCTATCCCCGTCTTCAAGGATGTGGCTGAGAAACTCTTGAAGCGTGACCGGGGTTCGCGCCTTCTGGTTGTATTCTTCCAGTGCGTCGATATGTTTTTGCAGGTCCGTGCACTTGTCACCATGCTTCACGGGCTTTCTGGTCTTCTTCTTCTTCTTCTTCTTCGAAGACTTTGATGGCTGGGTATGGGCGTTTTGACCATCCCCACCAATTTTTGGCGTCGGGCGCGGCTTCAGTATTCCCTCGATGACCTCAGGTCCCAGCGGACTTTTCCACCTGATCGCCAGGCATGTTTGGAGATCCTTTAGCATTCATTTTGTTTTGGTAGAAAGAGAGACCTCCCATTAAGCTTCTTCTACAAAAGAGCATGATGCCCCCGGCTTGTCCATCCATTTAGTGGCGTATGGCTGGGGCGGGCTCACCTTCCAATTCTCGGACAGCGCGAATTTGCCCTGTTAGTATTGGTCCTCAATCCAACATTTGAAGACGAAGCAATATTCAATTGGATGGCATACTACTCGGTGATAGGGGCAATAATTAGGATTATTGACATCACCGGGCTGCAATGGATGTCTCGGATCCAGCAAATTGATGAGCCTGTTGCGTATCACCAGTTCGAACAATCTCTTTGTTTTCTCCCGCGGAAACGAGTAAGGACATCTTAATTTTTTGTTGAGGAAACGCTGTCTATTGCTTTGGCGATCAGCTGGTTTTGGGCCAGTTGGCTGCTGTTGAGCATTGGCGATGAAGGTCGCTTTCCCCTTCCCCTTTTCGTTTCGAGGCTCCATTTTTGAGGATGACGGTCTATGGCCCATCTGGTCCATTTGAGCCAGTTTGTCGATCAAGGCCTGGAAAGTGGTCGGCTTGAAGAACATCATGAATTGAGAAATAGTTGCCTGAGGGTCGAGAGTACCCACGAACATGCCTACCGTAGGCGCTTCTTCGATGCGCTACTCGCACTTCGACCATAGATTCCGCCATCGCATCGCGTATTGCACCCATGTTTCGCCTGGCTTCACTCTGGCGTTAATTAATGCTGTAATTGGGGTGCGTTCGCTAGCGCTTGCGAAACGTTGGGTAAACAGAAATTCCATCTCCGTAAAAGTTTTGACGGAGTAGTTGGGAAGCTCCGAGTACCATTCGAATGCCGTTTTCGCCAAGCCGCCGACGAATTGGCGAAGCAGTAGCTTATCATCCCCTCCAGTGTTGCCGCGGAGAGCCCTGAACAGAGCGACATGTTGATGGGGATTGCCCATCCCCTTGTACACATGGAATTTAGGAATCGTGTATTCTAGCGGGTACTTTATTTGATCGTACCAACCCGGATAGGGCCATCCAGTTCTAACGACTTGGCCGGCCGCTTCATTCGCTTGATGAGCTCGTATTTGTTGAGCTATATAATCATCGAGCGTGGTTTTAGAGATGGTCTCCTCCTTGGTTGCTGACAGAGCCGGCAGAGGATTTGATGTCTCTCTTCTATCATCTTCAATTATTACTGGAGGATCTTCGGCTGGAGGGTCCGGCTGGATCATCATGCCTACCATATCTTGGAATAGAAGGGCCATTTGTTTTATATTGGCCGCTTGTTCCGCGGCCTCTTTGTCCTTCTTCTCAAGCATTCTTCGAAGAAATTCGGCATCAGTTTCCTGCTTATGGCGCTGCTCCGAGGATATCTCCGGGCTTGCTTTCGGTCTCGTGAGTGCGGCCATAGCTGTTAGCATCTCTTGGAGCTTTTGTTGTTGTTGCTCCTGAGCCTTAGTCACTGATCGCGAAAGCGGTCGATGACCTGTGAAGATACGGCTATCCTTTTTTCCGGATTCCATATAGACGGTATGCACCACCATGCCACCGGTCTTGGGGCGTTTAGATTTAGTGTCTTTGCGATTTTCTAAAGACGCAGGGATCTTCTCCGGCCTCCTTCTTTTGTGGGCGGTCGAAGCTGAGGGAGCCGTTGCAGCGGGCACCCAAACAGATGACACCTTTTATGGCTTGACAGGATGGTCCTCTTCTCGTCGAACTTTTATCTTTTTCTGTCGGCTGGGGTAGTCTTGATCAATCATGGAGTCTTGGACCTGTCGCCAGACATTATGAATTTTGGAGGACAGCCGCTGAGGGGGCTGGTCCAGCTTCGCTTTTGTAGCACTCTCCATGGGTGGAGGAGACCTTTTCAGCACAGACGTCGGAGAGTTCTTGCGGACCCTCCTGAGTGGTTCAAAGCTGTTCCCAGTTGGAACAGCAGCACCGACTTCTACCATTGGAGCTGACGGAGTCAATCCAGAAGGGGGATTGCCCCCAGCTTTCCTCACTTGGCGCCAGTGGCGACGTCGAGCATATCGTGCGGCCGGGATCACCTCCGCTGTTGGATGAGCTTCTTTTTGCCCCTTACTTTGAGGAGAGGCTGCTATTGGCGCTAACCTGTCGAAGACTGACGTCCGTTGAGAAGGGATAGTCAGTCTTGTGAAGGCCAACTTTCAAACAGGGGAAACAGCTCTTGTGAAGACCGACCCCTTAGCAAAAGAAACCGCTTTGGCGACTTCAGATGCAGGAATGGCTATTCGTTTTGGGACAACCCTCTCAGGTATCGCAGGCTTCTTCACGGGCCCATTGGAGTTTTGACCCAGTCTGTTAAAGACTGGGGCATTGGATTTGGGCGACCCGTTGAGAGGGGCCGCGGTAGTCATAAGACGATCAAAGACCGACTTCTTCAGAGCTTCTTGCGATGGTATAGGAGCGCTGAAGCTCGTTGGCGGGAGCATGGTCCCGAAGAACAGTCCAGTAGTGGCCTAAGTCACCTGTTCCACTGGCAGGGCGAAGATGGAGGCCGCTTGGGGCCCGTAAGTCACTCCTCCGGACGGGACAGAGCGAGAGTTGCAGTTGTAGTTAGTGCAGTTTGAAGCCATTGATCTTCTGTTTTCTGCACGGAGCAAGATACCAAATCTTAGTACTTCACATCCAAAGGCAACCATGTCAAACCGCGATTTATTCGCGAAACACGACACACGAAGTGTGGAGTGGAAAGAGGAAAAGGTCCCACCGGACGTGCCAGAATCTGTTCTCCGCCGAAGGACGCGACCGGGACGTTGGGACGTCTGGCCTTAATTTCGAGGGCAGATACTATTTGGTTTTATCCGTCCATGTAACGCTTTAG
The DNA here is from genome assembly GCA_030015575.1 of Agapanthus africanus. NCBI lineage: Eukaryota > Viridiplantae > Streptophyta > Magnoliopsida > Asparagales > Amaryllidaceae > Agapanthus > Agapanthus africanus. Next base: position 62,869,193 of record CM057348.1, read on the forward strand.
AAATCGTTATGCGAATTTTCCGTTTTAGGGTAAAATAGTCGGTGTTTTCCGTAAAAACCTAAAAGCGATCTTTTTGCAATATAGAATTCACTGCACCTAATTTAGCTAAGAAATTGCTAGTTTACGGGTTTTTGTTTTAATAATTTTCCTTAATTAAAATATTATTTTAAGTTGTTATTTATGCACTTAATTAGTGGTAATTATAATTTTGTTTGGGTTAATTACTACTAAAGTGAATCCATACTAAGTTAATCACTATTTTAAGATTAATTCTTTCTCTCCAAAATATCTAGATATTTATGATTTAAAATGAAACTTTAAATAGAAAATAAAATAGATTAAGAGCTGGCTTTGGATGGGAGGTGTATTAATGGGCATTAATTGAAATTTTTAGCTAGATTTTTCCACAACCTTCATCATTTCCTTAGCTTGGCCGTCCCCCCCTCCTTGGCTGCCCATTTTTTTCCCGCCCCTTTTTTCACTTCTTAAAGATTCACAAATTCATCTAAAATCATAAATTAATCCCACAAACTCAAATACAAAGCAATACCCTTTAATCTTTAGCCTTAATCTTGTATGGATCTTCATGAAGGATAGCATTTCGGTGAATGTTTTGTTGATCTAGTTGCAAGTTTTTGATTCTAGTGGAGGTATAAAATCATAACCCTAATCTTTTATTGTTGTTTAAGTCATTAGGATAGCTTGTTAGATATTTAAATATGGCTTTAGTTTGCATATTTAGAATTTATAGTAAGGTTTTTGATAATCAAGTTAGGGTTTTGTTTATTTTAATGGTTAAGTGAGTTGTTTGGACAAAAGAAAACTTAACCTAGTTGCTAGATTGTTAAATGATATTTTTCCTATTTGTCTAATTAGCTTAAGTGCAAACTAAAATTTTACTAAATCCTATTTGAGTGAGATTAAAAATCTAGTAAGGATTTATGTGGTTTAATTAAGCTATTATGAGATTATTATGATTACTAGTTTGGGTTAAACTTATAGTTTTGAGCTAAAATGTTTAAATGTTGCTTACTAGATTTCGGTAAAGTTTAGGCGTGAGTTTCTATTGACGTTGCGATGTGATATATATTATCTTACGCGCTATGTGTTGTGTTGTGAATGCGCGATCGGTACAATCAGGGTCTAGGCTTCGTGGCTGTGTCGTTTAGCGTTCCTAGCTAGGATTGTGCCGATATCGTACGTGTTTGGTGCATGTAATACCCAGTCCCTTTTATACTAAAATCTGCATTTTGTCACTCTAGAATCCTATTTGCTTTTATTTATAATTTTGATGATTTTATTTATGATTTTATCTATTCTTATATAATTAATTATTTATGTTAAAGCACCCAGTTTTTCTTATACGTCTAAATCCGTATTTCTTTTACCTATAAGATTTATTTATAATTATTTATTTATTTTCAAAATCCTATTAAACCCAGATCTTATCTTTCTTTCCTTTGCCTCAGCCGTTTTCCTGTTATTGAATTTAGAACCCAAGACTAAATCTTTTCATTTGATTTTCCCCCGCAGCCGCTCTAAACCAAATCCAAACTATAATTATTTTCCCAAGCCCACTATCATTTTGTTATTTAATATTATAAAGGGTCAAGACCAGCCCGTTTCTATTTTTCTAATTAATTCTTCCCGGCCCTTTTCTATTCCTTGTCCCTCAGTGTAAATTTTCCAGCCCACTTAATTTTCCTAATAACCCTATATTAAGCCCGGCCCCCACCTTATTTCTTTTGGATGTTCCTTCAAAGAAATCTCTGGCCCGGCCTTTTTCCTTTTCTTTTTATTGAATTCTGTCGGCCCATAATTTTCCATTCAGCCCACAGAAATTTTAAAGAGGAAAATTCCTTTTTATAAAAAACAATTGAAGCCTCTGTTCTGTGGATTCTTTTATTTCTTTGGCCCATTTTCGCCGGCCCACTCCCTTAATTCCTTTATTTAATTTCCTTCTTTATTTCTATGGCATGGCCCGTGACACTCCTGCTCACGTTCACTCACCTACCCGACCCGACCCGCTAACCCTTTCTTCTCCCTCAACGGCTCCCTTTTTCCCGCTTCCCTTCAATTCGCGACATCCACCCCACGCCCGCGCCCACGTCGCCGCTCGTCACGTGCCACGCCCGCGAGCGTTACCATCATGACGCGCACCTCCTCGCCTCACCATCTCTTCCTCCTCACTTCCAGCACTCCCTCATCCCGCTCCTCTCTCGCCCCCGCCACCGAGCCTCGCCTGCAACCTCCAACGATCGTCGATCATCCCCGATCACCACCACCATCTCCACCCTCGATCACAAGCACCCCGAGCTCCTCCTTCCTCTTTCACTCAACCTTCCTCCTTCTCTCTCGCTCCCACCTTCGAACCCGAGCACCCCCTGTCGTGTCCCTGCCTCGAGCCCTCGCCATCTCGGCCGCCTGCACCTCACGCCGGCGAGCTCCTCGTCTCCTCGTCGACGTACCAACACCTCGTCGACCGCCTCATCATCATCGTCGTCGCTCTCTCCCGACCTCTCTTTCACACTCTCTGCCTCTCTCTCTAACTCTCTCTCACTCACCTCTCTCTCTCTCATTCTGCTCTCTCTCTCTCTCTCTCTCTCTCTCTGTAACTCTCTCTTTCTGTCTCTCTCTCTCTAACTCTCTCTCCCGACCTCTCACTCTCTCAGTTCTCTCTCTCTCTCTCTTTCTCACTCTTCTCTCTCTATCTCTCTGCAGTCTCTATCTCTCTCATTCTCTTTCTCTCTCTCTCTATCTAACACCGCTCTGTGAACCACTACACTCACCGTCAAGACCCCAGCAACCGAGCCTTTGATGCCATGCTCGAGCTTCAAGCCTAGTCCAAGCTCCGAGGCCGAGCCAAGATCGAGCCGAGGCCAATACTTGTCGTGATCGCGTCGGGTCATCACATTAGACCGCGTCGCTGCCGTGCATCCCCGAGACGTTCCCAGGCAAGTTTTCTACTTGCTTACATGCTATTTACCTAAGTTACGATCTTTAATTACATGGATTATAAAGTTACAAGTTTTAAACTATTATGTGCCGTATCTGTTCGATACTTGTTCCCTTAGGAAAACATTATCAAATTTGATGGAACTAGATAAATTACATTGGCTCTCGTAGATATGGTTAATGTGTGCAAATTTCATTAGAAAATACGGCTGTTAAAGATTAAAACGACCACCCCCAAGTTTGACCGTAAAACTGGAATTTTACTGTACCTGAAAGCCGTTAATTTCACCATAAATCATATACACACTAGAAAGGTGCGTTCGAGGGCTCAAAACGAAGACAACTCGATGAACTTTAACCCTATACTGGTTTCCTGACATTTCTGTATTTAAACTGTGATGATATTCGGATCGGAGTGCGACTCTGGACTGCAGTCCAGAGCGACTCCAGTCGTTGCTGCTGTTTCGTATGGGATACCACCGGATTTCCTTAACTCTTAGGTTGCGGAACTCCACTGTTCACTAAAGATAAATCTGTTAGATAGACAACACAATTGGTTTCATCCTGTTTCGTTATCAATTGATATTTAAACTGTAATTTAATAGATCGGGACGCATAACAGTCCCGACAGAATCAGAATTGACATATTAGGGTTAAACATTGTATATCTTCCGACGTACAGATACGATTGACGATCCGTCTATTGCGTTGAAAACTTTACTGAAAACCCTAGAATTCATCCAACTGTAGAGTCGCTAAAATCCGATCCCCACTGGGATTAAAATGCGTTGCGAAATGGATTTCTGATTCTGAAACTGGATTTCCAGCCGCGTGCGCTTAAAATGAAATGGTTATAACTATTGATCCTGGAACCCGATTGGCTTGAAACAAAATTCTATGGATGGATAACTGAACATACTAATTACTACCTGTTTATCGTTTCGCTAAATTATGTATGTACGTTTCATGATAAATCGTGCAAGTGATAGACTATTGTTTTTATGACACCTTAATCGTGCTTATATACTGTTCACGCATCATATCATACCCATATCATTGTAGTGATAACCTAGTGATATCGTGCATTTACCCAGTGTTAGATCCTAGTGATGATTGTGGCAAGTACGTCAGTGTTCGTGTATGCGTGATTAAGTGAAAGTGATACGTACTTGTACACAATCAGTGTCCCTATTGTTCTATTGCATTGTCGACGTCTGTGGGATGCGTGTACGTGTGACTATAAGTGGTATGGGACACTTATGGAAGCGCTTGCACGGGTGTCACAGATAAGGCATCCGACACTGCCATTTATCTTAGGTATTAGTCGGGACGTGCTTGATGGAGGTCCTGCCTCCAGTTCTCGCGCAGACTTGTCACGGATCGATTAGTATTTAGGGTGATAGTTAGCGTTTGATGTAGACCACGGGGTGTGGGGTAGTTTAAGTGTGAGTTCAACAGAATCTCGGGAGTCCCATGCCGGCTTATATATTTAGGGAGTTATATGGAGATTTACAGGGTATGTGATATATACACCGTGATATTCTCGTTACATGTTGGGCCCGTGGTCCCTTACCCTTGGGTTCTACCCTTGGGTGGAGGACACTCGCGAGTGGTTGACTCTCACACTTAGACTGACGATAGGTTTAGTGACATGTACAGTGAGACTTAGAGACTGATAGGGATATTGGCATTTATATTCCTTATATACTGTGTTGGCATACGTGACATATCGTTCTACTGTGTTACTGTTCCGCTGCATTGATTACTGCACATTCATATTCATGCTGTCGTTGATTTACTGTTATTCATATCCATTACCACTGCTAGAACTGTCACTTGATTATATATATATTATATTGCTATTGTGTCGCTCTGACGACCTGAGTATGCATGCTCAGTGTGAGTAGAAGATTTAGCCTAGATCAGAACTAGACGTGCATCACAGACTTCTTGACTTGCCATTCCGAGTTACATTTGTTTGTTCCACTTCAGGACAGTTTATATTATTGTTTCTTTCAGTTACTGCATTTCTCATTACCTGCGCATCATTTACTGTTTACCATGATAAACTAGAAGCCGAAGTGTGACTACGGCAGGACTTTTCCTTGACCGTAGGAGCATGGCTGGCCTTGTCTACCCCTCGTATTCCGTATTTTGGGAAGCGGGGCGTGACAGTGCACTAGGTGCACAGTGTGTTTATCTTGTGGGCGTTATCCTTGCGTTACGTGTATTTGTGTAGTTTTTGCTCTTGAATTGGTTTCGTAGTGTCACTACGCACATTAGCCACTAGACGAACACTTGAAAGTATATTTGGAGTTGGTGCATCGGTCAAACGTAGTTGTACGTATTATTGGTCGATTTCTAATATGCACTTGCTTTATTGTTGTGTGATTTTAGGATCGCAGGCGAGAACTTCGGACGCCGCGAAGAAGGGAAAGCAAGTGGTTGGTTTTATTTAGCCAGGATCGTTGTGAGTAGATTTAACATCTATGTTTCCCCCAATTAGAGCAAAGCTCGGTTTTAAAATTCAAAATTTAAAAATTGAAGCAACGCTTCGGATTCAGCGCTAGGCGCGCTGTGCGCCACGTGTCAAACACAGATACGCTGGCGCCAGGTGCGCTGCACCCTAGGCAGCGCACCCCCAATCAGAGCAAAGCTCTGTTTTAAAATTCAAAATTCAAATTTTGAAGCAACGCTTCAGATCCAGCGCTCTGCGCTGCACACCACGTGTCAAACACAGGTACGCTAGCGCAGGCTGCGCCGCGCTCTGCGCTGCACGCCACGTGTCAAACGTAGGTGCGCTAGCGCAAGGTGCGCTAGCGCTGAAATTAAAAATTCCCCACCGTTAGATCAAAAGATCTAATAATAATAAATTATTAATTAATCAGAATTAAAATTCTGCATGGAAAGATTTCTCAATCTTATTAAAACAAGAAGATTATTTTCTGTAAAAACGGGAGCTCTAGGATCAAAGATCCAACGGTGGGGAAACATCCCCAAATCAATCAGAGAAAGATCTCTTTTAACTGATTTAACAAATCAATTTGCCCTATATAAAGGCCCCAAGACCTCAAATCTGATATAGAGAAATCCCCCTACAAATTTTGAGAAAACTCAAAGAAAGAAAAGTAAGCTTTTAGCAAAGGAAGATCACTTCTTCAAGGTAAAGAACATGATTCTTGAACACAGAGATGAAATCATCTCATGAAAAGAAAAACCATCTTCTAAATAAGATCATAGATCTATAAAGACCAAGGTCTTTGATAAAAAAAAGATCAAAAGATCTCATCATAAAAACAAAAGAAGTATTTACTTCATTCATAGATCATTGATCTACAAAGACAGAGTCCTTTTATGAACAAGAACTTTTGTTCTTGAATCTTGAGGCAAAGCCTCCTTTAAAAGAACATAAACTTGTTCTCTGATCATAAGCTTGATCAAGTGCGCTTTGTGCTACTGAAAAGTGCCTTGCACTCATGAACTGCGCTTTTGCGCTCTTTGGACCAGCGCTCAGTGCCAAAACATGCCACGTGTCAACCGTAGACACAACTAGCGCTTTGCGCTTCTGAAGTAGAGTACTGCGCTCATGGGCTGGCGCTCAACGCCAAGCGCGCCACATGTCACTCACTGGTGCGCCATTAAACCAGCGCAAAGCGCTCATAAATTGAAAGCGCAATGTGCTAATAAACTGGCGCTTAGCACGACACGTGTCATTTTCGTGTGCGCTACTTGGCAGAGGCGCAATGCGCTCTTTGATTGGCGCAAAGAGTCTGGCGCGCCACGTGGCGCACTGTCAGAACATACATTGTTCTAGTGAATGGAATGCATTCAATACAAGACAAAAGTTGTCAGAACCCAATACTTAGCATTATTAAAAGAGCCAAGCCCAAATAAATGCTCAATAGCCAAAACAATAAAATCTTAAACATTTTAATCTTATTAGACTTAGCCCAATATTAGCCATAAGTCCTCAACTTATATTGAACTGAGCCCATCTGCTCACAAATATTTCAACAGATCTTAGTCCCAAACTGGATTACATATCTTTCAACCAATTTACACCCGGTTTGAGGGGACATCTCTTTACTCCTCTGATATCTGTCGTTGTAATTCTTCAACGTCTTCAGAGAGGTGACGGGTCCCGACAGCCACACATTTCTATGGACTGTGGGGTCCTTAAACTCATGGACTACGATGTCCTTAAACTTAATAGACTACGATGTCTCTAAACCACGGACTGTGGGGTCCTTAAACTCATGGACTACGATGTCCTTAAACTTAATAGACTACGATGTCTCTAAACCATGAACTGTGGGGTCCTTAAACTCATGGAGTACAATGTCCTTAACCTGGACCGAGATGTTCTTAAACTAATATTGGACTACCATGTTCTTAAACTGGTAATCGACCGCAATGTCCCTAAACTAAACATTAGAGCCCAATTGCTCTCTTGTTGGATCTAAATGATCCCGTTAAGTTGATCTTGGTCTAAAATGAGACTAACGTATCCTTAACGGACGTTTAAGTTGATCTTAGTCTCAAATGAGGCTAACCCAAACCCTCAAACCCAAATCTAAGAAAATACGGATTTAGACTAATCCACGCCCTACGGGCGACAACATACATTAGTCTCCGTATACAATCCACGGACAACCACAAACAAAACAAACACACACAACACGAAGTGACCATCTGGAGAAGGAGAAAATTGTTACCGCAAAGCGGTAGCGTAATTAACTGCAGGGGCTTGCGACTGCAGGGAAGAGCGTCCCCACAATCAAAAACCCCTCACAACGAGGGGGAATCTGACGAAGTCTGCTACATTGGCCACATCCGTTTAAACCTTTGATACATGGTGCCATAAATCAACTTGGCATCTTCGGAGAGGTGGACGGATAGCACCAATTAGCATCTGCCCTCGAATTTCAGGCCTGACGTCCCAACGTCCCGGTCGCGTCTTTCGGCGGGGAACAATCTACAGGGGAATCGCCCGCATGGCGTTATGCGTCTGGGCTAGATTAAATGATATGACTATTAGTTATAAGTATACAAACATTGATTGTGCATGTGGACCTTTGTTGCATATCTCATTTCCTATTGTGTATGGACTTAGTATTAATGAGACACAACACCATTATTGACGGTTCATGTTTCACGAGCACTAATTGTATGTTACACACACACCGTTGATAATTGCCATGACACGCACATCACCTATACATATGTGATATTGTATTGGTTAGGGATATTAAGACATTGATTCATATTCCTTTGTGCATATGACATATAGCATACCTGTATACCTACATGCTTACACATAAGCCTTGCCATGCCTATATGCTAGCTACCCCTATACCTATATAGTATTGTACCATTAGTGATAGGTATATACACATATGAGACACAGCTACATGTACATCTTGCATACATACTTACATATACGCATACCTAGCTTGATACGGCTACACATATACCTGAAGGGTATTGTATCATTATTGACATGTATATACAAATACCTAGCTTGATATAGCTACACACATACCTGGACGGTATTATATCATTATTTGTAATACCCGGTCCTTTTGTATATCAACATCTGTATTTTGTTATTCTTAAATTTACTTATTTTATTATTATTATTCATTTATTATTTTAAAAACCCCGAGCCCTTTCCCTTTCATCCTTCTTTCCTCTATTTACTCCGTCCCCAATTCTTCAAATTCGTCTTCTACTTTTTTCCTTTCATATTTTTCTTCCCTCTTATTAGCCGGGCCACTTTCCCACATCTATTTTCGATTTTTATTTTATTTCCTTTAAACCCAAACCCTATTCCATCTTATTCTAATTTCCCATTTTTAACCTCAGCCCATTTCCTTTCTCCTACCCCTTTTATTTTTGTTAAAATCCCCAGCCGGCCCAACACCCCCTCTCTCAGCCCAAAGAGAATTCAAATTTAATTAAAATACCAAATCTTTAAACCCCGGCCCAAGCCTTTCCCGGCCCAAAGCTCCCAAGCCCCTTTCCTTACCCGCGTCGCCAGCTAACCTTTACCCGACCCGCTTTTAAACCCCTCTTCTCCCCAATGTAAACTTCCTTTCCCGCTCATTTTTAGCACCGACCCACGCGCCCACGTCGCCGCACCGTTGCCCCACGTCCTCGCGACCCCGACCACATTCGCGCCCCCCTCAAACTCCTCGTCTCCCCTTACTCCTCTCTCCCTCGCACTCTCCAACTCACTCCTCTCCTCTCTCTGAAATCCACCGAGCCCTCAACCCCGCTCACCTCACCGACGACGACGACGACAACCACCTCATTGACCCCATCACTCCCTCTCACAAACCCAAACCACCACCCTTCCCTTCACTGCCTCATCGAGTCTCTCCTCACCTGCGCCCGCCGACCTTCGAACTCCCCTGCATACCCATTCGGCCACCCCCTACACCTCGACGCCGGCGAGCCCCACTAACCTGAACTACCCTGTCGACCTTTGCACCTTCTACATCCCCATCACCTTCTCCAAAACCCACATCCAAGCCCCACTATCTCTCTCTCTCTCTCTTTCCAACCCTAAACACCAAGCCCGACCCCCGCTACGCCATCGCCGGAGCGACCACCACCGACATCGTCGACCCCAGCACATCCCAGAAGATCGATAGAGCATCCCACTCCACATCCAGCGAACACGAGGCATCCCCGGACAACTCCGATGTCGAACCCAAATGCGAGCCGAGGCCGCGAACCCTAGCCGCGCCGTTCATCGCGCGTTCGTGCCGTTGCCGCTGCTGTGCATCGCCAGAACGTCTCCAGGCAAGTACCCTATTTGCTGCATGCTATATTATATCTGTTACAATTCAAAATACTATAAATTCCATATTTACGTTTCATGAACCTTATATGACTTAAGTGTTTGATACATGATCCCAATGAAAACCTTCATTTAAACTGGCGGAACTTGATTGCATATTCTGGCCCGTGTGGCGATGAGCACCGTGTAGAAATTTCTCTAAAAAATACATTTGTTAATGGCTTAAACGAACACCCCCAATTACACCCGTAAAAACTGGGAACTTCCCGCACCTGAAATTTGTTAAAATCACAATTAATTGTGTACATATTGAAATAATGCGTTCGAGGGCTTAAATCGAAGAAGACTCGACGACCTATAACCTTATGCAAGTTTTTAATTGTTTTTGTACTGAAATTATTACGAGAATTGGTTCAGAGAGCGGCTCTGGACTGCAGTCCAGAGCGACTCTGGTTATTGTTTCTGTCCCGTAATGTTTACTACCTTGCTGCCTGAACTTTTGTGTTGCGGAACCCTATACCTTATTGAAGTTGAATCTTTTAGCTACATAACGCAAGTGATTTCACCCTGTTTTATCGTCATTTACTATTTACACTGCAATTTAAAAAATCGGGACGTATAGCAGTCCCAAACAGAACCAGAACTGATACCCTAGTGTTGAACAGTGCGTAACTTCTGACATAGAGATGCGATTGAGAATATGTCTGATGCGTTGGAAACCTTATTGAAAACCCTAAGTTTCATTAAACTGTAGCATCGCTAAATTCTTATCCCAATTGGGACTAAAATGCGTTACGAAACGGACTTCCGATTCTGAAACCGGATGTCCAGCAGTGAACACTTAAAATGAAATGGCCATATCTAGTGATCCTGAAATCCGATTAATGTGAAACCAATTTTGATGGTTAGACAATCAAACATACTACTTATCCCCTGTTCAGTGTTTTGCTAAATTTTACATGTATGATTTATGATAAATTACGCAAGTGGTAGGACACCAACTTATGACTTCTTAATCATGCCTGAATTATCGTATCCTCATTACATTACATATATGTCCTTGCATTGGTAACCTAGTGATCATGTGCATTACCCAGTGTTAGGTATTAGTGGTGATTGTGGCAAGTACGTTAGTGGTTGAGCATGAATGGATAAGTGAAGTGACACGTACTTATACACAATCAGTGGACCCTATTGATTTATTGCATTGTCGACGTCTGTGGGACGTGTATGTTCCCCTCCGAACGGCGGCCAAGACATGGGACGTCTTGTCTGAGATTCGGGGCAGATGATATTTGGTTTTATTCGTCCACCTCTCCGAAGATGCCAAGTTGATTTATGGTACCGTGTATCGGAGGTTTAGACGGATGCGGCCGATGTAGCAGACTTCGTCAGATTCCCCCTCGCTCGAGAGGTTTTTGATTATGGGGACGCTCTTCCCTGCAGGCGCAAGCCCCTGGAGTTAATTACGCTACCGCATCGCGGTGACAAGTTTCTCCTTCTCCAGAATTTCACTTCGTGTCGTGGGTGTTTGTTTTTTTTGTGGTTGCCCGTGGATTGTATACGGAGACTAATTTATGTCGTCGCCCGTAGGACGTGGATTAGTCCAAATTCGTATTTTCTTAGATTTGGGTTTGAGGTTTTGGTTTAAGGATACGTTAGCCATATTTGAGGCTAAGATCAACTTAAACGTTTGTTAAGGATACATTAGTCCAATTTGAGACTAAGATCAACTTAACGGGATCGTTTGGATCCGACAAAAGAGCATTTAGGGGCTCTATTGTTCCAGTTTAGGGACATAGTGGTCCATTTAATGTATGGCCGTCGGGACCCGTCACCTCTCTGATGACGTTGAAGGATTACAACGACAGATATCAGAGGAGTTCAGAGATGTACCCTTGAACCAAAGTTGGTTGGGAGATCTATAGTCCAATTTGGGACTAAAGTCTGTTTTGAAAGTTTTCGTTTAAGAATGCGTTAGCCATATTTGAGGCTAAGATCAACTTAAACGTTTGTTAAGGATACTTTAGCCTAATTTGAGACTAAGATCAACTTAACAGGATCATTTAGATCCGACAAAAGAGCATTTGGGCTCTATTGTTCCAGTTTAGGGACATAGTGGTCCATCATTACCATTTTGGGGACGACTACTGGTTTAAGGACGCATTGGTCCGTGAGTTTAAGGACGCATTGGTCCGTGAGTTTAAGGACGCATTGGTCCGTGAGTTTAAGGACGCATTAGTCCGTGAGTTTAGGGACGCATTAGTACGTGAGTTTAAGGACGCATTAGTCCATATCAATGTGTGGTTGTCGGAACCCATCACCTCTCTGACGACGTTGAAGGATTACAACGACAAATATCAGAGGAGTTCGGAGATGTACCCTTGAACCGGGTGTAAATTGATTTAAGAGAGCAGTCGTGCTCAGTCAATTTTAATTTGAGAACTTACGGCCAGTATTGGGCTAAGTCCAGTTGAGAATATTCAACAGTTCTTTTATTTGTGTCTGGCCTGTTAGGCCTTTGATTGGGCTCTGCCTTTTGTTTAATAATGCAGTGCATTTTTTTCTGGCCTGTTAGCCCCTTTAAATTGGGCTCTGTCCCCTTTTTTATAATGCAGAGTATTTGTTTTGGTCCATTGGACCTCTTAATTGGGCTCTGCTCTTTAATAATGCGCTGCATTTAATATTCTGACAGTGCGCCACGTGGCCTGTCGGGTGCTTTGCGCTGACTGAGGAGCGCAAGGCGCAAGCGCATGTGGAGGTGGCACGTGTCACACTCTGGTGAGCGCAACCGCATGTGGAGGTGGCACGTGTCACGCTCTGGTGTGCGCAAGTGCAGTGCGCTGCGACAGTGCGCTGCACTGTTACGCTGCTGACACGTGGCGCGCTCTGATGACTTGCGCCAATTTAAGAGAGCAGTGCTCTGTTTTTAGAAGCGCATAGCGCAGTTTGTTCTGGGGCTGCCACATGGCGCTCTCTGGTGGCTTGCGCCAAACCAAGAGCGCAACAGTGCAAATTTTACAAATGCAGGGCACTGTTTAATTTCTTGATCAAATTTAGATCAAAGAAAATAAGTTTTTTCTTGTTTCGAGAGGTTTTACCTCATGATTTAAAGAACCAATGGTTCATCAAAAGGCTGTGCCTTTATATGTAGATCAAAAGATCTAATAAAGAAGTATATTACTTCTTCTTTTTTTTCTCTTATTATTTGATCCTTTATTGATCTTTTTCTTTTTATTTAAGATCTTGATCTTGTTCTTAGATCATTGATCTTTTTAGAAGAAATTCTTCTTTTCAAAGGTTTACCTTTTTCTTTTTCTGAGTTCTTTCTCAAAGTTTTCAGAAGATTTCTGTGAGTTCTCTCTGTGTCAATTCTCCATTAGACTTAGAGTCTAGGGGCATTTATATAGTGCCAATTGATTTGTTAAATCAGTTAAAGAGATCTTTCTCTGAGTGATTTAGGGATTTTTCCCCACCGTTGGATCTTTGATCCAAGGGCTTCTGTTTTACAGAAGAGAATCTTATTGTTTTAATAAGATCAGAAAGATCTTTCTGGAATTTTAATTCTGTTTTAGTGCTGGCACAATTGGCGCAAGCGCACCTGCGCTTGACACGTGTCGCGCAGCGTAGAGCGCAGCGCAACTGCGCTGACACGTGTCGCGCAGCGCAGAGCTCAGCGCAACTGTGCTGACACGTGTCGCGCAGCGCAGAGCGCAGATCATCTGAAACGTTGCTTCCTTTATTAAAATTTGAATTTTAAACAGAGCCTTGCTCTGATTAGGTGCGCTGCCTTGGGCGTTGCGCTGGCGTGTCTGCTTTCAACACGTGGCGCGTTGCGCGCAGCGCAAGGAATCTGAAGCGTTGCTTCAATTTTTGAAATTCAAACGGTGCTTTGCTCTGATTGGGGGAAACAAATGCCCCCCACCGTTGCGCTCACGTAGCGCACATGTGAGTGCAGCGGTGGCAAGATCCCAGCCGTTGGATCAACTCAGGAGTTAAAAGGGCGCAAGCGCCTATAAATAGGACCCTTGGTCCTCAACAGATGATTATCATCTTCAAGATTTTTACTTTCAGAACTTCAGAGCCTTGCTTTTGCTTTCAAGAACTCCAAGAGTTAGAACTTTTTAGAAAAAACTTTAGGTAAAAATTAATCTTAGATTAAATTAATTTTAATTAATAGAGCCTTGCTCTCATAATTCTTTTGATCTAAAGAAAACCCCTTTGGGGTTTCACCAACAGAGCCTTGCTCTCAAGAATCTGTTTCAGGGTTTCTTAACCCATGAACAGAGCTTTGCTCTTTGGCAAAATATAGATCTTTTGATCTAAAAATGAAGAACTCTTAAGAGTTTTCATGGATCTTTAAGATCCCAAAAAAATTTAATTTTTAATTTTTTAAGAATTAATTTTCCTTTGTTGGATATTTCCATCATTATCACAGAGCTAAGCTCTTTTAATCTTTTGAGGAATTTTATTCCCTTAAGACCAGAGTTTGACAAGTGTCACTCTGTGACAGAGCTTTGCTCTGAAAGAGAAGATTTCTCCTTGTCTTTAGGGATCTCTCATTAATGAGAATATTCTTTTGGGGATCTACTCATTAATTGACAGTCTCATCCAATGATGGGGCTGCCTTATTAACTGATGAATTGTCATCTAGATTTTGTGGGTCCCCCTTTGGTCCCTTACCTACTGCATTGCAGTATGGTATAAATTTTAAAATGCCAAGCGTTGGAATTACAACACTGATGGCTGATTTCTTTCCCTTCGCAGGAAACATGTCTGCTGACCTGTCATTCCCGTTTGTTCGCTCAGAGGAAGGATTCCTTGAGGCGCCAGTGGACCGGGAGGTTCTCGCACTGATCAAGGATCATGACCCAGAGCATTAAAGCCTTCATCTGTGGGGTAAGTGGTATAGTGAAATCAACAGGGGCAGCCGAAGCTTCGGTTGCGCGGCGCCGTCAGAACCCATCTCGTCGATCCCCTATGCGGATGAACCCTCGGTGAAGTATGCCGTGGAGGTCGTGAACTGGAATTCGGAGGATCTTCTCCAGCCTTCGATTTCTACCATTCCCGTGCAGCCGCCGCCAGCCGTGGACATTTTAGGGCGACGCATATGTTAGGGTGAGGCACGCCCTTAGGGACAACCTTACAATATTGGATTGACCCCTCGAAAATCGGCCGGATACTTGCAATGGGCCAGGTATATCCTATCAGCGAAGAGGACGCATCTGATGAAGATTGGTTTGTACTCCGCAATCTACGTCTCCTTGTTTGAGTACCCCGTTCCTCCGACGTGGTGGGTTAAAGCATTCATAGAACAATGGAACATCCCCACCCACACCTTCCTTCTATCGGACAGGGAAGTCTCCATCTCCCTGGAAGAGTTCGCTGAGATCTCGGGTTTGCCGGTGAGGGGGGAGCATTATGAGGAGCTGCTTCTTCTTGACGAGTACGTCTTTGCCACCAAGCCGCTGGTATTTGATTTGACACCGGAGAATTCTATTCAGCACCAGTTTTCGAGTCTGGTGAAGGTGCTGAATATATATGAAGGTCTCTATCTAGAATCAGGAGTCCGGGGAGTCAGTTTCGTAGATTTTATCGCCCGCTTCCTTCGACCGGAAATTTTAGCGCAGCGGAGTGAAAAGTTCGCCAAGCTTGACGACCCTTTCGGCTTCGGCTTAGATCGTCGATCAGTATTGGAAGACGATCAAAAGGATTTCTATCTCCCCGATGCCTCCATCATGCCCTTATCAGAAATCGCCGCCCCGGGCATTAATGAGGAGACCTTCTTTTTAAGGTTCCTGGGATTGTGGCTGTCCTGGTTCGTGCTCCCCATGCACCCGCGATACATGAGGCCATCCGTTTTCTACCCAGCACATCGGATGGTGGCTGGCCTACAGTTGTCGATCGGAATCACCGGGTTGGCCCACTTATACCATGGACTCAGCGTGGCGGCGGACGCAAATGAGCCTGGGGTGCAACCTGCCAATTTCCCGATGCACTACTTCACTTCATGGATGGAAATGCATGTGCTCGGGGTATTCGGCATTCACAAGAGCCCCTCGTTTTTCGAGAAGTGCAGACTCCCAAGAGTCATGCGGCTGATCGGCGCCTCGATTGTGAATCCGCCTCCGCGGGAGGCTAGGGGATTGCTCCTTCGTCCACACCTGGTCTGAGCGAGGATTTCTTTCACGGATAAAGTCGTGACCATCGGCTCGAAGACCTCTAAGGCGGTGTTGGCGCTGCATGATGGTTTTAAGGACGGGGCTTCCGTATTGAAAGCCCGGGAGATTCTTCACCTCTACTCCATCCGGCCGGGCTTCCTGGTATTCAGGCAAAACGACATGGCGCTCTTCATGAGGTACAACCCCCATCCGTTCGCCCAGCAATCAAGCTACAACCAGGGGATCCCGCTGGAGGCGTTTTTGGAAGAGCCCGCGGCCACCAGGGAGAGGATACGGAATGCACTACACCATTTTATGCTGCTGATTACGGGCTCCCATTTCTTTATCAGCGAGCCGAGCTGTGTCCTACAGGTACTTAACGTGTACGTGGCTTGGTATGGGCACGCCATGGGTGCAGTCATCCATGAAGAGAAGCGCATATTAGTTGATCTCAAGGGTGCGCCTCCCGGCAGCGACCGCAAGGCTCCCTTGAAGCCAAGGACCCCGGTCGTTCCTCCGTTAAAAGATGCTGGGGCTGGGCCACCGC
This sequence comes from Agapanthus africanus, assembly GCA_030015575.1. Lineage (NCBI taxonomy): Eukaryota > Viridiplantae > Streptophyta > Magnoliopsida > Asparagales > Amaryllidaceae > Agapanthus > Agapanthus africanus. Next base: position 62,885,661 of record CM057348.1, read on the forward strand.
GTGTGCTGAGCCCTCCACACGGACTGCCGCCTCGTGATACCGTGGACGTGCCTCCAGCGCCCCGTGCTCCAGTAGAGACGGTGAATGTAGTTTTGCCCGAGTCTGGAGTGGGCTCGGACATTGGGACCCGCCGTCCTAAGGTGCCCGCGAAACGTAAGATGATTTTGGCGGCGACCGGGGCCCGCGCGCAAAAGAGGAAGAAGAATTCCGTTCTTTCTCTGGATGCCGTCCTCGGCTTAGAGCCTCAAGCCCCTCTCACCGAAGGCTTAATCGAATATGGGAGCAACGAGGGTTTCTTGGTAAAGCCAGAAGACACCGACTTGGCGGCCGCCATTGAGGCTTCTGAGCGATCGGCAAGGCTCGAAGCGTGGTTGGCTAAACTTGCTCGGTCAAGTAATCATTGGTTGCACTCTTCGTCATTTCATTGTACCTTCATTATTGTCTTTGACTAATGCTTTTTCTCCCCCATTTTTTAACAGGCGTCACCACTGAAGAAGCTATCGCTGCTTCCCTCCAAACTTTCCAGGAGGAGGAAAGAAAACGCGCTCTGTCGGGCGTTGGTATGTCTTGGCTCACTGAGTTTTTTTTATTCTCTTTTTTATGGCCAATCTAATCTTTTCTTTGTCTTTTTGCAGGGGCCGTGCAAGCCGATGCGGGAACTCTTTTTGGGCCAGCTGCTGAAGTCCCGGCCTCTTTAGGGTTGCCGCGAGAGAGCCGACTTGAAAAGCCGATGAGGGATGCCTTGAAGGCTCTGGAGGCAACTCTAAACAAGGACGAAGACGCCTTGATGAAGGAAGCGTCGAAGAGGTTCGTCGTGACGGCCCGGGAAGAGAGGAAGCGCTTGAGGCGCGAGGCGAAGGAGCGCAGAGCTGCTTTGGCTGTAGGAGCGGGCCCAAGCACCATTATTCCCGCTGCTTATCCTTCCGAGGAGCCCCCGGTCGCCTTTTCTACCGCTCATAGACAGGCGGCGCGTGCGGTTCGGGAGGCCAACGATCAATCCACCTTAGGTAATGTATTTTTCGAGGTTTTTTGTTGTAAGAATTGTAAACCTATCAATTCTTATACATTTTTTCCTGCAGGGCCAAGTCCAACTGAAGGAGCGGCGGAAACCGTCGAGCCTAAGGGGACAGTAGAGGAGGTACTGGCTGAACCCGAGCCGACGGTGGGCGACATCACCGGGGTTGCTGGACCCGAGCTAAGGGCTGAGGAAACTGTGCCAGAGAAGGCTGTCGATGCCGAGCCCGAGGTAGCGGCAAATGAGACGGCTGCTATAACCGAGCCTGGGCCAGCAGCGGACGGAGCGGCTGAGACCGAAGACCCTATGGCACCGGTGGACGAGACGGACGCGACCACTGAGCCCAAGGGAATAGCGGGTGAGACGGGCATGATTCCTGAGGACGAGCCGGCCGTTCTTTCTCAAGAGTCTGGCAATGCTCCAATCATTGCTCTCCCCGTCTACGGTCCTCCGCCGTCTCCTGGCCTCGCAAGCACGACGACGGCTCCCGTAGAGTCTGGCGATGAGGTGTCGGGAGGTGGTCTCATGTCAATGGAGGGAGACGCCGTCGTTTCGGTTGGATCATCATCAGGTAAATTTCTGGTTACCTGTCCTTTCCTTTATTCTACAACTTTTCTGACATTGCTTATCTTGTTTCTAACGCAGGCGCGGCCAGTGTTGATGCCCCATCATTTCGGCTATTTCGTATGCATGTGTGGCTCGCTGTCTTTTTGCCGCAAGCTTAGGATTAGACACCGATTTCGGCATCAGCACCACTACAACTAGGATGTTGCCAGGAGCGAATCATCATTTGCCTCTGTCGATGTTGAACAAAGGTGGCTTAGTAAACAGGGTTAGGATCTCGTCGACTAAGGCTTTTGACTTCACGAACTGTAAGGGTCTCACGAAGGTATTTCTCCCTACAAGTCGTGAGGATCTCGTAGGTGTGTTTTCTCTTTAGGAATCGTGAGGATTCCTAAGTGCATGTTCCTCTGTAAGTCGTAAGGATCTCACAAAAGGATTTTCTCCTTATAAGTAGAGAGGACTTACAAGGGTTGTTACCGTATGGACATATCCCTAGTCATGGATGGGACTTTGTTAGGGAAATGTTTATTCGCGCCCGTGGATTGTATACAAGGGTCAGTACTGAGCCACTTGTAGGGCAATATCGAAGGTTGTGGGGGTTGCTTAAGAACATGTTAAGATTTCTGTAACTTAAGACTTTCAAATCTTATGAGCCGTGAGGGTCCCATAAGAGAGTTCTCCTTACGAGTCGTGAGGATCTCGCAAGTGTAATTTCTCCTTAGGAATCGTGAGGATCCCTAAGTGTGTTGCTCCCTTGTGAGTCGTAAGGATCTCACGCGGGTGGTTTCTCCTTACAAGGTCGAGAGGACCCTGTAAGTGTCTTTTAACGAGGTTGCGCCTTTTCTGGTTTTCACAAACACTCGCCGGTAGCCCTGCTGTTTTTACTCACGGAGCCCTTTCGGGTTTTCATCCGTGCCCATTTTGCTTATGGACATACCGTCTTTTTTTTTCTTATTCTTTTTTTTTTCTAACGAGGTTGCGCCCTCTCGGGTTTTCACAAGACTCGCCGGTAGCCCTGCTGTTTTTACTCACGGAGCCCTTTCGGATTTTCATCCGTGCCCATTTTGCTTATGGACATACCGTTTTTATATTTTTTTTATATATTTTTTTTATCTCGTCAGCCTGAGGATGCTGCGGTAGTAGTTTAAAGACGTTTCGGTCGTCAGCTAGTTTTAGGACATTGCGGTCCATCGTTAGTTTATGGACATTTCAGTCCGCCGTCGCCGTATTTGAGGCGAATCTCTAGTTTACTGACTTTTCGGTCTATGGGGCTTTCCCTATGAATGAGCATGATGCCCCCGGCATATCCATCTTTCTCGGAGCATGTGGTTGTGGTAGGCTCACCTTCCAGTTTTCGGACAACGCGAACTTGCCCTGTTGGTATTGGTCTTCAACTCTGTTTTTGAAAACATAGCAGTTTTCGATCGGATGGCCCAATACTTAGTGGTAAGGGCAATAATTAGGATTGTCGACATCATTCAGTTGTAGCTGGTGTTTCGGCTCCGGTAGAGTGATAAGCCTGTTGTGCACTGATAGTTCGAACAGCCTCCTTGTTTCATCCCGGGGAAATGAATAAGGACGTTTCAACTTCTCATAGAGAGGTTGCCGCTTGTTGCTTTGGCGAACATCCGGTCTAGGGTCACTCGATTGTTGTTGAGCGCTGGCGACGAAGGCCATTTTCTCCTTTCCTTTATCCTTTTTGCTCGATCCCTTGTTTGTGGGTCCGAGATTCTCTCCGGGTATCGTGCAATTGCACGGCCGAATGTTCTCACAACTCCTCAATCCTTCATAGATGAACTCCTTGAAGAGAAGGCCGAGGGCTACTTTTTCGTCGGAATCGCTCCCGAAGGTGAGAACTCGTGATCCCCCGGGATCATCCCTATGACAATTGCCGGAAACTCCTTTATGCTCATTTGTCGTATTATTTCGCTGTCTACGAGCTTCACGCTTTGTCCTATTGAAGTGTTGCCTGTGAGCGACATACCCTTGCCACTAACACTTAAAGGAGTCGCGGTCTTCAGTGGGATGTGCTATCTTCTAATGATATAAGAAGTAACTAGGATGCATCTCTACTCCACCGAGAGTGTTTTCTTCAGAGGGTGGTAGCTTTCCCATCGATATGGCTTTAGCAAACCTTTTCATCGTCTTGAATTTGTTTTTATCCGCAGTGAATGTCTTTTGATTGACGGGAGGGTCTCAACTCTTTCGTCCAATCGCCGGCGCTTGGCCCTTTCAAATATGACCGTCTCGCGTTCCCGATCAGCTTTACTTTTCAAAAGAGCTTCGTTGAGGAATGCATCGATTGTTTCATCTGATGGCCCCAGAAGTTCCAGTTTAGGATCTGCCCCCAGCTTCTCAGTGCAAGGAGTCTTCTCATCGTCTGTAAACGAGTGGGAGATCATATGACAACTTGCTACGTAACCTTCAGATTCATCCGACGAGCTTTCTCCATCATCTTCATCCTGAAAGACATGGCTGAGGAACTCTTGGAGCGTGATGGGAGTCCGTGCCTTCTGATTATACTCCGTCAATCTGTTTTTGTAAGTCCGTGCGCTTGTCGCCAGGCTTCACGGGCTTTTTGGATCTCTTCTTCTTCTTCTTTGAAGATTTCGACGGCTGGGTACAAGTGCTTGGGCCATCACCACCGGTCTTTAGAGTTGGGCGCGGCTTCAGCATCCCTTCAATGATCTGGGGTTTTAGCGGGTTCTTCCACCTGACCGCCGGGCATGTCTTGAGATCATTCAGCATCCTTTTGGTTTTTGCTAATAACACAACCTCCCATGGAGCTTCTTCAACAAGGGAGCACGTTGCCCCCGGCATATTCACCTTTTTAGAGGTATGAGGTTGCGGCGGGTTCACCTTCCATCTTTCGGATAACGCGAACTTGCCTTGCTGATATTGATCTTCAATCCAGTTTTTGAAGAAGTAGCAATCTTCGATCGGATGACCCAATACTCGGTGGTAGGGGCAGTAATTAGGATCATTGACGTCGTTTGGCTGCAACGGACGTCTTGAATCCGGCAGATTGATGAGTCTGTTGCGCAATGCCAGCTCGAACAGTCTTCTCGTTTTATCTTGAGGAAACGAGTAAGGACGTCCTAGCCTATCCTCGAGGGATACGCTTGGACGCATATTATTTTGACGGACAACCGGCTTCAAGTTGCTCGGCTGTTGTTAAGCATTGGCGACGACGATCGCTTTTCCTTTCCCCTTCTCATTTCGAGAGTCTGGCTTTGGAGGAGACGACCTATGGCCCATCTGGTCTATTTGAGCTAGCTTGTCGATCAGGGCCTGGAACGTGGTTGGTTTAAAGAACATCATGAACTGTGAAATAGTCGCATGAGGATCAAAGGTGCCCACGAACATGCCCACCGCTGGCGCTTCTTCGATGCGCTGTTCGCACTTCGACCATAAGTTCCGCCATCGGATTGCATATTGAACCCAGGTTTCACCCGGCTTTACTCTTGCATTAATCAAAGATGTTATTGGAGTACGCTCGCTAGCGCTAGCGAAACGCTGGGTAAACAACAACTCCATTTTAGCGAAAGTTTTGACGGAGTCCTTCGGAAGCTCGGAGTACCATTCAAACGCCGTCTCCGACAAGCTGCCGACGAACTGGCGAAGCAGGAGCTTATCATCGCCGCCGGTGTTACCGCAAAGAGCCCTGAACTGGGCAACATGTTGATGGGGATTGCCTGTCCCCTTGTAGACATGGAACTTTGGGATCGTGTAGCCCGGCGGGTACTTGATCTGATCATACCAGCTCGGATATGGTCGTCCCGTTTTGACAACTTGCCCGGCTACCTCAGTTGCCTGGTGGACTCGTATCTGCTGGGCTATATATTCATCCAGGGCAGCTTTGGAAATTGTCTCCTCCTTGGCTGTTGACAGAGCCGGTGGAGGATTCGACGTTTCTCCTCTGTCATCTTCAAGGACGATCGGAGGATCTTCAGTAGAAGGATCTTGTTGGATCATTATACCCACCATGTCCTGGAACAGAAGGGCCATTCGTTTTATATTGGCTACTTGCTCTGCAGCCTCTTTGTCTTTCTTTTCCAGTATCCTGCGAAGGAATTCGGCGTCGGTTTCTTGCTCCTGGCGCTGATCCGAGAACGCTTTTGGGCTTTCTTTTGGCCTAGTGAGTGCGGCCATTGCAGTCATCTTTTGCTGGAGCTTCTGCTGCTACTCCTGAGCCTTAGTCACTGATCGCGTAAGCGGTCGATGACTTGTAGATATACGGCTGTCCTCTTTCTCGGACGCCATGTAGACGGTGTGTACCACAATGCCTTCAGACTTAGGGCGTTTGGGTTCACTGCCCTTGACGTTCGCCGCAGGCATGGGGATTTTCTCCGGCCTTCTTCTCTTATGGGCCATTGAAATTGAGGGAGCCATTGCTTTGGGCACCCAGGTGGTCGTCGTCTTTCGTTGCTTGACAGGAGGGTTTTCCTCCGGTCGGACCTTCGGCTTCTTATGCTGGTGAGAGAAATTCGGATCAATCATCGATTCTCGGACTCGTCGCCAAGTTTTGTAGATTCTGGAAGACAGCTGTTGAAGAGACTGCTCCGGTTTTTCTGGTTTTGTTTCCACGACGGTCTCTACCAGTGGAGGAGATCTTTTGAGCACTGCAGTTGGCGAATTTCTGCGTACCCGGTTCAGTAGCTCAAAGCTGTTCCTAGTTGGAACAGCAGCATTAACTTCGACCGTTGGAGCTGGTGGCGTTAGCCCAGAGGGGGAGTTGCCCCCGTTCTTCCTTACTCGGCGCCAGTGGCGACGTAGAGCGTGACGGGTTGTTGGGATTGGTTCAGCGATGGGGATGGTTTTGTCTTGCCCCATGTCCAGGTGAGGGGCTGCTGCCAGTGTCAGCCTCTTGAAGACTGACGTTCGTTGAGAAGCTACGTCTAACCGATCAAAAACATATTTCTGAGCGGGAGCGGGAGCGGGAGCGGGAGCGGGAGCGGGAGCGGGAGCGAGAGCGGGAGCAGGCGCAGTCAGTCTCGCAAAGACCGACCCTCTGGGAGGAGAAGCCGCCTTGACGACTTCAGGAGCAGAGATGGCTATCTTCCTCGGGATGGCCACTTCAGGGGTCATGGGCTTCTTGGCAGGCCCATCGGAGTTCAGGCTCGGTCTGGTGAAGACCGAGGAGTTGGGATTGGACGACCCGTTAAGAGGGGCCGTGGTAGTAGTGAGCCGATCGAAGACCGACTTCTTTTGCGCTGGCACTGGAATGGTGAAGTTTGCTGGAGGGAGCATGGTCCCGAAGAACAGAACGGTGGTAGCCTGAGTCACTTGTTCCACCGGTATAGCAAGGATGGAGGCCGCTTGAGGCCCATAGGCTACACCTCTAGGTGAGGCGGAGCGTCGGTTGCATTTGCATTTGGAGCAGTTTGAGCAGTTGGACGCCATTACTGTTTGATTTCTGCGCCAAGCAAGAGACCAAATCTTAGTAACTTGAAACCCTAGGGCAACCATTAACAAACCGCGATTCGTTCGCGAAGACGACACACGAAGTGTGGAGTGGAAAGAGGAAAAGGTCCCACCGGGCGTGCCAGAATCTGTTCCCCTCCGAACGGCGGCCAAGACATGGGACGTCTTGCCTGAGATTCGGGGAAGATGCTATTTGGTTTTATCCGTCCACCTCTCCGAAGATACCAAGTTGATTTATGGCACTGTGTATCGGAGGTTTAGACGGATGTGGCCGATGTAGCAGACTTCGTCAGATTCCCCCTCGCTCGAGGGGTGTTTGATTGTGGGGACGCTCTTCCCTGCAGGCGCAAGCCCCTGCAATTAATTACGCTACCGCATTGCGGTAACAACTTTCTCCTTCTCCAGAATTTCACTTCGTGTCGTGTGTGTTTTTTTTTGTGGTTGCCCGTGGATTGTATACGGAGACTAATTTATGTCGTCGCCCGTAGGACGTGGATTAGTCCAAATCCGTATTTTCTTAGATTTGGGTTTGAGGTTTTGGTTTAAGGATACGTTAGCCATATTTAAGGCTAAGATCAACTTAAACGTTTGTTAAGGATACGTTAGTCCAATTTGAGACTAAGATCAACTTAACGGGATCGTTTGGATCCGACAAAAGAGCATTTAGGGGCTCTATTGTTCCAGTTTAGGGACATAGTGGTCCATTTAATGTATAGCCGTCGGGACCTGTCACCTCTCTGACGACGTTGAAGGATTACAACGATAGATATCAGAGGAGTTCAGAGATGTACCCTTGAACCAAAGTTGGTTGGGAGATCTATAGTCCAATTTGGGACTAAAGTCTGTTTTGAAAGTTTGCGTTTAAGAATGCGTTAGCCATATTTGAGGCTAAGATCAACTTAAACGTTTGTTAAGGATACGTTAGCCTAATTTGAGACTAAGATCAACTTAACAGGATCATTTAGATCCAACAAAAGGGCATTTGGGCTCTATTGTTCCAGTTTAGGGACATAGTGGTCCATCATTCCCATTTTGGGGATGACTACTGGTTTAAGGATGCATTGGTCCATGAGTTTAAGGACGCATTGGTCCGTGAGTTTAAGGACGCATTAGTCCGTGAGTTTAAGGACGCATTAGTCCATGAGTTTAAGGACGCATTAGTCCGTGAGTTTAAGGACGCATTAGTCCATATCAATGTGTGGTTGTCGGGACCCGTAACCTCTCTGACAATGTTGAAGGATTACAACGATAAATATCAGAGGAGTTCGGAGATGTACACTTGAACCGGGTGTAAATTGATTTAAGAGAGCAGTCGTACTCAGTCAATTTTAATTTGAGGACTTACGGCCAGTATTGAGCTAAGTCCAGTTGAGAATATTCAACAGTTCTTTTATTTATGTCTGGCCTGTTAGGCCTTTGATTGGGCTCTGCTTTTTGTTTAATAATGCAGTGCATTTTTTCTGGCCTGTTAGCCTCTTTTAATTGGGCACTGTCCCCTTTTTTTTTATAATGCAGAGCATTTGTTTTGGTCCTTTGGACCTATTAATTGGGCTCTGCCCTTTAATAATGCGCTGCATTTAATATTCTGACAGTGCGCCACGTGGCCTGTCAGGTGCTTTGCGCTGACTGAGGAGCGCAAGGCGCAAGCGCATGTGGAGGTGGCACGTGTCACGCTCTGGTGAGCGCAAGCACGGTGCGCTGCGACAGTGCGCTGCGCTGTTGCGCTGCTGACACGTGGCGCGCTCTGATGACTTGCGCCAATTTAAGAGAGCAGTGCTCTTTTTTTAGAAGCGCATAGCGCAGTTTGTTCTGAGGCTGCCACGTGGCGCTCTCTGGTGGCTTGCGCCAACCCAAGAGCGCAACAGTGCAAATTTTACAAGTACAGGGCACTGTTTAATTTCTTGATCAAATTTAGATCAAAGAAAATAAGTCTTTTCTTGTTTCGAGAGGTTTTACCTCATGATTTAAAGTACCAATGGTTCATCAAAAGGCTGTGCCTTTATATGTAGATCAAAAGATCTAATAAAGAAGTATATTACTTCTTTTTTCTCTCTTATTATTTGATCCTTTATTGATCTTTTTCTTTTTATTTAAGATCTTGATCTTGTTCTTAGATCATTGATCTTTTTAGAAGAAATTCTTCTTTTCAAAGGTTTACCTTTTTCTTTTTCTGAGTTCTTTCTCAAAGTTTTCAGAAGATTTATGTGAGTTCTCTCTGTGTCAATTCTCCATTAGACTTGGAGTCTAGGGGCCTTTATATAGTGCCAATTGATTTGTTAAATCAGTTAAAGAGATCTTTCTCTGAGTGATTTAGGGATTTTTCCCCACCGTTGGATCTTTGATCCAAGGGCTCCTGTTTTACAGAAGAGAATCTTATTGTTTTAATAAGATCAGAAAGATCTTTCTGGAATTTTAATTTTGTTTTAGTGCTGGCACAGTTGGCGCAAGCGCACCTGCGCTTGACACGTGTCGCGCAGCGCAGAGCGCGGCGCAACTGCGCTGACACGTGTCGCGCAGCGCAGAGCGCGGCGCAACTGCGCTGACACGTGTCGCGCAGCGCAGAGCGCAGATCATCTGAAGCGTTGCTTCCTTTATTAAAATTTGAATTTTAAACAGAGCTTTACTCTGATTAGGTGCGCTGCCTTGGGCGCTGTGCTGGTGTGTCTGCTTTCGACACGTGGCGCGTTACGCGCAGCGCAAAAAATCTGAAGCGTTGCTTCAATTTTTTGAATTTTTGAAATTCAAACAGAGCTTTGCTCTGATTGGGGGAAACGGTGTATAAGTGTGACTATAATTGGTATGGGACAATTATGGAAGCACTTGTATGGGTGTCACGGGTAAGGCACCAGACACTGTCCATTTATCTTGGGTATCAGTCGGGACATGCTTGATGAGGATCCTGTCTCCAGTTCTCGCGCATACTTGTTATGGACCGACCGATATTTGAGGTTATGGTTGGCGTTTGATGTAGACCACGGGGTGTGGGGTAGTTTGAGTGTGAGTTCAATAGAATCTCGGGAGTCCCATGCCGGCATATATGGAGATATATGGAGATTACAGGGATATCACTGATTATTACCGTGCGTTTTTCGGGCCCGTGGTCCCTTACCCTTGGGTCCTACCCTTGGGTGGGGGATACTCACGAGTGGTTGACTCTCACACTTGGACTGACGATAGGCTTAGTGACCGGTACAGTGAGACTTAGAGACTGATAGGGATAGTGACATTGACATGCATTGCTTACTGATTTAACATCCCTGCCATACTGTTTACTGCTTTACTGTTTGCCGGCTCTATTAGATATCTGCATTGGCTACTTCATGTTCACGTCTTTACTCTTTGATACTGTTACATATTCGTTATTATTACCCGAGTTACCATTGTACCGATATATATATATATATATATATATATATATATATTGCTATCGTGACGCTCTGACCTGAGTATGCATGCTCAGAGTGAGAGGTGGATCTAGCTTGGACCAGGACCAGACATACATCGCGGACATCTTGATCAGCTATCCAGAACTATACTCTTTTGATCTCCATCAGGTTAGTTCCTTGTATCTGTTTTGTTTCAGTTACTGCATTTCTCATTACCTGTGCGTTGTTTACTGATTACCACGTAAAGCTAGAAGCCGAAGTGTCACTACGGAAAGATATTACCTCGACCGTAGGAGCATGGCTGGCCTAGTCAACCCCTCGTATTCCGTATTTTGGGAAGCGGGGCGTGACATGGTTTTGTTGGTATCAGAGCCAGGTTTTGCTATGATTGGAATTGCAGTTTCCGATGTAGAGCTTGACAATTTAAGTCGCCTTTTCGGCCCAGATTGTGAACTGTTATCTTTGACTTGAATCTTTATTATTCGTCTTGCCATATTTTGACTCCATCCATTAGAGTTTTGAGTGACTTAGTAGAGTTACGTAGTTGTAACTATGAATAGCAGCGTAGCTATAATACTGTACTCTGTTGGGTAACTTGGAGTTCTACATTTGTTTTCCATTTGAATGAGTTTCATCTTACCAGATATTCTTGTTTCATTGTCAATTTTATATCATGTTCTGATTTTTTCCCCTGTATTTTATGCCGTCCTAAAATTGTTGTTTCAGGACCATGTCTTCCAGCGACCCTTCCTCTATCTCCACTCCCCAGAATCAGACCGTAGAGATTCTGAATGCACTGCAAAGTCTGAAGGAAGCCCAGGAGCGAACAAATGACCTGTTAGCTGAAAGACTAAGAAGGCAGATGACCCAGGCACCAGCGGAAGTCTCAAATCGTAAAAAGGCCCCTGTTAGACGGGAAAAAGAGGTGAAAGTGAAGCGCCCACTTGTTCCCCCGCGACAGAAGCAGCAGAAGACCCAATGTTGTGGGTACTGCAAGAGGCCAGGACACCTTCAGAGGGATTGTCGCCACACCAAAGGGAGATGCCTGATTTGCGGATCCAGCGAACACTTTATCAATGATTGCCCGAAGAGGAAGGAGCTACAAGGAGGCGGTTCGTCCACACTTTCCACTTCGGCTAAGTGATGGTTATCTCGTAGTTCGAGCTTCGAGGATAGTGCGGACCCCGCGCATGATTCAACTCGCGAGACAGGAATGCAGCAGTCCATAAATCGATGAAGGATTATCACGTTTTCTACTTTCAATAGAGATGTTGTCACTCTTTTGTAAATATTTCTTTTCGTTTGAAATCTTGTATCCGTCGAACCTTTAGCTGATTGCAATAAAACTCTGAGTTGTGATGTATGTACCGTTCTCTTGCTTCTCACTTTATTTTATACTATTCATTGCATCAGCATCTTTACATTTTAATTTTCCGTCCTTGCCTCCAGCATATCCTCCCTGTGCTACTGTATCCTTGGATATCTTCTTAATGTGTCCCACTGTCTAATCACGACTCTCTCTTTTCAGGTCATGGCCCACTGTGGAGAAGCGCCGCCTCTAGATGAGGACACACGGTCGTGCGTTTCCTCGGACTGCATGCTGGTAAGATCAGATGACGAGATCAACGGCCCACAGGTTATTTTTGGAAACAGCGATTCCGAGGGTGAGGGATTCGCAGCCCCAGAAGTCAACATAATCAGCGACTCTGATGACGGTGAGGAGGACCCCGAAGAGAACCCGATAGAGGAAGATCCCGAGGAAGATCCCCAGGAGGACCCGATAGAAGGAAATCCAGTGGAGGGAAATCCCATGGAGGAAGATCCAGCAGAAGAGGATCACGTAGAATCAGACCTCGATGATGAAGCTCCAGCCGAGGAAGAAGGGCCAGAAGAAGAAGACTCCATGGCAGAAGAACTTTCAGTGGTGATCCCTGCGAGGCGATATGAGAATGGACGCCCCTATCTAAGCGCACGAGCCTACCATAACCTGCTGAACTTCCATGACCGCGACTAACGTGATTTAATTTTTGTCGCCTCTGGCCAAATGAGTCTATGTATGGCTTAGGGCCACCCTTTATCTTTCGTGAGTGCCTTGTTTAGAATCTTTCTGGAATGGGATAAAATTTCTGAGTTCGCTAATCTTTTGATTTTTTTTTTTGGTTCACATGATGCTTGACTGTTTCCCCTATACATTTATTTTCCTCCGGAGATCCCTGACTGTCCACCCCTACACCTTGGGCTATCTTGACCCTCACTGAGATTAAAAAGTACCGCACCCCGATCTTTTGAATGGGCCACCCTTCATCCTTCGTATGTGCCTTGTTTGAGACCCTTCTGGAGGAGAAATTGAAAGTGAAATTTCCGAGTTCGCTAACCCTTCGGATTTTTGATTCGCATGATGTATCGACCGTTTTCCTTCCCATACATTCCTTCCCCTCCTGAGGTTCATTACTGTTCACCCTTACACACTGGCCTGACCCGACCCCGGCCTCTTCGACCTTCAGTTTAAAGTGTCACAGTCCGATCTTTTTAGTGAGCCATACTCCATCGTAATCCCTATCCTGGCTAGCCCCTATACATCTTTGTGCTATCTCCTATCACCCTAACTATATTTAGGGACATCGTTATTCGAAAATTTAGTTTTCATTAGTTTGTATTTATCGAAAAGTGCGTGTTATTAACTATTTCCATTTTATGTATTTTAAGTACACTACTACTCTTCCCATTTTTCGATAGCGCAACCATATATCGCGCAGTTTTACTTGCTCTATGTCTCATAATTTCACCACGTAGATTTCTAAGTTATTTTAAAATCGTTTGACCGATACCGTTATTCTAAAATACTTTGGTCTATCGACAAACCCTCCACTATTTTATTACTGTCACTTTATTTTCCCGGGTATTGTGCTTATAGTTTACTATTATAAATAGTTATGTCTGATGCCATTATTTTTAGCAGCGCTACTTTGATATACGTATGTATGCATATTTAGGATTTTCGATTTTATCTAGCAGGCATCGAATGTTATTGTTCGTTATTGCTATTTTATCCTCTTGTTTATATAGTTTGCCTTTATAGTTGTTTCTGCCTTATAGTTATTTAGACCTACCCTTTTGGTCGTGTTATTCTTATACATATATAGACCTTCAAAATAATATTTTTTTATCCACCTGTTTTAAGTAAATCATTATGTGTTAGTATTCGATGTGGTAGCTTTTCGCTTATTATTTTGTAGCTTATCATTTATTTTAAATTTCGAGGACGAAATTTTAGTAAGGGTGGTATGATGTAATACCCAGTCCTTTTGTATATCAACATCCGTATTTTGTTACACTTAAATTTACTTATTTTATTATTATTATTCATTTATTATTTTAAAAACCCCGAGCCCTTTCCCTTTCATCCTTCTTTCCTCTATTTACTCCGTCCCCAATTCTTCAAATTCGTCTTCTACTTTTTTCCTTTCATATTTTTCTTCCCTCTTATTAGCCGGGCCACTTTCCCACATCTATTTTCGATTTTTATTTTATTTCCTTTAAACCCAAACCCTATTCCATCTTATTCTAATTTCCCATTTTTAACCTCAACCCATTTCCTTTCTCCTACCCCTTTTATTTTTGTTAAAATCCCCAGTCGGCCCAACACCCCCTCCCTCAGCCTAAAGAGAATTCAAATTTAATTAAAATACCAAATCTTTAAACCCCGGCCCAAGCCTTTCCCGGCCTAAAGCTCCCAAGCCCCTTTCCTTACCGGCGCCGCCAACTAACCCTTACCCGACCCGCTTTTAAACCCCTCTTCTTCCCAACGTAAACTTCCTTTCCCGCTCATTTTTAGCACCGACCCACGCGCCCACGTCGCCGCGCCGTTGCCCCACGTCCCCGTGACCCCGACCATGTTCGCGCCCCCCTCAAACTCCTCGTCTCCCCTTACTCCTCTCTCCCTCGCACTCTCCAACTCATTCCTCTCCTCTCTCTGAAACCCACCGAGCCCTCAACCCCGCTCACCTCACTGACGACGACGACGACAACCTCCTCGTTGACCCTATCACTCCCTCTCACAAACCCAAACCACCACCCTTCCCTTCACTGCCTCATCGAGTCTCTCCGCACCTTCGCCCGCCGACCCTCGAACTCTCCTGCACACCCATTCGGCCACCCCTTGCACTTCGACGCCGGCGAGCCCCACTAACTTGAACCACCCCGTCGACCTCTGCACCATCTACATCTCCATCACCTTCTCCAAAACCCACACCCGGGCCCCACTATCTCTCTCTCTCTCTCTCTTTCCAACGCTAAACACCAAGCCCGACCCCCGCTATGCCATCGCCGGAGCGACCACCGCCGACATCGTCGACCCCAGTACATCCCAGGAGATCGACAGAGCATCCCACTCCACATCCAGCGAACGCGTGGCATCCCCGGACAACTCCGACGTCGAACCCGAACGCGAGCCGAGGCCACGAACCCTGGCCGCACCGCTCGTCGAGCGTTCGTGCCATTTCCGCTGCCGTGTATCGGCAGAACGTCTCCAGGCAAGTACCCTACTTGCTGCATGCTATATTATATCCGTTACAATTCAAAATACTATAAATTCCATGTTTATGTTTCATGAACCTTATATGACTTAAGTGTTTGATGCATGATCCCAATGAAAACCTTCATTTAAACTGGCGGAACTTGATTGCATATTCTAGCCTGTGTGGCGATGAGCACTGTGTAGAAATTTCACTGAAAAATACATTTGTTAATGGCTTAAACGAACACCCCTAATTACACCCGTAAAAACTGGGAACTTCCCGCACCTGAAATTTTTTAAAATCACAATTAATTGTGTACATATTGAAATGATGCGTTCGAGGGCTTAAATCGAAGCCGACTCGACGACCTGTAACCCTATGCAAGTTTTTAATTGTTTCTGTACTGAAATTATGACGAGAATTGGTTCGGAGAGCGGCTCTGGACTGCAGTCCAGAGCGACTCTGGTTATTGTTTCTGTCCCGTAATGTTTACTACCTTGCTGACTGAACTTGTGTGTTGCGGAACCCTACACCTTATTGAATATGAATCTGTTATCTACATAACTCAAGTGATTTCACCCTGTTTTATCGTCGTTTACTATTTACACTGCAATTTAAAAGATCGGGACGTATAACAGTCCCAAACAGAACCAGAGCTGATACCCTAGTGTTGAACAGTGCGTAACTTCTGACATAGAGATGCGATTGAGAATCCATCTGGTGTGTTAGAAACCTTATTGAAAAACCTAAGTTTCATTAAACTGTAGCATTGCTAAATTCCGATCCCAACTTGGATTAAAATGCGTTACGAAACGGACTTCCGATTCTGAAACCGGATGTCCAGCAGTGAACGCTTAAAATGAAATGGCCATATCTAGTGATCCTGAAATCCGATTAACGTGAAACCAATTTTGATGGTTATATAATCAAACATACTACTAATCCCCTGTTCAGTGTTTCTCTAAATTTTATATGTATGATTTATGATAAATTATGCAAGTGGTAGGACACCAACTTATGACTTCTTAATCATGCCTGAATTATCGTATCCTCATCACATTACATATATGTCCTTGCATTGGTAACCTAGTGATCATGTGCATTACCCAGTGTTAGGTATTAGTGGTGATCGTGGCAAGTACGTTAGTGGTTGAGCATGAATGGATAAGTGAAAGTGACACGTACTTGTACACAATCAGTGGACCCTATTAATTTATTGTATTGTCGACGTCTGTGGGACGTGTATAAGTGTGACTATAATTGGTATGGGACAATTATGGAAGCACTTGTATGGGTGTCACGGGTAAGGCACCAGACACTGTCCATTTATCTTGGGTATCAGTCGGGACGTGCTTGATGGGGATCCTGTCTCCAGTTCTCGCGCATACTTGTTATGGACCGACCGGTATTTAAGGTTATGGTTGGCGTTTGATGTAGACCACGGGGTGTGGGGTAGTTTGAGTGTGAGTTCAACAGAATCTCGGGAGTCCCATGCTGGCATATATGGAGATATATGGAGATTACAGGGATATCACTGATTATTACCATGCGTTTTTTCGGACCCGTGGTCCCTTGCCCTTGGGTCCTACCCTTGGATGGGGGATACTCACAAATGGTTGATTCTCACACTTGGACTGACGATAGGCTTAGTGACCGGTAAAGTGAGACTTAGAGACTGATAGGGATAGTGACATTGACATGCATTGCTTACTAATTTAACATCCCTACCATACTGTTTACTGCTTTACTGTTTGCCGGCTCTATTAGATATCTGCATTGGCTACTTCATGTTCACTTCTTTACTCTTTGATACTGTTACATATTCGTTATTATTACCTGAGTTACCATTGTACCGATATATATATATATTGCTATCGTGTCGCTCTGACGACCTGAGTATGCATGCTCAGAGTGAGAGGTGGATTTAGTTTGGACCAGGACCAGACGTACATCACGGACATCTTGATCAGCTATCCAGAACTATACTCTTTTGATCTCCATCAGGTTAGTTCCTTGTATCTGTTTTGTTTCAGTTACTGCATTTCTCATTACCTGTGCGTTGTTTACCATGTAAAGCTAGACGCCGAAGTGTGACTACGGAAAGATATTACCTCAACCGTAGGAGCATGGCTGGCCTGGTCAACCCCTCGTATTCCGTATTTTGGGAAGCGGGGCATGACATTATTGATAGGTAGATTCACATATCTTGCTATACCGACATAGTTACGCATACCTGGCTATAGCTACATGTTCACCTTTATATGATCTTGTATGGATTTTGGAGAACTTAGGAACCGCATGACATATTTAATAATTTGTTGCAGTTAAACAGTGGTTTTTCCTTTATATGCTCATATTACTGTTTCATGTTGCATATATTATATTTCATGGATGTCGCATTGAGATATGGTTTTCATATGATATTTTCTGGATATTTTACTCCTGCGTATATATATCAGTGGTATGGGACGCTGACATATATATGTATATATATGGTATATATATATATCAGTGGTATGGGACGTTGTTATATATGTATACCTACCTAATATATCATCATAATGATCTATGCAAATATTCTTATTCATTACTCGATATTTTCTGGATTTGAGGACCGTGGTAGTTTTCATGAAATTATGCATTATTTGAAAAACTCGGCTTCTCTTGATATGATATTTCGATGCGTCCACCATAAGATTTCTCGGTTCTGAGATTTGTGATATATACCCGATGCGAGGAGTGGAGTAGGTCGTGTGCGGGTACATGGTGGAGCCCGGTATGGTTCCCCTCGGCAAGAAGATCGCAGATGATGGCGATGAGCCTGGAAGGCTGGGCAAGTACCTATCGGTGACAGTATTTAGACTCGGCGGTATCGTGGGGATATCGACTGGAGTCATGTACGTATGGATACGTGGAATTTTGAGTGTCGAAACTGGACACTCGGATTTCGATAGCATATGATACGTACCTATCAAGGCCAGTCATGGTGACAGCACCTAATAGAAGAGTATTTATGTGTCGATACTATACACTAGTTTTCATGATGTTTTCGGGTGTCGATGTTAGACACTCAGGTTTCATGAGACTTACAGGATGTGTTTTATTCCGTAGTCCGCATTTATTTGATATGCATTGCTTCATGTATTAGTAGTACCTGACAGAGTACCTTTCATGACCGTTGCATTACATATTGCCATTTATTGCTATCAGCATGCATGTGATAAACCATCGCAGTACGTGCATTCAAAGGGATAAAACCGTGCGGCTTCGGCCAAAGCGGACAATACCATCTGTATTTGGGGGTGGGTCATGACAAATATGGTATCAGAGACGATCCCTCAAAAGTAGGTCTGTGGTTCGAGGACGAACCATTGTTCTAAGTGGGAGGAATGTAATATCCCAAGTGTAGTTGGGGCTGAATACCACCTACCCCTTGAGAAGTGAGGTGTTATCCGGTATCGAGGTGAGGATGTAACCAATACGGAAACACACGGGGACCCACCAGAACAATAGGGAGTATCGAATTCCATTCCGAGAGAGGACACGATCTGAACTATAAATGGAATGATACCACTCTTATAACACAAAGGCGCCTTTTGGATGAATTGGAACTCCGGAGTTTGAAAAACTCCGTAGTTAAGCGTGCTTGAGCCATGGGTGACCTACTGGGAAGTAGCCCCGGGTTCATTCAAAGGGACAAAACTGTGCGGCTTTGGCCAAAGAAGACAATACCATCTGTGTTTGGGGGTGGGTCGTGACAGTCCACATCTCCGAAGATGCCAAATTGATTTATGACACTATATATCGAAGGTTTAGACGGATGCGGCCATTGTAGCAGACTTCGTCAGATTCCCCCTTATTAAGGGGTTTTTGATTGTGGGGACGCTCTTCCCTGCAGGCGCAAGCCCCTGCAGTTAATTATGCTACCGCATCGCGGTAACCACTTTCTCCTTCTCCAGATGGTCACTTCGTGTCGTGTGTGTTTGTTTTATTTTTTGGTTGCCCGTGGATTGTATACAGAGACTAATTTATGTTGTCGCCCGTAGGGCGTGGATTAGTCCAAATCCATATCTTCTTAGATTTAGATTTGGGGTTGGGTTTAAGGATGCGTTGTCTCATTTGAGACTAAGATCAACTTAAACGTTTGTTAAGGATACGTTAGTCTAATTTTAGACTAAGATTAACTTAACGGGAACGTTTAGATCCAACAAAAGAGCATTTGGGCTCCATTGTTTAGTTTAGGGACATTGCGGCCCAGAAGTTTAAGAACATCATAGTCCATAGAGTTTAAAGACATCATGGTCTAGTTAGAGACGTCATATTCTGTAAAGTTTAAGGACATCATAGTCCATGAGTTTAAGGACCCCACAGTCCGTAAAGTTTAAGGACATCATAGTCCATGAGTTTAAGAACCCCACAGTCCATGGAATGTCTGGTTGTCGAGACCCGTCACCTCTCTGAAGACGTTGAAGGATTACAACGACAATAATCAGAGGAGTAAAGAGATGTACCCTTGAACCAATATTGGTTAGGGGATCTGTAATTGGATTGATTTAAGAATCGTTAATCTCGTTTGAGACTAAGATCAACTTAAACGTTTGTTAAGGATACGTTATTCTAATTTTAGACTAAGATCTACTTAACAGGATCATTTAGATCCAACAAAAGAGCATTTGGGCTCTATTGTTTAGTTTATGGACATTGCGGTCCAAGTTCAGATGCAAACATGGGTTTGGAAATGCACCAGATAGTTATTGGTCATTGGGACCCACCACCTCTCTGAAAACGTTGAAGAATTACAACGACATGTATCATAGGTGTGAAAAGTTGTACCCTCGAACCAAAGTTGATTGAAAGGCTCTGGTTTTTACTTTGAATGTCATATGAGATGACCAATTTTGGAAGACAAGAGTGTATTTGAGGTTCAGTCAAAAGGGAGGGTCCTGCCTCTGGAAGACTTAGCTAATTTAGGCTAAGATTGGCTCGAATATAGTGTTAAACACTAGAGTACACTCGTCTATCACGTGCTCCCACGTAATGCGCTTAAAATAGTTTTAAACACCAAGGATGAAACACACAAAATAGTGTTAAACACTAAAAAAAAGAAGTGCTCATGTGGGGTCACGTGAGGCGCCTAAGTGTTGGGCCAAACTTCCTTTATTTTATTCTCAGAATATGCAAGTAAGTGTTAAACACTTAATCTTCATGGCCATCACGTGTGGGCACGTGATGGGTACCCATGCATTGGATATTAAAAGGATTTGTTAGGGGTCATGTGGGGACACGTAAGGGCGCCCATGCGTTGGATATTAATCTTTCAGCCTTTTCCATCTTCTCTTTTTTAAAGAGGTGTTTGTCAGAGGTCACGTGGGAACACGTGAATCACCCAAAATCGATTCTGCCCTTTTTATTTTGAGAAGTCTGTTCAAGGGTCACGTGGAAGCACGTGACCTAATCTTATTCGTTCTCTTTTGGTCATTGGAGGGGAGGGTCACGTGTTGCCACGTGATCATGTTGGGTACTTGATCCTTTTACAAGCATGGAGAGATGAATCCCTTGTATAAGAATTAAATTCTCTTATAGGGTTAAACCCTAATTTTATTTAGAGGAATTAAATTCCTATGTTCTTAAAAGAATTAAATTCTTTAAACTCAATTCTCCTTCTAAGTTTTAAATCTGCATGGCAGAATCTCCCTGATGAGAATTAAATTCTCAACTTATGGGGAGATCTGCTTCTGCAGATCTATTACCATGAAGAAGAACTAAGTTCTTGTATTAAGGGTTAAACCCTATCTTTGTTGGAGGAATTAAATTCCTATATGCTTTGTGGGAGAATAGAATTCTCTGAACTTAGATCCTCCCTCAGGTTTTAGATCTGCATGACAGAATCACCCCGATGAGAATTAAATTCTCAACTTATGGGGAGATCTGCTTCTGCGGATTTTCAACCAGAAAAAGAACTAAGTTCTTATTTAGAAGAGTTAAACTCTTAATTTGGGAATTAAATTCTCTTTTGTTTTGTGGGGGCTTATAGAATGATCTCTTTCACTCTCTTACCTAGGGTTTCTTTCTTTTCTGAAGAGATCTTCTTTTCTCTGTGGAGAATTAAATTCTCTTTTTTCTGTATTCTCTCTCTGTTGTTGTCTCTCTTTTTTTTCTCTTCTCTTCATGGCTCCTATTTAGAGGAGAAAGAAAGGAATCAGTTTGTTTAGTCAATCTTTCATTGAAAGATTTTATTGATTTTATAACCAATATGATCTTTTAGATCACTCGGTGAATTTTATTCATCATTGGATTTTAATCCAAAAGATATTTTATTTGTTGTTCCTGGAAGATTTTAGGAAAGTATTTCCTTAAGTAGAATCTTTCTATAAACTGGTGATTTTTAATCACTATTGGATTTTTTAATCCAACGATGCCCCACTTTATAGAGTGCAATTTTTTTGTTTGGAAAGATCTAGAGAAATATTTTTTCAATCAGGGTTTTTGATTCCCTCTTAATTAGAATTTAATTCTATTAGTTCAGATGGTTTAGGAGTTTATCACGTATTTGCACGTGACCCCATTTGATAAAGCATTCAAATTAGAATTTAATTCTATTGTTTCAGAGGGTTTAAGAGCCTATCACGTGTTGGCACGTGACCCTACTGATTAAGCATTCAATTTAGAATTTAATTCAGTGTCTACTGGCTTTGCCGATAAATGGTCACGTGTCTGCACGTGAGACCTGGTCATGTGTTGACACGTGACCCCACTGACACAGCATTTCCAATTTGTTTATTTTATTCAGTGTCAACAGGTTTTGCCTGTAAATGGTCACGTGTCTGCACGTGAGGCCTGGTCACGTGTGGGCACGTGATGCTCGGTCACGTGGAGACACGTGATGCCTTATTTGAGGTTTTCCTTGCTGCTTTATCTGTATTTATTTAATTCCCATGAGGGAACACTCCTGAGCCTTAGTCACCGATCGCGTAAGCGGCCGGTGACCTGTGGAGATACGGCTATCCTCTTTTCCGGATGCCATATAGAAGGTATGCACCACCATGCCCCCAGACTTGGGGCGTTTAGGCTCAGTGCCCTTGACATTTGTCGCAGATACGGGGATTTTCTCCGGCCTTCTTTTTTTGCGGGCTGGTGAAGTTGAGGGGGCCGTTGCAGCAGGCACCCAGGTAGACGACACCTTCTGTGGTACGACAGAGTGGTCTTTCTCTTGCCGAACCTTTATCTTCTTCGGTCAGCGGGAGTAATCTTGATCAATCACCGAGTCTTGGACTTGACGCCAGACCTTGTAAATTTTAGAGGACAGCCGCTGAGGGGACTGTTCAAGCTTCGCCTTCGTGTCACTCTTCACAGGTGAAAGAGATCTTTTAAGTATAGCCTTCGGAGAGTTCTTGCGCACCCTTCTTAGTGGTTCAAAGCTGTTCCCAGTTGGAACAGCTGCATCAATCTCCACCGTTGGAGCTGGCGGGGTAAGTCGGGGAATTGCCCCAAGCTTTCCTCACTCTGCGCCAGTGGCGACGTCGAGCATGTCGTGCGGCCGGGATCACCTCCGCTGTTGGATGAGCTTCCTCATGCCCCCTACTTTGATGAGGGACCGTTGTCGTCGTTAGCCTGTCGAAGACCGACACCCGTTGAGAGGGGATGGCCAATCTTAAAAAGGTCGACTTTCGTGCAGGGGAAGCGGCCTTGGTTACTTCTCCTGGAGTGGGAGTTGGAACGGCTAGCCTTGTGAAGATCGACCCCTTAGCAGGAGAAGCCGCTTTGACGACTTCAGGAGCAGGAATGGCTATCCGCTTAGGGATAACACCTTCTGGTATTGCGGGCTTCTTCATGGGCCCATTGGAGCTTTGGCCCAGTCTATTGAAAACTCAGGCAGTCGTCTTGAGCGACCCGTTGAGAAGGGCTGCAGTAGTTGCAAGCCGATCAAAGACCGACTTCTTCGGAGCTTCTTGTGATGGTACAGGAGCGCTGAAGCTCATTGGCGGGAGCATGGTCCCGAAGAACAGTCCAGTGGTGGCCTGAGTCACCTGTTCCAGTGGCATGGCAAAGATGGAGGCCGCTTGGGGCCCGTAACTCACTCCTCCGGACAGGACGGAGTGAGAGTTACAGTTGCAATTAGTGCAGTTTGAAGCCATTGATGTTCTTTTTTTTGCACGGGATAAAAACCAAATCTTAGTACCTCGGACCCAAGGGCAACCATATTCGACCACGATTCGTTCGCGAACACGACACACGAAGTGTGGAGTGGAAAGAGGAAGAGGTCCCACCGGGCGTGCCAGAATCTGTTCTCCGCCGAAAGCCGCGACCAGGACGTTGGGACGTCCGGCCTGAATTTCGAAGGCAGATGCTATTTGGTGCTATCCGTCCACTTCTCCGAAGATGCCAAGTTGATTTATGACACCATGTATCAAAAATTTAAACGGATGCGGCCGATGTAGCAGACTTCGTCAGATTCCCCCTCATTGAGGGGGTTTTGATTGTGAGGACGCTCTTCCTTGCAGGCGCAAGCCCCTGCAGTTAATTACGCTACCGCATCGCGGTAACCACTTTCTCCTTCTCCAGATGGTCACTTCGTGTCGTGTGTGTTTGTTTTGTTCTTGGTTGCCCGTGGATTGTATACGGAGACTAATTTATGTTGTCGCCCGTAAGATGTGGATTAGTCCAAATCCGTATTTTCTTAGATTTGGGTTTGGGTTGGGTTTAAGGATCGTTAATTTCATTTGAGATTAAGATCAACTTAAACGTTTCTTGAGGATACGTTAGTCCAATTTTAGACTAAGATCTACTCAACAGGATCGTTTAGATCCAACAAAAGAGCATTTAGGCTCTATTGTTTTAGTTTAGGGACTTTGCGATCCATAAATTTAAGGACATCATAGTCCATGGAGTTTAAGGACATCATAGTCCATGGTAGTTTAGAGACATCATAGTCTGTCAAGTTTAAGGACATCATAGTCCATGAGTTTAAGGACCCCACAGTCCGTAAAGTTTAAGGACATCATAGTCCATGAGTTTAAGGACCCTACAGTCCGTAGAATGTCTGGTTGTCGGGACCCGTCACCTCTCTGAAGACGTTGAAGGATTACAACAACAAATATCAGAGGAGTGAAGAGATGTACCCTCGAACCAATATTGGTTGGGATATCTGTAACCCAATTTAGGACTAAGATCAAAGATTTATGAGCATACGGGCTCAATTAATCTGAGGTAGGGTTCTGTGGCCCACTTGGGCTCGGCCCATTCAGTTAAAATGTTAAACATTTAACAATGCTGAGCATTGGTTTGAGTTCTGAAAATATTTTTGTCTTTTGTGGAATGCTGAGCATTCATTATGGCTCTGGGCTTTATTTATAGAGCAATTTATGTTCTTTTAGCGCACACGTGAGGAGCACGTGGTGCGCTTGGCGCTGAGCACCAGTCAATGAGCGCAATGCGCTTATTGTGAAGTAGCGCACACGTAAAGAGCATGTGGCGCGCTTGGCGCTGAGTGCCAGTCCAAAGAGCGCAAAGCGTTTCTGTTTAAGTAACGCACACGTAGGGAGCACGTGGTACACTTGGCGGTGAGCGCCAGTTCAAAGAGCGCAGTAGCGCGCATGTGAGAAGCACGTGGCGCGCTTGGCGTTGAGCGCCAGTTCAATGAGCGCAGAGCGCATCTGTTTAAGTTTGGAGCGCTAAGGCTCTGCAGCACTGGACGCTAGATTTGGAGCGCTAAGGCGCTCTTCTTAAATTGGTGCGCTAAGGCTCTTTTTAGGCAGCTTTGCGCCCTGAAAATTAAATTCTCTCTAAAAGAGACTTTGTCTCATGGATTTAAGGACAAAGTTCTTATTTTTTATAGGAGATGTTTCAATCTCTTATGTTCTTGGTGAAAGGCTCTGCCTTTATGGATCTATGATCCTAAGAGAATTGAATTATCCCCCCTTTTTATAATGAGATATTATGATCTCTGAAAGACAATTTGTCTTATAGATCTATGATCTGAAGAAGATTAAGTTCTTCCCCTTATTTTATGATGAGATACTTTGATCTTTTTTTTGTGAAAGACCTTGGTCTTATATATCTATGATCTTAGAAAAAGCAGTAAATTCTTCTTTTTATATGAGATGATTTCATCTCTCTATTCTTTTTTTTTACCTTGAAGAAAATCTTCTTCTGAGAACTTGCACATTGTCTTTGAAATTTCTCAAAGTTTATGGGGGGGTTCCTCTCTTTTTTCTGTATCTCAGACTTGAAGTCTTGGGGCCTTTATATAGAGTAGGCTGATTTGTTGAATCGGTTGAAGAGATCTTTTCTCTAATTGATTTGGGGATGTCTCCCCCGTTGGATTTTTGATCCAAGGGCTTCTGATTTACAGAAGGAAATCTTCTTGTTTTTAACAAGATTGGAAAATCTTTTCCCATACAGAATTTATTCTGTATCTTGGTGATTTTTAATCACCATTGGATCATTGATCCAACGGTGCTCTGATTTTCAGAGCATAATCTTTCCTGTTTGGAAAGATTCTGAGGAATGTTTCCTTAACAGAATTTTATTCTGGTCAATTGATGATTTTTAATCATGTTCGTTGGATCTTTGATCCAAGGGCTGAGAAAATTTTGTTCTATTTCTAGCTCTCACGTACTTTGCACGTGGTGCGCTGCTTAGAGTGCAGCGCTCTTAGCGCTAGCACACTCGTGCTTTGCACGTGAGCGCTGCTTCAAAGCGCCGGCGCCCTTTGCGCTAGCGCACTCGTGCTTTGTACGTGAGCGCTGCTTGTTGGCACTTTTATGAAGCGCTTCTTCATTTCAAATTTTGAAAATTTGAACAGAGCTTTGCTCTGATTAGGGGAAACATCCACTTTTTAATGTTTGAAAACGAAATATTCGGATTATAAAAGCGTAAATAAAAAACAAATGACATTGAAATATATCTTCCTCAATGTCGAAAGGTGTCTATACATCCGGAATTGGCATAGCAAGGATTATTACTTGCCTTCTGCCACGATTTAGCGTTCTCTGTCTAAGAATTCTGGTTCTTCCTGCGGATCACTGACGCCACGGACTCTTTATACAATCGTCCGGTAAGGAACGACGACGCAATCAGTCCTACTGCTGATACCTCCCACAACATCTTCTAGACAATTAGTCCAATCTCTCTCAATGCGACATGTGGACAACGGCAATCTCTAACCTCTGCGTGTGCGCCAAACAACTGATCTTGGGTCTAATCTTACTTATTATAAACTCCTGGAAAAAAATCCATCAAGTCTCCTGCTGATATCATTTATCCAGCCTGCCCGGAACCAGCACTCATTACTGAATCCACTTTCTCTTCGTAACAACTGCCATCTCTTCAAGATTTTCCTCTGAAAGTGTAGTTGTACGTGAATCTTCAATCGCATTGAATCTTCAATATCGACGGTGAAGAACAACTGCCCACTGAGACTTCACACCAATCTCTTATTCCATTTCTCTCCAATATCAATCAATTAAGGAGCATATCATGATAATCACGCGAATTGCAAGCCATACTCGGTTATGACCAAGTTCAGAGTCTTTCAAAACAACTCAAAATACGAATCTGGCATCTCTGATACTCTGTAGAAGAATCTGGCTAAGCTCGCCTTCGCAAACTCGTCCCAATTTGTTAAACAATACGACCCCTCTCGAGCGACGTGCATCAGGTCTGAGCAAGACTCATTAAAAGAAACTAATCAACTTCACCTATTCCACATCGGAGCGCCACAACGGATTAAATATCCTAGTCATCCCACATCTGAACGACTACGAATCCTCTGGTCCATCTATACTTGTAAATATCGACGACTTTTAACTTCATGAATTCTGGAAAATCACCTCGATAACCTCAGCAACGATTGGTACCATTGTCTGAACGGTACATAACACCATGATCTTCATAGTAGCGTAAAAATCAAGCCTCCAAGCCCGGCTGATCTCCAGCAATAACCCGACCCTCTGGTGCGGATCCCGAAGAAACTCGCTTCAACATTAGAAAATCGATCAATAAGGATAAACAACATGTCCCTATGTCACCGGAATGTCACCCTGGTCAGTCCTCTTCCCAGACAAGTCTGCCCTGACCGTGTCTCTAATCGCAATTATCTCGGCTCACGTAGACATGGCGACCGAAACAATCAATATATATCGATGAGGATAGATCAACGGAAAGAATAGAAGAAAGATCTTAAGATATATATCCTAAAGTAACTTAGACGGAGTATCATATCGTAAATATTCCGCGGAACATATGTACGGTATGCCACTCTACTTAGTACCTACTCCATCAACCAAGGTCATCCTATGCAACGAAATTTCGGGTATAAGACCCCCAAAGTCAAGTCTAAGTCCTATAAGGTAAAACCTAGGTAACAAAAGTGTATGCCTAGACTTCATATAGTCAAACCTAGACTCAAATAAAGGTTAAACCAAACGCTCTGATACCAACTTTGTCACGACCCGAATGTGGCACATGACCGGCACTTAAATCACGTGACATCTAAAGATGTCGACGCGGTTCAAGTAAGCTGAAACCCGGAATCTAAACACTTTTTGAAAACATTGGAGGTGAAGTTTGAAATAGTCATCAGATGAGATCAGTTTAAAATAAACATTTAAGTCTAACTAAGTAGGTTTGAAAAGCATCTCTGACGTTTTAAAATTCGACAGCACCTCCTTTGTAAATTTTGCATAAAACCCAATACAACATAACAATAAAAATAGCATCCTAACGGGAGCTGGCTTCTACGCCCAAACGGCGGAACAACTAAGCAAACACTATACAATGCACAATGGCGAGGAAAAGAAAAGAGAAACAAAATCAACAATATAAAAAAGTTGACTTCAATGAATACGACACCTACAACACACAATTCTAAATCTCGCTTCTAAGTTCACAATACACCAGTTCTAAATCGATAGAGTTTTACTAGATACAAGAAGATGTGAATATACAAGTGTGAGTACGATACAACAGTAACCCGCCTGCCAAAGCAATCACCGAAAGGAATGTGTGCCCCAAGCCGCTTATAATCCAAGCGGTAAAACCTACAAGAAACTGTGGCACAATGAGGGTGAGTTGCCAACTCAGTGAATAAAAGTACATCACAAGGTAGAAATCGAATCCACAACGATATCTAAGTCATAAGTATAGTATTATAATATTCTGTACTAATATAATTTATGACATGCATATATCTCACATTGCAACTCTATCTATCATATGAACTCAAAATGGAATATATCATATGCAATTGACCTGTATCTAGATATGAACCCATAAGTAGCCGAAAATATATATATCAAACCTCTTCTTTAAAATAACCGCAGGTACATATGTCACGGCATAAAAGCAGGCGTGATAGTATGGAATATAATAGGTATCTTATTTAAGATATACGTCCTGCTGTTTTAGTGAAGAGTGTTAAGAGCTTTACAATTTAAAAGATCCTAGTGTCTTATCAGACACGTCAAAATAATGAGGCTATAGCTCAATTTTGAAATCCTTTTTAAATGCAATGACCTATAAGAAGATGTGCAGGTACTGCTCCCCGGATCAGTCCTGGTCAGCTACAAAACTCATAACATAACTGTATATCTCATATGATAGCAACATATCAACATCTGGATGTCCAGCACCGACACCCAAAATCAGAAATCCCTCGTGTCCATCACCGACACGCAAATCTTCAAATCTCTCATGACACGCAAATGCAGATATCGTCGACACCATCTCAACAGATGATCTCCACCCGACATCCCTTGCCCCGGTCAGTATCCCCTGGATATCCACCGTGCCCAAATCTAGCCCCGGTCAGTATCCTCCGGATATCTGCCGTGCTCATCTCTATCTCTGGTATCGAGTGTCCTCGCTAGGCTCCCCGTCTCTAATGCTGTTTTCCTGCCCCTTGGTCTCGACCGGGTCCACCATGTATCTGACTGTATACCCCCCACTCAGTCCGGATAAGTAGCAAGTTAGAAACCGTATATCTCCCCCACTCGGTTCGGAATAAAACAATCAGAAAATATCAAGCTCATGGTGGACGTCAACTCATCGTATCCAGAAATATCAAGTAAAGAATAAGAATACTTGCATAGATCATTCTGATGATATTATATATATATATATATACATATATAACAGCGTCCCATACCACTGATATATATCATCAAAAGTTAAACATCCTGAAACTCATAAGAATCAAATATGAATACCCATGGTACTGGTATTCGAAATTCTTAACAGATAATAAGGTAAAGTACGTAAATAAGTCATACAAGCAAATAAACGTATCAATTCTACTGTGTCATGGCAATACTAATGATGTGTAGTGTAGCATACGCGTCTTTGCTCGTGCAGCATGGCAATCATTCGTATTTGTGCTAGTGTTCTATAAGTATATAAATCATACCTGTATAGATATTTACATACGCATTACATAGTAAAACAATCCTACAGTGACATAGCAGTACCAATGAGGTGTAGTGTAACTGTTCCCCTCCGAAAGACGGCGCGCAAGACTGCGGTGTCTTGGCACTGAGATTCGGGGCAGATGCTAATAGGTGCTATCCGTCCACCTCTCCGAAGATGCCAAGTTGATTTATGGCACCGTGTATCGGAGGTTTAGACGGATGTGGCCGATGTAGCAGACTTCGTCAGATTCCCCCTCGCTTGAGGGGTTTTTGATTGTGGGGACGCTCTTCCCTGCAGGCGCAAGCCCCTGCAGTTAATTACGCTACCGCATCGCGGTAACAACTTTCTCCTTCTCCAGCTGGTCACTTCGTGTCGTAGGTGTTTGTTTTGTTTGTGGTTGCCCGTGGATTGTATACGGAGACTAAGTTATGTTGTCGCCCGTAGGGCGTGGACTAGTCCAAATCCGTATTTTCTTAGATTTGGGTTTGGGGTTTTGGTTTAAGGATTCGTTAGCCGTATTTGAGGCTAAGATCAACTTAAACAGTTGTTAAGGATACGTTAGTCCAATTTGAGACTAAGATCAACTTAACGGGATCGTTTAGATCCGACAAAAGAGCATTTGGGTTCTAATGTTCCAGTTTAGGGACATAGTGGTCGATTAAATGTATGGCCGTCGGGACCCATCACCTCTCTGACGACGTTGAAGGATTACAACGACAGATGTCAGAGGAGTTCAGAGATGTACCCTTGAGCCAGAGTTGATTAGGGGGTTTATAGTCCGATTTGGGACTAGAGTCTGTTTGAACGTTTAAGGATACGTTAGCCATT
This sequence comes from Agapanthus africanus, assembly GCA_030015575.1. Lineage (NCBI taxonomy): Eukaryota > Viridiplantae > Streptophyta > Magnoliopsida > Asparagales > Amaryllidaceae > Agapanthus > Agapanthus africanus. The sequence continues at coordinate 62,915,801 of CM057348.1, forward strand.
TTTGAGGCTAAGATCAACTTAAACGGTTGTTAAGGATACGTTGGTCCAGTTTGGGACTAAGATCTACTTAACGGGATCGTTTAGATCCGACAAAAGAGCAATTGGCTCTATTGTTCCAGTTTAGGGACATAGGGGTCCAATGCCAGTTTAGGGACATTGTGGTCCATTACCAGTTTAGGGACATGGTGGTCCATTGGTAGTTTAAGGACGCATAAGTCCATGGGTGTGTTTAAGGACGCATTAGTCCGTTAGTTTAAGGACGCATAAGTCCGCGGGTTTAAGGACCCCACAGTCCGTATCTTGGTTTAAGGACGCATAAGTCCATGAGTTTAAGGACCCCACAGTCCATGTTGATGTGTGGTTGTCGGGACCCGTCACCTCTCTGAAGACGTTGAAGGATTACAACGACAAATATCAGAGGAGTTCAGAGATGTACCCTTGAACCAATGAGTTGGTTGAAAGAGCAGATGTGCTCAGTTCAAGATGATTTGAGGACTTATGGCCAGTTTGGGCTAAGTCCAATTATATTTGAAATATTGGCCCTATGTTGGTCCATTGAAGGAGAGGCTTTGCCTCTAGAAACTTAGCCAATTGGGATAAAGCTAGTGTTAAACACTAAAGACCAACAGTGTTGAACACTGGGAATAAGATTAGCAAGTTAGTGTTAAACACTAAAATATAATCAGTGTTAAACACTGCAAATAGAGTTTTCCAATTAGTGTTAAACACTAAGGAGGGAGGGGTCACGTGCGGACACGTGAGAGCGCCCTGATTTCCCTTATTTTATTCTGCAGATCCGTGTTTAACTCTTTTAATTCTGACGGCCATCACGTGTGAGCACGTGATGGAGGCCCTCGCCCTGGTCTGTTAGAATGCTCATTAGGGGTCACATGGTGACACGTGAGGGCGCCCTAAGGGGGGACCAGATCCTTTTTATTTCGTTCTGCAATTAAGTGTTAAACACTTTTCATTTCCTGGACACGTGATAGGCATTCATCCATTGGATATTAAAGGGATTTGTTAGGGGTCACGTGGGGACACATGAGGGCGCCCTAAATGTGGAGCCAGCTCTCCTTTGTTTTATCCTCAAATCTGCGAATAAGTGTTAAACACTTTTGTTTTTATTTTAGAGCATCACGTGTTGGCACGTGATGGGGATCTGTGCGCCAATTGTTAAAGCATTTGCTGAGGGGTCACGTGATAACACGTGAGAGCGCTCAAAGCTTTCATTTCCTTTGCTTTTTCTTTCTGCGTTTTGGGAGTCACGTAGGAGCACGTGAGGTGATGCTTCAAAGTTCTTTGCAGGGGATCTTTTCAAGGGTCACGTGGGGGCACGTGACCCTAGTTCTTTTCATGAACAGAGATCTTTTAGGAATTGAATTCTCTGTAGGGTTAAACCCTAATTATGATTTTGGAGGAATTAAATTCCTATCGTGAAAGAATTAAATTCTTATTTAGGATGAAACCCTGATTTTTTTTCAAAGGAATTAAATTCCCAGATATGTAAAAGAATTAAATTCTTGATTAGGGTTAAACCCTAGTTTTGTTTTAGGAGCATTAAATTCTCAAAACTCAATTCCCCTTCTAAGTTTAGGATCTGCATGGCAGGATCTCGACCCGATGAGAATTAAATTCTCAAGTTATGGGGAGATGTGCTCTGTGCAGATCTTCAACCAGAAGAAGAACTAAGTTCTTTTTTGTATAAGAGTTAAACTCTTGGATTTTGAGAATTAAATTCTCTGTTTGAAGTTTATCTTTTTTCCTTTTCTCACCTACGGTTTTCTTTGTTGAGAATTAAATTCTCCTTTCTTTTCTTCCCTCTTGAGAATTAAATTCTCCTCTCTCTGTTTTTCTCTCAAGAAAGTAGATCCCCTCTCTTCTCTTCTTGGCTCCTATTTATAGGAGAAGGAAAAGAATCAATTTGTTTAGCAAATCTCTCATTGAAAGATTTGATTTGTATGTTAAGAGATTTGATTTGCATTCATCATTAATCTGGGCCTTTAGATTGTTAAGTGAATTTTATTCACCATTGGATTTTAAATCCAAAGATATTCTATTTGTTATCTCGGTCAGATTTAGGGGGGAAATCTTTCCAAGTCCAAGATTTTTCCATAAATTGGTGATTTTTAATCACCCTTGGATTTTTAATCCAACGGTCCCCATAGACCTTTTCCATTTGGAAAGATTTGGAAGCTTTTTAGAATTTAATTCTATTAACTGTAAGGCTTTCGAAGCCAGTCACGTGCTGACACGTGACCCTTGGTCACGTGTGAGCACGTGACCCCCAATTGGGTTCCTTTCTCAGCCGCTTATTTATGTTTCAGTTTTAACCATCACGTGTCAACACGTGACCATTGGTCACGTGTGAGCACGTGATACCTCGTTGAGATATTTTCTGACTTTTAGAATTAAATTCTATTCATTATTTTAGAGGCCTTAAAAGCCCATCACGTGTCTGCACGTGACCCATGGTCACGTGTGAGCACGTGATGCCCCATTGGGGTCTTTTCTGAGTTTTTATTATATTTTTTAACTCCTCCAGCGAATTCTTAAAAGTCCATCACGTGTGGACACGTGATGCCTCATAACTTTTGATCCCGGATGAATTATGAGGCCCATAATATATCAAATCGAAGAGTTTTTCGAGATGCTTCCAATACCATCAGAATTTAATAGTTTCTCTTTCGGGAGTTTATCAAAATATAGGCCGGAAGATACTGGTTTGCATTTCTTTAAGCGTACCGCTGCCATTTGATACCTTGGACTCCTTTGCGCAGAAATTTTTGGCGGGAACAGTAACATATGCGTATGTGCTTGTGCAACATAATACTCATTGGTAGTTGTGCAGTATTCTATCAGAGTGTTCGTATCACGGAAACGTATAACATCGATAAACATATCGCGAACATGTAAAGTAAATCTAAGCGTAATTATTAAATGTAACTACTTGCTATGAGCTGTACTATTATCTTTGAAAATGGAACGAAATATTGGTTTTGAAATAAGGAACCTTCCTTAGGTTAAAATAGATATTCGTTTTGGAAATTGGCATCACATCCTTGTCTTTTATCATTTAAAAAGGAAACGAATCGTTAGTTTTTAAAAGAGTATAGCTCACTCAAGTATTACGTTCTAACACGAAATAAAACATGACTCCACGAGTCTAAAGGAACTTGACGTATTCGGCACGCCAATCTCGTCATCACAAGTACGGTATGATCCTTCGTACAATTCCACCAAACCATGAATAAAACTATATGCACATGAATAACATACTAGATGCAACATAACTCTACTTCCCTCAATTAGAGCAAAGCTCTGTTCAAATTTCAAAATTTGAACAGAGCTTTGCTCTGATTGGGGGAAACAAATCCCCCCCCACCGTTGCGCTCACGTGGTTCACAGGTGAGTGCAGCGGTGGTAGCCTTTCCACCGTTAGATCAACTTAGAAGTTGAAACGGCTCTCAGTGCCTTTAAATAGGGCCTTTAGCCCTTAAGATGACTGTTTGTTCATCTTCTTTCTTATTTTTCTGAGAATTAATTCTCTTTCAGAGCCACGCTCTCTTTCTTAAGAAATTTCTTAAGAGTCAAAACTCTGCCCAACTTTGGTAAGAATTAAACTTATTAATAGAGCTTTGCTCTTCTCAGATCATAAATCCTAAAAAATATTTTTAGAGTTTTACCAATTAACAGAGCCATGCTCATCTTTAGATCATAGATCTAAAAGTTTTTAGGGTTATAATAATTTTTTAGGGTGATTTTAACTCATGAATTTGAACACTGTTCGTGAAGAACTCTTAGAGTTTGTTCATTGATCTTGAAGTTTTTATCTTAGTAAAAGCTTTCCTTTTAGGGTTTTTTGATGGATTATTCCATCTTCTTCACAAAGCATTGCTCTTTAGATTTATTTTGAGGGGAATTTTATTCCTTTCATCATTAATTAAGACAGATGTCATATCTGTTATAGAGCGCTGCTCTCAAGGAAGATTAACTTCTTGGCCTGATTGTTAGAGATTTTCTGTGTTTAAATTTACCGCAATCAAGACGGTGTCGCTTGGTAGCTAGCTGATTGAGTACGGGTCGATCCACAAGGAGATGGAATCTTTTTCTTTATGTTTTAACGAGTTAAGTCCAAAAAAGTGGTGGTTTTGTTTTAAGATTTACTGATTAGATAAGAGATGATAAAAGGCTTGCTAAGGTTAGAATTAGGTTAGGTCGAGTTTTAGGAATTCCTCACTTCTTTCAATACCTTAGTTATTAATATCGGTGTTAAGGTAATCGTCAACAACGGGGATTAGCACGACTAAGAAGAGACTTACAAGTATAAGCTAGGCTTTCCATACTTAGTTTCTTCCTTTTGGTCCTTGTCTGTCCGTTCTTGGCTCTTAGCCCTAACCTCCGGTTAATTCAGCCACAACCGGTCTAAGTAGGGAATCACTGCTATCATGTAGGATAGAGTGTCGTAGTGAGCGGATTGTGGGTCAGTTAAAGGGAGTCCGAATTAAGGTGTTGGGCAAAGAAACGAGTGAGAGAGATTTCCTTCTCTCAAACATTCCTTCTCCTGCCCTAACAAGTGAGAAATTACTTACCCATTAAAAAGATATAAATAAAAAAGGAAGGTAGAAAGAAATTAGGTTGAGAGGAATTTTACAGCTAGCTATTTGAGACCTCACCTAGATAAGGATCTTACTCAAGCATCATCGTTGTCAATGATAAAAATAAAAGGAGATAACAAAAGAAAAACACAGATTTAATTCTACGCCTAAGTTAACAAATGAAAATTGTAGATAATAAGAATGCGATAAACAATTGCGATATAAATAAAAGAACTTACTTTTATTGATAACCTCTCAAAAACTCACTACAATTTTTCATAGAGAATTTTAAATTCTAAATCTAAAAAATAAAAAGAGGCATCTAAGAAAGGCACCCTCAAAGAGGCATCCTTAATTTGGCTTTGAGCTCTCCTATTTATAGATAGGAAAACCCTAGGTTTACATTCTGATCCAATCACGAATTTAAAAACTACCCCAAGAGAGCCGAGTTAAAGCACCAACACTGCCACCGACAATATGCAGACGCGATCGCGGAACCGCGGCAGAAGTGCCTGTTTGGCCGCGGTTCCGCGGCCATTTGGTGGACTTATAGGATCATCTTTTCAGGGCTTCTCCATGTTACTTTTATCTTTTGTTTGGTACACTTGGTTTCTCAAAAGCTCTTCTGTTCTCTTCCAGATATTCAGCAATGGACTTTTGCCTTAAGCTCCGCATTTGAAGTCCTGGATCTTGTGCTGCCCTTGTGCTTGTGCATTGAAGTGACCAATGATTTTCCATTTTGTCTCTTGAACTAGTAGGCGGCATCATACGGATAGTGCGCGGAAACCCGTATTTATCTGTTGTTGGCCGTAGTCCTGTATTTGTTGCGACTTTTCATGAATTTTACTGTAAAGAGCTGAGAACCTGTAACCTGCAACTATTTAGCAGACATGGATCAAAAGTACCTACTTATATGCACTGTGATTAAGAATGGGCGATATAAAAATGCAAAAATCTGATATGAACAAATACCCTCAAACTTATCTTTTGCTCGTCCTGAGCAAAACCAATTTTATTCTCGAAAAATACTATCCTCACTTTCGCAGGGAACGAGATTGCACTGAGCTCATGCAATAAGCCGTTAAACCTCTAGATGTCCTTAGTAGGAGGAGTGTTGTCTCCTGATGGTTTTCAGCGGATACTACTCACAAAATCCGATCAATTTGGTCGTTGACTCTAATTCTTCAATTCAGTATTCTAGCAAGAAATTCTATTATTTTCAACTTAGAAATCATCAACCTATATTCTTCACACTTTCTTTTCATTTATCTTAAGATCATATACATTTTGCAAGTTTATAAAGTTTTCAGCATCTCCTAAGTTTTCCTTCTAAGGTGCAATCTTAACTCAGGAATTTTTATCATCTCTACTGAAGATATAAGCCCTATCTTTTATTCCTATCTCTCCTCCAAACTCCAATTATATACCCCTACGTATGTGTAATTATCACCCCTACACTTGGAAATTCAATTCAAGCTATCATACTCTTGTCTATCTTCCAAAATACTTTTAGTTGGTGAATTTTAGATGAAATTGCTCACACATCCTTCATGCGACTGTTAATACTTCTTGAGCTACTAAACGACCGATTACAAAATGTGCTTGCGCATTTAGGCGTAATTCCTCGTCTTGCAATACCTAAGACTTAGCAGTGACTCCCAAACCAGTTGGTCTAAGGCACTAGTTGATAAAACACCCTCGCTATATTTGTTATTTATGCTACCTTAAGTAATTACAAAACCAGTGTTCATTTTTTATCTCTTTATTCACCACTTATACTTTTATTTTATTTTCCTTCATACTAAGGATTTTAGACAAGAGCATTTCAAGGTATCCTCTACTATCCCAAGTTTCAAGATGTGTGTGAGTGCGTAAAGTAGGGTATATATTTTCAGAATTTGGACTTAACATTCAGAATTATTTTTCAGACTTATACTTCAAATAGAGCTTTCAATACTTTTCCCTTATTTCGATTTAGCCCTAGAACTGAACTCAAAATTTGTCTATTTCTAAATAAACTATAAGGACGTATATTTTCTACAGTTAAATTTTAAGAAAGGTTATTTTTAGGGTTTTTAATTTACTAAGTTTAGGATATAGTTTTTCCTAACTAGTCAACCGTCATGTTGAACTTAAGTCAAATATGGCCAAAATTGAACTTTTCAATTTTTATAATTTTTAAAAATTTTCAATTTTTTATATATTTTTTTATTTTTTTTAATTTTTATATTTTTTTTATTAAGATGCAATGCGGAATTAAATATGCAAAGAAAAAAAAAATATGTACAAAAAAAAATATATGCAGATGCAATGCAAAGATAACTATTTACAATACCCTCACCCCCAAACTTATCGATAGCAGTGTCCTCACTGCTCCCTGCGGCATATACTAGACACCGGCCTCACTAGTCCCAACCTCTCCCCTATCAGCCCCTCGTCCCCTCGATCGTGATCATGAACGTTCCTCTCTTGCTAGGAGGGTGGACATTCCTTGTTCCAAGCTTGTTATTCGCTGATCAAAGTTAGTCAGCTCCCTATCACTCTTTCTTCCACCTATGGGTTCGTCGAATTAAGCGCGCTTGTGCGGCAGGGGTAAGCTCTTCATCGCTCGCGGTCGAGCTTGAGCTAGGGGTCTTGTCCATCACGTCCTCGGCCGGCTTGGTGCGCGACCATAGATCATGTAGTCGTGTGTAGGACGTGGAGACACCCTCCAGAAGGGGTCGAATGGGAATCCCATCATGCATATAAACTTCAAATTTCTCAACAGGGAGGAAATGGCGACACAGTTGTGTTACCAACATAGGGCATGGATAATTGGCCGTCCGTTTGCCGGAGCCAATCGAGTGAAGCAATACAGTGCACATGTCATAGCTTGGGTTTCGTATCATCAATGTGTGCACTATATGTAGGGATGGTGTGAAAAATGTTGTGTTATGCGAACTACCAAAAATATTATTTTGTACCCAATGGCACACAGTTAAAACATTCGCAAAAAGTGTGCGAGCCTGAATACCCTTTCGGGGCTCCCTAGAACAGTCATTTCCCATTAAGGGTAGGTAGTCTTCAAATCGAAGGGGTTGATCGTGAATTGGGAGTCGTAGTATTAAGGTGACTTCGTGAATGAAGTCCCTATCAATTAAAATTTCTCGATCCCCCTACAGTAATTTAATGTACCCGTGTTGTGCTAGACAACCCTCCTCCATATATTCATAGAAACGTGCGACAAGATCCGGAAGCGCGAATGCATTCGGATGGTTAAATAACAAAAAGTTCCATCCACGCTTTCGGATCTCTTCGCCGAAATAACTACCATAAACATTATGTGCAAACAATTGGGAGAAATCCCTTTCAAATTGCAGTGTAGGTGCCATGACAGAGAGGAATTGCAAAAAATAGTAAATTTACAGGGAGTAAACAGAGATGCAAACCTTCTCTGAAAATTTCAGAGGGCGAAGAAGCAAGGCGGTAGCGGATCGGCGGCAAGAACGGGCTTCGGCGGCGGTTCCGCGACAGAGAAAGGAGCTCTCTGGTTGATTTTTGCTGCGGCGGCTAGGGTTTTATTTTAGCGTTAGAATGAGGCTCTGTAAATTCAAAGAAGGGGGTCGGGATGTTTTTATAGGGGTTATTTGTTTATATGTACAAAAGTCCCCTTAAAAAAAGGAATTTATTTTGTAAAGAAAAATAGAACTGAATATTTACAAAAACACCCCCCGAAATTTTTTTTTTATTTTATTTTTTTTATTTTATAATGGTATATACATACCCCCAAACTTATTTGAACAGTGTTTCCACTGTTTAAGCGGTAAAGTTCAGGATTATAGGGGAAAAGAGAACAGTATCAATTTATACAAGGCTTTACACAGGCCAAAAGTGAGCACCAACCATTCAAATATTCTATCTCTGTAGTGTGTTGGTTGGTGAAAGAATGCGGAGAGGAAAGAAATGGAGAATGCGCGAGATCGTATGGGAAGAGAGGTGGAATACAGTCTCGGTATATTAGGAGAAGAATGGCGGAAGGGAGAAAGAAGTGTAGAACGAACTTGAGGGTGTAAATTGAGTGAATAAATTAGCACAAATTGTGATGACCGATGTGTAAAAAGCGATTGTGTTAATCTATCAACCCGTCTGGAAACGGAGTCAAATCTCTCAAGATTGTGAGAAAACATGGATACGCCGAACTTGGTAAACCAGACATAAGAAATGAAAGTGATACGGTTTCTTACGCGGTCGGAACGATGGAAAGGATGAAGGGGAGTGATTGAGGAAGGGTAACAGTTAAAGGTTCAGAAGGGTGTACATAGTCAGTAGAAGGGACAGGATGAATTGGAAAATCCGACTCATCAAACAAAACTGGTTCATCCTCAATAATATCCTCAAAATTCCCCTCAAAAGTTATCCCATCCATGAAATTATCATCAAAATTCAGACGCATATGAAGTTCGGGAAAAACAGTTAATGACTCGGGATGATGAATTGGAGAGAGAAACTCATCCAAATCTGTGGGTTCATCATCCAAAATATTCCCAGCGTCAATATCCTCGATCAAGTGAAAATTAAATTTCTCAGACACCTCATCAAAAGCATGGATATCAATCAATTCAGGTTCTAAGATGGAGGTGTAGGTCAAAAAGATTGGTGATGGTTTCACTCGAAAGGGACCCTTCACAATCAGGTAAATCAAACACTACAAAGTCGCACAACTCATTAAACGTTCTATCTTCAACTGGTGAATCATTTGGGACACTTAATAGACATTCAAAACCGGAGTTGTGGGATTCAATTGGGGATGGGTAGGTTTGATTTGGAAGGGTGCACAGCTTACTCTCTCTACTCAAATTCTCAATCTGTCCAACCGCCTCATCATACATTGGAAAATTTGGAGCTAGTTGGAAACTAGCTACCGGGTCACTAGGTTGTATAAGGACGGCCATGGACTTATTCAAATCCATCATCTGTTGGCATGACGCTACCCTAAAGTCTTCCAACGACTGTTCCAGACTAGACATGGGTTGTGAAGGAGTTTCAGTAAAAGATTCAATGTTGTTTGGATATTGGAAACTCCCAAATGGCTGTGTAGAAGCAATATCTAGGGAAGGTGTAAAAGTCGGATAGGACTGGTAGGAATTGAATGGTTGGATATGAGTAAGATCAACATTTGGATAAGAAGGTGAATAGAATTGTTGATCCAAAGAATTCGCAGTGGTGAAAGGAGTGAAAGATCGGCTACGGGATTGTTCAATATGTTCTGCGATAGACGATGGACAATGGACGACTCGCAAAAAGGGTATCAACGTAAGAGGGTGGGGGAGGTTGAAATGGTTGATACGAATTGGATTGCGGAGTGCAAGTGTTTGTCCTAGACGCGTCTATTTGATCTTTCAAAGAGATTTTTGGTATGGAGGGATCGTTCGAAGTTTGGCCAAAGCAAGAACCGTAGGAAGTTATGTCTGATTGTGGGTACCAAAGTTCGGCAAGAGTTTTGCGAGGTGGGGTACCCATGTTTGGAAGAGTGAAAAGGTAGGAAGGGAGGGAAGTGGTATATTTTTATTTTTTTTTACAAAAAAAATTGTTTGTTTTTGGAGTTTTAAAAATTGTTTGTTTGAAAGAATATAGAATTATGGGACTAAACTTTTTACAAGCACAATCACAATCACAATATGCACAAACACACCTAGAGCTATTGTCTTTTAAAGTCCAACTAGACCATTCCTAAACTGCCAAGCAACAAGTTGCAGGAGAACCCTCGAATCGCCTCTTCACTGCCAATTGTGGCCAGGTAAGCACGAGTGAGGGAAGGAGGGATCCGCTCACGAATCACCGTGAGATGGGCCTTTTAAAATTACCTCCTCACTTGTCTAGTCTAGGCACCACAAAGTCAAGTTTAGATAAACGACCGATTCCCCGCAACTTTCAATTGTCCTAAATGAGCGCGACAAGTCCTTATAGGTTTGGTCTAGATCTTTTTTATTAACTCAAGGTGATGCATACGCTTTTAGTAATTTTTGGGGTCTTAAAAAAGGTGATGAAATCCCTACCCAATCTGAATTGGTGTTATAGCCCCTTAAAATCCATATTAATTATGCAAAGCAGTAACAACCAAAAATATAAAATACTTGCAAAAAATTTTATTTTGGCTGCGACACAAAGAATCCTGCACAAAAATCAGTTTATTTAAGAGGGGAAGAGAATTTGCGCAAATAATGCTGCAGAAAAATATGGTTCAGTGGAGTTCATAGAAGGGGAGAAGAGAAATGAAGCACTTACAGAGAAAATTGGGTGCTAACGTCAGCAGTTGACCGCGGTTCCGCGGTCAAACATGCACTTGTGCCGCGGTTCCGCAGCTGTTCAGAAGGTTGACGTTTTCAAAGTTGTTCCCTATGCTGAGTTGGTTCTCCTCTTCATGTTTAGAGCCCCTGAATCTTGATTTGTTCACTGAGTTTGCTCCAGAACTGAACTAGACATTCTTCCTATTCTGCACACTTGCACAAAAACCAATCAAAGATAACAAGATGATTTTTTTTTGGTTTTTATATTTTTCAATTTTTTATTTTTTAATTTTTTTAATTAACCCGAAATTACACAAATAAATAAACTACCGTCTCCCCGGCAACGGCGCCATTTGTTTGTTAGAGATTTTCTATGTTTAAATTTACCGCAATCAAGACGGTGTCGCTTGGTAGCTAGCCGGTTGAGTACGGGTCGATCCACAGGGAGATGGAATTTTTTTCTTTATGTTTTAACGAGTTAAGTCCAAAAAAGTGGTGGTTTTGTTTTAAGATCTACTGATTAGATAAAAGATGATAAAAATCTTGCTGAGGTTAGGATTATGTTAGTTCGAATTTTAGGAATTCCTCACTTCTTTCAATGCCTTAGTTATTAATATCGATGTTAAGGTAATCGGCAACAACGGGGATTAGCACGACTAGGAAGACACTTACAAGTATAAGCTAGGCTTTCTATACTTAGTTTCTTCCTTTTGGTCTGTGTCCGTCCGTTCTTGGCTCTTAGCCCTAACCTCCGGTTAATTCAGCCACAACCGGTCTAACTAGAGAATCACCGCTATCATCTAGGATAAGGTGCCGTGGTGAGCGGATTGTGGGTCAATTAAAGGGAGTCCGAATTAAGGTGTTGGGCAAACAAAAGAGTGAGAGAGATTTCATTCTCTCAAACCTTCATTCTCCTGCCCTAACAAGTAAGAAATTACTTACCCATTAAAAAGATATAAATAAAAAAGGAAGGTAGAAAGAAATTAGGTTGAGAGGAATTTTACAACTAGCTATTCGAGACCTCACCTAGGTAAGGATCTTACTCAAGTATCATCATTGTTAATGATAAAAATAAAAGGAGATAACAAAAGAAAAACACAGATTTAATTCTACGCCTAAGTTAACAAATGAAAATTGCAGATAATAAAAATGCGATAAACAATTGTGATATAAATAAAAGAACTTACTTTTATTGATAACCTCTTAAAAACTCACTACAAGTTTTCATAAGGAATTTTAAATTCTAAATCTAAAAAATAAAAAGAGGCATCTAAGAAAGGCACCCTTAATTTGGCTTTGAGCTCTCCTATTTATAGATAGGAAAACCCTAGGTTTACATTCTGATCCAATCACGAATTTACAAAACTACCCCAAGAAAGCCGAGTTAAAGCACCGACACTGCCACCGACAATGTGCAGATGCGGCCGCGGAACCACGGTAGAAGTGCCTGTTTGGCCGCGGTTCCGCGGCCATTTGGTGGACTTATAGGATCATCTTTTCAGGGCTTCTCCATGTTGCTTTTATATTCTGTTTGGTACACTTGGTTTCTCAAAAGCTCTTCTGTTCTCTTCCATATATTCAGCAGTGGACTTTTGCCTTGAGCTCCACGTTTGAAGTCTTGGATCTTGTGCTGCCTTTGTGCTTCATGCATTGAAGTGACCAACGATTTTCCATTTTGTCTCTTGAACTAGTAGGCGGCATCATACGGATAGTGCGCGGAAACTCGTATTTATCTGTTGTTGGCCGTAGTCCTGCATTTGTTGCGACTTTTCATGAATTTCACTGTAAAGAGCTGAGAACCTATAACCTGCAACTATTTAGCAGACATGGATCAAAAGTACCTACTTATATGCACCGTGATTAAGATTGGGCGATATAAAAATGCAAAAATCTGATATGAACACGGCCTGAGGGGCATCTCATTAAATGAGAATCCTTTTAGGATTTCTCATTTAATGAATGACTGTCTCATCCACTGCATTGCAGTGATGAGCCATCATCTAGATTTTGTGGGTCCCCTTTGGTCCCCTTCCACTGCATTGCAGTGCGGTACAAATTTAAAGTACCAAATACCAAAACTTGAGCTGTAGCATTGACGGCTAACTTTTGCTCTTTTTCGCGCAAGTACAATATCTTTCGACACTTCTTTCCCCTTTGTCCGTTCGGAAAGCGGATGCCCTGAAGCGCCCGTGGATAGGGAAGTCTTCGCGTTGATAAAAGATCACGACCCGAAGAAAAAGAACCTTCATGTATGGAGGACGTGGTACAATCAGATCATCAGGGGTCGGCGTAGCTTTTCTTGCGTAGCACCTTCAGAGCCCATTTTGGCGATCCATTATGCTGACGCACCTCCGGTGAACTATGCCGTGGTGGAGGTCAACTGGATCTCAGAGGGTTGCCTTTAACCCTCTATGGCTGCGATACCCGTACAGCCGCCGACGGCTTTGGATACTCTGGGGCAGCGTATATGTCAGGGCGAGTCGTGCCCTTGGGGACAGCCGTACATGATAGGCCTAACTCCTCACCATCCAGCTGGGTATTTGCAGTAGGCCCGCTACATTTTATCGGCCAAGAGATCGTTGCTGCTGAGGCTTAGGTTGTACCCCGCCGTTTATGTGTCTTTCTTCCAATATTCCACGCCTCCTGTATGGTGGGTCAAGGTTTTTCTGGAGCAGTGGAATATTCCGACCCACACCTTCCTTCTGTCGGATCGAGAAGTCTCAATCTCTTTAGAGGAGTTTGCAGAGATCTCTGGCTTACCCGTTAGGGGAGAACACTACGAGGGGTTGCTTCCTCCAGACGAGTACATCTTTGCCACCAAATCAGTGGTAATGGGTCTTACCCTAGAGAACGCCATTCAACACCAATTCCCGAGCTTGATCAAGGTGTTGAATATCTACGAAAGTCTATTTCTGGAGTCCGGAGGGCATGGAGTCAGCTACGCAGACTTCATCGCTCGCTTTCTTCGTCCGGAAGCCTTATCGAAGCAAGCTGCGCTGTTCGCCAAGCTTGACGATCCGTTTGGTTTTGGTTTGGATAACTAACCGACGCCGGAGGCGGATTTAAAAAGTTTCTTTATTCCGGCTGCTCCTGTCATTCCCTTCGCGGAGCTTGCTGCTCTGGACGTCGATGAAGAGACGTTTGTGTTGGGGTTCATTGGCTTATGGCTAAACTGGTTCGTGCTTCCAATGCACCTTCATTATATGAGGCCATCAGTCTTTTACCCAGCCCATCGTATGGTTGCGGGAATGCAGGTGGCTATCGGGACTGCTGGGTTGGCACACCTGTACCATGGTCTCAGCTTAGCGGCGAACACCACTCAGCCGGGGGTAAAGCCCGTCACTTTCTCGCTGCATTATTTTACATCATGGATCGAGCTACACGTACTTGGCGCTTTTGGTGCCCATAAACGACCTCATTTCTATGACAGTTACAACTTCCCTCGGATTATACGCCTAGTTGATGCATCCGTTTTAAATCCATCACAGCAGGAGGCTAGGGGTTTGATCCTTCGTCCGCATACGGTTGGAGATGGCATGACCTTTGTCGACAAGGTTTTAACCATCGGCAAAGAATCCGCAAAAACGGTGCAACCTCTGCACGATACTTTTAAAGATGGGGCCTCTACCTTGAAAGCTCGGAAGATTCTTCATTTATATTCAACCAGGCCAGGCTATCTAGTATTTAGGCAGAACGATTCGGCGTTGTTCATGAGGTACAACCCGTACCGTTTTGCCCAACAATCATGCTATAATCAGGGCGTCCCACTCGAGGCCTTCCTAGCTGAGCCAGTTTCCACAGAAGAAGGTATTCGCAACGCATTACACCATTTTATGCGGTTGAACACCGGCTCCAATTTCTTTATCAGTGAGCCGAATTGCATTCCGTGAATCTTGAACGCATATGTGGCGTGGTATCAGCATTCGATGGGCGCCGTTATCAGAGAAGAAAAGAGATTATTGCTTGATCGCAAGCGCACCGCCCCTGCTGGTAATCCAACTGTTTCCTTGAAGTGACAGACCATCGTCCGTCCTCCCTTGAGAGAAGCTGTTGCGGCTATGGTACCACTTGTTATGCCTGAGCTGCCCCTACCCCGTGCTCCTATAGAAGCGGTAGCTGTAGCGTCTCCTGAGTCTGGCGTGGGTACTGAGATCGGGACTCATCGCCCCAAATTGCCCGCCAAGCGCAAGCTCGTGTTATCGGCTGCCGGCGTTAAGTCGCAGAAAAAGAAGAAGTCACTATTTTCTGCGGACGTTGCTGTCACGCTCCGCTTCCCGAAATACGGAATACGAGGGGTAGACAAGGCCATCCATGCTCCTACGGTCAAGGAAATGTCCTGCCGTAGTCACACTTCGGCTTCTAGTTTATCATGGTAAACAGCAAAGGATGCGCAGGTAAAGAGAAATGCAGTAACTGAAAGATTCAATAATATAAACTGACCTGAAGTGGAACAAACGAATGAATCTCGGAATAGCAAGTCAAGAAATCTGTGATGCACGTCTAGTTCTGATCCAGGCTAAATCTTCTCCTCACACTGAGCATGCATACTCAGGTCGTCAGAGCGACACAATAGCAATATAATATATATAAAATCAATTGACAGTTCTAACAGTGGTAATGGATATGAATAACAGAAAATCAATGACAGCATGAATATGAATGTGCAGTAATCAATGCAGCGGAACAGTAAAGCAATATAACGATATGTCACGTATGCCAACACAGTATATAAGGAATATAAATGCCAGTATCCCTATCAGTCTCTAAGTCCCACTGTACAGGTCACTAAGCCTATCGTCAGTCCAAGTGTGAGAGTCAACCACTCGCGAGTGTCCTCCACCCAAGGGTAGAACCCAAGGGCAAGGGACCACAGGCCCAACATGTAACAAGTGTATCACGGTGTATATAGCACATACCCTGTAAATCTCCATATAACTCCCTAAATATATAAG
The DNA here is from genome assembly GCA_030015575.1 of Agapanthus africanus. Classification (NCBI taxonomy): domain Eukaryota; kingdom Viridiplantae; phylum Streptophyta; class Magnoliopsida; order Asparagales; family Amaryllidaceae; genus Agapanthus; species Agapanthus africanus. The sequence goes on from CM057348.1 coordinate 62,931,614, forward strand.
CCGGCATGGGACTCCCGAGATTCTGTTGAACTCACACTTAAACTACCCCACACCCCGTGGTCTACATCAAACGCTAACCATAACCCTAAATACTAATCGATCCGTGACAAGTCTGCGCGAGAACTGGAGGCAGGACCTCCATCAAGCACGTCCCGATTAATACCTAAGATAAATGGCAGTGTCTGGTGTCTTATCTGTGACACCCGTGCAAACGCTTCCATAAATGTCCCATTCCACTTATTAGTCACACGTGCACGCATCCCACAGACGTCGACAATGCAATAGAATAATAGGTCACTGATTGTGTACAAGTACGTATCACTTTCACTTAATCACGGATACACGAATACTGACGTACTTGCCATAATCATCACTAAAATCTAACACTGGGTGAATGCACGATATCACTAGGTTATCACTACAATGACATAGGTATGATATGATGCATGAACAGTATATAAGCACAATTAAGGTATCATAAAAACAGTAGTCTATAACTTGCACGATTTATCATGAAACATACGTATATAATTTGGTGAAATGATAAACAGGTAGTAATTAGTATGTTCAGTTGTTCATCCATAGAATTTAGTTTCAAGCCAATCGGGTTCCAGGATCAATAGTTATAACCATTTCATTTTAAGCGCACGCGGCTGGAAATCCGGTTTCAGAATCAGAAGTCCGTTTCGCAACGCATTTTGACCCTAGTTGGGATCAGATTTTAGCGACGCTACAGTTGGATGAATTCTAGGGTTTTCAGTAAAGTTTTCAACGCAATAAACGGATATTCAATCGCGTCTGTACGTTAGGAGTTATAATCTGTTTAATATTAACATGTCAATTCTGATTCTGCTGGGACTGTTAGGTGTCCCGATCTTTTAAATTACAGATTAAGTATCAAAAGGTAACGAAACAGTATGAAATCAATTGTGTTGTCTAAATAACAGTTTTATCTATAATAAACAGTGGAGTTCCGCAACCTATGAGTTAAGGAAATCCTATGGTATCCAATACGGAACAGCAAGCACGACTGAAGTCGCTCTGGACTGCAGTCCAGAGTCGCACTCCGATACAATTTTCATCACAGTTTAAATACAGAAATGTCTGGAAACTAGTATAGGGTTAAAGTTCATCGAGTTAGCTTCGATTTGAGCCCTCGAACGCACCATTCTAATATGTATATGATTTATAATGAATTTAACTATTTTCAGGTGCAACAGAATTTCAGTTTTACGATCAAACTTGGGGGTAGTTGTTCTAGTCGTTATCGATCACATCATCCAACAAAAATCACACACTATGTTCACAACCCTACGGGCCAACCTACACCATTTAGTTCCGTCAAATTTGATAATATTTTTCTATGGGAACAAGTATCGAACAGTTACGGCACATAATAGTTTTAAACTTGCAACTTTATAATTTATGCATTTAACAATTATAACTTAAGTAAAATAGCATGTAAGCAAGTAAAAACTTGCCTGGAGGGGTCTAGGCGATGCACGGCAGTGGTAAAGGCACGAACGCGCGACGGGCAAGCACCGCGACGGCTACGGCTCCGAGTGACAAAAACCTCGATCCTGGCTCGAGCTTGACGGAGTTGGCTGTTGCGGGCTCGGGCAATGTCCTGCGGTGGTGTAGGTTGATAGGGAATGGAGAGACGGTGAGATTTGGAGAGGGAGAGAGAGAGTGTTAGAGAGAGAGAGAGATAAATAGAGAGTGAGAGATAGAAAGGCAGAGAGAGGTTTAGAAACAGAGAGAGAAGGACAGAGAGAGTGAGATTTAGAGAGTGAGAGAGAGAAAGAGGCAGAGTGAGAGAGAGAGCTAGAGAAACTGCAGCGAGAGAGAGAAGAAGAGAGAGAGTGCTCGGGGTGATGGTGAGAGGGATGACGACGACGATGGGTGATGGGGTGCCGGCAAGGTTCGTCGGAGGCGAACTTGGTCGGGGCTGTGGGTTCAAGGATGCAGGTAGAGAGAAACAGTGAGGGGAAGAGAGAGAGAACTGAGGATGATGATGATGATGAGGCGGTCGACGATGGGACGAGGAAATGGGCTCGCCGGCGAGAGGCGCAGGGCTCGTGCTCGGGTGTGCAGTGAAGTGGGAGAGAGGAAGTGGGGGTGCTCGGGGGATTTGGGAAAACGAGAGGGGGTGTGAGGTGGAGATGATGATGATGACGGTTTAGAGAGGGAGGGGTAACGTCGCGACGACGTGGCGCAAGCGCGGGCGAAGGAGGCGGCGGGAAAAGGGGATCGCGAGCGGGAATGGAAAGAGCCGTTGGGGAAGAAAGTTGGGTAGTGGGCCGGGCCGCAGGAAAATGGGCTGAAGAATTAATAAGAAAATATAGAGAAGAATTAATAAGAATGGGCTGGGAATTTCCTTCAGCAAGGAATTTTAGAAGGTGGGCTGGGGCTGTTTGGGCTAGGAGAAATTTAAGGAAAATAATTTAGATGGACTAAAGAGAGTGGGCTGGACAACGGCCGAATGGATTAAAAAAAGAATTTGAGAGAAATTTTGGTAAGGGAAAATGGGCTGGGAAAAATAAAAGAAAATTAATTAGAAAAAAATAGAAATGGCTGGGCTGTGAAAGAATGTGGGGAAACGAATGAATTGGCTGAGGAAAAAATATATTTGCTGGGCTTGGGCCAGATAATTATAGTTTGGGTTTGGGTTGAAGCGGCTGCGGGGAAAATCAAATGGAAAAGATTTAGTTTTGTGTTCTAAATTCAATAACAGGAAAAATGGCTGAGACAGAGGAAAGAAAGATGGGATTTGGGTTTAATAGGATTTTGAAAATAAATAAATAATTATAAATAAATCTTATAGGTAAAAGAAATACGGATTTAGACGTATAAGAAAAACTGGGTATTACATCATACCACCCTTACAAAAATTTCGTCCTCGAAATTTAAAGGAAACAACTAGCTATAAATAATAAGCGAAGGATTATCATATCGAAAACTAATACAAGTTGATTAACTTAAGAAACGGGTAGGCAAAGTTTTGAAGGTACATACATATATATAAGAACCACATACAAAAGTTAGGCCTAAAAGCATAATACAGGAACACTATAAGGGCAACTACAAATATACAAAAATATAGGTAACAATCAACGAATAATATTAATCGAAGTGTGCTCGGTAAACGTCGAAACCAAATGTGTGCACATCTAAGTATATCCAAATAGCAAACAGAAAAATAAGTGTAAGGTTCAACCATTTATAATAGTAATCGTAGGCATGAAACTCAAAAAAAAAAAAAATAAATAAATAAAGTAATGACGATAATGTAGTGAAAACTAGTCAGTAGGTTAAAACATCTTAGGAAAACGTATCGAAAATAGGTAAAAAAAATGATTTAGAAAATTCGTATAGTGAAACTAAGAAACATGGACCAAAAGTATGTGCGGTGTAGGGTTGCGCTGCTGAAAATGAAGAAAAAGAAAAAAAAATAATAATAATAGGTGTACTTAAAATACAAAAACGGAGTAATCAATAACACGAACCAAAATAATGAAAACTAAACTTTTGAATAACACTGGCCCTATATATAATTAGGGTAATAGGAAGAACACAACAATGTAGGGGGCTAGCTAGGGTAACGATTACAAGGGAAGGTAGCTCATTCAGAAGGTCGGAGTATGGCGGTTTTAGGCTGAGGATCAAGGGAATTGGGATCGGGTCAGCACAGAAAGTAAGGGTAAGCACAAAAGGAAAAGTACAGGGGGAGGCAACAGTCGGTACAACACCCGAATCAAAATTTGAAGAGTCGGTGAATTTGGGGGTTTCACAAGAACTGTTCTCCTCCCAGAAGGATCTCAAACGGGCACAGACGAGAGATGAAGGGTGGCTCATTCCAAGGATCAGGGTGCGGTACTTTCTAATCGAAACGGGGTGAAAACCATACAATGGGTAGGGATGGACAGTTAGGGATTTCAGCAGAAAAGTAAATGGATATGAGCAATAAACAAGTATCAAGCGAACCAATAATCAAAAGGTTTTCAAACTCAGAAAATTTATTTCATTCAAGAAAATTTGAAACAAGGCATCCCCAAGGCAAAAAGTGGCCTTAAACTATACACAGTTTATTTGGCCAGAAAGACAACATCAAAAGAAATTCCGTCAGTCGTGTTTGTGGAGATTCAGTAGGTTGCGGTAGGCTCGCGCACTCAGGTAGGGGCGTCCATTTCCATATCGCCTCGCGGGCATCGCCACTGGAAGTTCTTCCACAGCAGGGTCTTGATCTTCTGGTTCTTCTTCCTCGGATGGAGCTTCTTCATCGAGGTCCGATTCATGTGATTCTCTTCTTCTGGATTTTCTTCCACGGGATTTTCCTCAACTGGATTTTCTTCTATCGGGTCTTCATCCGATCGGGTCTTCCTCTTTAGGGTTCTCTTCAGGATCTTCTTCTTCTTCGTCGGAATCAGCTATCACGTTAAACTCTGGTGCTGCTACTCCTTCGTCCTCTGAATCGTTGTTTTCGAAATTGACATGGGGACCGTTGACTTCATCATCAGAACTCATCAGCGTGCGATCTAAGGAAACGCATGACTGTCCATCCTCGTCTAGATGCGGTGCCGCTCCAGGGTGGGCCATGGTCTGAAAGGAAAGTCATGATTAGACAGTGGGATACATCAAGGAAAAAACTCAGGGTACGAACTATTAGGAAAACATGCGGTTGCAGGAATTGAAAGATCAAGATTAGAATACTGTGATAGAGAATAGAATTAGATAAAGAGAAAGCAAGAGAATGATACATATAATACGATTCAAATTTTATTGCATTCAGCCAAAAGTTCAACGGATACAAGGTTTCAAACGGAAAGAAATATTCATAAGAGGATGACAACATAATACTGAAATTGGAAAACATATAATTCTTCTTTGACTGCCAGAACGCTGCATCTTCGCTACGCGAGTTGAATCCTGGTTTAGGTTCGCCTTATGGTCGAAGTTCAAACTACGCGATGATCCTCACTTGGTAGAAGTGGGGAGTGCGGACGAGTTCCCTCCTTGAAGTTCTTTCCTTTCTGGGCAACCGTTGATGAGGTGTTCGTTGGAACCGCATATCAGACATTTCCCTTGGGCGCGGCGACAATCCCTCTGAAGGTATCCTGGCCTCTTACAATATCCACAGCAAGGGTTCTTCTGATGCTTCTGTTGACGCTTCATCTTCTTCTCCTTTCCTCGTCCAATAGGGATCCCTTTATGATAGGAGGCTCCCGCTGGGGTCTGACTCACCTGTCTTCTCAGCCCTTCTGCTAATAAGTCGTTTGTTCGCTCCTGGGCTTCCTTTAGACCTTGTAGTACACTAAGGATCTCAACAGTCTGATTCTGGGGAGCGGATAAAGATGAAGAGTCGTTGGAAGACATGGTCCTGAAACAACAATTTCGAGAATGATATGAGTCACACGCTAAATAAATCAAAATATGATATGGATAGGACAAGGATTCAAGAATGTCAGAGATGATGAATTTTATCACAAGTGGAGAATCAACCGTATGACTTTAAGTCACCTAAACTGAATACGGTAGTGCAATTGCAACCACGTAATCTTGTCAGGTCACCCGAAACCATAGCGAAAGGATAGCCGATCACACGATGTGAATATGGATCAAGAGTGACAAGTTTACAATCTAGACCGAGGGAAGTCTTAGATTGCCAAACTGTACACGGAAAACTGCAATCCCAATCGATGCAAAACCTGGCTCTGATACCAACTAAACCATGTCACGCTCCGCTTCCCGAAATACGGAATACGAGGGGTAGACAAGGCCATCCATGCTCCTACGGTCAAGGAAATGTCCTGCCGTAGTCACACTTCGGCTTCTAGTTTATCATGGTAAACAGCAAAGGATGCGCAGGTAAAGAGAAATGCAGTAACTGAAAGATACAATAATATAAACTGACCTGAAGTGGAACAAACGAATGAATCTCGGAATAGCAAGTCAAGAAATCTGTGATGCACGTCTAGTTCTGATCCAGGCTAAATCTTCTCCTCACACTGAGCATGCATACTCAGGTCGTCAGAGCGACACAATAGCAATATAATATATATAAAATCAATTGACAGTTCTAACAGTGGTAATGGATATGAATAACAGAAAATCAATGACAGCATGAATATGAATGTGCAGTAATCAATGCAGCGGAACAGTAAAGCAATATAACGATATGTCACGTATGCCAACACAGTATATAAGGAATATAAATGCCAGTATCCCTATCAGTCTCTAAGTCCCACTGTACAGGTCACTAAGCCTATCGTCAGTCCAAGTGTGAGAGTCAACCACTCGCGAGTGTCCTCCACCCAAGGGTAGAACCCAAGGGCAAGGGACCACGGGCCCAACATGTAACAAGTGTATCACGGTGTATATAGCACATACCCTGTAAATCTCCATATAACTCCCTAAATATATAAGCCGGCATGGGACTCCCGAGATTCTGTTGAACTCACACTTAAACTACCCCACACCCCGTGGTCTACATCAAACGCTAACCATAACCCTAAATACTAATCGATCCGTGACAAGTCTGCGCGAGAACTGGAGGCAGGACCTCCATCAAGCACGTCCCGATTAATACCTAAGATAAATGGCAGTGTCTGGTGTCTTATCTGTGACACCCGTGCAAACGCTTCCATAAATGTCCCATTCCACTTATTAGTCACACGTGCACGCATCCCACAGACGTCGACAATGCAATAGAATAATAGGTCACTGATTGTGTACAAGTACGTATCACTTTCACTTAATCACGGATACACGAATACTGACGTACTTGCCACAATCATCACTAAAATCTAACACTGGGTGAATGCACGATATCACTAGGTTATCACTACAATGACATAGGTATGATATGATGCATGAACAGTATATAAGCACAATTAAGGTATCATAAAAACAGTAGTCTATCACTTGCACGATTTATCATGAAACATACGTATATAATTTGGCAAAATGATAAACAGGTAGTAATTAGTATGTTCAGTTGTCCATCCATAGAATTTAGTTTCAAGCCAATCGGGTTCCAGGATCAATAGTTATAACCATTTCATTTTAAGCGCACGCGGCTGGAAATCCGGTTTCAGAATCAGAAGTCCGTTTCGCAACGCATTTTGACCCTAGTTGGGATCAGATTTTAGCGACGCTACAGTTGGATTAATTCTAGGGTTTTCAGTAAAGTTTTTAACGCAACAAACGGATCTTCAATCGCGTCTGTACGTTAGGAGTTATAATCTGTTTAATATTAACATGTCAATTCTGATTCTGCTGGGACTGTTAGGTGTCCCGATCTTTTAAATTACAGATTAAGTATCAAACGGTAACGAAACAGTATGAAATCAATTGTGTTGTCTAAATAACAGTTTTATCTATAATAAACAGTGGAGTTCCGCAACCTACGAGTTAAGGAAATCCTATGGTATCCAATACGGAACAGCAAGCACGACTGAAGTCGCTCTGGACTGCAGTCCAGAGTCGCACTCCGATACAATTTTCATCACAGTTTAAATACAGAAATGTCTGGAAACTAGTATAGGGTTAAAGTTCGTCGAGTTAGCTTCGATTTGAGCCCTCGAACGCACCATTCTAATATGTATATGATTTATAATGAATTTAACTATTTTCAGGTGCAACAGAATTTCAGTTTTACGATCAAACTTGGGGGTAGTTGTTCTAGTCGTTATCGATCACATCATCCAACAAAAATCACACACTATGTTCACAACCCTACGGGCCAACCTACACCATTTAGTTCCGTTAAATTTGATAATGTTTTTCTATGGGAACAAGTATCGAACAGTTACGGCACATAATAGTTTTAAACTTGCAACTTTATAATTTATGCATTTAACAATTATAACTTAAGTAAAATAGCATGTAAGCAAGTAAAAACTTGCCTGGAGGGGTCTAGGCGATGCACGGCAGTGGTAAAGGCACGAACGCGCGACGGGCAAGCACCGCGACGGCTACGGCTCCGAGTGACAAAAACCTCGATCCTGGCTCGAGCTTGACGGAGTTGGCTGTTGCGGGCTCGGGCAATGTCCTGCGGTGGTGTAGGTTGATAGGGAATGGAGAGACGGTGAGATTTGGAGAGGGAGAGAGAGAGTGTTAGAGAGAGAGAGAGATAAATAGAGAGTGAGAGATAGAAAGGCAGAGAGAGGTTTAGAAACAGAGAGAGAAGGACAGAGAGAGTGAGATTTAGAGAGTGAGAGAGAGAAAGAGGCAGAGTGAGAGAGAGAGCTAGAGAAACTGCAGCGAGAGAGAGAAGAAGAGAGAGAGTGCTCGGGGTGATGGTGAGAGGGATGACGACGACGATGGGTGATGGGGTGCCGGCAAGGTTCGTCGGAGGCGAACTTGGTCGGGGCTGTGGGTTCAAGGATGCAGGTAGAGAGAAACGGTGAGGGGAAGAGAGAGAGAACTGAGGATGATGATGATGATGAGGCGGTCGACGATGGGACGAGGAGATGGGCTCGCCGGCGAGAGGCGCAGGGCTCGTGCTCGGGTGTGCAGTGAAGTGGGAGAGAGGAAGTGGGGGTGCTCGGGGGATTTGGGAAAACGAGAGGGGGTGTGAGGTGGAGATGATGATGACGACGGTTTAGAGAGGGAGGGGTAACGTCGCGACGACGTGGCGCAAGCGCGGGCAAAGGAGGCGGCGGGGAAAGGGGATCGCGAGCGGGAATGGAAAGAGCCATTGGGGAAGAAGGTTGGGTAGTGGGCCGGGCCGCAGGAAAATGGGCTGAAGAATTAATAAGAAAATATAGAGAAGAATTAATAAGAATGGGCTGGGAATTTCCTTCAGCAAGGAATTTTAGAAGGTGGGCTGGGGCTGTTTGGGCTAGGAGAAATTTAAGGAAAATAATTTAGATGGACTAAAGAGAGTGGGCTGGACAACGGCCGAATGGATTAAAAAAAGAATTTGAGAGAAATTTTGGTAAGGGAAAATGGGCTGGGAAAAATAAAAGAAAATTAATTAGAAAAAAATAGAAACGGCTGGGCTGTGAAAGAATGTGGGGAAACGAATGAATTGGCTGAGGAAAAAATATATTTGCTGGGCTTGGGCCAGATAATTATAGTTTGGGTTTGGGTTGAAGCGGCTGCGGGGAAAATCAAATGGAAAAGATTTAGTTTTGTGTTCTAAATTCAATAACAGGAAAAATGGCTGAGACAGAGGAAAGAAAGATGGGGTTTGGGTTTAATAGGATTTTGAAAATAAATAAATAATTATAAATAAATCTTATAGGTAAAAGAAATACGGATTTAGACGTATAAGAAAAACTGGGTATTACAGTTGCAATGGGCCAGGAACCTCATGCCCGTTACAGTGAGGGCCTAAGTGAGTACGGGACCAATGAGAGTTTATTTATGGCGCCGGATGATACCGATCTAAAGGCTACCATCGCAGTTTCCGAGCAACTAGCTCGCAATGAAGTAGGACTGATCACCCTCGCACAGTCAGGTAGACTTCAGTCATATCTTTCCGCGGTTGTATATATATATATATATATTTTATATTATTATACTTTGACTGACGCTTTCTTCTTCAACAGGTATCTCCGCCGAAGAGGCTCTCGCGGCTTCCCTTAAGAGTTTTGAAGAGGAAGAGAGGGTTCGCGCTTTCTTGGGCCTTGGTATGCTTCGGGTTGTTATGTCTTCATCCCCTTTTTCTTTATTCATGATTTGACCCTTCCTTTTCATCTTATTGCAGAGACTACCTCGACCCAGGTTATCCCAGGCGTAGCACCGATCCTGAGGGGTGATGTGGCGATGCTTCCAGAGCCGGCTATTGTGACCCCAGCTCTTCCATTAGTATCGCAGGAGGCTTTACTTAAGCAGCCGATGACAGATGCCGTAACGGCTCCAGAAGCAGTTCCTGATTCGGACGATGACGTCTATTTGACGGAGGTTTTGAGGAGATCACTTCTCACTGTCAAGGCCGACAAGAAGCGTAGAAAGCGTACGGTGAGGGAGCGTGACGTCAGCTTGGCTGTGGGTGCAGGCTCAAGCACCGCTCCATCTGTCGCTATTCCTCCAGAGGATGCTTCAGCTACCCTGTCTACCGCTCATAGACAGGTCATGTGCACGGCTCGGGAGGCAACCCAGAATCCATCGTCAGGTAATGTAATGCCCGGTCTTCTCATTTTCACTCGATTCGCAAACTTTAATGTACCATATCTTGCAGGGCCAAGCATTGGCGATGAGGTGGCAGGTGAGAAGACGGCGACCACAGAGCCCGAAGCGGCCACTCTCTCGAGAGAGTCTGGGACTGCCCCATGTTTCCCCCAATCAGAGCAAAGCTCTATTTTGAAATTCAAAATTCAAAAATTGAAGCAACGGTTCAGATCCAGCGCTAGGCGCGCTGCGCGCCACGTGTCAAATACGGATGTGCTAGCACCAGGTGCGCTGCGCCCTAGACAGTGTACCATGTGTGCGCTAGCGCTAGGTGCGCTGCGCACCACGTGTCAGACACGGGTGCGCTAGCGTAGGCTGCGCTGCGCTCTGGGCAGCGCACCACGTGTCAAACGTAGGTGCACTAGTGTAAAGTGTGCTGCGCTCTGAGCAGCGCACCACGTGCAAAGCACTGGTGCGCCAGCGTTGGAATTACAAAATTCCCCACCCTTAAATCAAAAGATCTAATAAATAATGATAAATCATTAATCAGAATTAAAATTCTATTATGGAAAGATTTTCTTTCAATCTTGTTAAAAACAAGAAGATTGCCTTCTGTAAAATGGAAGCCCTAGGATCAAAGATCCAATGGTGGGGAAACATCCCCAAATCAATCAGAGAAAGATCTCTTTAACTGATTCAACAAATCAACTTGCCCTATATAAAGGCCCCAAGACTTCAAGTCTGATATAGAGAAACCCCCTATAAACTTTGAGAAATTCAGAAAAAGAAGAGCAAGCTCTCAGCAAAAGAAGATTATTTCTTCAAGGTAAAGATCATGAACGATGAACACAGAGATGAAATCATCTCATAAAAAGAAGAATCATTTTCTTAAAAGATCATAGATCTACAAAGACCAAGGTCTTTCATAAAAAAGATCAAAAGATCTCATCACATAATAAAAGAAGAACATATTCTTCACACAGATCATTGATCTATAAAGGAAAAGCCCTTTCAAAAAATAAGAACTGTTGTTCTTGAATCTTGAGACAAAGTCTCTTTTAAAAAAACATAAATTTGTTCACAGATCATAAAATTGATCAACATGCGCTTTACGCTATTGAAATGCGCTTTGCGCAATTGAAATGCGCCTTGCGCTCTTGAACAGCGCTTCTGCGCTCTCTGAACCGGTGCTCAGCACCAAAATGTGCCACGTGTCAACCACGTATGCAATTTGCACTTTGCGCTTCTGAAATAGCGCACTGCGCTCATAGGCTGGCGCTCAGCGCCAAGCGCGCCACGTGTCACTCACGTGTGTGTCACTAAATTAATAGCGCAATGCGCTCATAGACTAGCGCTTAGCGCTCATAAACTGGCGCAATACGCCCATCATCTAGCGCTTAGCACCAAGCGCGACACGTGTCCCTTACATATGCGCCACGTGGCAGAAGCGCACTGCGCTTTTTGATCGGCGCAAAGCGCCTAGCGCACCATAGGTTGCGCTGACAGAACACAAATTGTTCTTTAATGAGCCAGAGCTTTGCTGAATGCTTTGCATTCAATACAAGACAAAAGAAAAGATCTAATGCTCAGCATTATTAAAAGGGTCAAGCCCAAATAAAGGCTCAATAGCCAGAACAATAAAATGTTAAACATTCATTGGACTTAGCCCAATATTGGCCATAAGTTCTCAACTTATATTTAATTGAGCCCGTCTGCTCATAAATATTTAACAGATCTTAGTTCTAAATTGGACTACAGATCTTTCAACCAACTCACACCGGTTCGAGGGTACATCTCTTTACTCCTCTGATATCTGTCGTTGTAATCCTTCAACGTCTTCAGAGAAGTGACGGGTCCCGACAACCATACATTTCACGGACTGTGGGGTCCTTAAACTCATGGACTATGATGTCCTTAAACTTTATAGACTATGACGTCTTTAAACTACGGACTGTGGGGTCCTTAAACTCATGGACTACGATGTCCCTAACCTCAAACTGTGGTGTCCCTTTAAGCCCACGGACTATGATGTCCTTAACCTGGACCAAAACATCCTTAAACTAACGTTGGAGCGTAATGTCCTTAAACTAATCGACCGCAATGTCCCTAAACTAAACAATAGAGTCCAAATGCTCTTTTGTTGGATCTAAACGATCCTGTTAAGTTGATCTTAGTCTAAAATGAGACTAACGTATCCTTAACAAACGTTTAAGTTGATCTTAGTCTCAAATGAGGCTAATGTATCCTTAAACCCAACCCCCAAACTCAAATCTAAGAAGATACGGATTTGGACTAATCCACGCCCTACGGGCGACAACATAAATTTGTCTCCGTATACAATGCACGGGCAACCACAAACAAAACAAACACACAAGACACGAAGTGACCAACTGGAGAAGGAGAAAGTTGTTACCGCGATGCGGTAGCGTAATTAACTGCAGGGGATTGCACCTGTACGAAAGGGCGTCCCCACAATCAAAAACCCCTCAAATAAGGGGGAATCTGACGAAGTCTGCTACATCGGCCGCATCCGTTTAAACCTTCGATACATGGTGTCATAAATCAACTTGGCATCTTCGGAGAGGTGGACGGATATCACCAATTAGCATCTGACCCGAATTTCAGGCCTGACATCCCAACGTCCCGGTCGCGTCCTTCGGCGGGGAACAAATTCTGGCACACCCGGTAGGACCTTTTCCTCTTTCCACTCCACACTTCATGTGACGTGTTCGTGAACGAATCGCAGTTTGATATAGTTGCCCTTGGGTTCGAGGTACTAATATTTGGTTTCTTGCTTGGCGCAGAAAATGAAACATCAATGGCGTCTACTTGCGTGAAGTGTTCCAGCTGTAACTGCAACTCGCGTTCCGCCTCATCTGGAAGCATAGCTTACGGGCCTCAAGCGGCCTCCCTGTTCACGATGCCGGTAGACCAAGTAACTCAGGCCACCACTGGGCTGTTTTTTGGGACTATGATCCCACCCATGAGCTTCAATGCCCCGATGTTGCCGCAAGAAGCCCCAAAGAAGTCGGTCTTCGATCGACTTACCACTACTGCGACCCCTCTCAACGGGTCATCCAGCTCCGGCGCCTCAGTCTTCGCCAGACTAGGCCAAAGTTCATGTGTGCCCATCATGAAGCCTGCAATTCCAGAAAAGGTTATTCCGAAGAGGATAGCCATCCCTGCTCCCGAAGTCGTCAAGGTGGCTTCTCCTGCCAAAGGGTCGGTCTTCACAAGACTGAATGCTCCGGCTCCCGCTCCAGTCGAAGTCCTCAAAGCTACTTCCCCAGCCCAGAGGTCTGTCTTTGACAGGTTAGACACTGCTGCTCGACGGATGTCGGTCTTCAAGAGGCTGGTACCAGCAGCGCCTCACCAGAAAAAGGGGCATGACGAAGCCATCCCCATAACCGAACCAACGCCATCTGCGCAACATGCTCGCCGTCGTCACTGACGCTGAGTACGGAAGACCGGGGGCAGCTCTCCTTCTGGATTTACTCCACCAGCTCCAACGGTGGAGATCGATGCTGTTGTTCCAACCGGGAACAGCTTTGAATTGCTGAACAAGGTGCGCAGGAACTCTCCTACCGCCGTACTGAAAAGATCTCCTCCACCCGTGGAGAATGTTACAAAAACAAAGCCGGAGCGGTCCCCTCAGCGGCTGTCCTCCAAAATTTACAAAGTCTGGCGACAGGTCTAGACTCAGTAATTGATCAAGATTACTCTCGCCGACAGAAAAAGGTGAAGGTTCAACAGGAAGAGAACCGTCCTGTCAAGCCACAAAGGACGACAACTACCTGGGTGCCCGCTGCAACGGCCCCTCAATGTCAACTGCTCAAAAGAGAAGGAGGCCAGAGAAAGCCCCTGTGACTACGGCAGATCACAAAGACACTGAGCCCAAACGCCCCAAGTCTGGGGGTATAATGGTGCATACGGTTTATATGGCTTCCGAAAAAGAGGAAAGTCGCGCTTCTACGGGTCACCGACCACTCACCCGATCCGTGACAAAAGCCCAGGAGCAGCAATAGAAGCTTCAGGAAATGCTAACGCAAATGGCCGCACTTACCAGGCCAAAAGAAAGCCCGGAGGCGTCATCAGAGCAGCGTCATGAAAAAGAAACCGATGCTGACTTCCTCCGCAGAGTCTTCGAAAAGAAGGATAGAGAAGCAGCAGAACAAGCGGCTAATATAAAACGAATAGCGCTTCTCTTCCAAGACATGGTCGGGATGATGTTACAGCCGGATCATCCAGCTGAAGACCCTCTGATCATTATTGAAGACGACAGAGGGGAGATATCGAACCCTCCTCCGGCTCTTTCAGCAGCCAAAGAGAAAACCATTTCTAAGGCCGCTCTGGATGACTATATTGCTTAGCAAATACGAGATCACCAGGCGAATGAAGCAGCCGGCCAAGTTGTTAAAACTAGGCGACCGTATCCAGACTGGTATGACCAAATAAAGTACCTGCCGGGATACACGATCCCCAAATTCCATATGTACAAGGGGACAAGCAATCCCCACCAACATGTCGCTCAGTTCAGGGCTCTTTGCGGCAACTCCGGGGGTGATGATAAACTTTTGCTCTGTCGGTTTGCTGGCAGCTTGTCGGAGACAGCGTTTGAATGGTACTCTGAACTTCCAAATGACTCCGTCAAGACTTTCGCAGAAATGGAGCTATTATTCACACAAAGATTTGCAGGCGCTAGCGAGCGCACCCCATTCACAGCATTGATTAACGCCAGGGTAAACCCAGGCGAGACATGGGTTCAATACGCAATACGATGGCCGAATCTGTGGTCGAAATGTGAACAGCGCATCGAAGAAGCGCCGGCGGTGGACATGTTCGTGGGTACTCTGGACCCTCATGCAACTATTTCCCAATTCATGATGTTCTTCAAGCCGACCATGTTCCAAGCCTTGATCGACAAACTGGCCCAAATGGACCAGATGGGTCATAGACCGTCTCCTCCAAAGCCGGAGTCGCGGAACAAGAAGGGAAAGGGGAAAGCGACCGTCGTCGCTAATGCTCAACAGCAGCCCAGTGGTCTAAGAACGGTTGATCGCCAAAATAATAGAACTCGATCTCTCGAAGATAAAATGAGATGCCCTTATTCGTTCCCTCGAGACAAGACGAAGAGGTTATTCGAGCTTGCACTGCGCAACAGGCTCATCACTCTGCCGGAGCCAAGATGCCCAGCACAACCAGGCAACATTAGCAATCCTAACTATTGCCCTTATCACCGAATGTTGGGCCATCCGATCAAAGATTGTTACATCTTCAAAAGCTGGATAGAAGATCAGTACCAGCAGGGCAATTTCGTATTATCCGAGAATTGGAAGGTGAACCCGCCTCGGCCATACACTCCTAAGAAGACGGATACACCGGGGGTATCATGCTCTTTCGTAGAAGAAGCTCCATGGGAGGTCGCTCTTTCAGCCAAGATGAAAAGAATGCTGAAGGATCTCAAAACATGCCCGGCGATCAGATGGAAAAATCCACTCGAACCCGAGGTCATCAAAGGAATGTTAAAACCGCGTCCAACTCCAAAGATCGGTGGTGATAGCCAAAGCACTCACACCCAGCCGTCGAAATCTTCGAAGAAGAAGAAAAAATCTAAGAAGCCCGTGAAGCCTGGTGACAAGCGCACGGACCTGCAAAAGCAGATTGACGCGCTGGAAGAATATAACCAGAAGGCGCGGACTCCTGTCACACTCTAAGAGTTTCTCAGCCACGTCCTTGAGGACGGAGATGATGGGGAAGACTCGTCGGATGAATCTGAAGATTGCGTAGCAAGTTGCCATGTGATCTCTCACTCGTCGATAGACGATGAAGGAGCTCTTTGCACCGAGAAACTGGGGGCAAATCCTAAACCAGAACTTCTAGAGCCGTCTGACGAAATAATTGATGCATTCCTGCACGAAGCTCTTCTTAAAAGCAAAGCTGCTCGAGAGCGTGAAATGGCCATACTTGAAAAAGCCAAACGCCGGCGACTGGACGAAAGAGTTGAAACACTCCCGCCAGATCAAAGTACATCCGCCGCAAATAAAAACAGGTTCAAGATGAGGAAAAGGTTCGCTAAAGCCATCTCGATGAGAATGAAGCTGCTACCCTCCGAAGCGAACGCTCTCGGTGAAGCAGAAATGCATCCTAGCTACTGCTTATATCATCGAAAGATTGTGCACCCCACCGAAGAGTGCAACGCTTTTAAAAGATGGTGGCAAGGATATGTTGCTCACCGGCAAAATTTCAAGCGGATAAAATGCAAAACTCGTCGGGGGTAAAGAAGTACGACCGAGGAGCGTAAAAGAACTACCAGCGACTGTCGCATGGTCAACGCCGGGGGATCACAAGTTCTCACCTTTGGGAGCGATTCTGATGAAGAAATAGCTCTTGGCCCTCTCTTCAAAGAATCCACCTCGGGAAAAGAGAAAGAACCGAAGAGCTACGAGAACATTCAGCTGCGCAATCGCACATTACCTGAAAAGAATCTCAGGCCTGCAAATAAGGGCTCGAACAAAATGATAAGGGGAAAGAAAAAGTCCCTGAGGATATCGCCCTTGATGATCGAGTCGTCGAAGAGCTGGCAGCCAAGGACCCGCCCAAGAAAAGTAAGGTGGATTACAACGTTCTTGCACATCTGAGGAAGATACCCTCGCAGCTCAGTATCCTCGACGCCCTTCTGCTATCCAAAGAGGCGAGAGATTCGCTGATCAAGGCGTTACAAGATCCTGAACAATTCCAAACTTTTCTCGCCGAAGAAAAGATGAAGGACGAGTTGGAAGAAGTGCACACAGCCAATATCACCTTCGGCGATGAAGATCTTCTCCTCGGGACGTGTGAGCATAACCGTCCCCTATATGTCACCGGATACTGTCATGATATCAAGATAGGCAAAATCCTGGTCGATAATGGGTCCTCCGTCAACCTCCTCAACGTAAGGGTGTTAAAGGAAATCTGTACCGGCGTTCAACACCTCGCTCGCGATAAAATCACCATCTCCGGATTTGACTCCCAGTCATCACGGACGCTTGGGTCTGTGATATTGACACTACGCTTTGGGCTGCTTGTCACGGACATTAAGTTTCACGTCATTGACGCCAAGACATGCTACAATGCTTTGCTCGGCCGGCCCTGCTTACACGAGTACAATATCATCCCTTCTACACAATATCAGTGTATGAAGTATTTCAAAGATGGTCTCGAGTATACTGTAACAGGAGAGCTGAACCCATTCTCCGTGAATGAAGTCCGAAAGTACGAAGATGCAAAATACTTCTTACCGGATTTCGAGGACACGGAAAGATGTCACAAACCGAAGAACAAAGCTATCACTACTATTCCGGTCTTCGGGAGTGATACCGAGGAGGAGGAAGAGATAGTTTACTCAGGTCCGCCCCAGTACAACAAGCCAGGACCGTCCGCTCCTATGTTGATCTTCGGCAGCGACTCGGAAGATGAGGTCAATGCCGTATTCTCTGCTCGGCCATCAATACAAACCTTCGCTAATGAAGATCAAAGTTTGCAAGTTGCCATGGTTCCGCCCAAGCATCATAAAGAACTAGACGCGCTTGATACCTACAGTGTGGAAGAACTGCAGACATTCTACGTCCCTCCCACGCGAAAAGGTGAAAAGGCGATCCTATTCTACCGATCCGGAGAAACCAAAGTGGAGAAAGAAATCTGGCATGGCGCGGATTCTACACTTGACAGGCTCCAGCCCATCCGCTTACCCAGATATTACACAGACGGATTAAAAAGACTCTTGAAGCGCCAAGAGATACCCTTCAGACAGACTACTTGACAGGCTCGATTCTACAACAGGATCTGGAACGTTCCCGGAACTCAAAGAAAGTTGCCCAACGGGAGAATGAAAACGACCGGGCTTGGGTATGTCCAATCCAAGAAACGGGAGCTACTCCGCGACTGCTACGTCATACACGACTTTGATGAAGAGGGAGATGCTCTGTGGGAAGATGCTAACCCTGAACCAGAAAGAGTTCCCGCTATGAAAATGCCCAGTCCGTCGTTCGAAGAACAAATGGACAAGCTTATAAGGGAAGCGGATCAAAAGGTTCGAGACGATCATAATCGCGAAATGGCCATCTATGAGAAAGCCAGGACGCAGAGCCTCCTTCAACAGGTTATGAAAAATGAAAATGCTCCTCCTTGCCAATCCGTTATACAAAAGGCCCGAAGAAGAGGCAGAAATAAACCAAAGAACGGGAAAGACATTCGACAGCGACAAAGCGGGTCCAAGAAGCCACGTGATCGGGAATCGAGCAACCAGGATTCGTCTCTTATAAAGAAGATGGGTCGAGCATACTCTTTTCCCTAGGATAAAACACAGAAGATACTTGACCTTGCCATAAAACATCGAATGATTACCCTCCCGGAGTCCAAGCACCCCGAGCAAGCAGGCGAAGTCTCTCACCCGGACTATTTCTCCTATCACAGGGCAATAGGACATCCTCTCGAAGACTGCTTCATATTCAAGAATTGGGTCGAAGTCCAATATCAACAAGGCAGGTTCGCTCTATCTAGCAGTTGGAGAATAACCCCGCCGCAGAAGCATGAACCGAAGACCACGAGAGCAGAACCAGATCAACATCGATCTTGGAAGCGATCTCGTACCTGCCATGTGATAACGCTGTCAGAAGAAGAGTCCGAGAATGTGGATGACCTCTCCTGGTGCTTCGAAAACGATGATGGCGAGGTCATCTCAGAGTTTCCACCGGCGCCAAAAGAGCTGGAAGATGGAATACATACCACTGCATATAACCTCAAGAAAATTGATTTGGGGACGGCAAGTGACCCGCGGCCGACGTTCGTCAGTGAGCTGTTGTCTGAAGAAAGGGTGGCTACGCTAAAGGACGTGCTCATGCAGCATAAAGATTGTTTCGCATGGAACTATTCCGAGATGCCAGGACTAGATCCAGAGATTGCTGTACACAAATTGGCGATATCCCCGGACGTCAAGCCGATCAAACAGGCACCGAGGAGAATGCGGCTCGAACTTGAGATGAGCATCAACGCCGAGGTCAAGAAGCTAATCGACTCCGGTTTCATCCAGGAGGTCCAATATCCTGACTGGATCGCCAACATCATCCCAGTGATGAAGAAAAATGGGATGGTGTGCATATGTGTGGACTTTCGGGATCTCAATAAAGCCTGCCCGAAGGATGACTTCCCAGTACCAGTCACTGAGCAGATGATAGATAACACATCCACTCACGAAGTTTTCTCCTTCATGGGCGGCTCATCAGGATATAATCAGATAAAGATGCATCCCGAAGACCAGAAACATACTGCTTTCCGGACCCCTTTGGGCATATTCTGCTACAAGGTGATGCCCTTCGGTCTAAAGAACACCGGTGCCACCTACCAGAGGGCCATAACGAAGATCTTCGATGACCTCATATATGAAATTGTCGAATGTTATATCGACGACCTCGTGGTTAAAAGCAAATCATACGAGGAACATTTAGAGCATCTGAAGGTCGTATTTCAACGCCTTCGGCAATACAACTTGAAGATGAACCCTCTCAAATGCGCGTTCGGAGTATCCTCGGGCAAATTCCTAGGATTCATACACCGAGGCATCAAGATAGACCCGTCGAAGATCAAGGTGATCATGGAAATGCCCCCGCCAAAGACTCTCAAGAAGCTGCGATCTCTCCAAGGAAAGCTCACATATATCCGGCGATTCATAGCCAATCTCTCGGGCAAGTGCCGTCCTTACAGTCACCTGATGAAGAAGGGAACCCCTTTCGTCTGGGATCGCAAATGCCAAAGCGCACTGGACGAAATCAAGCAATACCTACAGAATCCGCCAGTGCTGGCCGCTCCCGTCAAGGGAAAATCTCTCGTCCTGTACACAACAGCCCTCGAAGGTTCTTTAGGTGCGCTGTGGGCATAAGAAAACGATCAAAGGAAAGAGAGAGCCCTTTATTATCTGAGTCGAGTTCTCCTGGGGGCAGAAAGCAATTACTCTCCCATTGAAAAACACTGCCTAGCATTAATCTTCGCGGTAACGAAGCTCAGACACTACGCGTTGGCGCATGAGGTCCATATCATATCAAAAGTGGATCCTCTCAAGTATTTGATGTCAAAGGCCATACTAACAGGACGGCTCGCTAAATGGGGCCTCCTCTTGATGGAATTCTCGATAACTTATCGGCCTCTTAAGGCAGTGAAAGGCCAGGCCATCGCTGACTTTCTCGTTGAGCATCCGATACCTGCTGATTCTTCCTTGAACTGCGAATTGCCAGACGAACACGCGTTTGACATGATCGACAGGGAAAGAAGAGAGAATGATACCCGGTGGGAACTCTATTTTAATGGAGCGTCTTCCATGAAGAAGCGCAAACAAAGCACCCCTAAAATCAAATCGGGGGTAGGCCTCATCTTCGTAACTCCACAAGGAGGGATAATGCACTTCGCCTTCTCCTTGACAGAGCCGAGGACGAACAATGAAACCGAATACGAATCTTTGATAGCAGGTCTCGAGATCGCCATCGACATGGGAATTGAAAACCTGCTCATATACGGAGACTCCCAGCTGGTCGTTGGTCAAATAAACGGCGACTACAAAATATGCAAGCCAGAGTTGGTGAAGTACGGCGAGAGGGTGCAGCACCTGCTGACCCAAATTCCTTCCTACACCTTGGAAAGCATACCGCGTGCGGAAAATAGCAAGGCGGATGCATTAGCCAAGCTCGCTAAAGAACTGGCCGACGAGAACCTCGATGACGTGAGGATCGTTGTGCAAAGCCGTCGTGTTCTTGCTCCGGCAGAAGTATCTCCGGAGTCGTCCAAAGAAAAGAGAGCGACCGAGCGAATGACTCTGCAAATAAAAGAGCAGGAAAAGGTTGCGGATTGGAGAGAAGTCTTTATAGATTATTTCGAATCCCGTCGAACACCTGAATATGCATCCTCAAGACAACAGCTTATGAAACGGGCTCTGTCTTTTGCTTTCATCAATGATACTCTGTATAAGAGATCATTTGATTCTCTGTGGTTAAGGTGTCTGGGACCTGAAGAGGCAAAGAGAGTCGTCTAAGAAACTCACGATGGACTCTGCGGTTCTCACCAAGCCGACCCGAAGATGAAACTGAAGATCAAACGGATGGGTTATTATTGGCCCATGATGATCCAAGACTGCCTCGAATACGCGAAGCAGTGCCATTCGTGCCAGATTCACAGAGACTTTATCCATCAGCATCCAAATCCACTACATCCAACAATGACTAGCTAGCCATTCGAAATGTGGGGGACTGACATAATTGGCCCCATCGAACCAGCATCGTCCAGAGAACATCGATTTATTTTGGTAACAACTGATTACTTCTCCAAATGGGCAGAAGCAGTACCGTTGAGGGAAGTGAAGATGGAGAATATCCTCTATTTCTTCAAGACACACGTTATTTATCGGTTCGATACTCCGCGACGGATTATCTCCGATAACGGGCCAGCCTATAGAAGCCACAAGATCAGCCGCTTCGCACAACAGCATAACATAGACTGGAGATACTCCTCAGTCTATAATCCCCGAGCTAACGGTCTAGCTGAGGCTTTTAACAAGACCTTAATGAAGATCATGAAAAAGACGGTGTCCCATAATAAGAAGGACTGGCACGAGAGACTGCATGAAGCTCTCTGGGCGTATCAAACTACGTTCAAAACGGCCACGAACACAACGTCGTACGCATTAGTATTCGGTACAGAGGCGGTACTCCCCCTCAAGATAGAGCTACCCTCTTTACGAATAGCGGTTCATTACGAGCTAACGGACGAAGAGAATGCTCACCTTTGACTTGAGGAGCTCG
The DNA here is from genome assembly GCA_030015575.1 of Agapanthus africanus. Taxonomy (NCBI): domain Eukaryota; kingdom Viridiplantae; phylum Streptophyta; class Magnoliopsida; order Asparagales; family Amaryllidaceae; genus Agapanthus; species Agapanthus africanus. Next base: position 62,953,552 of record CM057348.1, read on the forward strand.
ATGCCCTTGATGAAACCCGGCTCATAGCGCAACAAAACCTGGAGGCTTACAAAGTGAAGATGACGTGCTCATACGAAAGATTGACTAGGCCGAGAACATTCCGCCAAGGCGAACTCGTGCTAATGGTTAAAAGACCTATGATCCCTAATCGCGCCAAGCAGGGAAAATTCGAGCCGAACTATGAAGGCCCGTATATCATAAACAAGGTCTACCAGGGTGGAGCCTATCTACTCATGGACATGCATGGTGAAAAACCCTTCAGGCCAATAAATGGCCGCTTCCTGAAAAAGTACTACGCCTGACGAGTCATGGCTTAGGTCAATGATAGATGACGACGCCTATGTCCGCTTGCTATCTTCCTAAGCCCAAACTCTATAAGTAGTAGCCGGTTAATGGACCGAAACGTCCTTAAACTAACAACGGACCGAAACGTCCTTAAACTAACAACGGACCACTATGTCCTAAAACTAGCTGTTGACCGAGACATCGATAAACTACTGTGGATTGCGGCATCCCAAGGCTGACACAAAAAAAGAGAAAAGAATAAAAAAAAAGAGAATAAAAATAACGGTATGTCCATAAGCAAAAAGGGCACGGATGAAAACCCGAAAGGGCTCCGTGAGTAAAAACAGCAGGGCTACTGGCGAGTTTTTGTGAAAACCCGAAAGGGCACAACCTCGTTAAAAGACATTTGCAGGGTCCTCTCGACCTTGTGAGGAGAAACCACCTGCGTGAGATCCATACGACTCACAAAGGAGCAACACACTTAGGGATCCCCACGATTCCTAAGAAGAAATTACACTTGCGAGATCCTCATGACTCGTAAGGAGAACTCTCTTATGAGACTTTCACAGCTCATAAGATTCAAAAGTCTTAAACTACAGGGATCTGAACCTGTTCTTAAGCGACCACCACAACCTCCAATGCCGCCCTACAAGTGGCTCAACGCTGACCCTTGTATACCATCCACGGGCGCGAATAAATATTTCCCTAACAAAGTCCCATCCGTGACTAGGGATATGTCTACACGGTGAACAGCCCTTGTAAGTCCTCTCGACTTATAAGGAGAAAACACTCTTGTAAGATCTTTACGACTTATAAGAGACCACACACCTAGGAATCCTCACGATTCCTAAGGAGAAAACGCACCTACGAGATCCTCACGACTCATAGGGAGAAATACCATCATGAGACCCTTACGGCTCATGAAGTCAAAAGCCTTGGTCGACAGGATCCTAAGCCTGTTCGCTAACCCACCTTTGTTTGATATCGACGGAGGCAAATGATGATTCGCTCCTGGCAATGTCCCAGTTGTAGCGATACTGATGCCGAAATCGGTGTCTAACTCCAAGCTTGCAGCAAAGAAGCTAGCGAGCCACACATGCATATGAAATAGCCGAAATGATTGGGAAACTTGCAACAAAATCAGCAAGTAAAAATGTATGCATGCAAAAGAGCCGAAATGATTGGGCAACTCGCAATAAAAAGCAGCGAGTAAGAATAAAATAAATAGCCAAAATGATTGGGCGCCGCGAAAAATAGCCGAAATGATTGGGCAATCGCGACCTTCGCAATATAAAAGCTGAAATGATAGAGCATCGTGGAAAGAAGTAAAAAAATGAAATTTATGCCCTACAGGTGATATCACATCAATCCCTGTATACAATCCAGGGGCGCAAACAAAGAAGGAATCACACCTTCCCTCCCCAGGCTCCATCAGAAGAAGAAGCCAAATCTCAATGGTTCACAGACAACCTAGAGACCACTTCAATATTCGTCTCATTACAACAGACACAACGTCATCCAAATGACCCCGTCGCGGAAATACGTCATCCACATGACCCCGTCTCGGAAATACGCCATCCACATGATCCCGTCTCAGAAATACGCCATCCAAATGACCCCGTCGCGGAAATATGTCATCCACATGACCCCGTCGCGGAAATACGTCATCCACATGACCCCGTTTCGGAAATACATCATCTACATGACCCCGTCTCGGAAATACGTCATCCACATGACCCCGTTTTGAATATACGTCATCCAAATGACCCCGTCTCGGAAATACGTCATCCACATGACCCCGTTTCAGAAATACGTCATCCAAATGACCCCGTCTCAGAAATACGTCATCCACATGACCCCATCACGGAAATACGTCATCCACATGAACCCGTCTCGGAAATACGTCATCCACATGACCCCGTCATGAAAATACGTCATCCACATGACCCCGTCACAGAAATACGTCATCCATATGACCCCGTCTCGGAAATACGTCATCCAAATGACCCCGCCGCGGAAACACGTCATCCACATGACCCCGTCTAGGAAATAGGTCATCCACATGACCCCGTCACGGAAATACGTCATCCACATGACCCCGTCGCGGAAATACGTCATCCACATGACCCCGTCTCGGAAACATGTCATTTACATGACCCCGCCCCGGAAGTACGTCACCCAATGACGCCGTGAAATGCGGATAACGTCAATCTCATTAAACACTTACGGGTCATCTCGATTCGTAAGGAAGAAAACTCTCTTATAAGATACTTACAACTTATAAGGGAAAACACACGTAGGAATCCTCATGACTCCTAAGGAGAAAAGACACCTACGATATCCTCACGACTCGTAAGGAGAAAAGTCTTTATGAGACCCTCACGGCTCATAAAGTTGAAAAGTCTTAGGTAGCAGATCTGAACCTACTTCTTAAGCCATCACTAATCCTCGAAGAAGCCAAAACAAGATGCTCACTTACGAGTCGTCTGCCAGCTATGCTTGCTAAGGTGACATTGTTGGGGTAAAAATTTACACCCCCGTTGACCGAGTCAAAGTCAAGGTCAACCCCAAGCCCAGGTCAAGCGGGCCCATGCCCAAGTCGAGCCCGCGGCCAGCCTCCTCCATGCCAACAACAAAAATCATGTAACAAATAATTTTCATGTAATTTTTGTGCATGAATGTATGCAAAATGGGCATAAAGCCAAATTTTTGTAAGCTCATGGCTTATGTGCAAAAACAAATGGCACATGAGCCATGGGATAGGCAAAATGCCATTTTGTGAAGCCCAAGGGGCTATGTGTAAAATGTATGACCTATAAAGGCAAAGATAATGAAATATCTCAACAACTTTTTCTCTCTCCAAAAAAGTTTCAGATCTGAGATCTTTCTTCCTTCTTCAAGGTTCCAAAACCTTCTTCTTTTTTTTGAATTAAATCAAGAGTTTTACTCCTCCTTTTGCAAAACAAAAATAGTTTTTCATCACAAAACCCATCAAGGGGAACTCAGATCTTCCATTAGATCTCAAAAAGGAGTGATTTTTAAAATCCCATATCTCTTGATCTTCAAGATCCAGCTAACAGAGGAGGAAGAAGAAGAACCCCTTCCATTAACCCCAAAACACATTCAGGAGTCCACTCCTCTCTGATTTCTCTTTTGAGAAATCTTTTTTCGAGGCTAAAAGCCTCTTGTCCTCGCCGGCGCGCAGCGCTCATGCGCAAAGCGCCCACGTGCCGACACGTGGCGCGCGTGCTTGCGCTCCAGCGCGCAGCGCAAGTGCGCAAAGCGCCCGCGTGCCGACACGTGGCGCGCGCGCTTGCGCACCTGCGCGCTTGCGCTCTTGCGCAAAGCGCCCGCGTGCCGACACGTGGCGCCCGCGCGCTTGCGCACCTGCGCGCAGCGCTCTTGCGCAAAGCGCCCACGTGCCGACACGTGGCGCGCGCGCTTGCGCACCTGCGCGCAGCGCTCATGCGCAAAGCGCCCACGTGCCGACACGTGGCGCGCTTGCGCCTGAGCGCACAGCACCTAAGCGCACAGCGCCCAAGGTGCTGCCCCACGCATCCTTTGGATGCCTTTTCCCCTTTATTTATATATATATGTATATATATACATTTGTATACAAATGTACACATACACATACTCCGCAACATTCTCCCCCTCAAAAAAAATTTCGGGCCGGGGCGCTGCCCCGAACCCCGCAAGGGGGCTGCTAGCCCCCTTGATCCCCAGCCCGCTATCCGGGTAGCGGGACCCCCGTAAAAACTCTGCGTGGCTCCCGATATATCCAAAACCCCCCTTTTCAAAACAGAACACACGCACACCGCACATTGGGTTCGCATGACCAGTTTAACCCGTTAATCGGAGGTTCCCTCGCCCCAAAAGCGAGGGGTAATTAACGGCAGCTTAGTCCGCGGCTGCCGGAGATTCGGATCCCCACAATCACTAAACCCCCACCTACCCTAGGCAGGGGGAATCTGTAGTACGCCTGACAAGCGCGCGCGTATTCCCATCTCAATGGGGTGACGAAAAACACCCTACACATTCTGGCACGCCCGGTGGGACCAATCTCTCCTCCCATATTTCGGGTTAAACGTTCATGCGAACTCAATCAATATACATGTCTATATTTATACTAAAATAATGCTCTTTCATGCAGATTTTCAAGCAATTACCTTTCGACGATGTCTTCGATGATGAACTCAGCTCCTGTCTCCTACACGATGAAGATAGACTCCAGGACGGTCCTTCCGGCCAGTCTCGGGCGACAATGGGAGGAGCCGCTGCTACCATTCGGCTCTATTGTGTTCATGCCAGTTGGCGCCATCCCAGCTCCTCAAGCCCCGGTGGCGGACAAACCGGTCTCGAGAGGCAGGAGACCAAATGTGGTGGTCGCGAGGGCACCTCAGCCCAAGCTCAAATCCGTTTCCAAACGACCCTCCATCGCTCCAGCTGGGGGCATGGCCATCAACGTCAACGAAGCAACTGGGCATCTCGGGCAAGCTCCAGCGGTACCCCCGACAACTGCTCGATCGGGTGTCTTCTCTAAGCTCCCCGCTAATCAACTCACAATGGCTTCCCAAAGAGCAGAAGCCTGCCAAGCGCTTAAGGCAAAGAAGCTGAGGCAGAAGCGGCTCAGATATAGAGCCAACAAAAGGGTTAGGGCTCTAGCCATGTTAAAATTTATGAATTTCCAAAGCCCGGACCGCTCCGCGAAACCAGCTGCCAGTGATGAAAGAATGGCTGAATGTGTTATCCACACTGTCTACATGGCCGGACATGAGGAAACGAACCCTCTTCTTCTTCACAGCCATGGTGATGATACGGTTGACGCTACCCAGCATCGGCTCGATCTAAATGATGAAGAGCCCGCTCAGGCCGATAAGCCAGAGGATCCCGTGGTTCCTATGGAATGGAGCTCAGGCAATAAAGATTACCCGGTTGTCATAGCCGGAACTACAGAACAGGCATTATTCCATTGGCTTCAAAGGCAATTTCAGGACAGGGATGAGAAGATGGCCGAGGTCTATTCCAAAGTCGACGAGCTGGCAAACGTCGTGGCAGATCTCGCGACCCAAGTCGCCCGATTGCAATCACAGCAGAATCAAATTTTGGCTTATGAGCCAGGGATTGGTACCCGGGAGCAGCCAACTGATATCCCTTTAAATCTAAAAGCAGAGCGCCTTCGCGAAAAACGGCCGCAATCAGCCTCCAGTCCCTCCGATACATACGCCGGGGGGGAATCGCCTCTGAAAGAGAAGCTGGAAAAGGTCTATTCCTTCAAGAGGGAAAAGGTCCACAAGATATTCAGGGACGCCCTAAGAAACGGTCTACAACTGCCAGAATCAAAGAGACCACAAGAAGAGAATATGACTGACGACCCAAAATATTGCCCCTATCACAGGGTGATAGGTCATTCCATTGAGGACTGCTTCGTCTTCAAAGATTGGGTCGAAAGGCAATACAAGACGGGAGAGATAGAACTGTCTAAAGGCGTGTTAGCAAACAGTCAAGCTACGACCGCCGATTTCATGCAAATGGAGACCGAAACCATTCGGGAACCTAACCCTCCCAGACATGTGCAGGGCGAACCAAAGATTGATCGGCCTCAGGGACCGGCGTCAGTGAGGGCACCTACTCTAATGGAGAGAAGGAAGAAGGTGTACTCCTTTAGGAGGGATGAGGTCCGCGATATATTCGAGGAAGCCCTGAACAATGGCCTGCAACTGCCTATTCCAAAGAGGCCACATGAAATGAATATGACTGGTAATCCCATATACTGCCCATACCATAGAGTGCTGAGTCATACCATTGAAGACTGCTGTGTTTTCAAAGATTGGGCAGAGGACCAATATAAGCTTGGAAAAACCTCTCAATCCTCGGATGTATCGGCAAGCCACAGAGCTAGGTCATCAACACAGCTCCGCCAAGATCAATGTTCAAGGAGCTGGGATAAGCAAAGAGGACCACCACGTCGTTAAACGGGAAACAGTCGACCTCTAAGTCGTTAAACTGGGAATGTAAAAAAAATGTAATGTAAAAATGTAAGTAAAAAAAATGTGTAAATAAAAGAAAAATAAAGAAAAGCCGAAATGATGGGGCAACCGCGAATAAAAGCCGAAATGGTAGGGCAATCGCGACCTTCGCGATAAAAAAAAGCTGAAATGATAGAGCAATCGCGGTAAAACAAAAAAAAACAAAACAAAAACAAAACAAAAAAAACGGCGAATGATGAGTCGCTCCTGGCACCATATTCCAGTACAGCGATGCAGACGCCAACCAAAATCCAATTTCCCAAAATTCTTCCGGCCCTACAGCTAGTCCCCAAATTGACTGCCGTATACAATCCACGGGCTCAAATAATCCTCGGCATACCCATGCCCCACCGCAACCACCAGTTACGCGGCTGATCTCCACCTGTGGAATTATGCTCCATTGGAAAGACCCACTCATGTGTCCTGGCGCCTCTGCTTCAGTGTTAGCAACGCTGATGCCGGCCCCTACCCTAAAATTCCAAGCTAGCCATCAAAAGACCTCTAAGTCATTAAACTGGAAACAGATGACCTCTAAGTCTTTAAACTGGAAACAGATGACCTCCACGTCGTTAAACTGGAAACATATGACCTCCAAGTCATTAAACTGGGAACAGATGACCTCTACGTCGTTAAACTGGAAACATATGACCTCCAAGTCGTTAAACTGGGAACAGATAACCTCTACGTCGTTAAACTGGAAACAGATGACCTCTAAGTCTTTAAACTGGAAACAGATGACCTCTAAGTCTTTAAACTGGAAACAGACGACCTCTAAGTCGTTAAACTGGAAACAGATGACCTCTAAGTCATTAAACTGGGAACGAGAGAAATCCACTCATGTGTCCTCACGATACATGAGGAGAACAAACCTTTGTGGGATCCTTACGACTCACGAAGGAAAAGCACACTTAGGAGTCCCCACGACTCCTAAGGAGAACATACACCTGCGGGATCCTTACGACTTGCAGGGAGAAAATACCTTTATGGGACCCTCACGGCCCATAAAATTGAAAAGTCTTAGGCGATAGGGATCTAAACCTGTCTCCTAAGCCATCTCTCCCCAACCCCCAAGTGGCGAATGATGAGTTGCTCCTGGTACCATATTCCAGTGCAGCGATGCAGACGCCAACCAAATCCCAAATCCAAATTCCCAAGTGGCGAATGATGAGTCGCTCCTGGTACCATATTCCAGTGCAGCGATGCAGACGCCAACCAAATTCCAACTCCCATACCCCAACGGCGAATGATGAGTCGCTCCTGGTACCATATTCCAGTGCAGCGATGCAGACGCCAACAAAGTCCTGAAATGTTTTTGGCCCTACGGTCTGGATCATACATCCTGCAAAACCGTATACAATCCACGGGCGTAAAACGATACCAATCTCTCCCAAGTCCTACCGGCGAGACCATATTCAAAGTCCCACCGGCAAGGAAGATTCCAAAAAAAAAAAGAGAAAAAAGAAAAAAAATGAAGAAAAAAAAGAAAAGAAAAAAAAAGGGAAAACAAAAAAAGAAGAACGGTATGTCCACAAGCAAAATGGGCACGGATGAAAACCCGAAAGGGCTCCGTGAGTAAAAACAGCAGGACTGCCGGCGAGTTTATGAAAACCCGAAAGGGCGCAAACCCGTAAAAAAAAAATGAAATGCACTCGCAAAGTCCTCTCAACTTTGTGAGGAGAAAATTCCCGCGTGAGATCTTTACGACTCACAAATGAGCAATACACTTAGGAGTCCCCACGACTCCTAAGGAGAAAATACATCTACGAGATCCTTTCGACTCGTAGGGAGAAAATGCTTTTATGGGACCCTCACGGCCCATAAAATTGAAAAGCCTTAGGTGACAAGGATCTAAACCTGTCTCGTAAGCCACCAATTCCCAAATCCTCTCGGGGCACATGATGAGTTGCTCCTGGCATTATTCCAGTGCAGCAATGCAGATGCCAAACGAAAAAAAAACCAAATCCAAATCCTCCCGGGGCACATGATGAGTTGCTCCTGGCATTATTCCAGTGCAGCAATGCAGATGCCAAACAAACCAAATCCAAATGCTCTCGGGGCACATAATGAGTTGCTCCTGGAATTATTCCAGTGCAGCAATGCAGATGCCAAACAAAAAAAACCAAATCCAAATCCTCCCGGGGCAAATGATGAGTTGCTCCTGGCATTATTCCAGTGCAGCAATGCAGATGCCGACAAAAATACCAATCCCAAAATTCTCTCATGACAAATGATGATTCGCTCCTGGTACCATATTCCAGTATAGCGATGCTGATGTCAACTCAAGTCAAACAAATCAAACCATCCAATTCCAACATCGACCGTCTATATCGCAAAAAGGGCAGTGCAGGCTCCCGCAAATTGGGAACCCAAATCGCTCCGGATCAGGGCGTCGACCGTCTATGTCGCAAAAAGGGCAGTGCAGGCTCCCGCAAATTGGGAACCCAAATCTCTTCGTAACAGAGCGTCGACCGTCTATGTCGCAAAAAGGGCAGTGCAGGCTCCCGCAAATTGGGAACCCAAATCGCTCCGGATCAGGGCGTCGACCGTCTATGTCGCAAAAAGGGCAGTGCGGGCTCCCGCAAATTGGGAACCCAAATCGCTCCGGATCAGAGCGTCGACCGTCTATGTCGCAAAAAGGGCAGTGCAGGCTCCCGCAAATTGGGAACCCAAATCGCTTCGTAACAGAGCGTCGACCGTCTATGTCGCAAAAAGGGCAGTGCAGGCTCCCGCAAACTGGGAACCCAAATCGCTCCGTAACAGAGCGTCGACCGTCTATGTCGCAAAAAGAGCAGTGCAGGCTCCCGCAAATTGGGAACCCAAATCGCTTCGTAACAGAGCGTCGACCGTCTATGTCGCAAAAAGGGCAGTGCAGGCTCCCGCAAACTGGGAACCCAAATCGCTTCGTAACAGAGCGTCGACCGTCTATGTCGCAAAAGGGCAGTGCAGGCTCCCGCAAATTGGGAACCCAAATCGCTTCGGATCAGAGCGTCGACCGTCTATGTCGCAAAAAGGGCAGTGCAGGCTCCCGCAAATTGGGAACCCAAATCGCTCCGGATCAGAGCGTCGACCGTCTATGTCGCAAAAAGGGCAGTGCAGGCTCCCGCAAACTGGGAACCCAAATCGCTCCGTAACAGAGCGTCGACCGTTTATGTCGCAAAAAGGGCAGTGCAGGCTCCCCACAAATTGGGAACCCAAATCGCTCCGGATCAGAGCGTCGACCGTCTATGTAGCAAAAAGGGCAGTGCAGGCTCCCGCAAATTGGGGACCCAAATCGCTTCGGATCAGAGCGTCGACCGTCCATGTCGCAAAAAGGGCAGTGCAGGCTTCCTACAAAGCAGGAACCAGATCGCTCCGGGCCAGGGAAACGTCTACCACGGACACTCCGTCTCGGAGACGCGTTAAGCGTCGACCGTCCATGTCGTAAAACGGGCAGTGCGGGCTCCCCACAAATCGGGAACCAAATCACTCCGGGTCAGGGAAACGTCTACCACGGACACTCCGTCTCGGAGACGCGTTAAGCGTCGACCGTCCATGTCGTAAAACGGGCAGTGCAAGCTCCCCACAAATCGGGAACCAAATCACTCCGGGTCAGGGAAACATCTACCACGGACACTCCGTCTCGGAGACGCGTCAAGCGTCGACCGTCCACGTCGTAAAAAGGGCAGTGCATCCCAAAAAGTGGGAACCAAAGCAAGTCGCCTCCATGTGAAAGAAAATCCATCAATTTCATGCACATGACCCGTATATGCTGTGTGCATTTATTGATGGGGGGCACTTTGTTGGGGTAAACATTTACACCCCCGTTGACCGAGTCAAAGTCAAGGTCAACCCCAAGCCCAGGTCAAGCGGGCCCATGCCCAAGTCGAGCCCGCGGCCAGCCTCCTCCATGCCAACAACAAAAATCATGTAACAAATAATTTTCATGTAATTTTTGTGCATGAATGTATGCAAAATGGGCATAAAGCCAAATTTTTGTAAGCTCATGGCTTATGTGCAAAAACAAATGGCACATGAGCCATGGGATAGGCAAAATGCCATTTTGTGAAGCCCAAGGGGCTATGTGTAAAATGTATGGCCTATAAAGGCAAAGATAATGAAATATCTCAACAAATTTTTCTCTCTCCAAAAAAGTTTCAGATCTGAGATGTTTCTTCCTTCTTCAAGGTTCCAAAACCTTCTTCTTTTTTTTGAATTAAATCAAGAGTTTTACTCCTCCTTTTTCAAAACAAAAATAGTTTTTCACCACAAAACCCATCAAGGGGAACTCAGATCTTCCATTAGATCTCAAAAAGGAGTGATTTTTAAAATCCCATATCTCTTGATCTTCAAGATCCAGCTAACAGAGGAGGAAGAAGAAGAACCCCTTCCATTAACCCCAAAACACATTCAGGAGTCCACTCCTCTCTGATTTCTCTTTTGAGAAATCTTTTTTCGAGGCTAAAAGCCTCTTATCCTCGCCGGCGCGCAGCGCTCATGCGCAAAGCGCCCGCGTGCCGACACGTGGCGCGCGCGCTTGCGCTCCAGCGCGCAGCGCAAGTGCGCAAAGCGCCCGCGTGCCGACACGTGGCGCGCGTGCTTGCGCACCTGCGCGCTTGCGCACGTGCGCAAAGCTCCCGCATGCCGACACGTGGCGCGCGCGCGCTTGCGCACCTGCGCGCAGCGCTCATGCGCAAAGCGCCCACGTGCCGACACGTGGCGCGCTTGCGCCTGAGCGCACAGCACCTAAGCGCACAGCGCCCAAGGTGCTGCCCCACGCATCTTTTGAATGCCTTTTCCCCTTTATTTATATATATATGTATATATATACATTTGTATACAAATGTACACATACACATACTCCGCAACATTCTCCCCCTCAAAAAAAATTTCGGGCCGGGGCGCTGCCCCGAACCCCGCAAGGGGGCTGCTAGCCCCCTTGACCCCCAGCCCGCTATCCGGGTAGCGGGACCCCCGTAAAAACTCTGCGTGGCTCCCGATATATCCAAAACCCCCCTTTTCAAAACAGAACACACGCACACCGCACATTGGGTTCGCATGACCAGTTTAACCCGTTAATCGGAGGTTCCCTCGCCCCAAAAGCGACGGGTAATTAACGGCAGCTTAGTCCGCGGCTGCCGGAGATTCGGATCCCCACAATCATTAAACCCCGGCCTATCCTAGGCAGGGGGAATCTGTAGTACGCCTGACAAGCGCGCGCGTATTCCCATCTCAATGGGGTGACGAAAAACACCCTACAGACATGCTGATAACAAAAGAAAAAAGAAAGCAGAGAGATGACACAAGGCATTGCGAAAAAAATGTATCTTTTATTCATGAATTCAATTGGGTATAAAATACATCATATGAAAGAATAAAAGAATGAATACATTTTATTCAAAATTGCAATGGTACAAAAAAATTATTGAGAGGGAAGCGCTTTCAATAGTCCGATCGGCCACTCACGCACTTCCCTCAACCCCTTTTCTTAATCAGCTGCCGCGGTCAACTCTGCTTTGACTTGGGCTCGTTGCTATAAGTAAGACGAAAGTTGTTCTTCGACGGCCCGCTGAGCTGCCTCACGATTTTGTGCATCCCGCTCGACGACATCGAGCTTCTGCCTCAATGTTAACCCGTCAGATATGCACCGCAGAAGACCTTCAAAGATAACTTTCAACTGTGCAGCATTCGCATCAACCTGAGTATGCAGTCGGGCAGATTCGCTCGAAGTCTCTCCACACTCCTTACGTTTTAAGGCCGCCTCTTTTTCAAGATGACGGAAGTAGGGAATGCTCTGCTCAACCCACGTAACCCGCTGAGTGTTCACAGCCAGGACCTCTGGAGCAGGACGTCCAACTTCGAGCTCATGCAGGCAGGCTTCAATTTCCCTGCAGTGATTAACCCAAGACTCAACGACGCCCTCACTATGAAAATTCATGAGCGTCGCTAGCATAGGGTTAACCTCCGCGGCAAAATCCGCAGCAGATGTGGGAGTCTCCACGTCAAGCTCTTCAATATAGTCGCTCAACATGTGCAGACTATTCGCGGCGCCTTTCGAGGATGCACGTCGAGAAAAAGGGCCGGTTGGCATTATGGTGCGAGACTCGAATGGAGCTGGAGTCGATGTGACCGCTACAAAACAAATCTCAATCAGATGTCGGCTCAAGAAATAAAGAAAATACACGAACAATAGAGTCTACTATACCGGCTGTAACAGGGGGCAGAGCTGGGAGTATTGGTGGCACAATGATAGCCTCATCCCCTCCTTCAATTTGTAAGGCTACAAACAATACAAAGAAGAATTAGCAATAATATGACTGCCGGTTAAAGAAAGGATGTCGGTTAGAAAAGATATTCACCGACACCAGCGGGCGGAATAATCTCTGATTGGAAAGAGAAGTGTGGGTGTAGCACCTGATACAGGTGATCAAAAAGGACTCCTGCAAAGACACAGTAATGCAATGTCAGTACATAAATTATACAGCCTAGAGATAAAAATGATGGGTCACAAATCCGCACCTTCCAACATCTGAGATGGTACGAGAGAAGGTAGAGGAGGGGTCACCGTCGAAGCGGTAACTGATGGCGCTGCCTCAGTAGCGCAACCTCAACGCTCGCCACGCCTGCATTAGAAACGAGATAAATACTGTCAGGAAGGATTGAAAGGGATTGCAGAGTAAAAAGAAAAGCAATAACCCAAAGTCTACCTGGTGAGTCGCCGGTCGGAACCGCGACAAGGGCATCACTTGATGCAGTGGCTGCTTCAACCTCCTCCATCGAAATGGTTTCGCCGCCCGTGGCTTCATCCCCCGACTTCATGAGAATCGTCGTGATACTCGCAGCGCCCGGCAACTGCAAGAAGCCGCAAGGGGAAAGAGCGACGATTGGGACGGTGCCCGACTCTTGAGAAAGGGTAGCTACCTCGGGCTCGGCGGCTGTATCCATCTCACCCACCGCTACCTCGAGCTCGGCAATGGTAACCATCTCACCACCCGCTACCTCGAGCTCGGTGATTATAGCCATCTTGCCTACCGCTGCCTCGGGTTTGGCGATCGTGGCTATCTCCTCTACCGCTACCCCAAGCTCAGTGGTTGTCGCCACTTCTTCGGCAAGACTCGGCCCTGCAAGATAGGATATATGAGAACCTGAAAGTTAAAACTTTGACAAAAGAACCCAATGTCACGTTACCTTGAATTGGTCTTCCGATTGCCTCCCGAGACGCACGTGCTACCTGTCTGTGGGCGGTGGACAAGGCTGCCGGAGATTCCTCTGAAGGAGTAGGGGCAGGGGTAGCGGTGCTCGAACCTGCACCCGCGGCCAAGGCAGCATTACGCTCCCTTACCGCGCGCATTCTGCGCTTCCTTTCCGCTTGGGCCGTCAGAGCGGATCTTCTAGACGCCTCCATCAATAGAACGTCATCGTCCGCGCTAAGGGTTACCTCTGGAGCCGTCAAGGCATCCGTCATCGGTCGTTTGAGTAAGGCCTCTTTCGGCAATGCAGAGGAGGCCGGGACTTCGATGGCTGGCCTGGGAAGCATCTCCGCATCACCTTGCGGGGCTGGCATTGTAGTCCCTGAGATAAGATAAAGAAGGGGTCAGATTGTCCATAAAAAAAAGAATGAAGATGCAATGAGCCGAGACATACCAATGCCCAACAAAGCGCGATTCCTCTCCTCCTCCTCAAAGGTCCTAAGGGAAGCCGCCAGAGCCTCTTCAGTGGTAAAGCCTGTTACAGAAGGAAAAATGTCAGTCAAAACATGATAATAAAAATATAATGTAATAGCAGAAGGTGCGACTGATGTTTACTTGATTGCGCGAGGGTGGCCGGTCCCGCTTTTTGGCTTGCCGACAACACAGAAGTTGCAATGGCGGCCTCGAGATCAGTATCGTCCGACGCTACGAATAGACCTTTGTTGGTCCCATATTCGCTCAGGCCCTCGTTATAAGGAGCATGAGGCTCCAGGCCGAGTACAGCGTCTATAGAGAGGGCCTACTTCTTCTTCCTCTTCTGCGAGCGAGCTCCAGTCGCAGCCAGCACAAGCTTACGCTTGGTGGGGACTTTGGGGCGACGAGTCCCGATATCTGAGCCCACGCCAGACTCAGGGGAAGCTACATTTACTATCCCCATGGGAGCACGGGGCACCGGTAGTACATCTGCTGTCGCCACGGGAGCACGGGGCACCGGTAGCTCAGGCCTATCGTCGGGGATTTCAATCACGGCAGCTTCTCTTAGCGAAGGGAGAACAATGGTCCATCGCTTCAAGGGGATGTTTCGATCACCAGCAGGGGGTGGACCCTTGCGGTCGAGCAGCAGTTGCTTCTCCTCCCTGATAACGGCTCCCATTGAATGCTGGTACCACACCACGTACACATTAAGGATCTTTGGGACACAGCTCGGTTCGCTGATGAAGAAGCTGGACCCTGTGTTCAAGCGCATAAAGTGATGCAGTGCGCTCCGAGTACCCTCTTCAGTGGCAGCCGGTTCTGCCAAGAAAGCCTCGAGTGGGATGCCCTGATTGTAACTCAGTTGTTGGGTAAAATGATGGGGGTTGTATCTCATGAATAGCACCGCATCATTTTTCCTGAATACAAGAAAGCCCGGCCTAATGGAGTACAAATGGAGAATCTCCCAGGCTTTCAACACTGAGGCCCCGTCTTTAAAGATATCTCGCAAGGGCAGCACCACCTTTGAAGTTTCCTGGCCGATGGTCAAGACTTTGTCTGTGAAAGACATACCATCTCCGACCATGCGCGGACGAAGGAGCAAGCCCCTAGCTTCCCGCTGTGATGGACTCATGACGGAGGCATCAACCAGCCGCATGATCCGAGGGAACTTGCATCTTTCATAAAACGAAGGTCTTTTGCGGATGCCAAAGACCCCAAGCACTTGCAACTCCATCCTTGAAGTGAAGTAATGCATTGGGAAGTTGGCAGGATGCACCCCTGGTTCAGTGGTATCTGCTGCTATGCTAAGACCGTGATATAAGTGGGCTAACCTGGTGATCCTGATGGCCACTTGTATTCCGGCAACCATGCGATACGCGGGGTAGAAGACGGAAGGCCTCATGTAACGAGGATGCATAGGAAGCGCAAACCAGCTCAACCATAGCCCAAGAAACCCAAGAAAAAATGCTTCCTCATCAATACCCGGAGCGATGATTTCTGACAGAGGGACGATCGCGACGTCAGGAAGGAAGAAACCTTTCTAATCAGCTTCTAGTATCGGCTGACGGTCCAAGCCAAAGCCGAAGGGGTCATCAAGTTTAGCAAACTTTTCGCCTTGTCGCGATAAAATCTCCGGGCGAAGAAAACGGGCGATGAAGTCCGCAAAGCTGACCCCTCGACCTCTAGATTCAAGGAAGAGGCTCTCATACATGTTCAGCACCTTTATCAGATTCGGGAACTGGAGCTGAATGGCGTTCTCCGGGGTGAGGCCCATCGCCACTGGCTTGGTGGAAAAAACATATTCGTCCGGAGGAAGCAGCTCCTCATAGTTCTCCCCCTAACTGGTAGACCAGAAACCTCGACGAATTCTTCCAAGGAAATAGAGACCTCTCTATCCAATGGAAGGAAGGTATGGGTCGGGATGTTCCACTGCTCCAAAAACGCCTTGATCCACCATGTGGGAGGTGCAGAATACTGAAACAATGAAGCGTAGACCGCAGGGTATAAGCCGAGCTTTAGCAGCTGCGATTTCTTCACCGATAAGATGTACCGGGCCCACTGCAAATACTCGGCCGGATGACGGGGAGTTAGCCCGATGTTGTAGGGATGTCCATAAGGGCGCGACTCGCCCTGACATATGTGTAACAACCCTAATTTTTATACACTTTTTCCAATACAATTTTTTTCAAAATATTTTTTAAAAATCCACAAAGGGGTATTTAAGCCTGAGCACAAGATTTAGGTAATTATTTTTGTTTTTAATTACAAGCTACAAGAATGAAATAACTCCATTTTTAGTGTACAAGAAATTACTTTAAATTTAATGAATACTAGGAGTATTTATTCTTGCTGCTATCAGTTTAAGTAATTAAAAACCACAATAATTACAAGAAGGAGCTTGTAGCTCATTGGTAATACCTTACACTGCTAAACCAAGCCACCGGAGTTCAAATCCCATGCCCCACATTATTTTTGTATTTATTTTGTTTTATTTTTTTTTGGAAGTCAACGGTAAAAAGGCCATAACTCCCGAAATATGTACTGGACAACAAAAAGTAAAAATACCAAGTTGTTCCTCAGGAAAACCCCCGGCCATGGGACCCTTGACTCGGCCCGACTCGGCGCCGCCGGCCGGCGAATCGGCCGACTCGGTCCGGCCGATCCGGCCGGACTTGGCCGGAAGGCCGAGTCACCAACTGAGAAAAGTTGTCTCTTGACTTGGTCAACCCTCTTGCATACTTATTATACCTGGATCGGTTTTGATTTGGCCAATAAATCCCTTTTACTCCTAGGTTTAATGATTTTTAATGAATTTTTAATGTTTTTTATATTTTCTTTTAATATTTTTAATCCAAACCCTAACCCTAGCCTAGCCCTATATAAAGACCCCTATCCTCTACCATTTCACCTCACCACTCTAAGTCTACTCTCTCAAATTCTCGAGAACTCGGTACGAAGAGCAAGAAGCGAAGCGCTGCCGAAATCGACGACAGATTCCGGCGACCGGATCAGAACCTTCGCGACGCTTTCGACGAATCGGCAACCACCACATCCATTAGCTTCATTAGCTTGTCCAAACCGTAAGTCCCAACCCCTCTATCTCTCTTTTCTATAAGTATAAAAATACGACTTTTTGGAACCCGACGGAAATCGGACAAACCGATTTCCGATTCGGTTTTTCTATAAATTTCCACTTGTCACCTAATACATATTATCTACCCATATTTATGTTGACTATTAATCACCCATAAACCAATTTAATCAAACTTTTTCACATGAAATGATAGCTTCTTTGCAAAACCGTATTCTTTTCATACAAATACCATGAAGTTCATTTTTCTTAGTTTAATCAATTACCTCACTCCTAAATATGTTTATCTTGATCACAAAACTTGTAGAACTCAATTTGAATGAAATTTCACACATAAAATGATAACGTTTTCGAATACCGTATTCTTGCGCTATAATACCTTTAAGTTTAACATAGCATGTTTTACCTTTAAAACTTCACCAAAACTTAATATAAGTCACGGGGTAATGACCTACCCCTACACACACTCAATATAACCCTAATTGATAAATATCAAAAAAAATACAGAATACGAAATTACAGGACTTTTCACTAAAATACCCTAATCTTTATAACCTTTATTGTAAGCTTTAAATTGTAAACATTTCTAAGTAAAATCTTTTAATAAAATGAAAGCACGATTGGTCATGGACATCGATCGTTTATCTAAACTGACTTTGTGGTGTCTAGGCTAGGCAAGTGAGCTTGGGTAACTTTAAAAGGCCCGTCTCACGATTCGTGAGCGGATCCCTCCCTCCTCACTTGTACTTACCTGGCCACAATTGGCGGTGAAGAGGCGATTTGAGGCTTCTAATGACTCATCGTTTAGACCTTAGAAATCGGCTAGTTGGTTTAGGAAACCCTAATAACTAAAAATACGGAAAACTATACTTTTTGCAAATAAATACACTATATTAATAAAACCGTTTTCCCAAATGAAAAGTATTTATAAACCTAAGCAAAGCGCCGCTACAACCCACTTTTGGGGAACCTGTTAGGGAAAGTACGGTTCATCGTGCACCCGCAGGCTAGTAGTGCGAGATTCAGACCTCCGCAAGGAGCATTCGGTCTCGAAAGGTTTAAAATACGATATTTAAGGAAAATGAGATTTTTAAAGATAAAATACTCATTTAAAAATTATTCATGTGTTAATATATATATAATTATCATTTAAACACCTATTTTATCATAATATAAAGTTTCCACATTTTTTTAAAAATTACAAGATTAAAAGTTACATTAAAATACCATGAATTTCAGATAAAACAAATAATACTTTTATTAGGATATATTCACTAGAATAACACAAATAAAATTCACATTCATTATAACAATTAAAGACGAATATTAAATACTTGAGGTGTATTTTGAAAACTATACAAAAGTATTTTTACATAAAACCCCCTCAAGTTTCACAAATTACAATAAGGCCCCTAGCTAATATTGAACTTCAAATTCTTTTCTTTTAGTCTGAATCGGGTTAGAGTCTGACTATTCTTGACTCGAATATGATTCAAGTCAATCTATATGCTTTTATATTCCAATACAATTTGAATACATGAATCCATGAACCCAGTTAACAATATATTCCTTTTTGACTGAATCAAACCATGGATATTCATCCATTATCCTAATATTCCAATTACCTGATTATACAGTTGCAACATGTCTACTGATATCATGGTTTTGGTCAGTCAACCAACTTACATATTCCAATACTACAAGACTGTTAAAACATCACGGGGTTTAAGAGGTAGATTGGTACGGAAGATGTTAAAGGTGGCACGAGGTGGTCAGATTAAGACACCTAACCTGAATCCTGTTGCTGTTGTACCGTGGCATAACGGTTCCTTGTACTTTCCATTTGCCCTGATCTCTAGCATATAGAGATCCCCCTCGTATACACTGGCATCCTTCTGTACCAAGCTACAAACAACAGCGTTACACAATGTTCCATAATATTCAACATTATAATACTTTAGAAAATACTGTTACTCTATCATTCTCATTCTTCGTATTCTTTTGGGACTTACCGAGCGACCTGTTCGCTGACGACATTCTATCTCTTTCTTCTTTGAATGTCGTCAGGTGCGTTGGACCAAGCTGAGATCGAGCCCACCAGTGAAGATTTGGAGCAGTTCCAGGCAGACCCAGAGCTCTAGATAATTGTACCTTGTTCTTTCCAGTTTATTTCATTTCCTGTTATGCCACTGTTTAGGCATTGTTTTTTTTCATTCCAGTTGTATTTTCTTTTCCTGCATTGTAAAAAGAATGTTATTAATAAAAGTTGCTGTTATTTCAATATCATTTGTCTCTTGTGATTATTTTATATTGCTTAGCTACGCTTAGCGTATGTACTTCTGAGTACATACGTAGCGGACCTCGTCGCGTCCACTTCGCCGTACACTGGGAAGCGGGGCGTGACAGGTTTTGTTGGTGGCCCATGCAGGTCAGAGCTGTATGAATCCCTGTCATGCAGTTCTGGTCTGCGTGAACAACCTAAGCAATATAACACAAGAACCAGCAACTAAAACATTCTTTACAATTCATGTTCTTTGAAACTTGCAAATCTCTATTCCTTGAATCTTATCATTTCATGTATTTGATTCTGTCCTAATCCAAATTTTTCTTCAGGATTATGGATTCCCCGAACAACACCAGCACCAACATCAACAACACCCCACCAGCACTACCTCTCACACCAGCTGTTCCCGCACCACCCACTGAGCAGACGATGTTATTTGATGCGATCCGTAGTCTTCTCGAGGGACAGCAACAACTTCTGAGCCGTCCTGATAACGATGCACCGGGAGTAAAACAATTCCGGGCTTTGCACCCAAAGCAGTTCTCTGGTAAAGGAAGCCCTCTCGAAGCAGAAGAATGGGCACAAAGCATCGAAGACGATCTGGCAGCAGCCCAAGTGCCAGATAACGCTTGGGTCCGTGTAGCGAAGCTACAGCTCACGGATAATGCTCGCAATTGGTGGAAGGCGGAAGAAACCCGTCTGGCACAGCCGATTGAATGGAAGACAATTCGGGAGAAGTTTGACGCGAAATATTTCCCTGTGACTGCCAGGTTCGCTATGGAGCAGCAGTTTATTCATCTACAGCAAGGATCAATGTGGGAGAAATCGGTAGATGAATACGATGCTGAGTTCACTATGTTGAGCCGGTAAGATATGTCACAATAGTTCAATTTTTAAATATCACATACTACACAGCTAACCCAATCTTTAAGCAGATTCGCGGCACACCTGATACCGACGGACGAGATCAGAGCCCGTCGTTTTCAGCAAGGTTTGGACACAGAGATCAAGGCTGCTCTAGCCACAGGAAAGTTTTTGACTCATGAGGAAGCCCTAGAAGCTGCCCGCAGTTATGAGGCAGTCATAAAAGAGAGGGGCAGACCTCAGTCTGTAGGAGTCAAGCGCCCTGCCAACCAGATGGCAGGTGGAGCCACGTCCAGACCACCCTTCATGCCGAGGCGACCTGGAGTACCAACTCATCGTCCTAGCCCAGCCTTTTGCACTTACTGCAAGAGAACTGGACATATGATGAAGGACTGCCGTCGAGCCAACCGCCTCTGCTTAGTCTGCGGTTCAGCCACTCATGATATTGGATCTTGTCCCCAAAGGCAGAACTCAGTTGCTGCACCCAGGCCAGCAAATACTTATCAGCAGCGACCAGCTCTTCAGGCACCTACTACCAGACTTGCACTGCCTGCACCACCTAGGGGACCACAAGCTGCACTACCTCCTCGACAGTTCCATCAAGCTCAAAGGAACGTTCAGAGGAATGCTCCTCAGGCCAGGAGAAATGCTCCTCAGGCCAGGAGGATTGTGCCGAAGCGCCAGGCTTTCATGATGTCTGTGGAAGAAGCTGAGGCCACTGGCCAAGTCATTACTGGTAAACTGTTTTTGTCACGACCCGCTTCCCAGAGTACGCAAGATTTGGGCACGTGACATAGCCAACCATGCTACCTGTGGGTAGGAAGTATCCATCCACAGTCACATTACGGTTGTACAGATATCAAGAACAGTAAAATAAACTAAACTAATACATGTCCAAATCCATAATAACAAGAATCAATAAACAATAAGTGCGGAAGCTAATGATCCAATACAATGAATAAACAGTATGTCCCATAATGAGGGCTCACATCTGGAAATGAAATGACATAAATGAACTAAACTCTAAAGAACTCACAGTTCAGCCTGCTGGCTGAAGTACTCCTGCTCGGTCGACGACAAAGGTACGGAATCTGGGCCATGCAAAACCCAGACGTCAGCGCGTCATGATATCAAGTATATAGCATAAACATGGTAATAAACAATGCAAGCATGAACATGAATAAAGCAGTAATAAGAAGTAATAAACAGGGTGGTGTGCAGTAGTGACTAAACTGTCCTATCAGGTTTTCTACTCTATTGTCTTTGAAACCAATTGATGAATCGTCGATGTAACTCAATAGTATCCCGTGCGTGCCCGGGACCACGGTCATGATTCTCGGGGCTGAATCCGAGACGTGCCGCTAAGCAGTAAAAGGTAGTAGGATAGATGAGTGATGTCAGCATCAACACTCCGGAGCTGGCCAAGCCCGTAAGACTGATCAGAACAATGTGTCGAACTGTTGAGTTACAAGTCGGTTTCACCTTTGATTTCCCCATACCCCCAAGCTATGTATGTCAGGTCAGGTATTCAGTAGTCAAGGTCTAATGCCAACACAAGTCAAGTAAAGGTAGGTCTGTCTGGATCGACAGCAGGAATGGTTAGGTCTGTCGGCATTAGGCACGAGATCAGGTAACAGGTCAGGTTACGTTCAACAGGTAGAGTCGATATGTACAGGGTGTTGTGTCCGGTGTATCAGTGCATGCGTCAGGTGTATCAAGATCAGTCAATATGTAACGCAATCAGGTATATGATGATAACAGGTATAGCAACAAATAATGAACAGTAGCAGGAAACAGTAAATAACAAATATTATTCTATGTGAACACAGTGATGTTTGTATTTTCATATTAATCCGGTTTACGCACCTTTGAGGTGCAACAGCCACAAGACGAACAATATCAATAATATGCATAATGGAGTTACAGTATTTGAACTAAGTATAATAATTGCCTCATGAGGGGCTTTAACAAATGAAGTGAGGATGATCTAGCAATTTAGGCAAGGATGTGCCAGATTGGTTAATTAGTTAAGGTGTTGATTAAAAGCATACCGGTTAACTACAAGTAGCAACTACAATGGTTTAACATTACGGATGATTGTAATTGTCATCAAGTCGTGTGGTTATAACATATAACAAGATTATTAAGTTTGTAGCATGTTAAGCAAGTATTCGGATACTTGCCTCGGCGGTTCCGCAAACCGAAACGCGGATGCAAAGTCGGTAGAAACCACGATACGGAAGCACGGGCTACGGATCGAGTCCCAACAGAGGTCACTGGAATCACACGGACCAGGGGGCTTCGCTGGAGCGTCGGGTTCGTCAAACGGCACGGTCGGGTCCCGGCAACAACCGAAAATCAAAGTTAGCAACAAGGAGGCGATACGCCAAAACGACCAGCGGGGGTTAAACCAAAAGAAAAGAGAAGGGAACTTACAGGGATACACCAAGGGTGCGACCACGGCGGGTTCGACGGCACTGGAACGCCGGCGAGGCCGCGACGGTGGCTGCAGCAAAGGGAAGTGGCCTCGGGTGAGCAGGGTAGGGTGCTGCGGCGAGTTGGAGAGGGGTGTGGTCGGCTAGGGTGGTCGAGGGGGAAAGGAGGTGGCGCGGGAGACGTCGACGAGGGTCATCGGCGCGGTTTCCGGCGACCTGGAGATGGTGCAGACGTTGGGTGAGGGTCGGGTTCACTGTTCCGGCGAGGGAGGAGGGGGTGACGGCGAGGTCTCGACGAGGAGGGTGCAAGGGAGTCGCGGGAGGCCTCGGCGGTCGGAGTCGACGTCGACGGCGAGGTCGCGAGGGATGGAGGCGTCGGGGAGATGGGTTGCAGGCGCTGGATCGTCGGGAGGACGGGGAAAAGAAGGTAGGTGGGTGCGGTGGAGGTCGTGGTGGTGAGGGCGGCGACGGCGAGGTTGCGGTGGCGGTTGCGCGAGTACGGGCTAGGGTTAGGGTTTGTTTCGTGATGGGAGGAAGATGGTGAGGGAGGCGGCTGCTGAAGGTTACGTAAATATATATATAGAGGAGAGAGAGAGAGATTGGAGAGAGAAAGAGAGAGAGATTGATGGAAGAGAGAGAGAGAGATAGGGAATGGAGAGGCGGGGCCCACGAGCTCAGTAGGAGCTCGTGATTGGCCACGAGAATAGATATAGGGAAATTTTATATGATTCTGCAGGTTTATATAAAGGTTTAGAATATATTTTGTGTAGTATAATAATTTTATATATATTAAATTGAAACGGGCCCTTTTTGGCGCGAAATGAAACATTTCCAAATCGCGCCCGGGTTGCGCCCAAATGTTTCAAATTCAAATTATAGGATTTTAAGCGGGTTCCAAAATTTAAAAAGAGGTGTTTAATGATTAAAATGCATGCCCCCAAGTCGGACACTTGCACGCGCGCGTAGTCGCCCAAACTTGCCCGTTTAGCCAAACGGAACGGAATCTCGACACGCGGACGCTACCACGCGACTAGTGGCGACGAGTAGGCTAACATGGACATCTTAAATTTCATTTTCGGAGTTAAAATTTGTTATGTGCCAAAATGACTTAACCGGGTAAAATTTAGCAATAAACACCAGAAAATCAGGAAAATTGGAAAGAGCGATAAATAACCCTCAACTAGTAATATACATAGTATTATTGGGCTCGGGTGTTACATCATACCCAACTACAAAAGAATTTCGTCCTCGAAATTCCAAGGATACAAGATAACTAACTACTGGAAAAGATAAGGGAATTTCTGCCGGATCTCGTCTTCTCGCTCCAAAGTAGATTCTCCATGCGATCGGTTACCCCAAGAAACTAGCACAAGAGGGATAACCTTGTTCTTAAGAACCTTTTCTCTTCGATCCGTGATCTCGACTGGTCGCTCCTCAAAAGTCAGGTCTTCCCGAACGGTCAACTCCGAGTGATCCAAAACATGGGTCTCATCACGAACATACCTCCGTAGTTGAGACACATGAAATACATCATGAACTCCTGCTAATGACGATGGTAACGCCAACCGGCACGATACCTCTCCGACACGCTCCAATATCTCGAAGGGTCCAACGAATCGGGGACTAAGCTTTCCCCGACTCCCAAATCGAATCACCCCTCTAGTCGGTGATATCTTCAGGAATACCAAATCGCCCACGGCGAACTCTAGAGGTCTTCTTGACGTGTCGGCCCAACTCTTCTGTCTGTCTTGAGCTGCCTTCATATGCTTTCTGATTGTATTCACCTTCTCAACTGTCTGTACCACTAAATCTGGCCCTAGCAACCTTCGTTCACCCACATCATCCCAACATACAGGTGAACGGCACTTACGACCATACAATGCTTCGAACGGGGCCATCTGAATTGTTGCTTGGAAGCTGTTGTTGTACGAAAACTCCACCAGGTGTAGATGATCTTCCCAAGAACCTTTGAAGTCCAACATGCAAGCCCTCAACATATCTTCAAGGGTCTGAATCGTTCTCTCTGATTGTCCATCAGTTTGGGGATGATAAGCTGTGCTGAACTTCAATCGAGTCTCCAAACTTTCTTGTAAACTCCTCCAAAAGTGTGACAAGAACCGAGTGTCCCGGTCGGACACGATGCTTACCGGTACTCCATGCAATCTGACAATCTCCTGCATGTACCGCTCTGCCAAAGTCTCTGTCGATTGACCAACCCGAAACGGAATAAAGTGAGCTGCCTTGGTCAACCGATCGACAATCACCCATACTGCATTGTTGCCCTTTGGACTCCGCGGTAAAGCCGTCACGAAATCCATGGTCATATGTTCCCACTTCCATTGAGGAATCGGAAGTGGTTGCAACAAACCAGCAACCCTTTGGTGTTCAGCCTTGACTTGCTGACACACCAAGCACTTAGCCACGAAGCGAGCGATTTCCCGTTTCATACCTTCCCACCAGAAATGCTGTCGAATATCTCGGTACATCTTGGTCCCTCCTGGATGTACAGAGTAAGCTGAACTGTGTGCCTCCTTCATAAGCTCTTCACGCACATCTCCTTTTGGCACACAAAGACGGCTACCATATCTCAACGAACCATCCTCATGGATCAGTAGATCGGTTCGTAGTCCGGCTCCAACCTGCTCTCGAAACTTTTGCAGTCTAGGATCCTGCGATTGCGCCGCTTTAATCTTCTCAACTAAGGACGATTGTACTTGTAACTGCATCAACTGTCCTGTAGCACGCGGTAGCACAACCTCCAAGTCAAATCTCCGAAACTCCTCAATGATCTCCCTCTGTGCAGTCAATAACTGAATTGCTGGTAACCGACTTAGCGCATCTGGCACGACGTTAACTTTTCCCGGATGGTACTTAAGATCAAGGTCGTAGTCGGCCATCAGCTCCAACCATCTGCGTTGCCTCATGTTCAACTCCTTCTGAGTGAACACATATTTCAAACTCTTGTGATCCGTAAAGACTTCAACTCTCTCGCCCAGAAGGTAGTGTCTCCAAATCTTCAGGGCGAAGATCACGGCTGCAAGCTCCAAGTCGTGAGTCGGATAATTCTGCTCATGAGTCTTCAGCTGTCTCGATGCGTAAGCGACGACTTTCCCATTCTGCATCAAAACACATCCCAATCCCTTTCCAGATGCGTCGCTGTGAATCACCAGTCCTCCTGAATCATCCGGTACGGTTAGGATAGGGGCGGTTATCAGCTTCTGCTTCAACGTCTCGAAGGCCAATGCACATCCATCTGTCCAAACAAACGGTACCTCCTTACGCGTAAGCTTGGTTAACGGCTCAGCTACACGAGCGAAGTTCTCCACAAATCTTCTGTAGTAACCGGCGAGTCCAAGGAAACTTCTTATCTCTGCAACATTCTTTGGAACAGGCCAATCTCGAACTGCTGCAATCTTCTCTGGATCAACGGCGATTCCATCGCCCGACACTACATGCCCCAGAAACTTCACTTCTTCCAACCAGAATTCGCACTTACTCATCTTCGCAAATAATTTCTCCTGTCTCAGCGTTTGCAGTGCGATCCTTAAGTGTTCAGCATGCTCCTCCGGACTCTTCGAGTACACCAGAATGTCGTCAATGAATACCACAATAAACTGGTCCAAGAACGGTGAAAAGTTCCTGTTCATCAAGTCCATAAATATTGCCGGCGCATTAGTCACTCCGAAGGGCATCACTAAATACTCGAAATGCCCATACCGAGTCCGAAACGCCGTCTTGCAAATGTCTTCTGCCTTCACTCGGACCTGATGATATCCTGATCGCAAGTCCAGTTTCGAGAATACCCTCGCGCCACTAAGCTGCTCAAAAAGTTCTCCAATGCGAGGGATCGGGTACTTGTTCTTAATAGTCACCCGGTTTAATTCTCGATAATCGATGCACATTCTTCTCGTGCCGTCTTTCTTCTTTACTAAAAGAACTGGAGCTCCCCAAGGTGAGTTGCTGCTTCGAATCCATCCTTTCTCGAGCAATTCACCAACTTGTTTCTTAACTTCTTCCAATTCCACCGGTGCCATCGGATAAAAGGATTTTGATACTGGCGCTGCACCAGGAATAAGGTCAATCGTGAACTCCACATCTCGCTTTGGCGGTAAGCCCGAAATATCTGCAAATACATCCATAAAGTCGCGGACAACTGCCGGCTCTTCATTACTATCCACTACCATAGCCGCAAGAACATTGTTCGTCGGCCTAGCCCTAAACTCGACCGGCCCGACAGAACTGCTTCCTTACCGCAACTGCTGTCTGCATCGTTGGTCGCGAAAGGTCCAGCGAGACTACTGAGTCTCGTCCACTCCGCTGCACGCACGTCCACGGTTGCTCCATTCTGCCTTAGTCCGATAAATTTCTCCTCCATTTCCTCCCGTGCAGTCCGCGGGAAGAACTTTTCCAAGAAACCTTTAGAGAAATCCGCCCAACTGATTGGCTTGGACAAGCGGGTTTCCTCCACCAGTCACCACTCTCGGGCGTAATCCACCAGCTGAATGCGCACCACATCAACTCTCTTGTCGTCTGGGATCTGTGCCGCAATCAGTAAATTCTCCGTGTCTACTAGCCACTGCTCGGCTGGCAACGGCTCCTCCAGAAAAGTGAAAGTAGATGGATCCAAAAGTCTGAAATCTGCTACGGTCCTTACTCGGTCAACTGGTCTAGTTCCAACAACGTTTACAGACTGCTGAACGATCTGCAAACCTTCCTGAAACAAGTCCGCTTGCTGCTGGATCAGCTCGGTCTGTTTCTTTGATTTCCAGCATTTCTCTTATCACTCCAAGCATGGCGGCTTCGTTCACACGCCTCTGGTACGTCTTCAACTTCTTACCTGTCATAATCCTGAACTCAAAACACCCAGCATTAGCATGATGATAGATTCTGAATGTGAATCAAGGCTAGAACTCCAAGATACTTAAATAGAGTACCGCATTGTAGCTATGCCGCGGTATCATAGCCGCAATTACTTAACTCCACCCAAGTCGCCTAAGTCCTAGAGATAACAAGAAGTTAGGTTTTCGAATTGACAATGCAAAGTAAGTTTGCATGTCGACATGATCCGGAAGAAGGATTCAAGGAGGGTAAAACGGTCAAGGTGGCTGGACATGTTTCCTAATCACGGGTATCCTGATTCGTGTATCAGGTGCAATACCCAACTACAAAGAATCAACCCAATTAACCTGGCTCTGATACCATAAAACCATGTCACGACCCGCTTCCCAGAGTACGCAAGATTTGGGCACGTGACATAGCCAACCATGCTACCTGTGGGTAGGAAGTATCCATCCACAGTCACATTACGGTTGTACAGATATCAAGAACAGTAAAATAAACTAAACTAATACATGTCCAAATCCATAATAACAAGAATCAATAAACAATAAGTGCGGAAGCTAATGATCCAATACAATGAATAAACAGTATGTCCCATAATGAGGGCTCACATCTGGAAATGAAATGACATAAATGAACTAAACTCTAAAGAACTCACAGTTCAGCCTGCTGGCTGAAGTACTCCTGCTCGGTCGACGACAAAGGTACGGAATCTGGGCCATGCAAAACCCAGACGTCAGCGCGTCATGATATCAAGTATATAGCATAAACATGGTAATAAACAATGCAAGCATGAACATGAATAAAGCAGTAATAAGAAGTAATAAACAGGGTGGTGTGCAGTAGTGACTAAACTGTCCTATCAGGTTTTCTACTCTATTGTCTTTGAAACCAATTGATGAATCGTCGATGTAACTCAATAGTATCCCGTGCGTGCCCGGGACCACGGTCATGATTCTCGGGGCTGAATCCGAGACGTGCCGCTAAGCAGTAAAAGGTAGTAGGATAGATGAGTGATGTCAGCATCAACACTCCGGAGCTGGCCAAGCCCGTAAGACTGATCAGAACAATGTGTCGAACTGTTGAGTTACAAGTCGGTTTCACCTTTGATTTCCCCATACCCCCAAGCTATGTATGTCAGGTCAGGTATTCAGTAGTCAAGGTCTAATGCCAACACAAGTCAAGTAAAGGTAGGTCTGTCTGGATCGACAGCAGGAATGGTTAGGTCTGTCGGCATTAGGCACGAGATCAGGTAACAGGTCAGGTTACGTTCAACAGGTAGAGTCGATATGTACAGGGTGTTGTGTCCGGTGTATCAGTGCATGCGTCAGGTGTATCAAGATCAGTCAATATGTAACGCAATCAGGTATATGATGATAACAGGTATAGCAACAAATAATGAACAGTAGCAGGAAACAGTAAATAACAAATATTATTCTATGTGAACACAGTGATGTTTGTATTTTCATATTAATCC
Source organism: Agapanthus africanus (assembly GCA_030015575.1). Taxonomy (NCBI): domain Eukaryota; kingdom Viridiplantae; phylum Streptophyta; class Magnoliopsida; order Asparagales; family Amaryllidaceae; genus Agapanthus; species Agapanthus africanus. The sequence goes on from CM057348.1 coordinate 62,982,496, forward strand.
GGTTTACGCACCTTTGAGGTGCAACAGCCACAAGACGAACAATATCAATAATATGCATAATGGAGTTACAGTATTTGAACTAAGTATAATAATTGCCTCATGAGGGGCTTTAACAAATGAAGTGAGGATGATCTAGCAATTTAGGCAAGGATGTGCCAGATTGGTTAATTAGTTAAGGTGTTGATTAAAAGCATACCGGTTAACTACAAGTAGCAACTACAATGGTTTAACATTACGGATGATTGTAATTGTCATCAAGTCGTGTGGTTATAACATATAACAAGATTATTAAGTTTGTAGCATGTTAAGCAAGTATTCGGATACTTGCCTCGGCGGTTCCGCAAACCGAAACGCGGATGCAAAGTCGGTAGAAACCACGATACGGAAGCACGGGCCACGGATCGAGTCCCAACAGAGGTCACTGGAATCACACGGACCAGGGGGCTTCGCTGGAGCGTCGGGTTCGTCAAACGGCACGGTCGGGTCCCGGCAACAACCGAAAATCAAAGTTAGCAACAAGGAGGCGATACGCCAAAACGACCAGCGGGGGTTAAACCAAAAGAAAAGAGAAGGGAACTTACAGGGATACACCAAGGGTGCGACCACGGCGGGTTCGACGGCACTGGAACGCCGGCGAGGCCGCGACGGTGGCTGCAGCAAAGGGAAGTGGCCTCGGGTGAGCAGGGTAGGGTGCTGCGGCGAGTTGGAGAGGGGTGTGGTCGGCTAGGGTGGTCGAGGGGGAAAGGAGGTGGCGCGGGAGACGTCGACGAGGGTCGTCGGCGCGGTTTCCGGCGACCTGGAGATGGTGCAGACGTTGGGTGAGGGTCGGGTTCACTGTTCCGGCGAGGGAGGAGGGGGTGACGGCGAGGTCTCGACGAGGAGGGTGCAAGGGAGTCGCGGGAGGCCTCGGCGGTCGGAGTCGACGTCGACGGCGAGGTCGCGAGGGATGGAGGCGTCGGGGAGATGGGTTGCAGGCGCTGGATCGTCGGGAGGACGGGGAAAAGAAGGTAGGTGGGTGCGGTGGAGGTCGTGGTGGTGAGGGCGGCGACGGCGAGGTTGCGGTGGCGGTTGCGCGAGTACGGGCTAGGGTTAGGGTTTGTTTCGTGATGGGAGGAAGATGGTGAGGGAGGCGGCTGCTGAAGGTTACGTAAATATATATATAGAGGAGAGAGAGAGAGATTGGAGAGAGAAAGAGAGAGAGATTGATGGAAGAGAGAGAGAGAGATAGGGAATGGAGAGGCGGGGCCCACGAGCTCAGTAGGAGCTCGTGATTGGCCACGAGAATAGATATAGGGAAATTTTATATGATTCTGCAGGTTTATATAAAGGTTTAGAATATATTTTGTGTAGTATAATAATTTTATATATATTAAATTGAAACGGGCCCTTTTTGGCGCGAAATGAAACATTTCCAAATCGCGCCCGGGTTGCGCCCAAATGTTTCAAATTCAAATTATAGGATTTTAAGCGGGTTCCAAAATTTAAAAAGAGGTGTTTAATGATTAAAATGCATGCCCCCAAGTCGGACACTTGCACGCGCGCGTAGTCGCCCAAACTTGCCCGTTTAGCCAAACGGAACGGAATCTCGACACGCGGACGCTACCACGCGACTAGTGGCGACGAGTAGGCTAACATGGACATCTTAAATTTCATTTTCGGAGTTAAAATTTGTTATGTGCCAAAATGACTTAACCGGGTAAAATTTAGCAATAAACACCAGAAAATCAGGAAAATTGGAAAGAGCGATAAATAACCCTCAACTAGTAATATACATAGTATTATTGGGCTCGGGTGTTACAGTTTTTCTCAAACTCAACTTTTAGTTTGGTTACCTACACACTTCCCTATACCTGAACCTATCCCATACACCTTAGGTACAATCCTAGTAGCTTCACTACCTGCACTTGCACTGTTTGATACTGGGGCATCCCACTGCTTTATGTCGCAACGGTTTGTCCGAACCCATGCGATTCCAGTCTCACCGCTTGTATCCAGCTGGAACGTCAGTTCTGGAAATGGTGTTCTAAAGGCAACTATGGGATACAGCATGTGTCCAGTCATCGTCTGCAGTCGAGAGTTTTTCGCCGACTTCAAAGTACTGGACATACCAAACTTCGATGTGGTTCTAGGAATGGACTGGCTTGGAACCTTTTATGCTACCATCGACTGTCGTCAAAGGAGGGTAGTATTTGAGATTCCAGATCATCCGGTCTTCTATTTCAAGAGTGGAGATCGTACATTGGAGCCAAGTACTTACAAAGCGAAGCCAAAGGAAGCAGTAGTTGCAGCAGCTCATGCAGAGGAAGAATCAAGACCGGAGGTAGTTCGAGAGTTCGACGACATATTCCCTGACGATATATCAGGTTTGCCTCCCGATCGAGCTCTTGAATTCAGTATTGACTTAGTACCAGGAGCACAACCAGTGATCAAAGCACCGTATAGACTAAGTCCGGAAGGATTGAAGGAAGTTCGAACACAGTTGGACGAATTACTGGCGAAAGGATGGATTCGTCCCAGCACTTCAAGTTGGGGAGCACCTGTACTGTTGGTGAAGAAGAAGGAAGGCTCATACAGAATGTGCATCGACTATAGGGCCTTGAACGAAGTTACTATAAAGAACAAGTATCCTCTCCCGCGCATCGACGATTTGTTCGATCAGCTAAGTGGATCTTGTGTCTTCTCTAAACTAGATCTTCGTTCAGGTTATCATCAAGTGAAGGTCAAGGAGGCTGATATTCACAAAACAGCTTTCAGAACTCGCTATGGACATTACGAATTTCTAGTAATGCCATTTGGAGTGACCAATGCACCAGCAATCTTCATGAACCTTATGAACCAAGTTTTCCGGGAGTATTTAGACAGGTTCGTTGTCATCTTCATCGACGACATCCTGGTATATTCTAAGAATCGGAAGGAGCATGCGGAGCACTTACGAATTGTCCTGGAAACACTTCGACAACATAAGCTTTATGCCAAGTACAGCAAGTGCGAGTTTTGGCTAAAACAAGTTGGTTTTCTTGGACACATCGTATCAGGAGAAGGGATTTCTGTAGATCCAGCAAAGGTTTCAGCAGTCAGCGAATGGCCTACACCAAAATCAGTGAAGGATATTCGGAGTTTCTTGGGCTTAGCTGGATATTACAGAAGATTCATTGAAGGCTTTTCGAAGATAGCAACACCCCTGACCAAGCTCACAAGAAAAGATGAAGAATTTGTGTGGTCAGAAGCATGCGAGCAAGCTTTCGTAGAACTCAAGTCAAGACTGACATCTGCACCTATTCTCGTCATACCGGATCAAACCGGAGGATTCGAAGTACATTGTGATGCATCTGGTAAGGGACTAGGATGTGTTCTACATCAGCACGGTAAGGTTGTGGCTTATGCTTCAAGACAACTGAAGACTCATGAGCGCAATTATCCGACGCATGATCTAGAGTTGGCAGCCGTTATTTTTGCTCTCAAGATTTGGCGCCACTACTTACTTGGTGAACGAGTGAACATCTACACAGATCATAAAAGTCTGAAGTACGTGTTTACTCAGAAGGAGTTGAATATGCGGCAGAGAAGATGGTTAGAACTTATGGCGGACTTCGACATCAATTTGCAATATCATCCAGGAAAAGTGAACGTAGTACCTGATGCTCTTAGTCGCCAACCATTATCAATGAATCTCACCGCCCAGTGGAAGCTTCAGCAGGACCTACATCAGATGGAGATTGAACTAGTCATGCCAGGTGATGTTTCAAATTTGATGAATCTACAAATCCAATCAACTATTGTCAATCAGATCAAAGCAGCTCAAGCCAGCGATGCTAAATTGCAAAAGATCAGAGAACAAGTGGAGGATGGACTCAGAACAGATTTCATCATCCATGAAGATGGATCTTTGAGATACGGCAGTAGATTGTGTGTACCAAAGGGTCCTGTTCGGAAAGAGTTAATGAAAGAAGCTCACAGCTCTCCCTATTCAGTACATCCTGGAGGTACCAAAATGTACAAAGATCTACGTCAGAATTATTGGTGGCATGGAATGAAGCGTGAAGTAGCCAGGAGTGTCGCAAAATGCTTGGTGTGTCAGCAAGTAAAGGCTGAACATCACAGGACAGCTGGACTACTTCAACCGTTACCAATCCCAGAATGGAAGTGGCAGCACATCACGATGGACTTTGTAACTGCTCTTCCTCGCAGCACAAAGGGTAACGATGCGATTTGGGTCATTGTGGATCGACTCACAAAGTCGGCTCACTTCATCCCATTTCGAGTTGGCCAATCAACTGAGACATTAGCGAAGAAGTACATGGAGGTAATAATCTAAATTAAGATTTAAACTCTTCATAACATACTATCTCTGATACCCATGAACTCATACAGGAAATTGTGAGACTTCATGGAGTACCGGTCTGCATTGTCTCCGATCGTGACACCAGGTTCCGATCGCAATTTTGGCAAAGTCTGCAAGCTAGCTTGGGAACAAGTCTGAACTTCAGCACGGCTTATCATCCACAAACAGATGGTCAGTCGGAACGAACTATTCAGATCTTGGAGGATATGCTCAGAGCATGTATGCTCGACTTCAAGGGATCTTGGGAAGATCACCTGCATCTTGTGGAGTTTGCGTACAACAACAGCTACCAAGCAAGTATAGGAATGGCACCTTTTGCAGCTTTATATGGAAGGAAGTGTCGATCGCCATTAAGTTGGGACGACATCGGACATAGAGAACTCCTTGGACCAGAGATGATAGTAGCAACCGTTGATGTGGTTCGTACTATCAGGGAAAGAATGCGCATAGCCCAAGATAGACAGAAACACTGGGCAGATGCGAAGAGACGACACTTGGAGTTCCAGCCAGGAGATCATGTATTCCTGAAAATCTCTCCGAACCGCGGAGTGATCAGATTTGGAAGACGGGGGAAGTTGAGTCCAAGATACATTGGACCGTTCGATATACTCGAACGAGTCGGTGAAGTGGCATATCGTTTAGCGCTTCCACCCTCATTGGAAGGAGTGCATAACGTGTTCCACATATCTCAACTCAGAAGGTATGTGAGTGACCCCAGCCATGTACTTGATCATTCCGAACTTACGATACAGCCCGATTTGTCTTGTGAGCAACAACCTGTGGAGATCCTGGACAGAAAAGTGAAGACACTTCGGAACAAAGAAGTTAATTTGGTCCGGGTAATGTGGAGGAAAGACACTCCAGGAGAATCCACGTGGGAAAGGGAAGATGAGATGCGTGCAAGATATCCGCACCTTTTTATAATCTAGTCCTTAAATAAAAGTTGTAAATTTCGAGGACGAAATTTTTATAAGGAGGGTAGAATGTAACAACCCTAATTTTTATACACTTTTTCCAATACAATTTTTTTCAAAATATTTTTTAAAAATCCACAAAGGGGTATTTAAGCCTGAGCACAAGATTTAGGTAATTATTTTTGTTTTTAATTACAAGCTACAAGAATGAAATAACTCCATTTTTAGTGTACAAGAAATTACTTTAAATTTAATGAATACTAGGAGTATTTATTCTTGCTGCTATCAGTTTAAGTAATTAAAAACCACAATAATTACAAGAAGGAGCTTGTAGCTCATTGGTAATACCTTACACTGCTAAACCAAGCCACCGGAGTTCAAATCCCATGCCCCACATTATTTTTGTATTTATTTTGTTTTATTTTTTTTTGGAAGTCAACGGTAAAAAGGCCATAACTCCCGAAATATGTACTGGACAACAAAAAGTAAAAATACCAAGTTGTTCCTCAGGAAAACCCCCGGCCATGGGACCCTTGACTCGGCCCGACTCGGCGCCGCCGGCCGGCGAATCGGCCGACTCGGTCCGGCCGATCCGGCCGGACTTGGCCGGAAGGCCGAGTCACCAACTGAGAAAAGTTGTCTCTTGACTTGGTCAACCCTCTTGCATACTTATTATACCTGGATCGGTTTTGATTTGGCCAATAAATCCCTTTTACTCCTAGGTTTAATGATTTTTAATGAATTTTTAATGTTTTTTATATTTTCTTTTAATATTTTTAATCCAAACCCTAACCCTAGCCTAGCCCTATATAAAGACCCCTATCCTCTACCATTTCACCTCACCACTCTAAGTCTACTCTCTCAAATTCTCGAGAACTCGGTACGAAGAGCAAGAAGCGAAGCGCTGCCGAAATCGACGACAGATTCCGGCGACCGGATCAGAACCTTCGCGACGCTTTCGACGAATCGGCAACCACCACATCCATTAGCTTCATTAGCTTGTCCAAACCGTAAGTCCCAACCCCTCTATCTCTCTTTTCTATAAGTATAAAAATACGACTTTTTGGAACCCGACGGAAATCGGACAAACCGATTTCCGATTCGGTTTTTCTATAAATTTCCACTTGTCACCTAATACATATTATCTACCCATATTTATGTTGACTATTAATCACCCATAAACCAATTTAATCAAACTTTTTCACATGAAATGATAGCTTCTTTGCAAAACCGTATTCTTTTCATACAAATACCATGAAGTTCATTTTTCTTAGTTTAATCAATTACCTCACTCCTAAATATGTTTATCTTGATCACAAAACTTGTAGAACTCAATTTGAATGAAATTTCACACATAAAATGATAACGTTTTCGAATACCGTATTCTTGCGCTATAATACCTTTAAGTTTAACATAGCATGTTTTACCTTTAAAACTTCACCAAAACTTAATATAAGTCACGGGGTAATGACCTACCCCTACACACACTCAATATAACCCTAATTGATAAATATCAAAAAAATACAGAATACGAAATTACAGGACTTTTCACTAAAATACCCTAATCTTTATAACCTTTATTGTAAGCTTTAAATTGTAAACATTTCTAAGTAAAATCTTTTAATAAAATGAAAGCACGATTGGTCATGGACATCGATCGTTTATCTAAACTGACTTTGTGGTGTCTAGGCTAGGCAAGTGAGCTTGGGTAACTTTAAAAGGCCCGTCTCACGATTCGTGAGCGGATCCCTCCCTCCTCACTTGTACTTACCTGGCCACAATTGGCGGTGAAGAGGCGATTTGAGGCTTCTAATGACTCATCGTTTAGACCTTAGAAATCGGCTAGTTGGTTTAGGAAACCCTAATAACTAAAAATACGGAAAACTATACTTTTTGCAAATAAATACACTATATTAATAAAACCGTTTTCCCAAATGAAAAGTATTTATAAACCTAAGCAAAGCGCCGCTACAACCCACTTTTGGGGAACCTGTTAGGGAAAGTACGGTTCATCGTGCACCCGCAGGCTAGTAGTGCGAGATTCAGACCTCCGCAAGGAGCATTCGGTCTCGAAAGGTTTAAAATACGATATTTAAGGAAAATGAGATTTTTAAAGATAAAATACTCATTTAAAAATTATTCATGTGTTAATATATATATAATTATCATTTAAACACCTATTTTATCATAATATAAAGTTTCCACATTTTTTTAAAAATTACAAGATTAAAAGTTACATTAAAATACCATGAATTTCAGATAAAACAAATAATACTTTTATTAGGATATATTCACTAGAATAACACAAATAAAATTCACATTCATTATAACAATTAAAGACGAATATTAAATACTTGAGGTGTATTTTGAAAACTATACAAAAGTATTTTTACATAAAACCCCCTCAAGTTTCACAAATTACAATAAGGCCCCTAGCTAATATTGAACTTCAAATTCTTTTCTTTTAGTCTGAATCGGGTTAGAGTCTGACTATTCTTGACTCGAATATGATTCAAGTCAATCTATATGCTTTTATATTCCAATACAATTTGAATACATGAATCCATGAACCCAGTTAACAATATATTCCTTTTTGACTGAATCAAACCATGGATATTCATCCATTATCCTAATATTCCAATTACCTGATTATACAGTTGCAACATGTCTACTGATATCATGGTTTTGGTCAGTCAACCAACTTACATATTCCAATACTACAAGACTGTTAAAACATCACGGGGTTTAAGGGGTAGATTGGTACGGAAGATGTTAAAGGTGGCACGAGGTGGTCAGATTAAGACACCTAACCTGAATCTTGTTGCTGTTGTACCGTGGCATAACGGTTCCTTGTACTTTCCATTTGCCCTGATCTCTAGCATATAGAGATCCCCCTCGTATACACTGGCATCCTTCTGTACCAAGCTACAAACAACAGCGTTACACAATGTTCCATAATATTCAACATTATAATACTTTAGAAAATACTGTTACTCTATCATTCTCATTCTTCGTATTCTTTTGGGACTTACCGAGCGACCTGTTCGCTGACGACATTCTATCTCTTTCTTCTTTGAATGTCGTCAGGTGCGTTGGACCAAGCTGAGATCGAGCCCACCAGTGAAGATTTGGAGCAGTTCCAGGCAGACCCAGAGCTCTAGATAATTGTACCTTGTTCTTTCCAGTTTATTTCATTTCCTGTTATGCCACTGTTTAGGCATTGTTTTTTTTCATTCCAGTTGTATTTTCTTTTCCTGCATTGTAAAAAGAATGTTATTAATAAAAGTTGCTGTTATTTCAATATCATTTGTCTCTTGTGATTATTTTATATTGCTTAGCTACGATTAGCGTATGTACTTCTGAGTACATACGTAGCGGACCTCGTCGCGTCCACTTCGCCGTACACTGGGAAGCGGGGCGTGACAATATGCGCCGCCCTAGGGTATCCAAAGCTGCCGGCGGCTGCACGGGTATAGCGGCAATCGAAGGCTGAAGGAGGCCCTCCGAAGTCCAATTAACCACCTCCACGGCATAGTTCACCAGGGGTGCATCTGCATATGGGATCGCCGAGATAGGCTCCGAAGGCGTCGCACAAGAAAAGCTCTGGCGGCCTCTGATAATCTGGTCGTACCATCTACCCCACAAGTGAAGATTTTTGTGTTCCGGGTCATGGTCTTTGATGAGCGCGAGAACCTCCCGGTCCACAGGCACCTCAAGGAATGCTCCCTCTGAACGGACAAACGGAAACGAAGTGTCAAAAGACATATCGCCTGCGCAAAAAGGGACAAAAATCAACTATCATTACTATAATTTAATTTAAATTCTGACACTTGGTACTTTAAAATTTGTACCACACTGCAATCCAGTGGAGATGGACCAAAGGGGGCCCACAAAATCTGGATGACAATTCATCAATTAATAATTAATAGAACAGCCTCATCATTTGATGAGACTGTTAATTAACTGAGGAAATCCTCAAGAAAATTCTCATTAAATGAGAGATCCCTCGGAAAAAGGAGAAAATCTCTCTTTGAGAGCAATGCTCTATGACAGAGTGACACTTGTCAAACTCGGATCATAAAGGAATAAAATTCCTCAAGAGCCTGGCTCTGTAATGATGATGGAAAAATCCATCAGAAAAGAATTAATTAAAATTAGTTTTTATGAATTTAAAAATTCTGGGATCTTCAAGATCCATGAACAAACTCTTAAGAGTTCTTCACAAGAGATTAAGAAATCTACATGTTATCAAAAGAGCAGAGCTCTGTTCATGGGCTAAGAAATCCCAGGAAAAGATCTCTTTAGATATATGGGTTCAGAAGAGCAAAGCTCTGTTAATGAAACCCTAAAAGGATTTTCTTTAGATCTAAGATCTATGAAGAGCAAGGCTCTGTTAATGGGTAAATCCCTAATTTATTAAAAGTTTTAAATTTTAACTAAAATTTTAACAGAGTTCTGACTCTTAAAAGGTTCTTAAATAAGAGAGCTATGCTCTGTGGGAGAATGAAATTCTTAGAAGAGATAATTCTCAAGAAGAAGATGAAAATCATCTAAGGGTCCAAAGGTCCTATTTATAGGCATTGAAATGCCTCTTCAACTTCTGAGTTGATCCAAGAGCGCAGATGCTGCCACAGCTGCATTCGCGTGTGCGCCACGTGAGCGCAACGGTGGGGGGGCATTTGCTTCCCCCAATCAGAGCAAAACTCTATTTTGAAATTCAAAATTCAAAAATTGAAGCAACGCTTCAGATCCAGCGCTAGGTATGCTGCGCGCCACGTGTCAAACACGGATGTGCTACAGCCAGGTGCGTTGCGCCCTAGACAGTGCACCATGTGTGCGCTAGCGCTAGGCGCGCTGCGCGCCACGTGTCAGACACGGGTGCGCTAGCGCAGGCTGCGCTGCGCTCTGGGTAGCGCACCACGTGTCAAACGTAGGTGCGCTAGCGCAAAGTGCGCTGCGCTCTGAGCAGCGCACCACGTGCAAAGCACGGGTGCGCCAGCGTTAGAATTATAAAATTCCCCACCCTTAAATCAAAAGATCTAATAAATAATGATAAATCATTAATCAGAATTAAAATTCTGTTATAGAAAGATTTTCTTTCAATCTTGTTAAAAATAAGAAGATTGCCTTCTGTAAAATGGAAGCCCTAGGATCAAAGATCCAATGGTGGGGAAACATCCCCAAATCAATCAGAGAAAAATCTCTTTAACTGATTCAACAAATCAACTTGCCTTATATAAAAGCCCCAAGACTTAAAGTCTGATATAGAGAAACCCCCCTATAAACTTTGAGAAATTCAAAGAAAGAAGTGCAAGCTCTCGGCAAAAGAAGATTATTTCTTCAAGGTAAAGATCATGAACGATGAACACAGAAATGAAATCATCTCATAAAAAGAAGAATCATCTTCTTAAAAGATCATAGATCTACAAAGACCAAGGTCTTTCATAAAAAAGATCAAAAGATCTCATCACATAATAAAAGAAGAACATATTCTTCACACAGATCATTGATCTATAAAGGCAAAGCCCTTTCAAAAAATAAGAACTATTGTTCTTGAATTTTGAGACAAAATCTCTTTTAAAAGAACATAAATTTGTTCACAGATCATAAAATTGATCAACATGCGCTTTGCGCTATTGAAATGCGCCTTGAGCTATTGAAATGCGCCTTGCGCTCTTGAACAGCGCTTCTGCGCTCTGTGGACCGGTGCTCAGCACCAAAATGTACCACGTGTCAACCACGTATGCAATTTGCGCTTTGCGCTTCTGAAATAGTGCACTGCGCTTATGGGCTGGCGCTCAGCGCCAAGCGCGCCACGTGTCACTCAAGTGTGTGCCACTAAATTAATAGCGCAATGCGCTCATAGACTAGCGCTTAGCGCTCATAAACTGGCGCAATGCGCCCATCATCTGGCGCTTAGCACCAAGCGCGACACGTGTCCCTTACATATGCGCCACGTGGCAGAAGCGCACTGCGCTTTTTAATCGGCGCAAAGCGCCTAGCGCACCATAGGTTGCGCTGACAGAACACAAATTGTTCTTTAATGAGCCAGAGCTTTGCTGAATGCTTTGCATTCAATACAGGACAAAAGAAAAGATCTAATGCTCAGCATTATTAAAAGGGCCAAGCCCAAATAAAGGCTCAATAGCCAGAACAATAAAATGTTAAACATTCATTGGACTTAGCCCAATATTGGCCATAAGTCCTCAACTTATATTTAATTGAGCCCGTCTGCTCATAAATATTTAACAGATCTTAGTTCTAAATTGGACTACAGATCTTTCAACCAACTCACACCGGTTCGAGGGTACATCTCTTTACTCCTCTGATATCTGTCGTTGTAATCTTTCAACGTCTTCAGAGAGGTGACGGGTCCCGACAACCACACATTTCACGGACTGTGGGGTCCTTAAACTCATGGACTATGATGTCCTTAAACTTTATAGACTATGACGTTTTTAAACTACGGACTGTGGGGTCCTTAAACTCATGGACTACGATGTCCCTAACCTCAGACTGTGGGGTCCCTTTAAGCCCACGGACTATGATGTCCTTAACCTGGACCGAAACGTTCTTAAACTAACGTTGGAGCGTAATGTCCTTAAACTAATCGACCGCAATGTCCCTAAACTAAACAATAGAGTCCAAATGCTCTTTTGTTGGATCTAAACGATCCCGTTAAGTTGATCTTAGTCTAAAATGAGACCAACGTATCATTAACAAACGTTTAAGTTGATCTTAGTCTCAAATGAGGCTAACGTATCCTTAAACCCAACCCCCAAACCCAAATCTAAGAAGATACGGATTTGGACTAATCCACACCCTATGGGCGACAACATAAATTAGTCTCCGTATACAATCCATGGGCAATCACAAACAAAACAAACACACACGACACGAAGTGACCATCTGGAGAAGGAGAAAGTTGTTACCGCGATGCGGTAGCGTAATTAACTGCAGGGGATTACGCCTGTAGAGAAGAGCGTCCCCACAATCAAAAACCCCTCAAATGAGGGGGAATCTGACGAAGTCTGCTATATCGTCCGCATCCGTTTAAACCTTTGATACATGGTGTCATAAATCAACTTGGCATCTTCGGAGAGGTGGACGGATATCACCAATTAGCATCTGCCCCGAATTTCAGGCCTGACGTCCCAACATCCGGGTCGCGTCCTTCAGCGGGGAACACCCTAATCGCCGCTCTTTCTCCTCATGGCTCCCAGGTATTGGCAGGCATCGCAAGTGTCACAACGGCTCTCGTCAAATCAAGGGACGAAGCCATGGGCGCAGAGACTATCCCTTTGCGGGGAAGCGAAGAAGCCGCAACGACTGGTGATATTTCCGTCGCGGTTTTGGTTGATGACCCCTCAAGTAGGTCTTGGGCCATTGTTTGCTTTTTATTTCGCAATCCCTTTCAGTCCTTTCTGATGACATTTTGTTTGTTTTGAATGTAGGTGTGGTGAGCGTTGAGGTTGTGCCACCCGAAGAAGCGTCACCAGTTGCTGCTCTGACGGTAGCCGTCCCTTCGGCTTCTCTCTTGTCCTCTCAAATGCTGGAAGGTATGGGTTTGAGATTTACCTGGTCAAATTGTGGATATCATCTTCCTTGTACTAACAGTACATTGTCTCAACTTTGCAGGTATCCTTTTTGACCACCTATATCAGGTGCTGAGCCCGAATTTCTCCTTCTAGTCGGAGATTGCTCCATCTGGTTATATTGGTGAGTATAGTCTTTTGCTAATATCTCTTTTCCTTTCTTTTACGGGCAGCCAAGTCGTTGCTAATTTTTCTTTGCATTGATTGCAGCATTACAGATTGAAGGAGGGGACGAGAGAATAGTCGCGCCACCGGTACTCCCAAGTTTGCCACCTGTCGTAGCCGGTATAGTAGCCTTCATCGCTCGTGTGGTTTCTTTAGTTCACGAGTCAGCTTTTAACCGTAATTTATCTTTCAGCAATCGCACCGGCTCTTGCTCCCTTCGAGTCTCGCATCCTAATACCGGCAGGGCCCTTTTCTAGATATCAATCTTCCAAAAGCGCTGTGACCAGCCTGCGTATGTTGAGTGAATCTATCGAGGAGCTTGACGCGGAGGCCCCTACATTCGCTGCAGATTTTGCTGCCGAGGTTAATCCAATGCTGGCGACGCTCGTGAACTTCCATAATGAAGGCGTCGTTGAGTCTTGGGTTAATCACTGCAGGAAAATTGAGGCCTGCCTGCATGAGCTTGAGCTCAGGCGTCCTGCTCCCGAGGTTCTGGCTCTGAACTCTCAGCGGGCTGCGTGGGTTGAGCAAAGTGCCATTTTCCTTCGCCATTTTGAACAAGAAGCGACCCTCAAGTGAAAAGAATGTGAGGCGACTTCCGTTGAGTCTGTCCAACTACGCGCTCAGGTCGAAGCGAATGCTGCGCAGCTGAACTCTATTTTTGAAAACCTCCAACGATATATTTCTGATGGGCTGGTGCTGAGGAAAAAGCTTGACTTCACTGAGTAGGTTACGCAGAGTCAGGAAGTTGCTCGGCAAGAAATCGATAAGAAGTTTTCATCCTGCTTACAGCAACGGACTCAAATTGAAGCGGAGTTGGCACGGCGGCTGATGATGAGAAGGAGCTGAGAGGAGTGCGCGAGTGGCTTGCTGATTTGTTAAAATCGCCTCCTTCTCAATAGTCGTCTTTTTATCGATTGTACATTTGTAATCTTTGAATAACATGTATTCATTCTTTTTTTTTATGATGTACCTTGTATTCGATTGACTTTATGAAAAAAGACACATTTTCCTTATCTCCCACTGTCGCTATTTTCTCTTTGTTGTGTTATTGACATGTTACTTTAGCAAATGTGGCCTATAGATAGTAGATAACAGTCCATCTTAGCCACTTTATAGGGTAGCAATGGCTTGGGAAGCAGGTTCGGGTCTGCTGCCTAAGACTTTTCAACTTTATGAGCCATGAGAGTCTCATAAAGACTTTTCTCCCTACGAGTCGAGAGGATCTCGTAGGTGTATTTTCTCCTTAGGAATCGTGAGGATTTCTAAGTGTGCTTTCTCTTGAGAGTCGTAAAGATCTCGCAAGAGAATTTTCTCCCTTACAAGTCGAGAGGACTCGTAAGTGGTTGATGAGTTGACTTATTCCCGAGTCGAAGCGTTGCTTCGGCGGGGAGGTTGAGGGTTGACTTGTTCCCGAGTCGAAGCGTTGCTTCGACGGGGAGGTTGAGGGTTGACTTTCTCCATTTTCTACGGTGTCGGGATCGACTTTCTCCGTTTTCTACGGTGTCGGGATCGACTTTCTCCGTTTTCTACGGTGTCGGGGTCGACTTTCTCCGTTTTATACGGTGTCGGGATCGACTTTCTCCGTTTTCTACGGTGTCGGGATCGACTTTCTCCGTTTTCTACGGTGTCGGGGATCGACTTTCTCCGTTTTCTACGGTGTCGGGGATCGACTTTCTCCGTTTTCTACGGTATCGGGGATCGACTTTCTCCATTTTTTACGGTGTCGGGGATCGACTTTCTCCGTTTTCTACGATGTCAGGGATCGACTTTCTCTGTTTTCTACGATGTCAGGGATCGACTTTCTCTGTTTTCTACGGTGTCGGGATCGACTTTCTCCATTTTCTACGGTGTCGGGATCGACTTTCTCCATTTTCTACGGTGTCGGGGGTCGACTTTCGGTTGTCTGTGAACCGCAAAGTCTTGGAACTGGGGAATTTGCCATGGCTCCGATTGGTAGTGTCACGTCCGTGTCCTGCTAGCATGAGGAGGAACGCCGTTGCTGGTCTTCTGAGATGCAGATATTGCCGTTGAGACCTGACTCTCCCTTTGATAAAGTTTGTTGGGGAAATGCGATTCCCTTTTTGTTTATGCCCATGGATTGTATACAGGGGTCGATGTGATCTCACCTGCAGGGCAAAAGTTTTATTTTATATGTATTTTTTGTTTTCTTTCCGCGATTCTCTATCATTTCAGCTTTTTATATCGCGAAAGTCGTGATGGCCCAATCATTTCGGCTATTTTTCACGGTGCCCAATCATTTCGGCTATTTTTTCTTTTTACTCGCTGTTTTTTATTGCGAGTTGCCCAATCATTTCGGCTGTTTTTGTATGCATATATTTTACTTGCTGATTTTGTTGCAAGTTGCCCTATCATTTCGGCTATTTCATATGCATTTATGGCTCACTGAATTTTGCCGCAAGTATGGAACTCGGGATCTAATACCAATCTCGGCATCAGCATCGCTGCGACTGGAATATTGCCAGAAGCGAATCATCACTTGCCGTTGTCGATTCGAACAAAGGTGGCTTAGCAAACAGGGTTAGGATCCTATCGACTAAGGCTTTTGACTTCATGAGCCGTAAGGGTCTCATAAAGGTATTTCTCCTTACGAGTCATGAGGATCTTGTAGGTGCGTTTTCTCCTTAGGGGTCATGAGGACTCCTAAGTGCGTTTTCTCTTATAAGTCGTAAGAATCTTAGAAGAGTGTTTTCTCCTTATAAGTCGAGAGGACTTACAAGTGTTGTTCACCAAGCGGGGAAATTTCATGCCATTGGCGGGAACTTGGTGGGGGAGACGTATATTTATGCCCGTGGATTGTATACAAGGGTTAATATTGAACCGCTTATAGGGCAATATTGGGGTGTATGGCGGCTTAAGAACGGGTTTAGATCTCTGTAGCTTAAGGCTTTTGAATCCTATGAGCCGTGAGGGTCTTATAGGGGAATTCTCCTTACGAGTCGTGAGGATCTCATAAGTGTAATTTCTCCTCAGGAATCGTGGGGATCCCTAAGTGTGTTATTCCCTTGTGAGTCGTAAGGATCTCACGCAGTTATTTTCTCCTTATAAGGTCGAGAGGACCTTGCAAGTGTCTTTTAACGAGATTGCGCCCTTTCAGGTTTTCACAAACTCGCTGGTAGCCCTGCTCTTTTTACTCACGGAGCCCTTTCGGGTTTTCATCCATGCCCATTTAGCTTACGGACGTACTGTTTTTTTTCTTCTTCTTCTTTTCTTCTTCTTCTTTTTTTTATTATATTTTTTTTGCGTCAGCCTTAGGATGCTGCGGTTCGTAGTAGTTTACAAACGTTTCGGTCAGGCATAGTATTTTTTCAAGAACCGACCGTTTATTGGCCTAAAGGGTCTTTCGCCATGCATATTCATGAGCAAGTAAGCCCCGCCTTGGTAGACCTTGTCTATCATATATGGGCCCTCATAGTTTGGCTCGAATTTCCCCCGTTTAGCACGATTAGGGATCATAGGTCTTTTTACGACTATCACGAGTTCGCTTTGGCGGAATGTTCTCGGCCTAGTCAATCTTTCGTACGAGCGCGTCATCCTTGCTTTGTAAGCCTCCAGGTTTTGCTGTGCCATGAGCCGGGTTTCATCAAGGTCGTACTCAAGCTGAAGATGAGCGTTCTCTTCATCTGTTAGCTCGTAATGAACCGCCACTCGTAGAGAGGGTGGCTCTATCTCCAAGGGGAGTACCGCTTCTGCGCCGAATACCAATGCATACGGCGTTGTATTTGTGGCCGTTTTGAACGTAGTTCGATACGCCCAGAGAGCTTTGATTGATACGAATTCTCGGTGTGTATGTAGAAAATGTATAGAAATCACAACCAAAAATGTTTTGACCGCAATCAATAACGGTGTCGATTGTAGCGCGTTTGCGAGTGCGGATCGTCCACAGGGAAAGTGTGATCCGTTTGAATTCGAATTAGATGAATTGAAAATTAAAGAAAAGAAAAGAAAAGACAATTCAATTCAAGATTTATAAAATTGAAGTTCAAGAATTATCTAGATCTAAATCTAAAATCAAGAAAACATTTAAAAATCAATAATTAAAAATTGATGATATTCAATCCAAATATCAAGAATCGAAGTGAGGCTCGTAGGAATCGATCGAATCTATAAACGTGATGAAATCTATTGATTACGTTTTCTTATCCATCGATGATTTGATACTAGATCGATGATGATCAACGAGAATTAGGGATTTCTTGCGGAAACTAGGGTTTCATCATCTATCCCTTGTCCTTTCGTTGATTTCATTCACATTCTAACCTCTAGTAAATTCAAGAATCGATTGTGGATCCCTCATTAAGAGCGAACACAATCAAGAAAGCATTGCTCGAAACTAGGTCATCGATTCTTCAATTTGCTAAAGTTTACAAAACTCATAGGACTTAAGAATCGTTTCAAGATTTGTAACATCATCATCTATTGATTCTCTCGACTCCTTCATGAGCGGAGTTTTACTCAAACATCATAACAAGAAACACAATCAAGAATTGAGATCTAATCATGATGTAAGAATGTAAAGAAAGCAAGATTAAAGAATTTCACCTTTTATTTATCAACAATTTCGTTACAATTCTCTCAAGATCTACAATGAGGAAAGAACTCGATCATTGATTTGGCTTCGCTCATCTTCATGAGTCGCGGATCGTCTTGGATCACTTGCTCGGATGAAGATCGGCTTCACTCCTAAAAGGTTGAAGGCTTCTTGCTTGAATTGTACTCGGTGTTCTTGATTTTGGCTTGGATTTGATTGGATTAGGGTTACAAGTTGTGTCACTCAACTTGTGGGGAATTTGGGGTTTGAATGCACAAGTTGTGTCACTCAACTTGTGTGTGTAATGGTTAATCAACCAATGAACCACCCCTTGAAATTGAACAACTCAAAACCCTAGATCTAAGTTTCCTTTTATAGCCATATCAACCTTAGATCTAGAATTCAAATTTCAAATTTCCCTCCAAAATGAACAACTTTTCCCTCCAAAATGAACCACCTCATTTGAATTTTCCCTCCAAAATGAACAACTTTTCCCTCCAAAATGAACCACCTCATTTGAATCTTCCCTCCAAAATGAACAACTTTTCCCTCCAAAATGAACCACCTCATTTGAATTTTCCCTCTCATTTGAATTTTCCCTCCAAAATGAACCACCTCATTTGAATTTTCCTTCCAAAATGAACTACCTCATTTGAATTTTCCCTCCAAAATGAACTAGCTCATTTGAATTTTCCCTCCAAAATGAGGTTGTTAGAAAGAATCTTCTAGAAGAAATTTGTTGGAGCGAATATTCTAGAATGAGGAATATTCTTGGGTAAGGTTGTTAGGCCGAGCCTTCTGGATGAAGCCGCGTGGTCATTCTGGAGTCTTCTGGAAGCTTTGGCCGTTACAAGAAGCACATGTGAGAATTAGGAGGCAGTGATGTCATCATACAGCCACGGATCCGCGGCGGGAAAGGGCATTAGGCCGCGGATCCGCGGTCCTTTAGAGCCCTCTTTGCATGAATTTCTCAGGCTTAAATGGTGCTGACTTTGTGGTACTTTATTGATGTGTTGAATATCATTTTGCTTTATCTATTTCTGTCAGATCTCAAGTCTTGGACTTGGCGCATTTTTATCAGCGCTTTTGACAGTTTCGGCTTTTCTCCTGGAATTTCCTGCACAGATTCTCGAGACAAGTGTTGCGCTATACAAAGATTATGCGATACAATGATAAACACTTAATTTCCCTCAAAAATTCCGGTTTTAATATATAACACAAGTTATTTGGTATTTTACGGATGTTTTGCTAATATGTGCTATACTAATACCGAACACCTCTAGATGAGTGCAAATGGAAGGGAAATTGTCGTGTTAAAAATGCAATATTTTCGACTGATCAAGCTTCATGCAATCTCTCGTGCCAGTCCTTTTTGTTTTTGGACACCGTCTTCTTTATGATCTTCGTCAAGGTCTTGTTAAAAGCCTTAGCCAAATCGTTAGCTCGGGGATTATAGACCGAAGAGTATCTCCGGTATATATTATGCTGCTGTGCGAAGCAGCTGATCTTGTGGCTTCTGTAGGCTGGCCCGTTATCGGGGTAATCCGTCGCGGAGTGCCGAACCGATAGATGACGTGTGTCTTGAAGAAATGGAGAATATTCTCCGTCTTCACTTCTCTTAGTGGTATGGCTTCTGCCCACTTAGAGAAGTAATCGGTTGTCGCCAATATGAACCGATGTCCTATGGACGATGCTGGTTCGATGGGCCCGATTATGTCAGTTCCCCACATTTCGAACGGCCAGCTAGCCACCATTGGGTGTAGCGGATTCGGATGCTGGTGGTTAAAGCCCCCGTGAATTTGGCACGAGTGGCACTGCTTTGTGTATTCGAAACAGTCTTGGATTATCGTGGGCCAATAGTAGCCAATCCTTTTGATCTTCAGCTTCATCTTTGGTCCGGCTTGATAAGAACCGCAGAGTCCGTCGTAAGTTTCTTGGATGACTCTCTTTACTTCTTCCGGCCCCAGGCATCTTAGCCATAGAGAGTCGAACGATCTCTTGTACAGAGTATCATTGACGAAGGTGAAAGACAGAGCTCGTTTCATGAGCTGATGTCTTGAGAATGCATTTTTAGGTGTTCGACGGGATTTGAAGTAGTCTATAAAGACTTCCCTCCAATCCTTAGCCTTTTCCTAATCTTTTATTTGTAAGGTCATTTGCTTGGTTGCTTTCATTTCTTCAGACGACACAGGAGATATTTCCGCTGGTGCAAAAACCCGACGGCTTTGAACCACGATCCTTACGTCATCGAGGTTTTCGTCAGCCAGTTCTTTAGCGAGTTTGGCAAACGCATCTGCTTTACTATTTTCTGCACGCGGTATGCTTTCCAGAGCGTAGGCGGGAATTTGAGTCAGCAATTGTTGCACTCTCTCACCGTACCTTACCAACTCTGGTTTGTACGTTTGATAGTCGTCATTTACTTGACTAACGACCGGTTGGGAATCTCCGTATATGAGGAGGTTTTCGATTCCCATATCGACAGCGATCTCAAGACCTGCTATCAAAGCTTCATATTCAGCTTCATTGTTTGTCCTCGGCTCTGTTAGGGAAAAGACAAAGTGCATTATCCCTCCTTGTGGAGTCACGAAGATGAGGCCTACCCCAGATTTGATTATGGGGGAGCTGTGCTTTCGCTTCTTCATGGAAGATACCCCATCGAAGTAGAGTTCTCATCGGGTATCACTCTCTCTTCTCCCCCCATCGATCGTGTCAAACGCGTTATCGTCTGGAAATTCGCAATTTAGGGGTGAATCGGCAGGTATCGGATGCTCAGCGAGGAAGTCGGCGATGACCTGGCCTTTCACTGCCTTAAGGGGTCGATATCCTATCGAGAACTCCATTAAAAGTAGGGACCATTTAGCGAGCCGTCCTGTTACTATGGCTCTTGACATCAAATATTTGAGAGGATCCACTTTTGATATGAGGTGGACCTCATGCACCAAACTATAATGCCGGAGCTTCGTTATCGCGAAGATTAACGCCAAGCAGTGTTTTTTAATGAGGGGGTAGTTGTTTTCTGCCCCCAGGAGAAATCGACTCAAATAGTAGAGGGATCTCTCTTTCCCTTGGTCATTCTCTTGTGCCCATAGCGCGCCTAAAGAACCTTCAAGGGCTGTTGTGTACAGGATGAGAAGCTTTCCCTTGACGGAGCCGTCAGTACCGGCGGATTTTGCAGGTATTGCCTGATTCCGTCCAGTACGCTTTGGCATTTACGATCCCAGACAAACGGGGTCCCCTTTTTCATCAGGTGACTGTAGGGGCAACATTTTCCAGAGAGCTTGACTTGGAGTTTGATACTGTAACATTTCAGAAAATATAAAATATTATTTTTGGAATTTAATATTAAAATAATATATTTCCCAAAAACTTCCCGATTTGCGAAATTGGGGTTTTCGAAAAGGGTATAAATATATACCAATAATTATGAAATAAATGGAAATTAAAATGATTTATTCATTTAATAGTATATTTAAAGGATTTGGCATTTTTAAAATTTTTATATGCAGTTTCGATAAAAACCCGATTAGTGCACTGCTAATCGTGATTAAGCCAAATCCGTATTTCTACAGTTTTTCATGGCTAGTGCACCATGTCATGTTGCATTTTGGTTACATGTTGTTTTCTTGTGTTGTTTTTGGTATTTTATGGTTTGGTTTTAAAAGAAATGAGAAAAGAAAAAAGAAAAGGGTAAAAGAGGTAAATAGATGAAAGAGTGAGTGAGAATAAAAAAGGAGAGAGAGGGGCTGCCTCATTTTCACCTCCCCCATCATTTTTTTCTCCTTCTTCTTCCTCACTTCCCTCCACCTTCACCCCATGATATCATCTCAAAATATCCATAAAAACCCTAAACCCCTTTCATTAAAATTGATCACCTCCTTCTCCTCTACACTTTGGACCCATCAATATTGGATTTTGAGGACTTGGGAGAGCTAGGGTTTTGCTTGGCTACATCCATGAGGTATAATTCATTTATTTTAGTGTAGTTTCTAGTTTTTTTATATTCTAGTTAGTTAGAAATGGGTTTAAGATGTGGATTTGTGAACTTGGAAAATCCTAGTGAGGGTTTGAGTGAAATTATAGATTGGTGATGATTAAGTGGCTGTTGAGTGGCCGTTTAAGACCTGGGTTTGAGTATAGAGACCAGAATATGGATGTAGGAATTGATTATATCAGTTTTGTGTTGAATTGTGAGGGTATATGGGAATCTGGAGTAACCCGGAGACACTAAAAATAATTTAGCGAACACAGTGACACATGCAGGCACCCAGGAAGCTACCACAGAGACCCGAAACCCCAACTCTACCAAATGGCCGCAGATTTAATCATTATGGCCGCAATTTGCGGCCAGAGTAGGGTGGATTTGATCCATGTTGGTTCCAGGGCCTTATCTTCAGTAAATTAGACCCTCCATATGTGCAGAATTGACCAATTTGGCCTAGGGTAAAATCTGGGAGCACATTGGGGTGTTTTTGGCTATGTTTTCCGTATTTTGGGATGCTTGGTTTTGGTATTGGGATTTTTATTTGGTCGTGTGGCGTTTGGACATCAACGACTAGGATTTTTAGTCGTGTTTTGCACGTGAAGCTATAGGTTTTAACTTATGAGCGGAACTTGTGCCGTTTTGGTTTCCGACTTGATTTTAATATGCAATTGCGATGTGTTATGATATGTAGGTACCCCACGAGGATTTCAAGACGGTGAAGAACAGGATGGCGACATCGACATGGCAAGCAAGAGCAAGGTGAGTGGATCTATATCCATGGGGGAAGTCGGATGGATGGCGTATAGCACCCCCGTAAGTTTTTTTTTGATGGAAACCGATTCATAGTAAATGGTTAAGGAAACCTTTAATAGAAAACTATAGATAGGCTTAAATGATCGTTAGAGAAACTATATTAGAAGCTAAATGATAGTTAGAAGTGATATGATACGGCTAATATGAAATGACGGGATTTGAGGATGATATTTGACGATATTGCCGTTTAGGGTACTATAGGACTAGATAGTCGATATAGATGTGTCATCCAAACAATACCTATTTCCAAACTGAAGAATCGTATGCATCTTTTAAACAGATACCCTGAGGGACGTTTCGGATTTTCAAATGATATTTTTTCTTCAAAAACACCGTAGCCCCTACTTTCAAAACTACGATTCGCATATTTCAAAAACTGTTTGTATGGCTCGGGTGTGTATGTTAGATTAGATACGCATGCTTATAGTAAGATAGAATGTTTATGTAGAATTGATTCGATGTGAGATATAAATGCGATGAAAAGAACATATGACATGATATGATAATTTGGTGATATGTTGGGATACGGATACGAGTCGATTGAGATGATTGATACCCTGTCGGTCCCCTGATATGAAATTGTTGCAGATATGATCTGGGACATAGGTATATAGAGATATTTATATATGTTGTGAATCATGAGTGATAGCCGTACGAGACGTTAGGTCCATACCCTCTCCGTCTTATAGGCTGATAGGATCCCTGATAGCTTAATGCCGCCATACGATGATTTTCCGTACGTGATGAGTTTGACTTGAGGTTTGATCCATACCCCTGACTAGAGGATGCCGTATGATGGAGCATACCGTACGGGATGTTGTGTAGCTAGATGCCGATTGATAGATTCACCGACTCGGTCATGTTAGATACGTATACCCGTCGGCATTTGCATATGATTTACACTATGCTGCATTCATGTTATTCTCATGGCATTGCTTATACCTGTGCTAGTACACTCACACCATTATCGATGATGCGTATGTTACACTTACACAGATTTGCCGGTTCACACACTTCATCATCGATAATTTCCATGTCACTACACAGTAGGATTGCTGCATCATGATATAACTCTTCACATAATATGCTTGCGTACATACGCATTTGTATATCCATATGGGTGCACACATACATTGGTACCTCTATACTTGCGCATATACATATTGTACCTACATAAATAACTGGTTTTATTGGGAAATTAGGAACCGCATATTATATTTTAAAAACTAGAATCATTTAAAAGAGCGGTTTTCCCTTAATATGTCATATTACTGTTCCATGTTGCATGATATACGGATATGCTTATGTTTCTATCATATGTCGCATACATCATACTTTATGATTTTACGCATTGAGATATGCTGTTTTCATGAGATTTCTGGATTTGAGAACCGTGGCAATTTCAAAAGAAAGCATGTACTGTTTTAAAAATCTGGTTTCTCTTGATATGATATTTCAGTGCGTCCACCATATGTTTTCTTGGTTCTGAGAGCGACATGTGAAACCCGATTCGAGGAGGCGGATGAGGCCGATTGCGGGTACATGGTGGACCCGGTATGGTATCCCGGGGCAAGAAAGGGATGCTGTGTATACAGACGGTGAGCCTGGCAGAGGGACTACTATCTACCGGTGATTGGTTGGACCTGGCGGATATCCGGAGTATACCGACCGGAGTCGAGAGATGATATAGGCCGATCCGGACTGATGGAGCCCGTTGGCCGATCCGGACTGACGGAGCCCGAGATATGAGAATTTACGTGTCGATGCTGAACACGGGTTTCATGATGTTTTTTGGGTGTCGATATTGGACACCCAGATTCCATGATTTTGATGTGTCGCGAGGGACACCATTGATTTATATCCTCATACTTTCATGCACACTCCTTTATGATATTTACGTGCATGCAGACATTGATCATATGGGTGGACGAGATCCACATGCATACATGCATTAATTATACTATTGGATGTTATCCACATGCTTATAGGCATTAACTACCTTGTTGGCACATATACATACCCGGTCACCCTAGATATCATAATATTACTTTTACGATATAGTTGACTTAGGAGTCGTTGTTTATTCGATTTCTATCTGTTGATATTTTTCTACTCACGAGTTGGCAACTCACCCCCGTTGTGCCACAGTTCTTGCAGGTTGACCGCTTGGATCAGTAGCGGCTTCGCTGGCACACAGTTGCATTCGGGTGTTTTGCATTGGTAGGTGGGACATTTGTATCGTACCCACTCTTGTATCTATATTTCATATTGTATCTAGTTAACTCTATCAATCAAAATTAGTAAATTGTATAAGTAATGAGACTTAGTGAGTTTGTGGTTGCGAGACTTAGAGCGAGGGGTTTTCCGCTACTTGTGGTTTGATGTCTTACTTATTTCTTTATCTTTTGTGGTGATCTTCGCCGTTGGGCATCGTATACTTATATATATTGTCTTGCGTGGTTGTGATCCGCCGTTTGGCGAAGAGCTAGCTCCCGCTTGGGGATGCCTTTATTATTGTTATGTATTTGTGGTTTTGGATCAAAATATACAAAGGAGGTGTTGCCCAAATTTTTAAAAGACGAAACACGTTTTTAAACTAGTAAATTTCACTTGCATTTTTATGTTCCTTTTCTATGCATTAAGAAAACTTGATTTCATTATACCGTTATTTTAAAACTTCACCTCCTTTATTTTCTTAAAAAGGTTTAGATTTCTGGGTTTTCAGCATACTTGAATTACGTTACACCTTTAGATGTTGCGTGATTTAAGTGCTGGTCGTGAGCTAATATTTCTGGTCGTGACAAAGTTGGTATCAGAGCGTTAGGTTTAACCCTGGTTCGGGTCTATGTTTGACTATGCAGAGTCTAGGGCGGGTGTGTATTTCGGAACCTAGGCTTGACCTTACGGAACTTAGACTTGAACGGGGGGTATTAGACCCGAACTTTCGTTTCATAGGTTGACCATGATTGATGGAGTAGGTAGCTTGAGTAGAGTGACGTACCGTACGTATGTCCCGCGGCATATTTACGATACGATACTCCACTTAAGAAACCTTAGATGTACATATTTTTGAGACTTATGATTCTCTTCATACCCATAATTATACATCCATTTGAGATCATTGATTCTATTCGTTTCTATGATCATACTCTCATTGATGTTGTTCCTTCTTATGATCATGTATCTATTCTGGATCTGTCGTTCCTTTCATGCCTTTGATATGTTTTTATCGATACTCGATTGAGGTTCCGGTCACCATGATTTGAACGACGTTTGAGCTGCTGCTAGTGTTGCTGTCAGGGCGAGCTCGTCTAGTATGAAGACTGACCATTGTGGTTTCTGGTGACACGGGAAACGTCTCGAGTTAGTATTTATGTTGTGACCTCTCGGGTGAGGCGAGTGTTTAGTTTTGCACCGGATGATCGGGCCATTGACAGAGGCTGCCAGTTGTGAGAGGACTGTTGATGTACAGCATACCTCAGAAATTATGATGTTGCCTGCCGTGCAAACAGATGACCCAGCTGTTGCTGAGATTGATAAGATGTTGCTTCCAGAGCTTACGAGCTGAGATCGCCGAAGCTTCCAGGCAGAAATGCGACAGGTGATAGCTAATCTACCCCGATTTGAGAAACGAAGGTAATTCGTAAGATTGATGCGCCGATGCAGGCCCAGTTGAGTTGAAGGTCTTCAGGGCGGAGAGTCTTACTCAGATCTAGAGCAGACCGATCCAGAGATGACCGCCGATGTATCGCCTTTCCTGGAGAATTGAGGCATTGTTTAGCATGCGGACGAAGAGTATTCACATGTTGTATAGGCGAAGCTAAAAAGTTCGAACGAGTGTCAGAAACCCATTTTTCCCAAGTTTAAAGTTTTCGGAGGAACATGCAAGTGATTCTGTGGACCCTCTAGAAGAATGAAACCCTAACTCGACATGATGACCATGGAACCGTTTTGAACCTTAGCGTTTGCGGCAGTTTAGCGGTGCCATCAGTGAGGCTTGGGTTTGCCCTTCTACGGCTGGTCCAGAGGTACTGTGGTGTGTATCAGATATTTTAGACTGTGCTCAGGTGTTGAGCCTTCGGGAAATTGTGGGACCTCGATAATTCGATCGAAAAGTTTGACGTCTCATATGATAGGAGACCAGTAAGCTGACCAGCTTCGGATAGAGAACCTCACCCAGATGCGTTGTGAGTTGATCGAGGACGGACGAGAATTGAGTATTCTTCCGACGGTTGGGACGAGTTCCCGAGGACGTGTTCGGCCAGATATCTTCTACAGAGTGATGAAGATACCGAGTTCGTAACTTCGAGTCCATATGAGAGACTCCGGATTGACCGTGGTCGAGAACAGTTGCAGTGCGCAGATAGCATGGTGTGACATCATAGTGGACGATGATACAGACGAGTGGAACAAAAGGTTCATGCGAAATGCTGACGAGCTGTTGTTACTCCCTGTTGAGATTAAAGATCGGATATGTTTACAGAGGCGTTGAGATGCGGCCAGTTCCCAAGGAGATGCAGTGCTGAGAGTGCAGATGTCCAGAAAAATGAGAAAAAATTATGCAAGAGTACCAGCCTCCGTATAGTTCGGTATAGGCGAGATCGATAGAAACCCTGAGCAGGTTCTTTCCAGGACACTGCTGCAATAAGATTTGCACTCAGGATCAGATGTGTGACGTGTATTCAGAGGGCAGAGGCCGACGCCAGTGACGTGCTGCCTTATGAGTGGTCATGATAATTGACCGAGAGATGACCAGAGAAGTGCCAGAACAGAATCGTCCCCGTTAGCACACCCGACAGGGCCGATGAGCCGATGGATTGCGAGATTGGTAGATCCATAGAGAAGATAAGGACCCAGAGACCGAGGACGTCAGACCGTGAGCAGGAGGCAAGCGGATGTTCTTGTTCTGCCAGTTTTAGGTGCACCGATTTATTCTTCGACATTGTAGGAGGTGTACCTCAATGTCATTTGTTGCGATTGCGTTTGTGATCTGAGTATCACACTTATATCACTTAAATTTGAGTTTTGATGATGAGTTTCCTGATATTGATTTCGTGCACCATGGCTGCACCTACTGGGTATTTATATTTTGTGCATATTTATTGCACTTAATATCGGTTTTGTGCCTTGGCTGCACATGTGTATGATTTCATGGATTTCATATAATTGATATGATTTTTATGCGTGTGGTACACACTCGATTTGATTTTTGCACTCGGTATAATTTATATTTGCTTGTAGCGCATTGATATGTGTTTTGTGCACGCAGTTGCACACGTTCATGATTTTATACACCTTGGTACACTCGGTGTTGCCGTTTACGCATTTGAGTTATTTATCGGTATTTCATGTACTGGATGCACTGGATTTGTATTTCGTGCACTGGATGCACCGTATTTGTATTTCGTGCACTTGATGCACCAGATTTGTATTTATACATTTATGCACTGTATTTCGTGCCCTGGATGCACCGAATTTATGTTTTGTGCATTGGTTGCGCTAGATTTATACTCCGTACATTGCTGCACCGATTTATGTTCATGAGCATTTGTGTTATCCGATTTGTGTTTTCGTGTGCGTTGGCACTTGCCGTTCGTTTTCATGCATGCTACTGCACTACATGCTTTTACGGACCCGACGCGCTTGGGTTGGATTTTTACGCATATTAGGCACTTGATTTTGGATTTTGTGCACACCGGATGCACTCGATTTGAGATTTTTATTCGTGCACGTTAGTTGCACTGGATTGAGATTTTTGTGCACTCTAGGTGCACTTGATATTATTGTCGTGCACACCCGTTGCACTGGACAGATGTTTTCATGCACACCCGTTGCACTTAGTTTTGCTTTTGTGCATGTTATGGTACGTGTATTTGGATTTGATTTCCGTGCGCACCAGACGCACATGATGGTTAGATAGGCCTTTTGAGGCTGATTTTGCTTTTGAGTACTTTGTTTTCATGATGGGCACTACGTTATGTAGTAGCCGAACAGGATTGATCCGAGGACAGTACCTGAGTACTTTACATGCATTAAAAGTTTACCAAGAGCTTTTTGAAATAGAGCTATAGTCTCGTTATTTCCTACATGTCCGTGAACAATACGAACGTTTATAAAGGAAAACCTTTTGGGATATTTTGAAAACGACAGAACGTGTATTTAGGAAAACATATATGGACATATATTATTATTTTAAAATGAACGTCCGTCACTTATACCGTGAGCTACGCATTCACGTGGTGATTTAGAAAGATTTTTGCATGATTTTTATTTAGTTCTTGAAAGTTTTTCAAGGATGCGTATTATACACGTATTATAGTATTTGACTAGTGTATATCGGATTTCAGTAGTGGATTTCGAGATCTGTATCTCTATTGTAACTCCGAAGATATGCGTGCAAATCAGATGATTTGCGTGACGCTTGACGGAGTTCGATTTTGAGTTTCGTATTTGTTTTCAGGCGCACGCGATGCGCTGTGGTATTTCTGCATCTTCCATGATTTCGGAGCCCCGTTGATTTGAATTGAGTATTGAAATGTTTTGGTATTTGGGGGTTTAAATTTAAATTCGGGGACCGAATTTATTTAAGGGGGAAGATTGTAACATTTCAGAAAATATAAAATATTATTTTTGGAATTTAATATTAAAATAATATATTTCCCGAAAACTGCCCGATTTGCGAAATTGGGGTTTTCGAAAAAGGGTATAAATATATACCAATAATTGTGAAATAAATGGAAATTAAAATGATTTATTCATTTAATAGTATATTTAAAGGATTTGGCATTTTTAAAATTTTTATATGCAGTTTCGATAAAAACCCGATTAGTGCACTGCTAATCGCGATTAAGCCAAATCCGTGTTTCTACAGTTTTTCATGGCTAGTGCACCATGTCATGTTACATTTTGGTTACATGTTGTTTTCTTGTATTGTTTTTGGTATTTCATGGTTTGGTTTTAAAAGAAATGAGAAAAGAAAAGAGAAAAGGGTAAAAGGGGTAAATAGATGAAAGAGTGGGTGAGAATAAGAGAGGAGAGAGAGAGGGGCTGCCTCATTTTCACCTCCCCCATCATTTTCTTCTCCTTCTTCTTCCTCACTTCCCTCCACCTTCACCCCATGATATCATCTCAAAATATCCATCAAAACCCTAAACCCGTTTCATTAAAATTGATCACCCCCTTCTCCTCTACACTTTGGACCCATCAATATTGGATTTTGAGGACTTGGGAGAGCTAGGATTTTGCTTAGCTACATCCATGAGATATAATTCATTTCCTTTAGTGTAGTTTCTAGTTTCTTTATATTCTAGTTAGTTAGAAATGGGTTTAAGGTGTGGATTTGTGAACTTGGAAAATCCTAGTGAGGGTTTGAGTGAAATTGTGGATTGGTGATGATTGAGTGGCTGTTGAGTGGCCGTTTAAGACCTAGGTTTGAGTATAGAGACCAGAATACGGATTTAGGAATTGATTATGTCGGTTTTGTGTTGAATTGTGAGGGTATATGGGAATATGGAGTAACCCGGAGACACTAAAAATAATTTAGCGAACACGATGACACATGCAGGCACCTAGGAAGCTACCACAGAGACCCGAGACCCCAACTCCACCAAATGTCCGTAGATTTAATCATTCTGGCCGCAATTTGCGGCCAGAGTAGGGTGGATTTGATCCATGTTGGTTCCAGGGCCTTATCTTCAGTAAATTAGACCCTCCATATGTGCAGAATTGACCAATTTGGCCTAGGGTAAAATCTGGGAGCACATTGGGGTGTTTTTGGCTATGTTTTCCGTATTTTGGGATGCTTGGTTTTGGTTTTGGGATTTGTATTTGGTCGTGTGGCGTTTGGACGTCAACGACTAGGATTTTTAGTCGTGTTTTGCACGCGAAGCTATAGGTTTTAACCTATGGGCGGAACTTGTGCCGTTTTGGTTTCCGACTTGATTTTAATATGCAATTGCGATGTGTTATGATATGTAGATACCCCATGAAGATTTCAAGACGGTGAAGAAGAGGATGGAGACATCGACATCGGAAAGCAAGAGCAAGGTGGGTGGATCTATATCCACGGGGGAAGTCAGGTGGATGGCGTATAGCACCCCCGCAAGTTTTTTTTTGATGGAAACCGATTCATAGTAAATGGTTAAGGAAACCTTTAATAGAAAACTATAGATAGGCTTAAATGATAGTTAGAGAAACTATATTAGAAGCTAAATGATAGTTAGAAGTGATATGATACGGCTAATATGAAATGACGGAATTTGAGGATGATATTTGACGATATTGCCGTTTAGGGTACTATAGGACTAGATAGTCGACGTAGATGTGTCATCCGAACCATACATATTTCCAAACTGAAGAATCGTATGCATCTTTTAAACAGATACCTGAGGGACGTTACGGATTTTCAAATGATATCTTTTCTTTAAAAACACCGTAGCCCCTACTTTCAAAACTACGATTCGCATATTTCAAAAACTGTTTGTATGGCTCGGGTGTGTATGTTAGATTAGATACGCATGCTTATAGTAAGATAAAATGTTTATCTAGAATTGATTCGATGTGAGATATAAATGCGATGAAAAGAACATATGACATGATATGATGATTTTGTGATATGTTGGTATACGGATGCGAGTCGATTGAGATGATTGATACCCTGCCGGTCCACTGATATAAGATTGTTACGGATGTGATCTGGGACATGGGTATATAAAGATATTTATATATGTTATGAATCGTGAGTGATAGCCGTACGAGACGTTAGGTCCGTACCCTCCTCGTCTTATAGGCTGATAGGATCCCTGATAGTTTAATGTCGCCGTACGATGATTTTCCGTATGTGATGAGTTTGACTTAAGGTTTGATCCATGCCCTTGACTAGAGGATGCCGTACGATGGAGTATACCGTATGGGATGTTGTGTGGCTAGATGCCGATTGATAGATTCACAGACTCGGTCATGTTAGATACGTATACCCGTCGGCATTTGCATATGATTTACACTATGCTGCATTCATGTTATTCTCATGGCATTGCTTATACCTGTGCTAGTACACTTACACCATTATCGATGATGCGTATATTACACTTACACAGATTTGCCGGCTCACACACTTCATCATCGATAATTTCCATGTTACTACACAGTAGGATTGCTGCATCATGATATGACTCTTCGCATAATATGCTTGCGTACATACGCATTTGTATATCCATATGGGTGCACACATACATTGGTACCTCTATACTTGCGCATATACATATTGTACCTACATAGATAACTGGTTTTATTGGGAAATTGGGAACCGCATATTATATTTTAAAAACTGGAATCATTTAAAAGAGCGGTTTTCCCTTAATATGTCATGTCACTGTTCCATGTTGCATGATATACGGATATGCTTACTGTAAGTCCATATTGCGACCCCCGGTTCTTACGGGGAGGCGGAAACGGTATAAAAAACAAATTTTTATCACAAGAGGCAACATGGACTAAACTAGGTCGGGATCGTTCCCTAAACTAAAACTAGCAAACTAAGCTAAAGAGATTTAGCTACTCGGATAGAGATGGTTATACCTAAACTTGAACTCCTTCTTCTTCAAGCTTTGTGGAGGTTGATGGTTCTCTTCTCTTGTCGCCTTCTTCCGTCGAAGATGGATCCACCTCGAAGGCTCGACCTTTGGGCTCTTTCTCGTACTTGGAGTGAACTAGAATCGCCGGCTTGCTAGACCCTTGATCCTAGAGTGAGTAGAGAGTGTCTAAGGGTTGCTTTTGTTTTTCAAGAGAAGGATTCTCAACTCATGAGAAGGTTTCTCTTGACTAGAGGAAGAAGAAGATGAAGTGAAGAGAGAGAGTGAGAATGATAGAATGAGCTATATTTTTTCTTTCTTGCAACCATAATGCAAAAGAAAAGAATTATCTAATAATAATAATTGAAAATGAGAATAGTTGATGGCAATTTGGAATGACCACAACCATGCTTCATTTAAAAATGTAAGCATAAATCAAGGAAGACTTTTGAAGCATGATGGTGGTCAACTTTCAACCATGGTCAACAAGTCAACCATGGTCAACAAGTCAACAATATCAACCATAACAAAATTCTCATTTAATTACTATTATAAATAGATAATCCATAAATCCATTAGGGTTTGGAAAAAGATAACTGTCAACTGTGCATACGCACCCGTTCCGAAACCCTAATGAAATACCTCATCCTCCGCCTCAAGCAACTGTGCATACACACCTGCATTCTCGTTCCGAGGAACAAGAATACCAAGATATAAAAGCAACCCCAAATATATATATACCAGTATCTGGCTCAAACCAGAGCCTGCCAGTATAATCCGTCCGGACTCCAAACGTGCACAAGTGCGCGGATGAGAACGAACCCTGTCGCAAAACCATGCGACCTCTACTCTGTTTTGCCCAGAGGCGAATACCCTCTGTGTGGGACTCTAAAGACTCGACACTACGCTGGCAGTGGGTTTAACCACAGACCGCAAGCGGCACTAGCTGTGCGTAACGGTCCCCAGGTAGATGCCGACAAGAAGGCTGACGAGGTGAAACCCCATCTGAACTCCTACTGAGTCTGAATGTGACAGTCTCCGTACAGTCCGGTCTGTTCGTCTGATACATCGCATGGCGGGCCTAGGGGGTGGTAATCGTCAGTCCCCCAATAGCGGTACAAGTCGTGCCGGAGCGAAGCCCAAAACACCCTGAGATAACACTGGAAACCTACCAGTATATCTCGTTTGCCCTGGCCAGGGACTACTCGTGTAATGGCTCTCCTAGACACAGCGCGATGTCAACCCCCAATACCGGGAGAGACGAATCCTGTCTAACCGTCACTGCCTCCAAGTGCTTCGGGACTGCACCCAACCACCACCCGTTTG
The DNA here is from genome assembly GCA_030015575.1 of Agapanthus africanus. Lineage (NCBI taxonomy): Eukaryota > Viridiplantae > Streptophyta > Magnoliopsida > Asparagales > Amaryllidaceae > Agapanthus > Agapanthus africanus. The sequence continues at coordinate 63,015,754 of CM057348.1, forward strand.
CACGACTCCTTTGAGCCGTGGTAGGGTAGTGATCAAAGTGCAGTGGGAACACACTTGAGGCGAAGTGCCAGTGTCAAGTCAGCGGACTAAGCTGTACTCATGTCACCTGGGAACTGATAACTGACGATAGGTATAATACCAACCTGTCAGTTCCCGACGAGTCCTGTCCAGTGTACTCGTAACCCAACGAGCACCCGTATACTATCTCCAGTACGACATACTGATGGCTGTGGGACAGACCATCTCCCACACTGGGATGAGAAGCGCATACGCTAGTCTACTCCGGAGTATCGATGCCCTGTCTCGATAGTCCTGCGACTAGGGACCTGTATAAGGATGTGCTTATAGATTACCCAGCCCCCACTAGTGTGACTGCCATCACAACGCTGGTAATCAAGCAAAGATCCTAAGGGCTCCACTAATGCGTATAAGTGATATACTGAAATAAACACAAGTACACATTGAAGTAGAAACAAACCAAGTAGCATACTACTATTTTGAGCAAGATTGTATATACAAGGTGAATATCCCAAGCATCCATTAAGTAATATACAAACTAGTATGATACAGTAATGGCCTCTAGGGCATATACACTAACAATCTCCCACTTGCACTAAGGCCATGTACTGGCGTATCGAAGACCTATCATCTCGATCAGCCGCTCGAACTGAGTCTGGGGCAAGGCCTTGGTGAATGGATCTGCAGTGTTCTCTTCTGAAGCAACCCTCCGAACCTCGATCTCCTTGCGATCCACGATCTCCCTGATCAGGTGATACCGCCTCAAGATGTGCCTGGATCTCTGATGGGACCTGGGTTCCTTCGCTAAAGCTATAGCCACGTTGTTGTCGCAATACAGAGGTATTGGGTCAACAATGGACGGAACCACCTGAAGTTCTTTCAAGAACTTCCTCATCCAGACAGCTTCTTTTGCGGCATCAGATGCAGCGATGTATTCCGCTTCCATCGTCGAGTCTGCAACGGTTTTCTGTTTGGAACTCTTCCAACACACCGCCCCTCCATTGAGGGTGAAGACAAAACCCGACATGGACTTGGAATCATCCTTGTCACTCTGGAAGCTGGAGTCAGCAAAGGCCTCGATCTGGAGGTCTTTTCCGCCATACACCAAGAACATCTCCTTAGTCCTCCTCAGGTACTTGAGAATGTTCTTTACTGCTATCCAGTGTTTCTCCCCAGGGTTAGACTGATACCGGCTTACCACACTCAGTGCATAAGCTACATCCGGTCTGGTACACAACATCGCATACATTATAGAGCCTACCGCAGAAGCGTAGGGTATAATAGACATGCGATCCCTCTCCAAATCAGTCTTGGGAGACATCTCTTTAGAGAGGGTGATCCCGTGACAAGCCGGTAGGTTACCGCGCTTGGAATCTTCCATACTGAATCTTTTCACTATGGTGTCGATGTATCTGGACTGAGAAAGTCCCAATATCCTCTTGGATCTATCACGATGGATCCGGATCCCCAGGATGTATGAGGCATCACCCAGGTCTTTCATGGAGAACCTTTGTGACAAGAATCCCTTGACAGATTGTAGCATAGGAATGTCATTTCCTATTAAGAGAATGTCATCCACGTATAAAACGAGGAATACTACAGTTCTCGCTACAAATCTACTATAGATGCATGGTTCATCTGGATTTTTGATAAAGCCAAATTCTTTGACTGTCTCATCAAAACAGATGTTCCAACTCCGCGATGCCTGCTTTAGTCCATAGATGGACTTAAGCAACTTGCACACCTTTCCGCTGCTCCCACTCTGAATGAAACCCTCTGGCTGATCCATATAGACACACTCCTCTAAATTTCCATTTAGAAAAGCTGTCTTTACGTCCATTTGCCAGATCTCATAATCGTGGAAGGCAGCAATGGCAAGAAGGATCCGAATGGATTTCAGCATGGCTACTGGAGAAAAGGTTTCGTCGTAGTCCAAGCCAGGTCTTTGACGAAAACCCTTTGCTACCAGCCTAGCTTTATAGGTCTCAACCTGTCCATCTACACCAATCTTCCTTTTGAAGATCCACTTGCATCCTACGGGTTTTACCCCGTCTGGAGCAATGTCCAACGTCCATACCTTGTTGGTGTACATGGACTCCATTTCGGTCCGCATTGCATCCAGCCATCTCACTGAGTCAACGCTCTGAACGGCCTGCTGGAAGCTAGTAGGCTCATCATAATCTATGATGCAATCCTCTCTATCCCCGTCTATGAGAAAACCGCAGTATCTCTCGGGCGGATGAGACTGCCTACTACTCCTGCGGAGCGGCGTAGGAATGTCCTGTTCTGTTGAACCCTCTGGTTCCACTAAGCTTTCAGTAACAGTCTGTGGTTCTGGAATTTCTTCCAGTTCTATTGTGTTCCCACTTATCTGGGTTTCCAAAAACTCAGTTTCCAAGAAGCGGGCATGCTGAGAAACAAAAACCTTTTGTTCCTCAGTGGAATAGAAAAGATACCCCCTGGAGTTCCTTGGGTATCCCACAAACTTACACTGTACTGAACGTGCCTCAAGCTTGTCCGCATGCTGCTTTTTTACAAAAGCTGGACATCCCCATACCTTGAGATAATTAAGACAGGGTTTCTTCCCAGTCCACATCTCATATGGGGTGGTGGGCACAGTCTTGGTAGGAGCCTTGTTCAAGAGATACGCAGCTGCTTCTAGTGCATATCCCCAGAATGATCGCGGTAACTCAGCGTTACTCATCATGGACCGCACCATATCCAATAGGGTGCGGTTCCGTCTCTCCGATACACCGTTATGTTGCGGGGTGTATGGAGGAGTAAGCTGAGAGAGAATTCCGTTCTCTTTTAAATAGTCCAGGAACTCGGCACTTAAGTATTCTCCACCTCGATCCGATCTTAGAATCTTAATACTTTTGCCGGTTTGTTTCTCTACTTCATTCTTATACTCCTGGAATTTTCCAAAAGCCTCGGACTTATGTTTCATTAAGAAGACATAACCGTACCTTGAGAAGTCATCCGTAAAAGTAATGAAGTAAGAATGTCCGCTTCGGGCATGTGTAGACATTGGACCGCACACGTCACTGTGTACGAGTCCTAAGAGCTCGCTCGCTCTTACTCCACGTCCAGTAAACGGAGTCTTTGTCATCTTTCCTTTGAGACAAGATTGACAAGTGGCATATGATTGATATTCGAACGCATTCAAATATCCTTCTGTATGCAACTTAGTCAACCTTCTCTCATTGATGTGACCCAATCTACAATGCCATAAGAAAGTCTGATTTATTTCTGGAGACTTTCTTTTGTGTGTATTCTGGACATTAAAAATCTATGGTTGGTTTAACACGTATATACCATTACTCAATGTACCTGACCCAATCAATACTTGATTAAGGTGAATGTTTACAATATTACTTACAAACGCAAATTCATAACCTTCTTTAGAAACTAAAGATACAGAAATGATATTACAAGTTGCGTTGGGTACAAAAAAGCAATTACGCAAAACCAAAACATGTCCATCTGACATTCCCAGGTGATAGTCCCCCACGGCTTTAGCATCCATGCTAGCTCCGTTCGCAACTCTGAGGGTCATGTCACCTGCCTTCAAATCCCTACGGTTTCTCAACGCCTGCAAAGAATTACAGATATGAGATCCTGATCCGGTATCCAATACCCAGGAAGTAGAGTTTATTGAAAGACAGTTTTCAATAACATACACACCTGAAGCTGAAGCTGCAACCTGCTTCAATTCCTGTGTTCTGGCCTTCCAGGCCCTGCAATCATTCTTCCAGTGTCCTTTCTTATGATAAAAGAAGCATTCTTCCTTATCCACAAGCTTCCCCGCTATCTTTGTTGCTTTACCTTTTCCCTTCGTATCCACTTTACTAACACCGCCCCTTGGTTTGGCGGGGGCCTTCTTCTTCTTTCCCTTGGCTTTCGCCTTGGACCTAGAAGAAGATGATCCTCCTACAAACAAAGTGGATGTATCCCTACTTTTCTGTAGGGTGCCCTCTGCGCTCCTCAGCATGTTGAGGAGCTCTGATAGTTCAACCTCTTTTTCTTGTAGGTTGAAGTTCAGTATAAACTGGGCGTAAGTGGAAGGAAGGGACTGGAGAACTATATCCGTATATAGCTCACTCTCCAATGTGATCCCTAGGTCAGCGAGCTCCTCAATGTAGCCGATCATCTTTAGCACGTGCTCGGCTACTGATGATCCGACGGCCATCTTTGTCGAAAACAACTTTTTCGACGCTTCGTATCTTGCGATACGTGATTGCTCTCCATACAGTTCTTTTGTATGGAGCAATATGGACTCCATGTCCATATTCTCATGCCTCCTCTGATGTTCGTTGTCCATCGAGGCAAGCAGGAGGCACTTGGCCTTCGCGCTATCAATCTCCCAAGTCTTGCGGATTTCCTTATCCGCGACGCTGGAAGTTGGACCAGGGACAGGGGGAGCTTTGGTGGTAAGAAGATACCCCAGCTTGTCATAAGTGATTGCTATCTTGACATTCCTGAGCCAATCTTTGTAGTTTGGCCCTGTCAGTTTGTTTTTATCTAGGAGTAACTTAAGTCCGGTCATGTTGATTGGTCGCTGCAATTAGGAGAGAGAAGAAGAAACACTCAGCATGATGCTCTTGCAAGTTTAGAGTGGTTTTTAGTTTGTCTAAACAGGATGGCTCCCACTGTTTCTCGAATCCCTCCTCAAACCATAAAGGAAGAATTAGTCAGGATCAATCCCACCGTACAATACTTGCTTAACCGTTCAGCCAGGCCGGTGTCGGTACTTCGAGGGAGGTTTTCCAACGCTTTCGCGAAGTTCCTTAATTAAAGAACCTCTTTTCCCTGGGGGCGTAACCCCGCTAACACCTTTCTAGGCACCTACTAGGTTTATAGCATTGATCGTTAAGTGAGAAATTTCCCGAGGAGTAGCATATACTCACAGTAGGATCGGGATCCAAATATCATCGCGTGACGAAACTGAAGGAATCCTACCAGAATCGCCACACTCCAAATGGTATGCAAATCTAGCAAGTTTCAGTACTTATGAAACTCCCGATGTGGATTTTTGCCCCATGCTCTTATGACCTTGACGAAGGTCAACAAATCATAAGTCACATGTCAAGTTCTGCCCGTCATTATCCAGGTTAATTTGAATCCACCCGTATATACCCTTGACGAAGGTCAACAAGGTAATGCGAGTGTCCCAAACCAACGCATCTATCTATGCTACATATGAACACCCAATAGCTACCAATCACTATGCCTTGACGAAGGTCAACAAACACAGCTTGAATACTATTGAATATTCATACGAAACGACGGAGGGCTACGAATGGTTTTGGCAAAACCGTGAACGTAGTGAACTTGATTTGGTCGATGGAACGAGATAGCTTTTAAAAGGAGTGGCTCAAGCTCCGCATTTAAAAGTTATTTTTGAAAAGAACCGAGTGGTTTTTCGAAAGTGTTCCAACGACTTTAACTTGGTTTATTATCTTGCATTAGTTCTTTTAATGCGTGATATTCTTGCATTAGTACTTTTAATGCGTCCCATCATTTAATCCTACCATTGCAGAAAACAACCAAAATATGACGTACGCTTATGCCATTCGCATTCGCCACGGGGCCCCGTCATTACCCGTTAGGTTACTTAACTAACGACAGAGCGGGGGCTGGGCTAGCGCGTCTGTAAAACATAAGCAACGCCTAAATAGAAAGCAATGATAGACATTTCAGATCACAGATAAATACATTGGATATACTAGCAATCTGTAATTTGTACGAGCCTGTAACAAAAACAGATAACACGGTCGCGGTGAATAGCCAAATCCCCACCCAAGACCCCTACGGGTGCGGCAAACTACCCGCCAAGTCCTCGGTAGTTTGTGCACCCCTCCATGGGTCTATCCTAGGAGCAAAAACAGTAAAAAGAATTATACAATGACGGCTACAACCCCGACCCGGTTGTGCGGCCAAACAAATAATATAATTACATCAATTTACATTTACAATGAATTGCAAGAAAAGAAAACTCTCGTCTCACAACCCCCGGCTATTCACCCGCGACAATCCAACATATTTATATACACATTCCAGCACATTACAGATCATGTATAACCCCGACTAATCGTCTTATAGCGATTAGCCGACGTTCAATACATGCAAACATCACAGATATAACCATCATAGTCAAAGTGCAGTGAAGTTCGGAAAAAAAAATACGGAATTATAGGACCCCAAAAGTGAATTTCTGTTCTGGAAAATCTGGGCACATATAATATATCTTAAAAATCCCAAAACCAACACAGAAGAACACTGCACGAAAAACGATGCAGAGAAGACATCAAACAGCGGCGGTTCCGCGGCCTGATGAACAGGTGAGGCCGCGGAAGGGCGGCGCTTTGGAGGAATCATGCTATCGTTTTTGGTGGGTGTTCTTACAAAACCCTGAGACGATTTTTAGAGTATAAATTTTTTCATTTTGAGCCAAAAAAATTTCAACAGAAACTCAGGTTTTGTAATTTATCCGGTTTTGTGATTTTTCGTTTCCGAACTTCGTTACACTTCACTACCAAGCTAGTTTAAGTTTAGTTAGGCTCTGATACCACTGTAAGTCCATATTCCGACCCCCGGTTCTTACGGGGAGGCGGAAACGGTATAAAAAACAAATTTTTATCGCAAGAGGCAACATGGACTAAACTAGGTCGGGATCGTTCCCTAAACTAAAACTAGCAAACTAAGCTAAAGAGATTTAGCTACTCGGATAGAGATGGTTATACCTAAACTTGAACTCCTTCTTCTTCAAGCTTTGTGGAGGTTGATGGTTCTCTTCTCTTGTCGCCTTCTTCCGTCGAAGATGGATCCACCTCGAAGGCTCGACCTTTGGGCTCTTTCTCGTACTTGGAGTGAACTAGAATCGCCGGCTTGCTAGACCCTTGATCCTAGAGTGAGTAGAGAGTGTCTAAGGGTTGCTTTTGTTTTTCAAGAGAAGGATTCTCAACTCATGAGAAGGTTTCTCTTGACTAGAGGAAGAAGAAGATGAAGTGAAGAGAGAGAGTGAGAATGATAGAATGAGCTATATTTTTTCTTTCTTGCAACCATAATGCAAAAGAAAAGAATTATCTAATAATAATAATTGAAAATGAGAATAGTTGATGGCAATTTGGAATGACCACAACCATGCTTCATTTAAAAATGTAAGCATAAATCAAGGAAGACTTTTGAAGCATGATGGTGGTCAACTTTCAACCATGGTCAACAAGTCAACCATGGTCAACAAGTCAACAATATCAACCATAACAAAATTCTCATTTAATTACTATTATAAATAGATAATCCATAAATCCATTAGGGTTTGGAAAAAGATAACTGTCAACTGTGCATACGCACCCGTTCCGAAACCCTAATGAAATACCTCATCCTCCGCCTCAAGCAACTGTGCATACACACCTGCATTCTCGTTCCGAGGAACAAGAATACCAAGATATAAAAGCAACCCCAAATATATATATACCAGTATCTGGCTCAAACCAGAGCCTGCCAGTATAATCCGTCCGGACTCCAAACGTGCACAAGTGCGCGGATGAGAACGAACCCTGTCGCAAAACCATGCGACCTCTACTCTGTTTTGCCCAGAGGCGAATACCCTCTGTGTGGGACTCTAAAGACTCGACACTACGCTGGCAGTGGGTTTAACCACAGACCGCAAGCGGCACTAGCTGTGCGTAACGGTCCCCAGGTAGATGCCGACAAGAAGGCTGACGAGGTGAAACCCCATCTGAACTCCTACTGAGTCTGAATGTGACAGTCTCCGTACAGTCCGGTCTGTTCGTCTGATACATCGCATGGCGGGCCTAGGGGGTGGTAATCGTCAGTCCCCCAATAGCGGTACAAGTCGTGCCGGAGCGAAGCCCAAAACACCCTGAGATAACACTGGAAACCTACCAGTATATCTCGTTTGCCCTGGCCAGGGACTACTCGTGTAATGGCTCTCCTAGACACAGCGCGATGTCAACCCCCAATACCGGGAGAGACGAATCCTGTCTAACCGTCACTGCCTCCAAGTGCTTCGGGACTGCACCCAACCACCACCCGTTTGCACGACTCCTTTGAGCCGTGGTAGGGTAGTGATCAAAGTGCAGTGGGAACACACTTGAGGCGAAGTGCCAGTGTCAAGTCAGCGGACTAAGCTGTACTCATGTCACCTGGGAACTGATAACTGACGATAGGTATAATACCAACCTGTCAGTTCCCGACGAGTCCTGTCCAGTGTACTCGTAACCCAACGAGCACCCGTATACTATCTCCAGTACGACGTACTGATGGCTGTGGGACAGACCATCTCCCACACTGGGATGAGAAGCGCATACGCTAGTCTACTCCGGAGTATCGATGCCCTGTCTCGATAGTCCTGCGACTAGGGACCTGTATAAGGATGTGCTTATAGATTACCCAGCCCCCACTAGTGTGACTGCCATCACAACGCTGGTAATCAAGCAAAGATCCTAAGGGCTCCACTAATGCGTATAAGTGATATACTGAAATAAACACAAGTACACATTGAAGTAGAAACAAACCAAGTAGCATACTACTATTTTGAACAAGATTGTATATACAAGGTGAATATCCCAAGCATCCATTAAGTAATATACAAACTAGTATGATACAGTAATGGCCTCTAGGGCATATACACTAACACTTACGTTTCTATCATATGTCGCATACATCATGCTTTATGATTTTACGCATTGAGATATATTGTTTTCATGAGATTTCTGGATTTGAGAACCGTGGCGATTTCAAAAGAAAGCATGTACTGTTTTAAAAACCCGGTTTCTCTTGATATGATATTTCAGTGCGTCCACCATGTGTTTTCTCGGTTCTGAGAGCGACATGTGAAACCCGATTCGAGGAGGCGGATGAGGCCGATTGCGGGTACATGGTGGACCCGGTATGGTATCCCGGGGCAAGAAAGGGATGCTGTGTATACAGACGGTGAGCCTGGCAGAGGGACTACTACCTACCGGTGATTGGTTGGACCTGGCGGATATCCGGAGGATACCGACCGGAGTCGAGAGATGATATGGGCCGATCCGGACTGACGGAGCCTGTGGGCCAATCCAGACTGACGGAGCCCGAGATATGAGGATTTACGTGTCGATACTGAACACGGGTTTCATGATATTTTTCGGGTGTTGATGTTGGACAACCAGGTTCCATGATTTTGATGTGTCGCTAGGGACACCATTGATTTATATCCCCATACTTTCATGCACACTCCTTTATGATATTTACGTGCATGCAGAAATTGATCATATTGGTGGATGAGATTCACATGCATACATGCATTGATTATACTGTTGGATGTTATCCACATGCTTATAGGCATTGACTACCTTGTTGGCACATATACAGACCCGGTCACCCTAGATATCATAGTATTACCTTTATGATATAGTTGACCTAGGAGTCGTTGTTTATTCGATTTCTATCTATTGATATTTTTCTACTCACGAGTTGGCAACTCACCCCCGTTATGCCACAGTTCTTGCAGGTTGACCGTTTGGATCAGTAGCGGCTTCGTTAGCACACAGTTGCATTCGGATGTTTTGCATTGGTAAGTGGGACATTTGTATCGTACCCACTCTTGTATCTATATTTCATATTGTATCTAGTTAACTCTATCAATCAAAATTAGTAAATTGTATAAGTAATGAGACTTAGTGAGTTTGTGGTTGCGAGACTTAGAGCGAGGGGTTTTCCGCTACTTATGGTTTGATGTCTTACTTATTTCTTTATCTTTTGTGGTGATCTTCGCCGTTGGGCGTCGTATACTTAGATATATTGTCTTGCGTGGTTGTGATCCGCCGCTTGGCGAAGGGCTAGCTCCCGCTTGGGGATGCCTTTATCATGGTTATGTATTTATGGTTTTGGATCAAAATATACAAAGGAGGTGCTGCCCAAATTTTTAAAAGACGAAACACGTTTTCAAACTAGTAAATTTCACTTGCATTTTTATATTCTTTTTTTATGCATTAAGAAAACTTGATTTCATTATACCGTTATTTCAAAACTTCACCTCCTTTATTTTCTTAAAAAGATTTAGATTTCTGGGTTTTCAGCTTACTTGAATTACGTTAAGCCTTTAGACGTTGCGTGATTTAAGTGCTGGTCACAAGCTAATATTTTGGGTCGTGACAGATACCTATTTGGGCATCAGTATCGCTACAACTGGGATAGTTCCAGGAGCGAATCATCATTTGCCCCTGTCGATTTGGACAAAGGTGGCTTAGTAAACAGGGTTAAGACTCTGTCAACTAAGACCTTTGACTTTATGAGCCGTAAGGGCCTCATAAAGGGTTTTCTCCCTACGAGTCGTGAGGATCTCGTAGGCGTATTTTCTCCTTAAGAATCGTGAGGATTTTTAAGTGATGTCTTCTCTTGTAAGTCGTAAGGATCTTCCAAGAGTGTTTTCTCTTTATAAGTCGAGAGAACCTACAAGTGTTATTCACCATACGGGGACATTTCTTGCCATTTGTAGAACTTGGCAAAGAAGTATTTATTCGTGCCCATGCCTGTAGGGCAATTTGAGAGATATGACGGCTTAAGAACAGGTCTAGATCCCTATAACTTAAGGCTTTTGAATCCTATGAGCCATGAGGGTCTCACAGGGGGGATTCTCCTCACGAGTCGTGAGGATCTCATAAATGTATTTATTTTAACGAGGTTGCGCCCTTCTGAGTTTTCACAAGCTCGCCGACAGTCCTGCTGTTTTTACTCACGGCGCCCTTTCGAGTTTTCATCCGTGCCCATTTTGCTTGTGGACATACCGTTTTTTTAACGAGATTGCGCCCTTCCGGGTTTTCACAAGCTCGCCGGCAGTCCTGCTGTTTGTACTCACGGCGCCCTTTCTGGTTTTCATCCGTGCTCATTTTGCTTGTGGACATACCGTTTTCTTAGCGTGATTTAGGAAATCAATATCCAACTCGTGCTCTATTCTTTCTCCAGGTGAGTCTTCGGGATTTGCCTTAGACGATGGATTAGCGAGTGATGCCACCTGAGCAAGCATCTCCTGCAGATTTTCACGTTGCAGTTGAACTTTTGTCAGGGACTGAGTTTGAGGTCGGTGACTGGTAGAAGCTCGAACTTCATCTTTAGAATTCACCATAGACTATGTGAACTACCATGCCCCCAGGCTTGGGGTGTTTGGAGTCTTGGCCTTTGGAGTTTGCTTCGGGCACTTGAGCTTTATTAAGCCTCTCTTTGTGAAAAGCCGCTTTGGTTTTGAGAGGAACCGTTATATCAGGATCCGTCTTGGGGTGAGTCCCCCTCACCTGCTTCCATACCTTATATATAGATGAGGAAAGTTGTCTCAGGGAGTGAACTTGTTTCTGCTCTCATAGGATCTCCATGGGCTGCGGAGACTTATTCAGTATTGCGGTAGGAAAATTTTGTCTGACCCTTCGCAACAGTTTGAAGCTGCTCTCAGTTAGAACAACAACATCCACCACTAGGGTTGAAACATGACCATACGGAGAACTGCCTCCAGCTCATTTTGTATGACGCTGATATCGACGTCGACCGTTTGTTACGGTCGGGATTTAATTAGATTCAGGATTTTGCCGAGCCTTCTCCCCGTTTCCTTTGAGAGCTTGAATATTCTGCCCCCTGCGTCGACCTTGGTTCTTGGCATGTGCCAGTTGTTTGAAGACTGATTCCGTCGGCAAAGTTGCTGCTTGGGGAGCCCGCCAATGGAAGACAGATTTCTTCTGGGCTTCCTCCATCGGCGTTGAGGCACCGAGGGTGGGAGGTGGGATCATCGACTCAAAGAGAAGCCCGTTAATTTCTTGAAGAGCCGGATTGCAGAGATTTGAGGCTGCAAGTGGCACGTACTTGACTCCACCAGATATGACAGCCTGAGTTGCTAAGGTGGGAGCAAACGCCATTTCTTCATAGAGACGAAACGCCGGCTTCAGTATCCCCTCCCCTAAGGGCAACCAAAAACATATATACCGCGATTATTTGATTGCGGAAAAACACGACACACGAAGTGTGGAGTGGAAAGAGGAAAAGGTCCCATCGGGCGTGCCAGAATCTGTTCTCCACCGAAAACCGAAAAGACAAACGTCTTGCGTGAATTTGGGGGCAGATGCTATTTGGTTTTATCCGTCCACCTCTCCGAAGATGATAAGTTGATTTATGTCACCGTGCATCAGAGGCTAGGACGGATGCGGCTGATTTTTGTCTCAAAAACTATTTCTAAACCGCAATCAAGAACGGCGTCGCATGAAGCTAGCCGGTGAGTACGGGTCGGTCCACAGGGATGTTGTGAAATTCCTAGTCGCTCAAACGAGTTAATTCCGAAGGGTGTTCGGATTGATTATTAAATCTAAAATCTAAATTAATCTATATCTAAGTCTTGCTAGGGTTAGGTCTAGGTTAAGTTTGGAAAGTCTATAAATCTCACTGCTTTCTATACCCATATGAAGATCTAATTAGGTGTTATGGTAATTATCAATAAAGGGGATTAGATCCATTCGGGAAGGTGTTCCTTCCTCTAGGTTCTTATCCTTTCTTTAGAGATCCTTACCCTAACCTCCATGAAAAACGCGCGCAACCGGGCCTTTATACTACGGTATCACCGCTACCTCGAGAGATAGGGTGCCGTAGGGCGCGGTATGTGCGTGTATGCATAGAGTCCTATGAAAATATATGAAGGGCAAGAAAGGGGATGAGAGATCTTCGTCCCTCAAACCTTCCCCAGATCTAACCCCAACAAGCGAGGAGACTACTCACGCATTAGGGAATTAAAATACATTTATCTAGGGCAGAGAATAAAAGATTAACTAGGGCAAGGAATTAAAATTATCTAGAGCAAGAATAGAAAATTAACCTAGGGCAGAAAATAAAGAACTTACAACTTATGATGCTCTCCAAAAGAATGCTGAAATTTATTAATGAAGGGAGGCATAGGGAGGCATGAAAAGAATACAATGATTTGGGCTTCTATTTATAGGAGATAGAAACCCTATGTTACAATTGATTCGCATGTCTACATTTACCAAAATATCCTTAGGAAGACCTAGTCAAAGTAGACTTCCAAGCTTTGGTAAAATTTTATGTCTGGAAATTTTAGAACTGATTCTGGGCTTCTTGGGCTTTTTATTTCTTTGGATCTTTATTCAATTTGGCTTTTCTATTTCTTCCAGATCTCCAGTGAATAATTGCGGTGGACTTTTAACCGTTCATTTTGTAATCTTGGACCTTGCATTGCCTTGTACTTTGTGAATTTTATTTTTGATGTAGGCTTGATCAAGAGTCTTCTGTTTGTTGGTCAAACTCAACTTTTGCATCGTCTTTTCACCGTTTTCACTGTTTTCGCTCCAAGAACCTGTAACCTGTAATATGTAGCAGACATGCGTCAAAAGCACCTGTTTATTTATAAAAAGAATAAGAATGGGGAATATGATAATGCAATATTATGGTATGAACAAATACCCCCAAACTTATCTTTTGCTCGTCCTCGAGCAAACTTATTTTTTATTCACTAAAATCCTAACCGCACTTTCGCAGGGAAACGCGATTGCACTGAGCACGTGCAACAAGCCGTTAAACCTCTAGGTGTCCCTAGTAGGAGGAGTGTTGTCTCCTGAGGGTTTTCAGCGGATTACACCCACAAAATCCTATCAATTCGGCCCATTGACTTTTGTTCTCCAATTAGGTTTTCTAACTAAGAATTCTATTATCATCGACCCGCAAATTATCCACCCATATTCTTCACACTTCCCTATCATCTAACTTAAGATTATATATGTTATGTAGACCTACTTAGCTTTCGGCATCTCTTAAGTTTTCCTTCTAAAGTTCCATCTCCACTTAGGAATTTTTATCAACTTTACTAAAGATATAAGTTCTATTCTTCACTCTTTTCTCTCATCTAAATCCCAATCACATACCCATACGTGTGTGTAAAGATCACCCCTACACTTGGAAATTCAAATCAAGCAATCATACCATTGTCCGTTGTCCAAAGCACTTATTAATTGGTGAATTTTTAACTGAATTTTGCTTACACATCCTTCATGCAACCGCTAATACTTCTTGAGGTACCAACAACCGATTACAAGATGCGTTAGCACTTTAAAGCGTACTTCCTAGTCTTGCAACACCCAAGGCTTTTAGCAATGACTCCCAAACCAGTTGGTCTAAGGCACTAGATGATGAAGCACCCTCGCTAAATATTTTTCTATTTTTGCAGCCTTAAGTAATCACAAAAACCAGTGTTCATTTTTTCTTTATTCACTTTTTTTTCTTTTATTTTCATTGTACTAAGGACTTTAAACAAGAGCATTTCAAGGTCTCTTCTACTATTCCAAGTTTCAAGGTGCGTGTTTGTGCAAGTTGTAGGGTATACATTTTCAGAATTTTGACTTAAGCTATGAATTATTTTTCAAACTTATACTCTAATAAGAACATCAATACTCTTCCCTTGTTTCGACTTAGCCCAAGAAGTGAACCCAAAATTTGCCTATTTCTAAATAAACTACAAGACATATACTTTCTACCGTTAAACTTTAAGGAAGGTTATTTTTAGGATTTTTAATTTACCAAGTCTAAGATCTAGTTGTTCCTAGCCAGTTAACCTATTTGTCAAACTCTAGTCAAATAAGCCAAAATTGAATACAATAATTTTTATAATTTTCGAAATTTTCCAATTTTTATGGTTTTTCAAATAAATATGCAAATGCAAAAATATGTACAAATGAATGCGAAGAAAGAAGACGTACCGAGCATACCCCCAAACTTGAACTTGACAGTGTCCTCACTGTCATGCTAAACCAAGAGGGTCAAAATACCGATACTCCCCTGTTTATTTATTTACAATTTTTTTTATTTTATTGTTTTGAAATTTTTTTGTTATTTTTTTATAGAAAAAGAAAACAAAAAATATATATACATATATACAAAGGTTCCCCCCAAACTTAAGCTTGGCCTTACACAAGCCAAAGGTTAGCACCAACCATTCAAAGATCTTATCGTGGTAGTGGTATAGTTGGTGCAAGAATGGGGTGTGGATGAAAGAAATGAGAAACACACGAGACCGTGTGGAAAGAAGAATGGCAGAATATGGTCTCGGTGGGGGAGAAGAAGGGCGGAAAGGAGAAAGAAGAGTCGCGCGATCTTGAGAGTGTAAATCGAGTGAATAAATTAGCGCAATTTGTGATGACCGATGTGTTAAAAGCGATTGCGCTAACCTATCAACCCGTCGTGAAATGGGGTCAAATCCCTCAAGATTCGCAACAAAACATGGGTACGCCGAACTTGGTATAGGAGATGAAAGCGTAACGGTCTCTTGTTCGGTCGGAACAATGGGAAAGACGAAAGGGAGTAAATTAGGGATAGTCTCATTCTCACCGTAATAAACTGTTTCGAACTTAAAAGATTCCATTAATGGTTCGAAACTACTATAATCAACCGAGTCTGATGGCTCATCTGAAAATGTAAAGGACTCAAACTCGGGCGGTGAGTCATCAACATCGTCCGAAAAAGTAAAACACTCGTAGGTGTTATCGTCTGTGAGAATTGTGTCAGATTCAAAGGAAAAGGTTTCAAGCTCACATTCTTCAAGCGGGGTCGGAACGACGGGGAGGAGGGAAGGTGATATAACAGTCAAAGGTTCAGGAGGATGAATTGGAAAATCAGACACATCAAACAAAAATGATTCAACCTCAATATTATCCTCAAGACCCTCCTCAATACTATCCTCAATATTTAACTCATCCATGCCATTATCATCAAAATCAAGACGCGTGTGAGATTCGGGAGAAACATTTAATAACTCAGGATGATGATTTGAACATAACATTTCAATTAAATCGACAGGTTCATCATCCGAAATATTCCCGGTGTCTATATCCTCAATTAAGTGAAAATCAATTTCTTTAGACACCTCCTCAAAAGCATGGATGTTTATTAATTTAGGTTCTAAAGTGGAGGTGTAAAGGTCAAACGGATTAGGTGCGGTTTCACTCAAAAGGGGTTCCTCATAATCTGGCAAATCAAACACTACAAATTCGTTCAACTCATCATTTTGGACACATGTTTGAAAATTGGAGTTGTTGGATTCAATTGGGTATGGGTAGGTTTGATTTGGAAATCCTCTCTCATTCTCACTTTGTCCAACCGCCTCCTTATACATTGAAAAATTTTGAGCTAGCGGGAAACTAGCTACCGGTTCACTAGGTTGCATAAGGGCGGCCACGGACGCTTCCACATTCCTAGTCATTTTATTTGTTGCAGCAATATAAGCCTCCAACGACTCTTCCAAACTAGACTTAGGTGGTGAGGGAGTTTCGGTAAAGGATTCAAAATGGTGTGGATATGTGAAACTCCCTAATGACTGTGTAGAAACAGTGTCTAGTGAAGGTGGGAAAGTCGGGTAGGACTGGTAAGAAGTGGGTGATTGGACAGGGGTAGGGTCAACATGTGGATAAAAAGGTGAATAGTCGTGCGGATCTCTAGAACTAGATGAGTGGAGAGGGGTGAAAGATCGACTGCGAGATTGAGCAATATGCTCAGCAATGGACATCGGCTTAGGAGTTACAGCTGAACTTGAAAAAGTGGTGTCAACATACGAAGGTGGTGAAAGTTGACTTGGTTGACACAAAGTGGGTTGAAAAGTCAAACTGTTTCTCCTAGACGCCTCTATGTGATCTTTCAAAGATTTTTTAGGCATGAAGGGATCGTTTTTAAATTGACCGAACAAATTGACATATGACGCAAAATTAGGTTCGGGATACCAAAGTTCGGCTAATGATTTATTATGTGGGGTACCCATGTTGTAAGAAAAGGGGAAAGAAGGAAAGTTTATTGTGTGCAAAGATTTATTTGCGGCTAAAAATTTTGCAAGTTTCTATAAAATATTTTTCCTTTTTATTTTCATTCTTTTTCTCTTTATTTGGAAAAATTTTGTTGCAAAAAGATTTTAGAGAAAAGATATGCAACAGCAAAATATTTTATAGAAAAGATATGCAACAGCAAAATATTACTTGTAATCTAATTTCATTTCAAGCAAGACACAAAAATCCTGCACAAGATCGTTATTTGGAAGGGAAAAAATTTTTGAGCGTAAAGAAATCCTGCAGGCAAATTTACAGAAGATATATCAAGATTTGCAGAGGAGGAGAGAGAAAACTCACAGAAATTTGCAGTGGCAGAACTGTTTTTTTTTTTTTATACCGCGCTTCTGCCTTTTTTTCTGGCAACCGATCTGTCGCCACCACCGCGGAACCGCCGCGAAGTGCCGCCTCCGACCGCGGATCCGCCCCGGGTTGGTGCCTTCGGCGGTTTTTTTTTTTTTTTTTTTTGCGCTCACCAGATCGCTGCTGTTTTTCTTGTTGACTCGGTCCTCCAAATTTTTTCTGTTCCTTTGTTGTTGCAATCTTCTGTTGATAGGATCGTCTATTTGCTGTTTTGATCTCTGGAGATTTCCAGATCCGAACTTGATTGTAGATCCTGCAAAATTCAAACAACAAAGTACCCTTTCCAAAAATAACAGATGATATATTTTTATATTTTTTGGATTTTTCAGATTTTTATGATTTTTTTTATTAAGATTAACCCAAAATTGCAAAAAGGAAATAACACGCCATCCCCGGCAACGGCGCCATTTGATTTTTGTCTCAAAAACTATTTCTAAACCGCAATCAAGAACGGCGTCGCATGAAGCTAGCCGGTGAGTACGGGTCGGTCCACAGGGATGTTGTGAATTTCCTAGTCGCTCAAACGAGTTAATTCCGGAGGGTGTTCGGATTGATTATTAAATCTAAATTAATCTATATCTAAGTCTTGCTAGGGTTAGGTCTAGATTAAGTTTGGAAAGTCTATAAATCTCACTGCTTTCTGTACCCATATGAAGATCTAATTAGGTGTTATGGTAATTATCAATAAAGGGGATTAGATCCATTCGGGAAGGTGTTCCTTCCTCTAAATTCTTGTCCTTCCTTTAGAGATCCTTACCCTAACCTCCATGGAAAACGCGCGCAACTGGGCCTTTATACTACGGTATCACCGCTACCTCGAGGGATAGGATGCCGTAGGGCGCGGTATGTGCGTGTATGCATAGAGTCCTATGAAAATATATGAAGGGCAAGAAAGGGGATGAGAGATCTTCGTCCCTCAAACCTTCCCCAGATCTAACCTTAACAAGCGAGGAGACTACTCACTCATTAGAGAATTAAAATACATTTATCTAGGGCAGAGAATAAAAGATTAACTAGGGCAAAGAATTAAAATTATCTAGAGCAAAAATAGAAAATTAACCTAGGGCAGAAAATAAAGAACTTACAACTTATGATGCTCTCCAAAAGAATGCTGAAATTTATTAATGAAGGGAGGCATAAGGAGGCATGAAAAGAATACAATGATTTGGGCTTCTATTTATAAGAGATAGAAACCCTAGGTTACAATTGATTCGCATGTCTACATTTACCAAAATATCCTTAGGAAGACCTAGTCAAAATAGACTTCCAAGCTTTGGTAAAATTTTATGTCTGGAAATTTTGGAACTGATTCTGGGCTTCTTGGGCTTTTTATTTCTTTGGATTTTTATTCAATTTGGCTTTTCTATTTCTTCCAGATCTCCAGTGAATAATTGCGGTGGACTTTTAACCGTTCACTTTGTAATCTTGGACCTTGCATTGCCTTGTACTTTGTGAATTTTATTTTTGATGTAGGCTTGATCAAGAGTCTTCTGTTTGTTGGTCAAACTCAACTTTTACATCATCTTTTCACCGTTTTCACTGTTTTCGCTCCAAGAACCTGTAACCTGTAATATGTAGCAGACATGCATCAAAAGCACCTGTTTATTTATAAAAAAAAATAAGAATGGAGAATATAATAATGCAATATTATGGTATGAACAGCGGCCGATGTAGCAGATTTCGTCAGATTCCCCCTTATTGTGAGGGGTTTTTGATTGTGGGGACGCTCTTCCCTGCAAGCGTAAGCCCCTGCAGTTAATTACGCTACCGCATCGCGGTAACCATTTTCTCCTACTCCAGAAGGTCACTTCGTATCGTGTGTGTTTGTTTTATTTTTGGTTGCCCGTGGATTGTATACGGAGACTAATTTATGTTATCGCTCATAAGGCGTGGATTAGTCCAAATCCGTATTTTCTTACATTTGGGTTTGGGTTGGGTTTAAGAATCGTTAATCTCGTTTGAGATTAATATCAACTTAAACGTTTGTTAAGGATACGTTAGCCTAATTTTAGACTAGATCTACTTAACAGGATCGTTTAGATCCAATAAAAGAGCATTTGGGCTCTATTGTTTTAGTTTAGGGGTATTGCGGTCCATAAGTTTAAGGACATCATAGTCCCTAGTTTAAAGACGTCATAGTCTATAGAGTTTAGTTTAGGAACGTTGCGCTCCAGAGTTTAAGGACATTATAGTCCATGAGTTTAGGGACCTCATAGTCCGTAAAGTTTAAGAACATCATAGTCCAGTTTAAAGACGTCATAGTCTAGGTGGTTTTGGTTCAACCGTTTGAGGATGCGCCAAAAGTTATTGGTTATTGAGACCTTCCATCTCTCTGAAGATATTGAAGAATTACAACGACATATATCAGAGGTATGAAGAGATGTACCCTTGAACCAATGTTGGTTGGGGGATCTGTAATCAAGTTTTAGACTAAAATCAGTTAAAAAGATTTATCAGCATATGGGCTCAATTAATCTAAATAAAGGATATATGACCAAATTGGGCTCGGCCCACTCAGTTAAAATGTTGAACATTTAACTAGGCTCAATCCTTTTTTATTTAACAATGTTGAGTATTGGTTTGGGTTCTGACACCCTTTTTGTCTTTTATTGAGTGTTGAACACTCTTTATGGCGCTGGGCTTTATTTTTTAAAGAACACTTTGTGTTCACTCAGCGTCCACGTGAGGAGCACGTGGAACGCTTGGCGCTGAGCGCTAGACTTGGAGCGCTGAGATGCTCCTTATGAAGTAGCGCACACGTGAGGAGCACGTGGCACGCTTGGCGCTGATCGCCAGATTTGGGATGCTAAGGCGCTTCTTACGAAGTAGCGCACACGTGAGGAGCACGTGGCGCGCTTGGCGCTGATCGCCAGATTTGGAGCGCTAAGGCGCTTCTTATGGAGTAACGCACACGTGAGGAGCACGTGGCGCGCTTGGCGCTGATCACCGGATTTGGAGCACTAAGGCGCTTCTTATGAAGTAGCGCACACGTGAGGAGCACGTGGTGCGCTTGGTGCTGAGCGCCAGACTTGGAGCACTGAAGCGCTCCTTTGGCCGTTTTGGTCAGTTCTGTGCTCTGAGAATTAAATTCTCGTTTATAAGAGACTTTGTCTCGTGGCTCTAAGAACAAGGTTATTATTTTAAGAGGAGATGTTATAATTTCTTATATTTTTTGTGAAAGACTTTGTCTTTATCTTGTAGATCTGTGATCTAAAGAGAACTAAGTTCTTCTCCCTCCCTTTTTATGATGAGATGCTATGATCTCTTTTTGTGAAAAACCTCTGTCTTATAGATCTATAATCTAGAAAAAGAACTAAGTTCTTCTTCTTTTTTGATGAGATGCTTCGATCTCTCTGTTTTATTTACCTTGAAGAAATTCTTCTTCCGAGAGCTTACTCTTCTCTTTGAAATTTCTCAAAGTTTGTGGGGGGTTCCTCTGTGTAAGACTTGAAGTCTTGGGTCCTTTATACAGGGAGGCTGATTTGTTGAATCAGTTAAGGAGATCTTTCTCTGATTGATTTGGGGATGTTTCCCCACCATTGGATCTTTGATCCTAGGGCTTCTGTTTTACAGAAGACAATCTTCTTATTTTTAACAAGATTGGGAAATTATTTTCCCATACAGAGATTGTTCTGTATCTTGGTGATTTTTAATCGCCATTGGATCATTGATCCAACGGTGCTCTGATTTACAGAGCACAATTTTTCTTATTTGGAAAGATTCTGAGGAGTATTTCCTTAACAGAATTTTATTCTGGTAATTTGATGATTTATCATCTTCGTTGGATTTTTGATCCAATGGTGGGGAATATTTAGTTCTAGCGCTTGGCGCTCTCGTGCCTTGCACGTGAGCGTTGCTTTAGAGTCTTTGACTCTTAGCGCCGGCGCACTTGGCGCTGGCGCTCTCGTGCTCTGCACGTGAGGACTCTCGGCGCTGGCGCACATGAGCGCTGCCTCAGAGTCTTTGACTCTCAGCGCTAGCGCTCTTGGCGCGAGCGATCTCGTGCTTTGCACGTGAGTGCTGCCTCAGAGTCTTTGACTCTTAGCGCTGGCGCTCTTGGCGCGAGCGCTTTTATGAAGCACTGCTTCATTTCAAATTTCAAAATTTGAACAGAGCTTTGTTCTGATTGGGGGAAACAAACACCAATATCATAAACTTGAATAAACACTAAGAACTAACTAGATATTATAACTATCCTATTTATAAAGTTGCGGGGATGCTATACGCCATCCATCCGACTTCCCTCGTAGATGTAAATCTACTCACCAACTTGTCGAGCTCATTGAACCCACGATTGAAGTGTCCGTCAACGCCGTCTCGGAAACCTTTGCGATCATACCGATAATCGTAATTAAATCACATCGATATAAATATTATATCGAAAACCAAGATAACGAGCTAAGCACTCGTAGGTTAGAACCTACAGCTCACTTACTCACAAAACGATAAGATATCCTTGTTGTTAACGTATAAACGTTAACAAATCAGTTACGGCACAGAAATACGAAAACCCGAATCGAAATATCGGAAACTTTAATAAAACCCTTACTAAACATTCCCAGGTTTCTCTGTATGCATATTGGAACAAATCAAACAATACTGTATATCATAAAATAACCAAATACACCTACAGAGAAAAACCCAACACAAAACTCCCTCAGAAGTCCGACGGCGCCGGTCAAAATGCGAATGTCGCCGGGTCAAGTGTGGAGTTTGGGGCTCGGGTTTTAAGTGAAGTCTCATAGTGGTCTCAGCATACCACTGTCTTATTAGTTTTTCTAGTGGTATTACCTAATGGTTCCAGATTCAATTATACCTTCACAGATATCACAAAAGTTCATGTTTTTGACACTGCACATAAAAACAGATATTGAACAGATTTGATATTTGAAAAGAAAGAAAGAATTATACCTATAGAGATGATTCACAAGAGAACACCAGCTCAAGAATTGTATGATGAAGTTCGTAAGTGTTGTAGTTAATCAAGCTTGATGATGTGAACACAATTGGTGAGGGAACCCTCTCATTCTTTCTTAATATGAGAATACTTAGAATATTTGGTGGGGAAAGCATGAAGAACTATGGTTTCAGTTGAGACCTTGCCTAAAGAGTTAGAAGAAAGATTAGGGTGAGGATGTGTGTAGAGAAAGGAAAAGGTATCATAGTGGAAGGAGGAGGTGTAAAGTTGGAAGAAGAAGGTGGAGGATTTGTGAGCATGAGTGAGGTGTGTTGAGGGTGAGGGTTTAGCCTAGGTTATAATATAACCAACCATACAACAATTAAAAACCTTTTCCTTTAATTAAAATCCCTTTATGTAAAAATCTAAATTCATATATAAAAAGAATGAAATACTTATTCTAACACTTAATTATCATTATCTTGATATAAAATATCATGTCATGTTAAAATAATTAATATATCATTTTTATGATATCACACACTTTTCTTCATATTTACCAAAATAATTACATTTTTACGGATATAATTCCGATACCAAAATTCGTATGCGATATCATTTTTTGTAAACTTATTATATTCATATTTAAAATTATAAATTAATATTTATAATTTTCCAAAATGTTACAAAAACATATTAATCTCCAATTATTTTCTAAATATTGGTATATAATTATACTATTTTACGAAAACCCCAATTCGCAAATCGAATAGTTTTCGTGAAATATATTATTTTATTATTTAAATTTCAAAAACAATATTTTATATTTCCGAAATGTTACATGTATTTGGAAAGAAATAAATAGAGCAGAAGAGAGATCCAAAAAGAGCTCCCTTTCTCTTTGGATCTCTTTTGAGGAAGAAAAAGAAGAAAGAAATTTGCCTCTTTTAGTGGAGACTCAAAACCCTAAAGATTGCAAAGGAATCAAAATTGTTATTATTTTCACATATGTTTAGCATTTATAGCCTATACATTTTACACATAGCCCCTTAAGCTTCACAATTTTGGCCTTTTGCCCATTTTTTACACATGTGCACATCTTTTGAATTTTAGCCCTTGGGCTTTACAAAAATCAGTTTCTTGCCTATTCTTTTAAATTAACTTCCTGCTTATTACATATTAAATCAATCTATTACATTTTTGTTTTTTTTTCTCAGCATGGGGTCGGCCCAATGCTTGAGCTTGAACCCGGATTGGGCCCACTTGATTTGAGTTCGGCCCCGCTTGACTTGGGTTGGGCCTGGCCTTCTAGTTGACTCCGACTTTCTTTGACTTTTTGACATTGGTTGTAGGGAATAATTTTTGACCCCAACAACTATACTATAAATTGATGATTAAAAAAGGCAAAAAATACAAATAATATTTATTTTCCATTCTTTGTATTGAATAGAATAAGCAACCTTTATCATTGCAATTCCAAGGGTGGAATTTGAACAAATATCAAATGAAAAGGTATTTCTTATAACATATCTAACAATTTCAAGTGAATATGTACAAATACAAAGATTGGACTTGGGTATGTATAAGAAGACTCTATTACAGAAGGAAAAAACCTTTTTTGACAATTTTTTTCTTTTGCACTTTTTTGACAAAATTACGCCTTGCTTTGTATCACCGCACAAGATGAGCATCATTTGTTTCTAACGAGATAAAATACACATGTAACTAAAAGATAAATGCCAATATATTTGTGAAAAACCTTCTTGCAATCTCTGTACTTCTCTTTCGTTTTCAGAATCTTTGCTTTGTTATTGTTCTTTTTCATTTTAAAGAGTGAATTTTAATGTGTTCCTTATCAAGGCGACGATTTCTCTTTGATAAGGTGATGATTTTTGAAATATTTCATTCTAAATTTTTATCTTGACCAAAACTTTTTTACTTTTGAAATGAGTTTTGGGAGCAAATAGGATCAAGATAGGATATTGGACCATGAGTTTTGGCTCTCATTTTTTAGTTTGAATATATTAAACTTTTCTCTTTCTTTCTCACTACGATATTTTTATGATTAGGTGACACTTTTTTAATTTCCTTATTAATTTGATATATCAAATCACGGACAATAGTAATTCAACTCCAAATCCGAGGAGTTTGCCTTATATTAGGAGAGACATTGACATTGCAGCATGAATAATCACATTGAACATCAAATTCTATAAGCATTAAAGGGAAGCATGATATTTTTTTTTTAAACACATGTATAAAATGTTATAAAATCAGCAACTAAACCAATAAATATAATATGTCCGAATATGGGAATTGAAACTGGTGATGCTCAATATTGGGGACCACTAAGAGCAGGACACGTGGCAGATGATGTGTCCCAGAACTCGAAAAAAAAAGGCCCACAGGGACCGATCAGGCCATCCCAATACCCGACCTGCACAAGCGAGCTGGCCCTCCTCGGGGCCCTCTGCAAATGGAGCTCGGCCCCTCAGCGCTCCCCGAGCTGCCTCAAGACCAAGACTCATCGGCCTTCTCGCTCGCCCCCGAGCTCCCCAACTAAGGACGTCTTCCTCGGTCCTCCGACCAACTCCACCGTTCACGAGCGTAACTGTCGCTCCGCAAATCCCGCCATGCAGATTCTCCGCCATCAATATCCCCACGTTCCACGCCATCAATCCCCATTAATGGGCGATCCGCTCTCCGTGTGGGCGTGACGTCGGGAGCGTAACTGCCGGCGAGATTCTCGCGCCTGCTGCTGCGTGCTACCACCGCTATATAAACCCCCATCACAGAGGGGTCAAGTAAGCCATGTGGTACCAAACCCCCCCCCGGACTTCTTTGCAGGTACTCGGCGTCAAACTCCTCTAAATCACCTATCTCCTCAAAACCCACTGAGATCCGCACGCAACAGGAGATCACCTCCAGAATCCACCGAAAGATCGACGGAAGACAACATCTGTAGGAGACCCGAAAAGGACCTCCATCAGAAACAAACAAATATAGCAGATGTTTGATGTTTGCATATTGATGCACATGTATATGTAAATTGGGGGATGGGGAAGCAAGAACAAAATGAAAAAGAGCATTAAAATAGAAATCTTTGATGTCACCGCAGACCCCTTTTCACCAAAGAAAAAATTTGTTCTTCAAAAAAAATTAAAATAGAAATCTTTGATCCATCTAAATTTTATTCGAGTAAAATGACTGTTAATATCTTTCATTCGAATTTGAGTTATAACAACAGAGATGTTGATGAAAAGTGTATATGTATTTTCCAGGAAATAAACAGCATAGATTTTAAATCCTTTTAAATATGCAAAATAGCAAATTAGTAAGAATTAAAATGGCGCATAATCCAAAGACCTCAAAATATAAATGCATAAGAGTCTAAATGGAAATATGTACACTTTCGTGTAGAGATTTTTTAGATTGGTTCAATTGTCCGAGAGATGGAGGAGATAATTGTGGTGGTGGTTGCCGCAACGAAATGAGAGGAAACATGAAGATATTTGGGCTCTGGGGATTTAGCGGGATTGGGAAATATATGCCGCAACAAAATATGAAGATATCGTGAGTCTGGTCATTAAACGGAAAAAGAAAAAATGCAAATCACGAAGTTCACAACACTATTTGGAAAGGTTTCTATCCTTTATCTTTCTTTTTTTGTTCTCTATATATGCATTATAAGAAAAAATTAAATAATTTCTTCAGCATTTGGGCCATAAGTAATTGGGCTTAGTCATGAGAACCCAGATCGAATCATCTTAAAAAGGCCCAGCCAAGGATATCCTTATTTCCCCAGGCCTGTTATTTATCGTTAAAGATTTCTTCTTCTTCTTCTTCTTTACCCTAGGTCCATATACTGCAAAATGTAAAGAAAAAACATTTATTTCAAAGTTTCCTACATCCCATTAGATATTGGGAGGCCATCGCGACCGCCTCTATAACCTAAGGCCTCTGATAAGGCCTATGACTCAAATCTTGCTTCAGAAATTCAGAAGAAACCGAGATTAATTTTGTTTGCCTCCTTTCAATCTTAGCCCATAAATCAAGTTGGTAAAAGAGCAAAGTCATTGCAATGTTTTGCATGGGCCACATGTAGATGGGCTTAGTTGAAAAGCTGGTATAAAACACCAACTTTATATGTTTTTCTTGCGAGTTGCGACATTGCAAAGCACGCACTTGATGATGTCTGAAATTGGATTGGATTGCTTGAAGTCATCCGGGTTTCTCATATTTTTTCGCCAAGGAAATGCTGAAGCACTGGATGATTGACTTTACTGCAAACTTGTTGTCACTACCAGTAATCAAATCCAAGCATAATATTGAAATTGGTGGGTAAGAGACCATCCTCAGTTAATTCCAAAACGATCGAAGTAAATTTATTGGTTATGGCCTATCACCTGCTTGCCAAAATGCTCTCAAGGTATGCAATTCTACTTGATTAATCTTTATTGAGCTTCATTCCCTTTGCACTTTAGCCCTTCAGTATTAGCTGACTGCAGCTTCATCCTATATTATTGTTTTATTTTGGATTGCAATTATTAATTACATTTGCTGTTTGAGCTACTTATCTAATTAATGGCTTGTTCTTATGTCAAGTATTTATGTTCCATGTTCAAAGTTTTGTATCATCTTATGGTTTGTTTTCATGGATGCATTCTATTTTTGTTCTCAACTTTCCTTTCTCTTGGCAAACAGCACAATATTATTTTTATGACTATTGAAATCTTTTTTTTGAGTTAAAGGGACATGGGAGTTAGGATAACCAGGGATTATTTTTACGCGAAGGTATGTAAACTTTAATTTGCAAGCTCCAAACTCCTTATAGAAATAAACCTTGGCTACGATTTGTATGGAAAAATGAAGTTTAGAAAATTTAGATCAAATTGAAGTTGAGAAACTGAAAACTGTAAACTTTGAGTTGGGATAACTGCATTTATCTCAACCTCTAAATTAGGTAAATGCCAAACATATTAAAGTTGGCATTTCGAAAAGTTGTGATAAATTTATGAAACCCTAGTATTAAAGAGCCTTAGGGCCCGTTTGGTTGGACATTTTGAACTCCCAAAAACTCTTTTAGAGCTGACAAAAATACTTTTGAAAGAAAAAAAATACCAAACATGCATTATACCCAAAATCTCTTTTGGAACTAAAGAAAAAGAATATATTCTTTTTTCAGAAGCTAAAAAATAAAGCTTTTGAGAAAAATCTCTTCCAAATTTTTTGGGTCATATCATCTCCTTCTCATCATCATCCAGCGCAATCCTTACACTTGATTTCTCTCCTCATCAATTCCTCAGTTCGAAGCTCCAAGCGATCGGGCCCCCAGAGCGATTAAGACCCCCAGATCAAAGCCCTAAAAAATAATGATGATGAAGAATCCCAGGCAATCGAGACCTCGAGCTCAACGGGATCATCGAGAGGTTGATCAACGAAATCCAAGTTTTGAGGTTCATGCATTAGGCGATCGAAGCCTCTCGACTTCGACAAAGAATCCATAGATCGAGAAAATAGATCTTAAATATTTTTCTGCAAATATTTTCGTGCAGATATTTTAATCTTTTTGAATCTTTTAAAAGTAAATTGTAAATTAAAAAAATAATGTTTTTTCCCACTGATTTCTCTTAAATATTAAGAAAAATGATGCCCAATATGGTCATTTAAACAGTCAACGGCACTTCTGCAACTCCTAACAGCTTTTCAAATCAAAAGACATATTTTACAACAACACTTTTGTCTAAAGAGTTTTCTTTAACAACACTTTTGCTAAAAGCGCTTTTCGCAACAGCCTAACCAAACATGCCCTTAGTTTAAACCAAACATAACAGTTCCAGAGAGGAATTTGGGCAAAATCTAATGCATCTTTGTATTGTAATAAAAAAGAATAAGTAAAAATGCAAGCCAAAAATGAAGGCGGTATTCACTTCATGAAACCTCTATTTCAGAGAAAGAGCCCTCCTTTTAAAACCAAACATTTTTGACAAGCCAAAAAGAATTGAATCCCCCCACATTACCTTTTCTTTTGTGTTGAATATTCTTTTACACATTGTAAAAGTATGATGTCCCTCTTCAATAAAAGCAGACAAGAATAAGACTGTAGATCTTTCCTACTGTTTATTTACATAGTATTTGTGGGTTTTCTTATAGGTTTGTATTGTTGTTGTTTCTTCCCTTGAACAAGTATTTGTAATAGCCCCCCCCCCCCACCCCCCACCCACCCCCGGAGCCCAATCTTTTCTGTTGTCTGGAAAGGGACTTATGTTAGTCAAACGTTAATAAATTCTTAATCTACCCTCAGTATGTCCCCACTTCATATATTTGACCCTCTTAGCGGTTAGAACAATAATTATATATCATCTATGAAGACGACTCAAGGTAGCTTAAGGGTAGGACCGCAAGACTGATGATTTTAGATGGGTGTATTTCTAATAGATGGTTGAAAAGGATTGGTGTTGAAATTGGAAAAAAAGAAAATAGAAGTAGAGATGAATGGTGTTGACAGAGGTGAAGGAAGGAGATGAGGGTAGAATTTTTGTTTAAAGTTTAGATAGATAGAAGCAAACCTTCACAGGTATTGTTCAGGACATGAAGGTTTCAGGGTCTTTTGAGAAATATGAAATATTTTGGGTTTCAGGGAATATGAGAAGAGGATTTGAGGATTAATTGCGATGGTTAGAAAACCCTAACCCATCACTATTTTATATAGACGTCATTGCAGACGGCGGATGTGGTGGAGAGTGGTTGCGGCAGCGGTGGAGTTTGGTGGGACGGCGGCGGCAGATCAAAGGTCTCGCTCTGATACCATGAGAGAATATAAAAACAATATTCGGGGATTAATTGTGATGGTTAGAAAACCTTAACTCATCACCATTTTATATAAACATCATTACTTACTATAAATATATCCCGGATACATTATAATCATCCATTACATTATATACCATGACAGAGCTATCTATATACATAATGCAAAGTTATAGAAGGGTGGAAGATTTTCTCTATTTCCCAAATTGCCCCTGCTCAATTATTTACTTCAGTAAATACAATTATGAGCATTCAACAACACATATTTTGTCTACAATAATTCAATCTATATATGCTCTTGTTCATGTTTCAAACACCATAGTCATAAATAAGGAAAATAATTTATGTCAAACTATGAGCGGTGAAGTGAGATAACATGCCAAACAAAAGTCAAGCGAAAGAACATTGCAAATAAACAAATGAATTTAAAATGTGCAGTGAAGCAAGCATAGAATTTCAACAAGCATACTAATTGTTGATGTAAAAATGACCTTCAATTTCATGTTTCAACCATCATACTTATCAATAAGAACAATAATTTATGTCAAACTATGTGTAGTGAAGCGAAAGAATATTGCAAATAAACAAATGAATTTAAAATGTGCAGTGAAGCAAGCATAGAATTTCAACAAGCATACTAATTGTTGATGTAAAAATGACCTTCAATTTCATGTTTCAACCACCATAATTATCAATAAGGACAATAATTTATGTCAAACTATGTGTAGTGAAGCGAAAGAACATTGCAAATAAACAAATGAATTTAAAATGTGCAGTGAAGCAAGCATAGAATTTCAACAAGCATACTATTTGTTGATGTAAAAATGACCTTCTATTTCATGTTTCCACCATCATAGTCATCAATAAGAACAATAATTTATGTCAAACTATGTGCAGTGAAGTGAAAGAAAATTGCAAACAAATAAATGAATTTAATATGTGCAGCGAAGCAAGCATAGAATTTCAACAAGTGTACTATTTGTTGATGTAAAAATGACCTTCACTGCAACATGTAATTCCGGCATGTCCTTATTCCCTCATTAAAAAATAGAGAACAAGGGAAGAAAATTCCCCATAACTCAAGCCTCACGTGTTAAACACGTGAGCGTCTATATGCAAAGCATATAGGCATTGTAATCAAACAAACTGATAGACTAATAAGCCTCACGTGTTAAACACGTGAGCACCTATATGCAAAGTATATAGATGCTACAATCAAATAATTAGTAGGCTAAATAAACCTCACGTGTTAAACACGCGAGCGTCTATATAACGACTATTTTTAATGTACAGAAATTTGTTTAAAGTTAAAGTACTAAATGGAGTATTTGCAACCCTGAATATGTTATAAGTATTTAATTTGTTTTAGAACGGCAAGAAATAACTTGTAGCTCATTGGTAAAGTCTTGCACTGCTGTGACATAACCTCTTTGTTCAAATCCCCCTAACCAGATATTATTTTTAATGATTTTTCTTTTAAACTTTTGGAAGTCCAAAAGTTTACACATGCAATACACATAAAAATGAAAAGTCACTAAAATCAAACATGTGGAAATTGTTATAAGAACAGCCAGGAACACATATCACTGATCCAAGCACCCCACCCCCTACATCGACCGGCGAGATAAGCATTGAGGCCGGCACCGCCCCCCTCCCCCCTCTCAAATACTTCAAAATTTTACCCTAACACCCATTGGCCTCCCTCCACTACTCCTCTTCTGTTTGAATTTCCTGCAAATTAACAGAGAATTAAAATCACCCATTAATCCAATATTTAATGCATTTTAATTTCCTAAACCCGAATTTTATCCTATAAATACCACTCCATACCATAGCCGTCTCTATTCTGAAATCTATTATCAAAACTCTCAAATTTTTCCAAGTCGACTAAGTTGTACAAGTGGAGTTAGCCCAAGGTCATCTTCCGGCGACGATTCGGGAAGAATCCGGTAACACCATGACTCCATGAAACTCTCAAACCCTTTCTTTACCTTCCATCTCTCATCTAATCCAGTAAGTCCCTTCTCCTTTCCTCTATTCGCTATTAAAAGAATTCTCTTCTCAAAACTCATCGGAAGCGAAATTATTCCGACTTCCGATACTAATTTTGTTAAAAACACAACTTTTCTTAATAACCAAATATCCATATTGTTACATCTTGTTTAGTAATCTTAAAACAAACATTTAGAATAAGTTTCAATTCAAAATACAATGTTATACAACTTTTATTTCAATTTTACGGATAAATACCACAAAGTTTACTTACGGCATCATTTCATCATATTTGCTCATATTACCTTTAGAAAACTCACGAGATAATGATTTACAACATCACAACACTCATCATGATATAGTACGATGGATTTTGGAACAATATTTTGTGGGATAAATACAATTTTACAATAAAATATCTTAAACTAATAAAACCGTATTCTTTAAAATTGTTTTAATTAAATTTCTTTCAATTAAGCCTTTACAACCCATTATGGGGAATCCGGTTTGAATGGTGCGGGTTATCGCACATTCTTGGGATTAGTAGAGAGAGATGTAGACCTCCTCACGGAGAATCCGAGCTCGATAGAATTTTTAATACAATTTTTAAGAAAACATGATTTTCTATTTAATAAATAAATTCTATTTTTAATAATTATATATGTATATAATTATTATCAAAATATCTATTTTAAATATATATAATAAATTCCATGTTTTCTAAACAAAGAAATCACAAATTTCATGAATATACCATCACAAATCCATACAATTCCAATTTACACTAAAATACCAAATACTATTCAATCTAAATTTATAATCATTAGAATACTTCGCTTTTAAAAATTACATCCATGAAAACCCTAAATACGATAAATAAATGCTTAAGGTTTATTTTGAAAGTTTATCAAAACTATTTTTCATAAAACCCCTCAAGTTTATTAATTTACAATAAAAACCCTAGTAAATATAGGTTTAAGCGAGACCAATTCTCTTGAGCCTCAGGGAGCCGGAGAAAGTGGGTGTTTGCCTATTTAAGGTAGAAAATTAAAACGGGGTTATCAATGGTAATTGGTTTGGAAAAAGTCACAAATCATGCCGTCCATATGCAGCAGTTACCGATAACTCCAAAAGCTAATTTAGGAATCAAATTATGTTTAGGTGTCTGACTCAGACAGGGTCTCAGTCTAATCTGAATACAATTCCAATCTACATACACTTCAAATATAACTACAATACAACATGAATCCATATACGGGAACTTGAAACATGGATAGCAGAATATCATTTATATCAACATAACTTGAAATGACCGAACCATGGATATACATTGACTTGATCACATGATTATCCATTTACATCCTTATCCGTTTACATGAGCAATTGATATCATGGTTTCGGCAAGTCTTACAGCTATAAACAATACAACAAACATTACGGGGGTTTTAAGGGGTAGATTGGTACGGAATATGTTAAAAGTGGCACGATAATGGTCACTTTAATACACCTAACCTGAATATCCGTTGCTGTTGTCCCGTGGCTTAATGGTTCCTTATGCTCCATATAGCTTAGTCCACGGAATAGTTGGACTCCTCTCGTATACACTAGCATATTTTGTACCAAACTACAAACAACAGCGTTAACATAACAATCATACATTATACCAGATATATTCTTTTTACCTGTTCTGTCTATTTCTATCTCTCTTTGGGACTTATCGAGCGATTGTTCGCTGACGACATTCCTTTTCTATTCTTTCTTTGGAATGTTGTCAAAAGGACATGACTCTCTGGAGATCGAGCCCAGCTCAGAAGACTTAGATTAGTTCATCGAGGACCCAAAGCTCTAGTCACTTATATATACTTTTACTTTCAATTCATACCATTGTTTAGGCATTGCTTTCCACATTGTTTTTACTTTTCAGTTGTATTGTAAAGAATGTTTAATAAATAAAAAGTTGGTGTTCATTTACATCCCATGTTTTTCTTGTATACATTTATATTATATTGCTTATTTACGCTTAACATGTTTACTTCTGAGTAAATACGTCACAGGCCTAGTCGCGTCTCCTAACCGTACACCGGGAAGCGGAGCGTGACAGCATATATGCAAAGTATATAAGCGCGACAATCAAACAATTGGTAGGCTAAATAAGCCTCACGTGTTAAACACGTGAGCGCCTATATGCAAGCATATAGGTGCTACTGTCAAACAACTATTGGCCAAATTGGGCTCACGTGTTAAACACGTGAGCGCCCATATATGCAAGGCATATGGACGCCAAATTAGAGGAGCTGAATAAGCCCCACCTGTTAAACACGTGAGAGCGCCTCTTTACGTAGAATTAAATTCTACTCAATGAACCGTTGGATCAAAGATCCAATGGCGGTTAAGTATAGAATTAAGTTCTATTGAGAGAAATATTTTCTATTAAAACAGAAAGTTGGTGGATCAAAGATCCAAGGAGATGGAAAATATTTCCTATATCTTTCTAAACAGAGAAAAATTGTGCTCTGTTAAACCGAGCACCCTTGGATTAAAAATCCAATGGTGGTAAAAATATAACCGTTTAATAGAATTAAATTTTATATATTGAAAATATTCCTCCAATCTTGTTAAAAGCAAGAAAACATATTCTGTAAAACAGAAGTCCTTGGATTAAAGATCCAACGGTGGGTAAAATTCCCCAAATCAATTTTGAGTCCAATTAAATCAATTGGAATCTCTCAATGAGAAATTTTCCCAAAAAACAATTAATAATCTGCATCTACTATATAAAGGACCAGAGACTTCAAGTCTCAACACACAGAGGGAGAAAAGATAGGAACCCCTGGATAAGCTTCTGCAAAATATAATGAGCTCTTGAGAGAAGAGAGAATTTAATTCTCAAAGAAAGAAAACTCTCCTTCTTCAAAACACTCTAGGTAAATAAAAAAAAGATTAAAAATATCCATCTTGCCTAATATAACGGATATAAGAATTTAACCCTTCATAAAAGAACTTAACTCTTCCTCTGGTTTGAGATTTGCAAGAGCAAATCTCTCCACAAGTTGAGAATTTAAATCTTATCGAGGAAATTCTGTTTTTCAAACTCAAAACTTAGAGAAAAGAACTAGGTTAAAAAGAAAAGGAAAAAGAAAAAGAACATATGTTCTGGGAATTCAATTCCCCCAAAATTAGAGTTTAACCCTACATAAAGAACTTAGTTCTTATAAAAATAAAAGAGAACTTGGTTCTCCAATAATAACAATGATGATGATTTAAGATCTTCAAAACAGAAATCTTGATGATCATCAATGACTAAAAATTCATTAACAGAGATTAATATCTCTAAAAACAAGAAGAATTTGGCGTCTCACGTGAAACACACGTGAGGAAAAACTAGTGCTTAGCACTGTTATCTTGCCTCATGTGTTTCCTACGTGAGTGCTTAAAATAAACAGAAGAAAAACTAAAAACACGTTACGTGCTTCCCACGTGAGCGACCAAAGAGTATAGGAAAACCCCTCTGTATTGGTTAGGCAACCACCAAATAAAACAGCCCAACACAAAGCAACCACGTAAAATACACGTGAAACACTCTTGAAAACACAAAATCTGACGTCTCACGTGTTTCACACATAAGCCCCAGTCAAGTGCTTAGCACTTATGACAAAAAGGAGGGTTAGCAAATAAAACCTGAAATCAATACTCAGTACTCACATGCTTCCCACGTGAGTACCATGCAAAGTGCTTAGCACTCCATATTCAGTCAAAATGACAAAGTGCTTAGCCCTGTTTAGGCAGCACCCATATATGAGCGCCTCACATGAAAAAACACGTGAGCGCCAGAAAAGATTATTAGCACTATTTCAGTGTCCCATGTGAAATACACATGAGCACTGCATATATCAGTATTTAACACTACTGGGTAGCATAGAAACCCAATCTCAGCCTAAATTGGCTAAATTTCCTGAGATTAAACCTCTTTAATTTTAAAATCAACCGAGCCCATATTGCTCATGGTCTCCCAAACTGATTTTAGTCTCATACATGACTAAAGATCTGTCATTGATGATATCCAAAACGATATTCATCTCATATCTCCTAAGGTAATTTTAGTCTCAAATACGACTAATGATTCTTAGGACCATCACCCTTTTATCCCTCCAATACGGGATTTGGTTTAAAGGTGCATCTCTTCACACCTCTAATACATATCGTTGTAATTCTTCAACGTTTTCAGAGAGGTGGCGGGTCCCGACGACCATCAACTTCTTTTACATTGATACACTTCCAAATTGATGTGCAGGACTCAAATTGGATTCTGCTTCAAATTGAACACATTCCATATCACCATTGTTCACTTCGTCACGTAACAAATACACGTACGCGCAAGATGGATAAGGGACCAAAATGTCCCTACACTAATAGTCGCCTCAAAAACGGTAATAAAGGACCGGAATGTCCCTAAACTAACCGTTGCCTCAAAAACGGCGATTATGGACCAAAATGTCCTTAAATTAATATCTGCCCCAAACACGGCGGTAATGGACCGCGATATCCTTAAACTAAATTAACCGAGCCCTAAATGCTCATATGTTTAAGTCGATCTTAATCTCAAACCAGATTAACGGTCCTTAAATAAACCAAACCTAAATCTATAATATACGGATTTGGACTGATCTGCGCCCTATGGGCGACGACATAAACTAGTCTCCGTATACAATCCGCGGGCAACCAAAACAAACAAAAACACACATGACACGAAATGGACTTCCGGAACAGAAGAAAGTGGTTATCACAATGCGGTAACGTAATTAACTGCAAGGGTTTGCGCCTGCAGAGAAGAGCGTCCCCACAATCAAAACCCCCTCATAAAACGAGGGAGAATCTGACGAAGTCCGCTACAACGGCAGCATCCATCCAAACCTCCGATATATGGTGCCATAAATCAACTTGGTATTTTCGGAGAGGTGGACGGATAAATCCAAATAGTATCTGACCCCAGATTCAGGCAAGACGATCCATCTCGGTTCGTCTCTATTTCCGACGGTAAACAGTCATGTACTGCATTTAAGGTATTGGGTGACTTTGCTCTGCCCCCTACAACAAGTACCACTTTTTCATCCTTATAAATAGCTTGTGGATCCTTACATCGACTATAACAATCTGTCTAAGAAGATGTCAGATAACGGAGAGATTGTAAGTTATTATTCTTATCATGTACATTTATATGTATATTAGCAAAATTACATTACTTATGTTATCAAGTTCTAACAATACTTTAAAATCTCAACGGATGAGCTATAATTTTTCTTATCATTGTGGATTTATGTATTCAACTAGTCTCGCCAGTGTAGATGAATGGCGAAAGACGGCCAGCGGGTGATGTGCCTACGGGCAAGCGAAAGGCGGTAAAGGAGGAGGTCGGTGTTAAATTGCCAATGGACTATCGACAACCAGCCGGTCGATCGGCGTGGGGCGACTAGGCCGCGATAGGCAGGCGGAGACAGTTGTGGCAAATTTTGTGTTAGATGGGAATAATTGAGGATAATTTTATGATAGGTAGTGACCTGGGTGAGAATAAGATTCCCATGATTTGGGACATTTGATTAATATGCTAATCTTATATTCTCGGAAATATTTTTATATCAAAACAAACTTAGTAATATTTAATGGGAATTTAGGATTACCACTTGTCAAGCGCATCTTAAAGGGGTTATTAACTTTTGTTTTTCATGACTTCTCTATTCGAACTAACGATAAGATTCTTAAATCGTATTTAGCATAGCAATATATCGTATAACATTTTCAACTGTTTTGAATGATTGAGTATGATTTATCTGGTTTTAGAATTAGAGCATAAAGTATAAATAGAATTCAAATTCATTTTGAAGTGGTTTTCATCATCCCACGGTCCTTAATTTATTTTTTTCGCACGTAGCGCGGATGCATTGCTGGTGTGTGTGGGGAGAGTGAGGGGGAGAGAGAGAGAGAGAGACCGTGTGGGTTTTACTCATGTTATATTATTACGTATGTTTTTGCTAGCTTTTGATGGTATTAAAATGAACTCTCAAAAAGACACATCATAATGCAACCTCTCTTTGCATTTTCCAACTTCAATTTTCTTCTCTCTCAATCTATCCAACATCCAGTCATTCAAAATCATTAGAATCCATCACCACTGTCATCCTCTCTTTTTCCTCATGCATATTGAGATGCCCACATCATTCCCAAAATGATTAATCCCCAATCAAACACAATGAACATAATTCAAAGATCAAACTCGCTCTAAAACCCCACATAAACGCAATGAACACAGTCACCCTAGACTCTCAACGCACAAAGCTACAACCTCACAAATGCCACTCCTGTAATAATCTCTTCTCAACATCTGCTTCTTCCATTCACTGCTGCTACTTTCATTTGCAGTTAATTTCTTTTGCTTTTTTCCCTTCAAGAAAAGAAGAGAAAGCAAACAAGGCCAAAAAAAAAAAGATGCAAAGTAAAGAGAAGAGAGAATTTTATATATTCTCTTTGAACTTGAAACTTTCTTCCCATCTTCAATCTTTCAATGGCTGCACTTCTTCTCTTCCTCCTCTTGTTCACCTCTCCTTTGCTTTCAAGTTCTCTTCATCACCAAACACTCGAGAAACAAGCCTCAATCTTGCTCACACTCAAACAATCTTTCACAACACTCTTCCATTCTTCAAACATGGAACTCAAGCTCATCTCTTTGTAACTCATGTGGCTTGGTGTTCAATGTGACAGCACAAACGCTTTCATCGTCTCCCTCGATATATCGAACCCTAACATCTCCGGCTCGGTATCGCCTCTCGTTTCCGAGCTCAAAGCCCTCACTCACATCAACGTTGCCGATAACTACCTGTCGGGAGAGTTCCCGCCGAATGCAACCAATCTCTCAAACCTCATTCACCTCAACTTATCGAACAACGAATTCAACGGCACTTTCGCCTGGAACTTCACTTTCATGATTGAGTTACAAGTGTCGGATGCCTACAAAAACAACTTCGCCGGCTCACTTCCTCCCGGCGTAACCGATATCCCGAGGCTTCGCCATTTGGATTTCGGCGGAAACTGCTTTTCCGGGTCTATTCCGATGAGCTACGGCGAACTTAGAGAGATTAGCTTCTTGTCTTTGGCAGGAAATAATCTCGGCGGATTTATACCCCGCGAACTGAGCAACGTCACTGGTCTAAAACAGCTTTATTTGGGCTATTTCAATGATTTCGATGGCGGTATTCCGATTGAGCTTGGTAGCTTGATCAATTTAGTCCATCTTGACCTTGCGAGTTGCGGTTTGAATGGCGAGATCCCTCCCCATTTGGGAAACCTGAAAAGTTCGGACACTTTGTATCTACAAACCAACCAACTCATCGGCACGATTCCTGTTCAATTAGGGAACCTGAGTTCCTTGAAATTCCTCGATCTTTCGAATAATGCATTGACAGGGGAAATCCCGAGCTAGTTTTCGCGGTTACGGGAGCTCAGCTTGCTGTCTCTGTTTATGAATCGATTTCATGGTGAGATTCCTGTGTTCATTGCTGAGCTGCCCAAGCTAGAAGTTTTAATGCTCTTTCACAACAATTTCACGGGCTTGATCCTGGCCGAGCTTGGGAGAAACGGGAGATTACGTGAGCTCGAACATTCTGCGAATAAACTCACCCGGTTAATTCCGAAAAATCTTTGCTCTGGGAAAAGGCTTGAGATTTTGATCCTCTTTAACAATTTTCTCTTCAGTCCATTGCTGGATGATCTCGGGGATTGTTATACAATTTCGAGGGTTCCAATGGGCCAAAATTATCTTAGCATGTCGATCCCTTGAGGTTTTCTTTATTTGCCAGAGTCAGAGTTATTGGAATTGCAGAACAATTACTTAACTGTAATGATAGCTGAAGACACTAGGAAGAAGCCGGAGAAACTTAGTCAGCTGAATCTATCGATCAACCGATTACTCGGGCAAATTCCAATTTCATCTGGCAATTTCTCGGCCCTTCAAAACCTTCTGCTTAACACAACGAGTTCAGCGGAAAAATCCCACATCTGCTCGGCCTATTGAAAAGAGTGCAGAAGATTGATTTAAGCAGGAACAATATTTCCGATACGATCCCATGACAATTGGTGATTGCTCCTTGTTAACTTCCTTGGATTTGATCAGAAACCATCTCATCGGTCCGATTCCTTATCAGATTTCGCAAATTCGCATGCTCAACTACCTGAATGTTTCCTGGAATCAACTGAATCAAAGCATTCCAAAAGAAATCAGAAGTATGAAGAGCCACACTACCATCGACCTCTCTCATAACCAGCTTTGTGGGTTTGTCTCAAATCCATGCAACATTTCGACACCGAATTCTCCGCAACTAGACCAATCTCATAGCAGCACCAAATCCCAACTTCAGGGGAAACTCAAGCTCGCATTCGCTCTCAGCCTACTAACTTGCTCTATCCTCTTCGCCGCCATCATGATAGTAAAAACTCGTTCAATAACGTGAAGGAACTCAAAGTCCTGGAAGCTGACAGCATTCCAAAAACTCAGATTCAACAGCGAGGACATCGCGGAGTGCGTCAAAGAAAACAGTTGCATTATAGGTAAAGGGGGCCGGGATCGTTTACAGAGGAACAATGCCAAACAGAGAGATAGTCGCGGTGAAAAAACTACTCGGGATAACGAAAGGGTCGTCTCACGACAACGGATTCTCCGCATAGTTCCAGACACTCGGCAAAATCAGGCACCGAAACACAGTCAGGCTTCTCGCCGTCTGCTCGAACCGAGAAGCTAAGCTGTTGGTGTATGAGTACATGCAAAATGGGAGCTTAGGCGAAATGCTGCATGGGAAAAGAGGAGGGTATTTGAATTGTGGGGTTAGGGTGAGGATTGCATTGGAGGCTGCAAGGGGTTTGTGTTATCTGCATCATGATTGTTGCCCACCAATTCTACCATCGACCTCTCTCATAACCAGCTTTGTGGGTTTGTCTCAAATCCATGCAACATTTCGACACCGAATTCTCCGCAACTAGACCAATCTCATAGCAGCACCAAATCCCAACTTCAGGGGAAACTCAAGCTCGCATTCGCTCTCAGCCTACTAACTTGCTCTATCCTCTTCGCCGCCATCATGATAGTAAAAACTCGTTCAATAACGTGAAGGAACTCAAAGTCCTGGAAGCTGACAGCATTCCAAAAACTCAGATTCAACAACGAGGACATCGCGGAGTGCGTCAAAGAAAACAGTTGCATTATAGGTAAAGGGGGCCGGGATCGTTTACAGAGGAACAATGCCAAACAGAGAGATAGTCGCGGTGAAAAAACTACTCGGGATAACGAAAGGGTCGTCTCACGACAACGGATTCTCCGCATAGTTCCAGACACTCGGCAAAATCAGGCACCGAAACATAGTCAGGCTTCTCGCCGTCTGCTCGAACCGAGAAGCTAAGCTGTTGGTGTATGAGTACATGCAAAATGGGAGCTTAGGCGAAATGCTGCATGGGAAAAGAGGAGGGTATTTGAATTGTGGGGTTAGGGTGAGGATTGCATTGGAGGCTGCAAGGGGTTTGTGTTATCTGCATCATGATTGTTGCCCACCAATTCTTCATAGAGATGTCAAGTCTAATGACATTTTGTTGGATGGTGAGTTTGAAGCTCATGTTGCCGATTTCGGGCTTGCAAAGTTCTTGAGAGACGCACGAGCTTCAGAATGCATGCATGTCTGCCATTGCTGGATCCTATGGCTACATTGCTCCTGGTATGAATTTATATTTTGAGTATGATTAGAATTTTTTATATCCTTAATTAGAATCTTGAATCTAGAAGTTTTGCATTCATACCATTACCCTCTTCAATTCTTCCATTGAAAAGATTGAAAGGGCCTTGGTTGCTTGCATATTGTGATATGCTAAATGACACTAAAATACCTTTAGGTATCATTGTTTATTACAATAAACTCCCTTAGACTTTGATTCTAAGGGAGTTCTTTGTCACTAACTTTAATAAATTTAAGGCAGGTTAGTATAGAACAACGATAGCTGAAGGTATTTTAGTGTAAGTTACCTATATATATTTTACTGGATTGTCAACCGTTCTTGAATGTCATCATGCTAATAAACCAGTTGAGGGGTATATGGCATATAGATGAAGGGTGTTATATGCAATTGACTTGTATAAATATGCAATATTTTACGAGATTCCGAGGGCATCGATGCAATCTCATTTGTATATTTCAAAGAGATTTTCTGTAGAACTATAGCAGGGTAGTATAAGTACTTATGATCTTGTTCTTCAGTTTGCTTCTTTTGGTGGAAATTAGGGACTGGATGAAACAGAGAGTCAGATGACTTTTCTTCTTTCAGGAGAAAAAAAAGTAGCAATCTTTTTTCTATTGGAATTGAAATTGTAGCATCTACTTTTGCTTTGTTCTGTGTCTTATTTTTTACCCACAAAGGCCATGCCTCTCATTAAAGCTTTTTTGACTCAAGACCAACATTCTGTCAATAACAAAACCCTAGAGTAGATTCCCAAAACTTGGTCTCTTAGGAATCTTGATTGGGATCCATGCTTTATATCTTCCCAAAACCCTAGAAAGAAAAAGGTTCATACTCCAAACAACAATAAAGTTGTGCCAATTTACCCTCTCTTTTTTTAAACTCTCTAATCACTCAAATTCTCGTTTGAATTTGGCCTTATCTTCAAGTTTGAAGGGCCATATTGCTCAAAAATGATGTCTATTTATTTTATTTTTACATCAACCCATTTCGAGAATCGAAGTTGCGGCCTCTAGCATTGGAGAGGAAATTGGTACCAACTGAGATAAGCCCAATTGGTCTCAAAATGATGTCCAGACTCCCCAGTTATTCTATAATGTGTCACAACAATTGGTTCAAGTTACTAAATCATTCCTTTTTCATTTTTCTAACAGATTATGCATACACGCTAAAAGTGGATGAGAAGAGTGATGTCTACAGTTTTGGGATGGTTATCCTTGAACTGGTCACTGGAAGGAGGATTGTCGGTGACTTTGAAGAAGAAGGGATAGATATCATTCAATGGACAAAAATGCCCACAAATTGGAGCAAAGTAGGGATGGTGAAGATCCTAGATCGACGTTTGACCAATGTATCCTTGGATGAGGCGATTTTGCAGGGATGTTGTGTGTTCAAGAGAGTGTAGCATCGAGAGACCGACAATGAGGGAGGGGGTTCAAATGCTTGAGCAAGTAAAACAACCATGCGGATTTCGAGCAAGATGATCTGATTCTTGCAAAAATTTGTGTAGTTTTTTACAAGTGGTTTCTTTGTTAATGTTCTAGAATTTAGGGGTGTTTTGGTCATTTGACTCATATCCGCGTTCTGTGTAGAAGAAGTTTTATATGTTTATAGATTATCAATCTAGGGTTGATAATGATATGTAATATTTTAGGAAATTTTCTTCTGGTAACACTTTCAAGTGAAAGTTCCTAAAATACCATGCACTTCCAGTGTTTTGTACATAAGTACCGTTAAATTCTTGATCGAGAAAATATATCATAAACTGGGTAAGTAGCAAATAAAAATATCACCAACCATGCATGTAACAATTTTCAATTATAGACATTTGTAGTCAACCTAAAAATAAATAAAGGAAGCTATAGGAATGCGGAAAACTTACTTAAAAACAATATACCAGTTGCTAATCCCATCATTAGCCAGTTGAGCATAGAGAAATTAATCTCAACAGTTTATATATATATGCAAAGCGAAATCGATTACACACCACTTGGAAAAGAGCAAAAGCAAGAGCACTGAAAAAGATAAAGTGAGAAGAAACTCTTTGGTGTTCGTGAGGTTTTACTTGCCACAGGAAAAGAAGAAGGGGGAAAAACTCAGTTCATCTAAGAATATCCTGTCTATATGGTCAAAATAGGTAAAGTTTTCTTCTCTAATCAAGTTTCAGCATGCATTAATCAATCCTCATCCTTCCATAAACTTGGTATGTTTGTGGATTTGGATTCCCTGGTATGTTTTTTACCCTACATAGATCCAACCCCGTGTTAGTGTAGAACAAGAGCCCTAATGATTGTGTGGGAGGTCATGAGGCAATCCCAAGGCAGGGATTCATCGTAGCAGGAGAAAACAAAGCAGAGGTTACTAATCCAAGCGTGTGCGTGCGTGTGAGGGAGGGGAGGGGAGGGGAGGGGGTGTTATAAGCAAGATCCAAACCCCAAACCTATTAATCAACTTACAATAGGCATTGCCATCAAACTATAACTTGCGAAGTAGAGAGTTGGCAACGCATAAAGATGATAATGAATTCTTCTGATTTTCTTTTTAAAACTGTAAATCTTGTCTTAAATGAACAATGAGGCTAATTAAATTGCCTTTTTCCCCCTTAAAACAAAAAGGTACTTTCATCATGAGATGTGTAGCAAGGCAGCAGTATGATGTAAAAATTTCCCCACAGCCATGGGAGCTCATGCATGCTTCTGAGATTTGAATGCACGTCAGCCCTTCGAAGCAGTTTTCATAATTTCAAGGAAGCTGAGAATGGAAGGATGCTGTTTGTTTGTCTGTGGTCAGATACAAGCAAAAATGAGAGAAAACAGTTGATCAATCCATCAGCCAACACCACTTTTTATGAATGATGTCGCGGGCAAATATGAACAAAATGAGAGAAAATAGCTGACAAATTCTTCAGCCAATAACACTATTCTCCTTAACAATACACTTCACAATAATAGTCGAATTTATTTATTTTTAAAAAAAAAAAATGTTCCACAAAGAAAGCATAATAACACAATGCTTTGAGCGCAGATGGACAACATACATTTGATTCCAGCCAAAAGCCATGGTCATAATTTTTTTTTTCTTTTGTCATAATTTTTTTCCTTTTTCATTGATAATTTTAAAACAACAAAAAGAGGTTGAAGCAGCAGCTCTACCCACCATGCTTTCCTCCAAACAACCAGATTTTCCATCAAAATACAACCTCAATGGCTCCACAAGAAAAGAAAGGACGACAGCAAAAGGCATCAAATAAAATGAACATGAAAAGAAATAAAAAAGATAATGATCTTAAACTGATTGTACCATCACATTGACGTGAGCTTGCAAGGAGCAGACCTACATGCCCCAATCGACAAAAGATCTCACCCTATCATTGCACTGATACATGCTTCCTGGGGAGATTTTCATGAGATTTAATCCTTGACGTACTAATTAGAGAGGCTAGAATTTCACTGAATGTCAGAACACCGATCGAGATGATTCTGAATATTCACGCAGTTACCACGTTTACGGAAACCAGTCAGCCTTTCACTTTCCCAGCTTCAGCTTCAACCTCGACAGACTTGATATCATTCGGCTTTGCAATTTGTGCCAATTCTTCCATCTTGGGCTGTACAAGAAACCAGCACACAAATAAATTATCATTGAACAAAAAGCTACTAGGAAAATTATAGAAGAAAGAAGAATTCCACTTTCTAGCAATTTGAATTAGCAAAAGCCATTTCTGATGGTCGTCGCATTGACTGGCTAGATGGTAATCCCACAATTCATTGTATGGCTGAATCGATGAACATTCAAGCCTTCAAGTTTA
The DNA here is from genome assembly GCA_030015575.1 of Agapanthus africanus. Classification (NCBI taxonomy): domain Eukaryota; kingdom Viridiplantae; phylum Streptophyta; class Magnoliopsida; order Asparagales; family Amaryllidaceae; genus Agapanthus; species Agapanthus africanus. The sequence goes on from CM057348.1 coordinate 63,060,269, forward strand.
CAAACGATGAACATTCAAGCCATTTCCTCTTGGTCAAGTTTACAAAGTATCTGATTGAAGCAGTACATTCAAGCCTTCAAGGGTTCTATTTGTGCAGATCCCTTAAATTATATTAAATTTCATATTGGTCCCTGAAACTTCAGTATAGCAGTCAACCGTTAACACGGTTAAAAAGAAAACATAATCTCTCTATTATTATAACCCAAATCCTCTATATTTCCATATTTGGTCCTCGAAACCTCAGTATAACAGTGAATCAACAACATAGTTAAAAGAAAACATAATATCTATCATTGCAGCCCAAACCCCCGAGGGTTCATGTGTCCTTTTCTTTTTTTTTTTCTTTTTTTTTCCAAGAAAAATTCCAAAAAATGAGAAATTTTCCGCTGTTCAATCAGACGTTGTTGCCATTTTTCCAACCTCCTAAGCGGTCCACATCATGGTAATCTCAAATTGCATACATGTGCATCACACACGCAATTCTCTTAATCCATGGTCAAAAGTGATTTGATGTCCTCATTAGACTCAGATAATTGAGTTTTTTGGATTTCATAAATTTAATATGGAAACAGTTCTAATTCAAGGGGGATTATTGGAAAAATTCTACGTTCAACTGTTGACAATTATTAACTAATTTAGAGATGATGTATGAGATGACGACTCCATCACAATCGCGTCAGGCCTGCATGCTGGGCTTCATCAGTTAAAGAATATAATGGCTGTGTACATAATATGGAGAAATGTAAAATCATTACAGAAACAAGATAATAGACAATACCGATGGATCGCCAAAATTCAGCATAGATAGTGGCTTGCTCCTTTTATGCTGCATTATTTTCTGCCGGCTCTCATAAAAATCAAAGTCGTCCAATATGGAAGTCTTGGATGTGTAGTTCTTAAAAATGTTCAACATCTTAATACCTTGGTGAAATTTCACCTGATTCATGGAAAGTAATAAGATTATTAAGTAATATATACAGATGGCATGATGATATAAATGTGAAAGCGACGCCCCCAAGACCAAAGTTTACCTTATGCTACAGCCTACAGCATTAAGGGCAACTTTAGACTAGGGGGCTTACAGCATGGAATATCCAAATACTGATGCAACCTAGATCTATAGTCTGATTTTTCTTAACGCGTCTTTTTGTGGTACTTTAGAATCTAAAACTGGCATGTAGCAGTCAGGAAAGAAAAAACAATATAGCCACATTGCACACAAAAGAGCAAAGCTACAGCCTACAGACAACTGTCAGGCACTTCCAACTCATGCTGAAACTTTTCGCTTATAACAAATTCTACATTAATTGAAACATGCAGTAAAATATTACAGCTAGCATTAATCTGCCAAGTGTGTACAATATCCTAAATTTAATACCTATCAAGATTTAACAAAGGAAGACAAATCGGTTACCCGTAGTTTATCCCAATATGTTGTAGATAGATTGCTCCTTTTAAATATCTCAATTGGTTGTTAGTGAAAACAAATCCATAGATCATTTCAGTTTTACTAAACTTCGGCATTTTTATAAGGGCATCCAATTCTCATAGCATGGCAACTTAATTTTTGCAGGAGAACAAAAAAGGGATTTCAATTAATTTGTAACTCACGTGAAATGATCGCATGATATAATTGTGACAAAACTAGACCGGGTAGTGGCAACAAATGATGTGATAATTAGGCGTACCTCCTGTGTGTCTCTGCTGTTAGTAACAGGCTTATTTTCATTGTTCTCCAATAATATATGACGGAATAGTGGATTCGGCACATCCTTAATTATATGCCACTTTACTGGGAAAAAACCGTTCCACTTATCTTGTTGCCAGAAGTCCATACTCTTGCTGAAATCAACAGGGTTCAGCATTTCAGCTACACCACAAAACTGATGGCTTGCGTTGACCTGACATCAGAATGGTAAGAATTGTAAACAAAGATGCAACTAATAGTTTGCACAAAGATCGCTACAATTACAAACTGCCAAGCAATCAAAAGAAAGTCACTTCTCTTTTTCTTTGTGAGGTGTCAGTCTTTTAACATGCTGATTTGTACAGGTTATTTAACTTCAGAAATAGGGTGACATTCAAAGTTGCTCAAACTACCGTGAAATAAAACTTATGTGTCACGCCATGAAACTTTGGGAGAGAGTGATAGAACACATGCTAAGAAAGGATATTACGATAACAGAGAACCAATTTGGGTTCATGCCTGGACGATCGACGACAGAGGCTATTCATTTGCTTCGTCAACTTGTCGAGCGTTCTCGAGAGAGGAGAAGAGATTTGCATATGATATTTATTGATTTAGAAAAAGCGAATGACAAGGTACCTAGAGAGGTATTATGGGAGACAATGATGAAGAAGGGGGTCCCCGTCAAGTATATTGACATAATCAAGTATATGTACGATGGAGTAGTGGCAAATGTCAGAACTTGCGGCGGCTTAACGAGTGATTTTCCGATTACAATTGGTTTACATCAAGGATCTGCATTAAGTCCATTCATATTTACCATCGTGATGAATGAGCTTACTAGAACTATCCAAGATGAGATATCTTGGTGTATGCTATTCGCTGATGATATTGGTCTAGTAAATGAGACGAAAGCAGGGGTTAATGCCAAATTGGAATTATGGAGGCAAACATTGGAATCTCGGGGATTCAGATTGAGCAGGTCCAAGACAGCATATATGCATTGCAAATTTAGTAACCAGAAAAGTCAAAACCATATTGGTATAACATTAGAAGGGCAAGAGATATCATCGAGCGACAAGTTTAGATATTTAGGTTCCATCATCCAAAAGAATGGGGAGATCGATAGTGATGTTAATTAAAGGATGCAAGCTGGTTGGTTGAAATGGAGAAGTGCAACAGGGATTTTGTGTGGTCGTAACTTTCCGTTAAAATTGAAAGGGAAGTTTTATCGGAGTGCTATTCGGCCTGCCTTATTATATGGTACAGAATGCTGGTCTCCTAAGAAGCATCATACACAGAAAATGCACGTAGCGGAGATGAGCATGCTTCGTTGGATGTGCGGTAACACTAGAAAAGATAAGGTGCGAAATGAGGATATTCGTGCAAAAGTTGGTGTAGCACCTGTGGAGGAGAAGATGCGGGAAAACCGGTTAAGATGGTTTGGTAATGTGCGACGCAGACCTATGGAAACACCGGTTCGACGAATAGATACTCTCGATATGGGCAATGGCAAAAGGGCAAAAGGAAGACCGAAGAAAACATGGATGGAGGTGATACGAAACGATATGATTGCCAAAGGACACAATGAAAGTATATTGTTCGATAGGAGTGAGTGGAGGCGGAGGATTCATGTGCTGGACCCGGCGTGATTCTCATGTTGGTTCATGTAGCCTACCCCATATGCTTGGGAGTTGTATTTAACTTCAGAAATTGTAGCTTTATTATAAATGATCTCAGTAAAACACCAAACTTATTCAACAATAGATGATAACTTTTAGCCATGAAGCCTTCGAAGATGATAATGTGGTCCCATATAACACTTGTCATAATACGAAAACAAAAAACAAAATTCCTCCTTTTCTAATATGTAAGATATGAGCATTCTAATATTACTAAACCTAGATACTAAACTATAAAATAAAGTCAAATCCTATACTTGGCAAACTGCCTCCTGTGTCAATAAGACAGGTCACAGAACCATGAATTGCCTCCTGTGTCAACAAGACAGCCATACACATAGTCCCTGCAGTAAATGATATGGCCAGCAAGCTAGCAAAGGCAAAGCCGAAATGGAGATGAAGAGACCAGTAAGCAGCAAGCACCTAGGCATCGGTCAGATATAAAGTTAGAATGATACTGTGAAAGGCTCAAAAATGCTTACATGCTGCAAAACTGGAGGTCATGTCAGTTCCTAACATTTCTCATGGCTAACACAATAAGTTGCAATCCACTTTAACATTAAATTCCATACTAAACAAGTCATGATGCGGTTGATGCTACTACCGTTGACTTTTTCGTCTTTTTATTACTTTGTTTCCTGAAAACATCATTCATGAAATGTGTGAGGAGGTAGGGGTGAGGGGATCTTGTCCAACCGTTTCATAATTTAAATTTTAAAAAAAAACAAATAAGCTGCCATGAGGTGCACATGATCAAGGATCAATCAATAGACAGTCACATTTGTTAAGTAAAAATTAGAATGCAATCCAATAATATAAAATTTTATATTATTCAACCAATATTTGAACATGAAAAGGCAGGGAAACTTACAGAAAAGAAAAGAAACACTGGACAGCTGCTTCCCTTCTCAATCATCTTCTCTTGTGCAAGTTGAAAAGCATTGTCAAGCCTTCTATTTCCACTCGGAGTGCTTGCCCACACATTATATTTTATACCCTTGTGAACATCATCTTCGCTGTATGATTTTATCACGAAGAACAGTGCATGTTCGTACTCTGTTCTGAAACTAGAAAGGTTATACATATCTTTCCTTACTGTGGCAATTATTGTGTTATTGATGTCATTCTTCCCGTTATTGGGAGATCCAACTAGATTAACATCAGAAACCAATGAGCTTTTGTTGCTATTTGTTCTTGGACCTCGATTCTGTTCACTTAGATCAAAATCACCTGGCACCTGAAGTATGGTCCTGGCTTTCACCTTCTCAACTCCAACCCAATTTCTATCATTTATAGGGCTGTTTGGATACAGCTTTCCACCTTTCCCTTGATTAGTATAAGCAGGAATCTTGTTAATGGGGATATAGCTTTTGGCGTAAAGAGCAGGAGTTCCCTAAAACGAGCAATGTCATGTCATTATACATCAAATTTTGAGTTTGATTAATCAAAATGCGCCTTTGTTACAAAGACAGGTGGAAGAAAATAAGGAGGCACGGTAATAAGAAAACCATGTTACCTTAGTTAGAGGTTTGAATGCTTGCTTGGGAACTACGGGAGTTGGTTTCGCATCCAATCCTAGTGAAGAGGTTGAAATTTTGGAAGATTGAGGAATTTGACTTTGGGCAAAACAAGATTTTGGAGCTGGTACCACTGCATCTCCATAAAATCCGTGCACTTGAAACCCATTAGCAAAGAGAAGAGATGAATCCCAGGGGTAAGCTGATAGCAGCTCTGATCCATAAGCAACTGACTGAGGAACAAACCACGGAGAGCCAAGCGGTTGCTGGATCATTGGACTTGAGTGATAAGAGGATTGGCCTAAATATTGCCCATTCACCCCTACAACAGCACCAGGTGTGATGGAATTGTATGACAAATATTCAGGTTGATAGCTCGGCAAATAATATAACAGTGGCCCGTAGTCTGCCTGAGCATCCTGAAATTAGACACAAGCATATATAAGCACGCCTGTGAATCCCATGCAATATAACAAAACATGAAATGCAATAAAAGATAACTAGGCTCTGACCATATGGGGTGCTCATGAGCATTTACTGTCAAAATCTTGTGGAACAAATACTTATGGATCAACATGCAAGAAATTCACTTCTAGTTACGACTCTTGATATGAACAACAAGGTTTGGATCGATGAACTACAGAATGTTGCAGCAGTAAAATTGGTGGTTGCCTTATCAAACTTTCTCCCTCTAAACACCCTAAATCACTCTGAGACCTATAAACTATGTGCCAGACAGCGTATCTACTATTTTTACATGGTAATAAAGCAATGTCAAAATGTTGCGGAAGTCAATCTAACAAAGAATTTATACTTCATCGGATTCGGGCAAATGTTGCATTTCCTTTGCAACAAACCAAACAACACTTCAGAATTAATTGATTCTAGGCGCATTACTTGTGTCACGCGGATACAAATAAAATGTTTTAAATCTCAGTCGATGGTAAGAATCAACCGTTCAATACTACAAATCCACATTCGATAGATTCTTAAATGAAAAAAGAAATTACCCATACATGCAAAATTTCATTCTTCATGAACCTTTTGTTAAAAGAGGTAAATGGAACGGCTTTTCTACGGTTTTTGCCTTAAAAAAAGATCGAGCTCGGAGTGGCCGTGGATAAGAAACTTACAGAGGGCTGAATTTCAATGTCATTTGCTGGTACAAAGCAGCCCTGAACATCCCACTCTCCATAAGCACTGTTGAACCCTGCATGCAACAATAAAATACAATGCGATAAACTTTCTCTTCATAAAAGTGTAGCCGCATAATTAAATATAATAATCTCGACAAAGTGACAAACCTGGGTAACAGTAACCGTAGCAGTAAACCCCCTGATCGCCAACAAAAGCCTGTCGGTCAACCTCACTCCCTTTGAAGCTGCCTGCCGTCGCGCCAACTGAGGAGACGTAAGACGTTTCGTCGGACGGGCTCCCTTCCCTCGGACCAACCTATGAGATAAATTGCTCGGTGTATGCGTCAAGCAACCAAAACCCTACAGGAAAAAATCGCAATTTCCGACATAACAGATTATAACCTTACCATAATGCCCTCTCCGCCGCCTTTTGAAGGAGCATCAAGTTTTAAGTTCTTCATTGACTCTTCAATAGCTGAAGTTCACACAAAAGTCACTATTCAACCTCTCATATTGAAGATAAATTCACACGAACGTATATTTAATGTATCCAACTAAAGTATAACAATTAAGAACACAATCTCCAATTCTAAACCCTAAATGAAATTCAAAATATACCAAGAAATTATAAGAAAACCATTAAATTGACAAACCCTTCATAAACCCTAAATCAACGTCGGCTCGAATCAAACCTAATAAAAAAATAAACGAAAGAAAGAACGCAAAAATCAAACCGTGGGGGAAAAGGATACCTTTTTTCTCGTTTTTCGTCGTTCTCGGAGCCATCGGATCGCACCAAAGCTCGCCGCGGAATAGCCCTAGGCTTCCCTCCTCAAAACCCTAGCCCCCGATACCGTTACGGCAAAAATATCGCCGACACGGAGAAACTTCGCCGGAATTACCAAAGGAAAATGCTTTCCGACGATGAGAAAGAGGAAAATGTTGATGGTGGGAGAAGGGGGATCCCTCGCCTTTTGTTTTGGAGCTGGAAAAAACCCAAGCGGCTAAAAAATATTGACGGCTGTTGCTGAGACACGTCAGCTGATAAGGGAGGAATCGGACGGCTGAGGCTTGTTCGCGCTTTTCAAGGGGTTTGTGTTCTGGTGCTCTTCAGGAGCTATTTAAACCATGACATTATGCATATATGCAATTTTTTCCTTTTCTTTTTCAGGAAAAAAATTAATATTTTTGCTTATATGTATTATATCTTGCAAAAAAATTATCCTAGGAGCCTGAATTGATGATAAATTAAGCTTTTTTAAGAGGAAGGAAATATTTCAATTGATTTGACGGATAATAATGTGTTACTTAGTTTTCTTGACAATTAGGAGCCATCTAAAACGGAAAAAGATGGGTAATTTCATCCTAACTATAAATAGTAACCTAAACGATGATGAAATCATTCGATTGTATATCTTCGGTATTTTTTTGTTAAATAAATTTATATTCGTTAGAGAAACAAATAAAAATTTAGCCCCCCATCCAATAAAAACAAGAGAAAACGGCACCGCAGGCCAATAACTGCAGTGTCCTGACACTGCAGTTATGGATCTACGATATCTCTGCATTCACCTTATACAATCATAATATGTTTTTCTCTAATCCATAAAATTGTTATAGATACGCAATTTAGAAGCACCTGATCACTCTTCCCTCCATTAAGCAATGCTTAATGACAAGAGAAGTATGTTATAATCCATTTGATTGATAATTAATATTCTCTAAACTTTGCTGTTAAGCAATCGATTGAATTAAATTAAATAGAATAAAGATTCTCTTGTCCAATAATGAAGTTGCTTTCAAACTTTTTATAGATCGTGGAAAGTGACGATCCCTCTTCTCAATTGCTTGATCAAGAAGTTTTGAGTATTTCAGCATTCTTCATGGCTCCAAATTTGCCAACGAATATTTAGAAAAAGAGAGCAGCTTGTATGGCGTGGATTAGTATAGGAATGGTCCCCATTGAACGGTGGTTATGGTGACACGTCATCTCTGTCGGGATTCCCCTTAGATGTGAGAAATGCATACAGCTGCTTAAATACGTTTCGCGTGTGTTTGGTTTTAGGAAAGCGATGTATGCGGCTGTGATTAGGGTGAGGATTTCAAGGTAAGGTAAAAGCTTAGCATCCACAGATTCTGTCTTCCTTCGTGTTATACATGAATAACACATGAAAAGTCCAGATTGAAATTGAAATCAAATCATAAATCTCAGTCGTATGTGATTAATATATTAAAAAAAATATGTGAATTTTTGTTAGGGGTATTTATTAAACTCTATTTTACAAAAATTGCTGCGTGACTTTTTCGTTAGCCAAAAACCTCCGTGAAATATAAGTTGTTGATGAAAAGCCATCCTGTCTTTAAATATATTATTAGATTGCATCTCTACCGTTTATCTTTAACTATTCAAAATTGCGACATTTACCGAAAACCATAATTTGATGGTGCTTTTAGGAAAATCATTGTGAAAAATGCAATTGTTAGCGAAAAATCACTCTGGTGCTTTTTCGCTGACAGCGCGTATTAGGTAACATAGACGGGCAATATGGCCCTCAAACCAGGGCACTGAATAGTTATGATGCTTTTGCTATCCTCTTGTATGGTTGTCTTTCTAAAAATCAAATCAAATGAGTTTCTTCTGATTGTCTTATATTAGGGTTTTTAAGAGTTTCGAGAAGAATGACATCAAATATAACCATATGCAGTCTTTTGTTTCGTTAAAAGTGTTGGAATTGTGTCTCGTATCCGTATGTATTTATGGACTATTTATGTCGGGTCATCTATTGGTGTGAGCCACCAATAGATGCTGGGATTTTTAGTTGTATGTTTAGGAAGAGATATATTGGCTTGAGAGACGTAATTAAGTGAGAATATTTTGCATCTCTCCTCTCCTGTAGCTTGAGAGCAAGAGAGAGGGATGAAAGAGAGAGAGATTATTGAGTGGTGTGAGTGGTTTGTAATCTCTTTCGTATGTTTAATGAAATCTTTGTATTTAGCCATGTAGATGTAGCCCGAGATAGCCGTACCATGTTAAATTCGGTGTTCTTCTTTTTTGGTGTGACTGTGCTGTTTATGATCTTGATGTGCTTTATATGGTGATGCAATCAATTTCCCTAACAAGGAATTGCTTCAAAGAGCTTTTGATCTCCTTTATTCTACACTGCCTACAAGGTTTGTGAAATTGATTCAAAACTCTTTTGGTCTGTCTCTTCGGTTGCATTTGGATGATCCGTTTGGATTCTGAGTTCACAAGTTAGTCGTGTTTGGTAAAGAAGAGCTAGATCCAGTGTGTCTTGTCGCTGTTCAGAGTTGATTGGTTGAGTTGGAGCTTGTGGAGACTCGTGGTGACCAGATCTTGTTTATGGACAACGAGTATTGGCGGATCTAGAGTTGGGAAGCCGGCAGTGATGAGATTTGTTCGGATTTAGGCAAATTATGGCTCCATAAATTTTGATGGTTATTTTTTTTTTAATCAACAACTTAGATTTATTTGGTTGTAGATCTAAACGTTTGGAATTCGGTTTTGGCGATACATGTATGCAGTCCTATGTTTTGAGGTGCTCCGGATGCGGTGGTGGTGTCGGATTTGCTAAATTACGTTGTTTTAAGGCTGATATGCCACATTTTGGTGCTTATTCGACTATGATCATATGTTTATGATGATTGGGTAGATTGCACGTTGATCGGAGTCAACAGGACCATTACGGGCCGTTTTGTGGAATGATTCTTATGGTTTAAAGATGCATAATGTGTTTCATACATGGTGGCACATGGTGAACAAGTCATCGGCGGTGTTTAGTTATTGGGTCCCGGGGGATGGACCGAGATGGAGCAGTGAGATGTTCATGAAAACTAGGTGTACGGTATGTTGCATGGACTTGTTGCTTTTGAGGAGAGTACAGTGTAGGGTGCGATATAATGATCATGAGTGCTCGGACGGAGAGTGTAGTGTAGTGATCATAAGCGCTTATGAAAGGTCGGAGGTTGTTCGTGCAGGGCAGGTTGAGTTGATCATGATCCTCGTGTTAGAGACAATGATGACAGTGAGATGTTCCCTGCAGGTGCAGCATGGTGCATGCGCCAGTGGATGTTTGTAAAGCGGATTACGAGAACAATGGTGTATCTCCGGGAGGCGGCTACGAATTCGAGCCAAGGTGGAGATTATTAGGATTGTATCTCGTATCCGTATATGTTTACGAACCATTTGGGTCGGGTCATCTATTGGTGTGGGCTGCCAATAGATGCTACGTTTTTTAGTTCTGTGTATGTATCTTTTTGGGGAAGAGATAAATTGGCTTGAGAGATATAATTATGTGAGGATATTTTATGTCATCTCTCTCTTGCATTGTGAGAGCAAGAGAGAGGGATGAGAAAGAAAGAGAGGGATTGTTGAGTGGTGTGAGTACTTTGTAATATCTTTCGTATGTTTAATGAAATCCTCGTATTTAACTCTGTGGATATAGACCAAGGTAGTTAAATTATATTAAATCCGGTGTTCTTCATCTTTAGCATGATTGTGTTGTGATCCTGATGTGTTTTATATGGTGAGGGGATCAATTTCCCCGAAAGAAAGAAATATATAGACGATTACATATCCTCACAAGTAATTTTGCAAGCGTTTAACCGACAACAAAGGAGATTAGACATGGGCTTTTCTTAATCATTTCAATACTTAATAGTCGATCGTGTAGAATACCTAGTGCCCAGGCTACCAATAATCAAATCAAACACTCTCGGATTGAGAGGTCGGTGATTCGATCACAGAAAAAGCAACATCCAAAAAGAAAGCATGTGCTCATGCTGGATGCGGGTTGAGCGGCCCTCCTAACTACAATTTGTTTGGAATACTGGTTGCAATGCTACCATGCATGAGGAAAAAAAAAGATATATGAATTTTCGCAGCTTTCTGGCTATTTTTTTGATGCATATATTTATTTATATCTTTTACATTAATTGCACATGCACTGGAACACGGAAGAATCGTTCCCTGCTAACATCTCAGCACCAAACAGTAATAATAGCTGTTTATTAAACCCCAGTAATCAATGACTCTTTTTTAGTTAATGCCTTTGGATCTCGTTGAGATTTCAACTCTACTTGATATGCTTCTCAAAAAAAGAAAGATAAAAATCTCATACTATTTTTTTCACGAATCAGAGATGATAAAATTAAAATTCTTTGAAAGTTTTTACCTAAAAGTTTTGTCTGGGGAAACAAAAAAATGGGTGTAAATATATTAAATACACAATTAATTAATCAAAGACATAACTTGATCCTGGCGAGAATGTCTATTCAAATTGAAATTTACTCTGAAGTGGGCCTGGGCCACAGATTGAGGCATATTTCGCGTGGGCTAAAGCCTACAAAATATTCCCTTGCGTTTTTCTCCTTGATAATTAACATCACGAGGCACATATGATAATTTTATCCAAACAATAAATAATCAAAACAAATTAAATAAGAAAACAAGAATTTAATGTACAGAGCCACATTGTTCACTATACACAGTTTGCATACATGCCAGATAAATTACATATTACACAATTTTGCATAAGATATCAAGTAACTAATCATATATAATTAACACCCTTAATCCTTAATTATGCTTTAGGAGCTACCTCCTCTACTTCTGTGGCTGCAGGTGGTGGTGGAGTTGCAGTGGTGGCTTCCTCTTCCACCTTCTCGATCTCGACAGCCTCCTCCTTCTTCTCTTCTACGGCCACCTCATTTGTTATGCTGCTTTCCTCCTATATATAAAAAGAAAACAGACACACGGATGTTAATGTATATAGTACAGTATAGTGTGTTTCTTCATTAGCTTTCAATAAAATTTCAGAGTTATGGTACAGCTATATAGATTTTGGCATAAAGCTGAAGGCAACTGGTTACATATTTGTTGAGGTAATGGCGGAAGGCTAGTAAGAAAAGGAAACATTGAAAAAAATTCTAAACTTTGCAGTGGGGAGGGACTAACAAATGGTGGGCGAGATTGCCTGGGCCGACCCTCTTGTTTCCAATTCATAGATTTTTTAAGTCGATATAAGATCAATTGAATAAATCAAAACAGGTGTGTTCGGCTTCCCGTTCTACACTATATATCGGCTGCTTTTTATGCAACACAGAGAGCGGGACTACGGTATACCGCACAGGCCTATCACCCTCATGTTACGAAGGTCATCAAAGGATTCAAACATAACAAGACGACTAAAGATAGAAAAAGAGAGAACCATGCATATTAGAGGCTAGGTATATATATCAAATCATTAATTGTATGTGTGCATGTTCACCTTAGGCTCCTCCGCAGGCTTGGCTGCAGCCTCATCCTTTTTGGCGGTGGTGAACACCTTCTTGATCTTTGGAAGCACCTTTGATTTCCAATAACCCATTGATTGATTAATTAATTAATTACTCAGTAGCAATTAAACTCTCTCTCTCTCTCTCTCTCTCTCTCAAATCAATTTCTTGATGGGTAGTGAATACTGTGGGATCGATGTGAGAGAAACTATATATATATAGTAGAGACGTGACAGCACAGGGGATGACGTGGAGGGTTCCTATTGGTTACGACTGGCAGGTTTCCTCTCCTCAAATGAGAAGTGGACGCGTGGCATGATGTTCCCGGGCCCCACTTTTAAGCCAGCAGCCGTATTATTCTCTCAAGCCAGCATGTTGCCGTGATTATTATGTCCTGGACTTGGTCCATTAATGCTTTATCCTTTTAATTATTTTGTTGGTCTTTTATTTAAATATTTGATTTTCCTTTCATTTTGTAAAGCTAAGTCATTAGTTGGATGATTTCGTTACTCTTCTTCCAACGAGAGGAAAGTCATAGCGTAAATTGTCAAAAATCCCCCTAACCCGCTTCAAGCTTGTGTAAAAACTCTTGGGACCTTTGCTTTTGTTATAAAAAAACCCGGTCCCAATTAAAACCCCGTTTATACCAGTTAGTTGCAGTAATATAGATCTCAACGGTTGTATGTAATACCAAAAAAGCTGCATGTCATATGTAAGCAGTTGGAGGGAATAAAGGTCTAAATGAAATGCGTCCCATTGTTATTTTTCACAGAGGTTCTGAACAGTGGGCACTTTCCGGCAATTTCGAAAATATCATGATTTTTAGACAACTCCTGAGCGGACCTGAGACTTTTTGACAAACGTATAAGCCCCTAGCCTAGATATGCGAGCTGTTATTCACCGCAGCGTAGAGAGTTCTTATTACAACGTAAATGACTCGTTTTCATACACCCGTGTACGTGCATATACGTGCATATGATTATCAGCTTGGCCTCGTCTTAATTCTTAAAAGCATTTTTAGGTTTAGATGACGATTTGGCGGGTCATCACATGAAATAATATTTAATGACAATTTGAGAAAATATGATAAATGTCAATATGGAGATGATAATAGAATTAGAATTTATGTACCGCTAATTCTCTTTCAAGATTGATATATCGAATAAAAGTTGCCTTCCATGACTTTTATGCTAAACTTAGACATGGAAGAGACTTTTGGCTCCATGGTTTTGAATATCTCCTCAGCATGATTTTTTTTTTTTTTTTGGGAATTTTTAACTTCGGGTTTATCTAGAATCTTGGTTAATACTATTTTAACTCTTAAGGAAAGGTTATCCAAATTTATACTATCGGATTTCAATTCTGGCACATAGAAAATTGCTCAAATATAATTAGCTTAAAAAATCTTAATTTTATACATGTCTCTTTAATTTTAAAAAAAAAAAAAAAAACCCACCAGTCATCTTGATTATTCTCCACCATTTTAACTAAAAAAAGCTTTTAAAATGCGTGCTCTTAATTTTTTTTCCTTTTCGATATCTAAGTAGGAGCTGGGGACACGAACTTGAGGTTGGTGGGATCAAACAATCCAATTCAATGAATTCATCACCATCATCATCGTAAATGATTAATATTTAATAAATAATTAGGCATGCAGATAGATAAGATCAAGCTCGGTGCTTGGATTTTGGGGGGTGTCTTCATGGATACTTTATGTATTCGGTGGGTTTGAATGCAAGACCTACTTGGACGTCACATTCTCAATTATTCATTAATTATTAGCTTCAATCAATCGAAAGAGTGAACGCAATTGCAGCTGCAACCTCCACTCAAGAGAATTTGTTTGGAAGATGGAGGTTGTTAGCCAAAGGATGTTTCAAGGCAAAATCATATGTCATTTCCAAATATGTGATGTATATGCTGGGATTTAAATGGATATAAAAGATAAAGTAATTGAAACGACACTTCTTCTTTGCTGTGTGCACTCAACAATGGAATCCACGTCTGCAAATACTTTGTTTGTAGTCCGCTTATGGAAACAATGAAAATAAGCTTACTTCGGATACTTTATTTGTTTGTTTTGACGGAAGTAGAGCTTGTAAGTTACTTCAAGGTGATAAGATGAGTCTTATGTGACATAATTGCTTCCAAGATTTTCTTCTGCTCATTTTGGATGGTATGCAACCATGGAACACAAGAAACAAGAAAAACGATTAATTATCGAACGTTTCTCTTTATTATTTTCATAAAATAATGATATAAATTATATAATACTATTAAAAAAAATCTTTTTTGTTTGGTTTTATTATGAAAGAAACATATCACATGATTTCATTTTTCATTTCCTTTTTCAAAAAACATACAAATAAAGTAAGATTCATACCTATTTACATGACTACTTTTTTGGAAACCGCTTCAATATTACTTCCGGTTTTTCCTGACAGCCAAACAGGAGCTCCTCGTACTGGGTAAAAGAATAAAGAAATGGTTTCCGAGTCTAATCAAAGTAATAAAATCGATTAATCCTACAGAGAGGATTGATATCGAAAACGATTTTCCGAAATTGAATTGATTATAATATTTGACCCGGGCCTGTTTGTTTGCACGGAAGTAATATGGAAATACTGGAAGTAAGTTTATTTCAGGTGTTTGTTTTGACGCAAATAGAGCTTGGAAGTTACTTCATGGTTATGATGAGATGGATCCTATGTTGCTTGGTTACTTCAAGATTTTTGGCCCCTCATTTTAGATTGGAAGTAACCATGAAGCATAAGAAACAAGAAAATTTATTAATTATTTAATACTTCTCTTTATCACTTCTGTCACGGCCCGCTTCTCACAACACGGAAATACGAAAGGCAACTACGCCAACCGTGCTCCTACGGTTAAAGAATAATTCCGCCGTAGTCACACTTCGGTTTCTACCGCTACATGGTAATCGGTAAAGATAATACAGAAGTAAAGGAAATACATCATTAGTTTATTATATTAACTTTCATTATTCACAGTTTACAATAGTTCAATAGAAAAGAAAACTACTAACCAAGTGCGAATACATGGTCGCTTTATGGGGAGCGATGTAAGTGCTGAAAATACAAACGTCTAAATCTCTGCGAGTTCGAATAGTAGATCAGACTCCTGAGTTACGTTGCCACGCTCCACTTACAAAAATACGGAATACAGGGGGTGACAAGGCTAACCATGCTTCTACGGTCAAGAAAATATCATGTCGCAGTCACATTTCAGTTTCTAGCATTACGTGGTAATCAGTAATCATAGCACAAGTAATGAGAAATGCAGTCACTAATTCTATCAAAACAAATATAAAACTAACCAGATAAAGTCAAGGGAAAGATAGCGCTGACGTCGTTAATCTAAATGTTCGCAATATCCTCGAGATAAGGCAGGTCCTAATCCGAGCTAAATCCGCTCCTCACTCTGAGCATGCATACTCAAGTCGTCAGAGCGACACAATAGCAATATATATGAATATGTAATATGTGCAGTGATGATAAACATGAAGCAGTAACATAGAGTAATGACGCGAGCATAGAGTAATGACGCGAGTATAAAGTCCATGTCACTAAAGCAACCGGTATATGTAACGATAAAGCAAGTGTATCAAATCCGTAATCAATACAATGTCCATGTCACTAAAGCAATCAGTCTCAATGTCCAAGTCACTAAATCTATCGTCAGTCTAAGTGTGAGCGTCAACCACCGCAGGAGTATCCCCAACCCAAGGGTAGGCCCCAAGGGCAAGGGAACACTAGCCCGAATCACGCTCACTAAGCATCAGAAATACCATCCATACAACTCCCGAAATCACTACATATGCCGGCAGTGGGACTCCTGAGATTCCGTTGATCGAACTCACACTCAAATTACCCACACCCCGCGGTCTACATCAAACACTGACCATGAACCCAAGTACTAGTCGCTCCATGAAAAGTCTACGCGAGAACTGGAGACATGGTCTCCATCAAGTATGTCTCGACTGGTATCCAAGATAAATGGACGGTGCTCGATGTCTTACCTATGACATTAATATAAGTGCTTTCATAACCGTCCCATACCAGTTATAGTTACACTTATATATGTCCCATAGACGTCGACAACGCAATAACTAATTGGTTCCGTTAATTGTGCACAAGTACGTGTCACTTCACTCATTCAATCACGCTTTTACACTAATGTACTTGTCACAACTCAATCACTATCACTTATCACTTGATAATGTAATGTAACAACCCCAAATTTTCAATACAAGTTTTTACAAAAAATCCATAAAGGGGTATTTTAGCCTGAGCACAAGTTATAAGTAATTATTTTGCTTTTTAATTACAACTTAAAAGACTGTAACAACTCCATTTTTAGTGTACAAAAATTTGCTTTAGAATTAATGTATACTTGGGGTATTTACATTTACTGTTATTACTTTAAGTAATTAATTAGCTCTATAATTACAAGAAGGAGCTTGTAGCTCATTGGTAATACCTTGCACTGCTGAACCAAGCCACCAGAGTTCAAATCCTATACCCCACATTATTTTTAATATTGATTTTTTTAAAAGCTTTAGAATACCAAGAGTTTACACGTACATATCTCACAAAAACCCCACTACACCCAAAGATGTAACATTTCCAGAAGTTAGATGAACCGTCGGGGGGGGGATCTCGGCCGCCTGACTCGGCCGGGAATCGGCCAAATCGGCCTTGACTCGGTCTGACTCAGTCCTCAGACCGAGTCACGGCCGAGTCGGCAAATTCCGGCGACGACCCCAGCACGAAAGTTGTGTCTTTTCATATTCCCTATACACTTGCAAAATTTCAGTCTCAGACCATTTCCAGAGCTCTTTAAAGACCCCAATTACTCCACTTTTAATACATTTTTATTATATTTTATCACATTTTTTATTTTAAACTTTTCATCTACCCTAACCCTAGCCTAACCCTATAAATACCAACCCTACACACTACCCTCTCACCCCAAAATTCTGAGCCCACTCTCTCAAAAATTTTCTAAAGATCGTGTACTTTGAAAACAAGCTCAAGGCGAAACTCCGACGAAATTCCGGTGGAACTTCCGGCGATCATCTTAGGAACTATCGGCGACGACGCAACACACCGACGATCTCTCTAGTTCTCTCTCACTCTCTTGGGTAATCTAAAACCCGTAAGTCCTTTTTCTATCTCTCTTTTCCATTCTCAAAATACGAAATTACAAAACTCGACGGAATCGGAACAAATCCGATTTCCGATTCGGTTTTCTATAAAATTCCACTTCTCACTAATACAATCATACCTAAACTTTTTCATGTTGACTATTAAACACTAATCAAACAATTTGATCAAGTTTCGTCACATGAAATGATAACCTTTTCAATTTATCGTATTTTTTTCACTTAAATACCACATTGTTTCAATCCTTCATTTAACCCCATCAAACTTGCTATACATTTAAAGTAGATCACGAGGTAACGACCTATCTCCTCACACACTCATATGCAACACCCCCGAGAACCTAGAATACGAGAAAATAAACATTTTCATTTAAATACCATATATTTAATAAAACCATTTCTAAAAGATTTAGTTTTAATACACTTTTTAAAAAAAAGTACCACTTATTGAAAATACGATAAGTTGTGGATATCGGTCGTTTATCTAAACCTGACTTTGTGGTTTCTAGGCTAGGCAAGTGAGAAAGGTAACTTTAAAAGGCCCGACTCACGGTGATTCGTGAGCGGATCCCTCTTTTCCTCACTTGTACTTACCTGCCCACAATTGGCGGTGAAGATGCGATTTGAGGTATCTCACAACTTGTCGTCTGGACCAATTAAAGATAGACTAGTTGACTTAGGAGAATCTAGAACATACAATACGTAAAATATACACCTTTACAAATAAATATCATTTACTTCATAAAACCGTTTTCTAAAGATTTTAGTATTTACAATCATTGCAAAGCGCCGCTACAACCCACTTTGGGGAATCCGTTCGGGATGGTGCGGTTTATCGCACATCCTCGGGCTTAGTAGTGCGAGATTCAGACCTCCGCAAGGAGCATTCGGTCTCGAAACATTTAAAATACGACATCTTAAGAAAATGAGATTTTTTAGAATATAAAATATTTTTTAAAATTATTTTTGTATAAATATATGTATATTTATCATTAAAATACCTATTTTATTATGATATAAATATTCCACATTTTTCTAAAAATCACAAGAATAAATTTTACACTAAAATACTATGAATTCTAAATAAATTAACTTTACAAATAAATATCTTTATTTATGAAATTAGGATATTTTCACTAGAAATATCACAATATAAAATCCACCTTCATTACAACTCTAAAGACGAATAACGAATACTTGAGGTGTATTTTGAAAAGTATATAAAAGTATTTTTACATAAAACCCCCTCAAGTTTTATAAATTTCCCTAAGGACCCTAGCAAATTATGGGTACGAATTAATCAAGACTTCGATTTACATTTCTAATTGTCTGATTCGGGTTTGAGTCTGATTATATTTGACTTGAATATGTGTAACACCCGAGCCCAATACTACTATTTTCTATTATTGGTTGAGCTTTAGATATTACTCATTTCATTTATCTCGCTTGTTTGGGGTCTTACTGTAAAATTTTATCTGGCTAAGTCATTCTGCATATAACAAATTTTAGCACCTAAAATAAAATTGAAAATATTCATCTTGGCCTACTTGACACCCTTAGTCTCGTGGTAGCGTCCGTGCATTGTGTTCTCGTCCCGTCCAGTGAAACGAGCGAGTTTGGATGGCTACGTGCACGTGCGTGTGTCCGTTTTGAGAGTATACTTTTTAATCATAAAACATTTCATTTTAAAATTTGGAACCCGCCTAAAATCCTATTATTTGAATTTCGAATTTTTGGACCCAACCCGGACGCAATTTGGAAATGTTTCATTTGGCGCCAAAATCCTAAATTTTAATATTATTAAAACCTTCGCATATATTTTTCTAACTAATCTGATATCTTACTGTTCATTACCTATCTTTTAAATCTTTAAGTTAACCATATAATATTTTTACAATCTTTTATATCCTTCTCAATTTATTCTCTCAGCCAATCGCAACCTCCCCTTTAACCCCGTGGGCCCCACTTTCTCTCTCTCTCCATTTTCTCTCTCTCTCCCCCTTATATATTCTCTCGTACTTCTCTTTATCATTTTTCTCTTCTTGCTTCATGTCTCGTTTCTCATTTCTTTTAACTGTTCTTTTGTTGCCGGAATTCCGTCGTGCCGGTGACGTTTCTCGACGTTCCAGTGAGATACCCCGACCCGTGTGGTTCCTTTGTTCGTCGTTTGGGTTCATTCCGTGAACCGTGCGCCCGTCGCAAGTTTTCCCCGCCGACGGTTAACGTTCCGTTTTTCCGATTCGCGACCCATCGAGGCAGGTTAATCTTGCTACATGCTATATACTTTTATAATCTTCATTTTATAATGTTATACATTTGAAAATCTTATAGTTTACATATGAAATGTCGTTGAAAAATCGGATATGACAAATCTGAAATTTACTGTACACCTTATCTTATAAAATTCATTATAAATCATAGAAAAATCATTAGTATACGTTCTTTAGTTCGTTACGAAGCTAATTCAGAATACTATAACTCTATGAAATATTTACTTGCAAAATAAATTGTTTAAATAACGTAAAATGCAAATGAAAATGCCTTTAAACTGCTGTCCAGGGAAATTCCAGCAGCAAACTTTCAACTTGGAATATTCATAACTTTTTGTAGGGATAACCTGAGATGCTTATACTTATAAAACTGAAAACCTTATTGAATTATCTTTGTTTTGGTATAAGATACGTCTCTTTTGGAGAACATTTGTTATTTTTAAGCTATTTTACAAATTAGGGTGACGCTGAATTTCTGAACGGAACCTTCTTGTGCATGGTTAATCAATACATCTTTTATAGTTACTAATCGCTTTGAATATGCTATCCATATTAATATTATTATATCAATATTTATATCACATATTGTTTAGTTGTACATCCCACATTACCATTTTATAGTTTTATAACTTTTCGGATACCCGTTTGCATCCATCGCATTTAAGATACCTATAATTGCATCCATAGATCACATTACTACATAATAATGTGATATTAACACTCCATATTTAATAAATTGCATCCTAATTAATATTGGAACTATAAATGTAACCCTAATCGATAACTGTGCATCCATATCCTTGAAATTATATCTATTTGCATATCATATTACATGTTCCAGTTTATTGTTCTAATAGTACTCATGCTTGTTTATTTATACACATGTTTATGATAGTTTGATTATGAGCACCCACATGACATCTTGTGCTTCCTGACATGACCTGTTACACTTCCTACTTGACATGACATGGTACCGTACACTCTTGACATGACATGACACCTTTATACATTACCTGGCTGGACCTGATGTACCATGGCTTTACCTGTTACCTGATCTTGTGCCTAATGCCGACAAACCTGACCATTCCTGCTGTCTATCCAGACAGACCTACTTTACCTGATTTTGTGTTGGCATTAGTCCTTGACTACTGAATACCTGACCTGACATACTTAGCTTGGGGGTATGGGGAAATCAAAGATGAACCTGACTTGTAACTCGACAGTTCACTACCGTTCGAGTGTACACATTCCTATTCTGTGCCTAACGGCATGTCTCGGTTTCGACCGAGAATATTGTGGCCGTGATCCCGGGTATGTACGGGGTAATACCGAGTGTACACATTCCTATTCTGTGCCTAACGGCATGTCTCGGTTTCGACCGAGAATATTGTGGCCGTGATCCCGGGTATGTACGGGGTAATACCGAGTGTACACATTCCTATTCTGTGCCTAACGGCATGTCTCGGTTTCGACCGAGAATATTGTGGCCGTGATCCCGGGTATGTACGGGGTAATACCGAGTGTACACTTTCCTATTCTGTGCCTAACGGCATGTCTCGGCTGCAGCCGAGAATATTGTGGCCGTGGTCCCGGGTATGTACGGGATACTATTGTGTTACATCGACGATTCATCAATTGGTTTCAAAGACTTCAGAATAGAAAACCTGTTAGAACAGTTTAGTTACCCACTGCACATTACCCTGCTCTGTTATTTCTAGGTACTGCTTTATTCATGTTCATATTTGCATTGCTTATTACCATGTTTATATTATATACTTGATGTCATGACGCGCTGACGTCTGGGTTTTGCATGGCCCAGATTCTTTACCGCTGTCGACGACCGAGCAGGAGTACTTCAGCCAGCAGGCTGAACTGTGAGTTCCTTAGAGTTTAGTTTATTTATTTCATTTCATTTCCAGATGTGAGCCCGCATTATGGGACGTACTGTTTATTCATTGTATTGGATCATTAGCTTCCGCACTTATTGTTTATTGATTCTTGTTATTATGGATTTGGACATGTATTAGATTAGCTTATTATTTTGTTCTTGATATCTCTACAACCGTAATGTGACTGTGGATGGATTTTTCCTACCCACAGGTAGCATGGTTGGCTATGTCACGTGCCCAATCTTGCGTACTCTGGGAAGCGGGGCGTGACATGGTTCTTTTGGTATCAGAGCCATAGGTTAGTCGGGTTGATTCTTTTGTAGTTGGGTATTGTACCCAATACACGAATCAGAATACCCGTGTTTAGGAAACATGTCCAGCCACATTGACCGTTTTACCATTCTTGAATCACATTCTTCCTGATTATATCTTTTACGACGTGCAAACTTACTTTGCATGTCGACTCGGAAACCTGATTTCTTGTTATCCCTAGGACTTGGGCGACTTGGGTGGAGTTAAGTAATTGCGGCTATGATACCGCGGCATAGCTACAATGCGGTACTCTATTTAAGTGTCTTGGAGTTCTAGCCTTGATCCACATTCAGAATCTATCATCATGCTAATGTTGGGTGTTTTGAGTTCAGGATTATGACAGGTAAGAAGTTGAAGACTTACCAGAGGCGTGTGAACGAAGCCGCCATGCTTGGAGTGATAAGAGGAATGCTGGAAATCAAAGAGACAGACTGAGCTGATCCGGCAATAGCAGATTCGTTTCAGGAAGGTTTGCAGATCGTTCAGCAGTCTGTAAACAACGATGGAACTAGACCAGTCGAACGAGTAGGGACTGTAGCAGATTTCAGACTTTTGGGTCCGTCTACTTTCACTGGTCTGGAGGAGCCGTTGCCAGCCGAGCAGTGGCTAGTGACATGGAGAATTTGCTGATTGCGGCACAGATTCCAGAGGACAAAGGAGTTGATGTAGTGCGCATTCAACTAGTGGATTACGCCCGAGAGTGGTGGCTTGTGGAGGAGAACCGCTTGCCCCAGGCCAAGCAGTGGGCGGATTTCTCTAAGAGTTTACTGGAGAAGTCCTTCCGCGGACTGCGCGGAGGAAATGGAAGAGAAGTTCATCGGACTAAGGCAGAATGGAGCAACCGTGGACGTGCATGCAGCAGAATGGACGAGACTCAGTAGTCTTGCTGGACCTTTCGTGGCCAACAATGTAGACAGCAGTTGCGGTAAGGAAGCAGTTCTGTCGGGCCAGTCGAGTTTAGGGCTAGGCCGACAAACAGTGTTCTTGCAGCTATGGAAGTTGATAGTAATGAAGAGCCGGCAGTTGTTCGCGATTTTATGGACGTATTTGAAGATATATCGGGCTTACCGCCGAAGCGAGATGTGGAGTTTGAGATTGACCTTATTCCTGGTGCAGCGCCAGTATCAAAGTCTTATTATCCGATGGCACCAGTGGAATTGGAAGAAGTTAAGAAACAAGTTGGTGAATTACTCGAGAAAGGTTGGATTCGAAGCAGCAACTCGCCTTGGGGAGCCCCAGTTCTTTTAGTAAAGAAGAAGGATGGCACGAGAAGGATGTGCATTGATTACCGAGAATTGAACCGGGTGACTATTTGTCACGCCCCGCTTCCCAGAGTACGCAAGATTTGGGCACGTGACATAGCCAACCATGCTACCTGTGGGTAGGAAGTATCCATCCACAGTCACATTACGGTTGTAAGGATATCAAGAACAAGATAAAAAGCTAATCTAATACATGTCCAAATCCATAATAACAGGAATCAATAAACAATAAGTGCGGAAGCTAATGATCCAATACAATGAATAAACAGTACGTCCCATAATGCGGGCTCACATCTGGAAATGAAATGACATAAATGAACTAAACTCTAAAGAACTCACAGTTCAGCCTGCTGGCTGAAGTACTCCTGCTCGGTCGACGACAAAGGTACGGAATCTGGGCCATGCAAAACCCAGACGTCAGCGCGTCATGATATCAAGTATATAGCATAAACATGGTAATAAACAATGCAAGCATGAACATGAATAAAGCAGCAATAAGAAGGAATAAACAGGGTAATGTGCAGTAGTGACTAAACTGTCCTATCAGGTTTTCTACTCTATAGTCTTTGAAACCAATTGATGAATCGTCGATGTAACTCAATAGTATCCCGTGCGTGCCCGGGACCACGGTCATGATTCTCGGGGCTGAATCCGAGACGTGCCGCTAAGCAGTAAAAGGTAGTAGGATAGATGAGTGATGTCAACATCAACACTCCGGAGCTGGCCAAGCCCGTAAGACTGATCAGAACAATGTATCAAACTGTTGAGTTACAAGTCGGTTTCACCTTTGATTTCCCCATACCCCCAAACTATGTATGTCAGTCAGGTATTCAGTGGTCAAGGACTAATGCCAACACAAGTCAAGTAAAGGTAGGTCTGTCTGGATCGACAGCAGGAATGGTTAGGTTTGTCGGCATTAGGCATGAGATCAGGTAACAGGTCAGGTTACTTTCAACAGGTAGAGTCGATATGTACAGGGTGTTGTGTCCGGTGTATCAGTGCATGTGTCAGGTGTATCAAGATCAGTCAATATGTAACGCAATCAGGTATATGATGATAACCGGTATAGTAACAAATAATGAACAGTAGCAGGAAACAGTAAATAACAAATATAAATCTAGGTAAACACAGTGATGTTCCATATTCTCTTATTAATCCGTTTCACGCACCCTTGAGGTGCAAAAGCCACAAGACGAACAATATCGATAATATACGTAATGGAGTTACATGAATCTGAACTAAGCACAATAATTGTCTCATGAGTGATTTTAACAAATGAAGTGGGGATGATCTACTTGGTTTGATTAGTTAAGTATGAATTAATAGCAGACCGGTTAATACGAGCAATGATTTCATTGATTTAAAGTTACGGATAATTGTGACTAGCAATTCTAAGTTATAAAAGGTATCGATGTTATAATAGTTGTGTGGTTATAACATGATGATTAAGTTGTAGCATGTTAAAGCAAGTATTCGGATACTTGCCTCGGCGGTTCCGCAAACCGAAACACGGATGCGATGTCGGCAGAAACTGCGATATGGAAGCACGGGCCACGGATCGAGTCCCAACAGAGGTCAACGGGATCACACGGACCAGGGGACTTCGCTGGAGCGTCGGGTTCGTCAGACGGCACGGTCGGATTCCGGCAAAAGTTATCGGCAACAAGTTAGCAATAAGATAAACATACAAGATCAGCGGGGTTTTGCACCAAAGGAAGTAAAGTGATGCTTACAGAGGAGAAACAGGGGTAACTATGACGGGCCCGACGGCGATGGACCCACCGGCGGTGAACAGGAGGTGCGGCGAGGGTGCTGGAACGGCTGAAAGGGCTCGGGGTCGCTGGAAAGGGGTGCTGCGGTGAGTGGGGAGGAGTGTGGTCGGCTCTGGTGGTCGAGGGAGAGAGGGAGGTGGTCGGAGGTGGCGTCGACGAGGTCGCCGGCACGTTTCTCCGGCGAACAGCGGAGGTAGGCAATGGGTTAGGGCTCGTGTTGGGTGTTCCGGCGAGGGGAGGAGGGAACGACGACGAGGTCGGGTCGAGTAGGGTGAAAGGGTGCCGCGGGAGTCGTCGACGACGATGGGTGGCGTCAACGGCGAGGTCTGCGAGGTTGGAGGCGAGGCCGGGGTTGCGTGCAGGTGCGGGGAGGAGCGGGAGAACGGGAGGAAGAGGGTAGGTGGGTGCGGTGGAGGTCGTGGTGGTGAGGGCGGCGACGGCGAGGTCGCGAGGAGGCCGGCGGTGAGACTGCGGGAGGCTAGGGTTAGGGTTTCGTGTGGGTTATCGCGAAGAAGGGGATGGTGAGGGGCGGCTGTTGCATGGGGTTATAAAGAGTAAGAGAGAGAGAGAGATAATATTATGAGAGATAGAGAGAGAGAGAGAAAGATTTGAGAGAAGAGAGAGAGATAGAGTGGAACGGGGGCCCACGAGAGGAAAAGTGGCTCGTGATTGGCCAGGGAGAAGGATTTTGAGGGATTAAACTGTTGAGGAAAAGATTTGAAGGTATAAATATATATTCGATATTAAATTCAAATGGGCCCTTTTTGGCGCGAAATGAAACATTTCCAAATCGCGCCCGGGTCGCGCCCAAGTGTTCCAAATTCAAATTATAGGATTTTAAGCGGGTTCCAAATTTTGAAAATAGGTGTTTAATGATTAAAATGCATGCCCCCAAGTCGGACACTTGCACGCGCGCGTAGTCGCCCAAACCTGCCCGTTTAGCCAAACGGAACGGAATCTCGACACGCGGACGCTACCACGCGACTAGTGGCGACGAGTAGGCCAACATGGACATTTTAAATTTCATTTTAGGAGTTAAAATTTGTTATGTGCCAAAATGACTCAACCGGGTAAAATTTAGCAATAAACACCAGAAAATCAGGAAAATTGGAATGAGCAATATATAACCCTCAACTAGTAATATAAATAGTATTATTGGGCTCGGGTGTTACACTATTAAGAACAAGTACCCGATCCCTCGCATTGGAGAACTTTTTGAGCAGCTTAGTGGCGCGAGGGTATTCTCGAAACTGGATTTGCGATCAGGATATCATCAGGTCCGAGTGAAAGCAGAAGACATTTGCGAGACGGCGTTTCGAACTCGATATGGACATTTCGAGTATTTGGTGATGCCCTTCGGAGTGACTAATGCGCTGGCAATATTCATGGATTTGATGAACCGGATCTTTTCACCATTCTTGGACCAGTTTATTGTGGTATTCATTAACGATATTCTGGTTTACTCGAAGAGTTTTGAAGAGCATGCTGAGTATTTGAAGATCGCACTGCAGACGTTGAGACAAGAGAAATTGTATGCGAAGATGAGCAAGTGCGAGTTTTGGCTGGAGGAAGTAAGGTTTTTGGGGCATGTTGTGTTTGGCAATGGCATTGCCGTCGATCCAGAAAAGATTGCAGCAGTTCGAGATTGGCCTATTCCAAAGAATGTTGCTGAGATAAGAAGTTTCCTTGGATTAGCCGGATACTACAGGAGATTTATGGAGAACTTTGCTCGTCTGGCAGAGCCGTTGACCAAGGAGGTACCTTTTGTATGGGCGGATAAGTATGCGTTAGCTTTCGAGACGTTGAAGCAGAAGTTGATAACCGCCCCTATTCTGACCGTGCCAGACAATTCCAGAGGACTGGTGATTCACAGCGACGCATCTGGGAAAGGATTGGGATGTGTTTTGATGCAGCATGGGAAGGTCATAGAATACGCATCGAGACAGTTGAAGACCCATGAGAAGAATTATCCGACTCATGACTTGGAGCTTGCAGCCGTGATCTTCGCCCTGAAGATTTGGAGACACTACCTTTTGGGCGAGAGAGTTGAAGTCTTTACAGATCACAAGAGTTTAAAGTATGTGTTCACTCAGAAGGAGTTGAACATGAGGCAACGCAGATGGTTGGAGCTGATGGCCGACTATGACCTTGATCTTAAGTACCATCCGGGAAAAGTCAACGTCGTGCCGGATGCGCTGAGTCGGTTACCAGCAATTCAGATATTGACTGCACAGAGAGAGATCATTGCGGATTTTCGGAGATTTGACTTGGAGGTTGTGCTACCACATGCTACAGGACAGTTGATGCAGTTGCAAGTACAGTCGTCCTTAGTTGAGAAGATTAAAGTGGCGCAATCGCAGGATCCTAGACTGCAAAAGTTTCGAGAGCAGATTAGAGCCGGACTACGAACCGATTTACTGATCCATGAAGACGGTTCGTTGAGATATGGCAGCCGTGTGTGTGTGCCAAAAGGAGATGTGCGTGAAGAGCTTATGAAGGAGGCACACAGTTCAGCTTACTCTGTACATCCAGGAGGGACAAAGATGTACCGAGATATTCGACAGCACTTCTGGTGGGAAGGCATGAAACGGGAGATTGCTCGCTTCGTGGCTAAGTGCTTGGTATGTCAGCAAGTCAAGGCTGAACACCAAAGGGTTGCTGGTTTATTGCAACCATTTCCAATTCCTCAGTGGAAGTGGGAACATATAACCATGGATTTCGTGACGGCTTTACCGCGGAGTCCAAAGGGCAACAATGCCGTATGGGTGATTGTCGATCGTTTGACCAAGGCAGCTCACTTTATTCCTTTTCGGGTTGGTCAATCGACGGAAACTTTGGCAGAGCGATACATGCAGGAGATTGTCAGATTGCATGGAGTGCCGGTAAGCATCGTGTCCGATCGGGACACTCGATTCTTGTCACACTTCTGGAGGAGTTTACAGGAAAGTTTGGAGACTCGATTGAAGTTTAGCACAGCTTATCATCCTCAAACTGATGGACAATCGGAGAGAACGATCCAGACTCTTGAAGATATATGGAGAGCATGCATGTTGGACTTCAAGGGGTCTTGGGAGGATCATCTACTTTTGGTGGAGTTGTCTTACAACAACAGTTTTCAGGCAACTATTCAGATGGCTCCATTTGAAGCTTTGTATGGTCGTAAATGCCGTTCACCTGTTTGTTGGGACGATGTCGGTGAACGGAGATTACTGGGACCAGATTTGGTTGTGCAGACAGTTGAGAAGGTTAACCCTATCAGAAATCATATGAAGACAGCACAGGACCGACAGAAGAGTTGGGCAGATACGTCAAGAAGATCTCTAGAGTTCACCGTGGGTGATTTGGTATTCTTGAAGATATCACCGACGAGAGGGGTGATTCGTTTTGGAAGTCGAAGAAAGCTTAGTCCTCGATTCGTTGGACCCTTGAGATCATGGAGCGTGTTGGTGAGGTAGCGTATCGTTTGGCGTTACCGCAGTCCTTGGCAAATGTACACGATGTGTTTCACGTATCTCAACTACGAAGGTATGTTCGAGATGAAACACACGTTTTGGATCATTCGGAGCTAACAGTACGAGAAGACTTGACTTTTGAGGAGCGACCGATTGAAATCGTGGATCGGAGAGAAAAGGTTCTTAAGAACAAGGTTACCCCTCTTGTGCTAGTTTCTTGGGGTAATCGATCGCATGGAGAATCCACTTGGGAGCGAGAAGACGAGATCCGACAGAAGTTTCCTCACCTTTTCCTGTAGTTTTCTATCTTGTATTCTTGGAATTTCGAGGACGAAATTCTTTTGTAGTTGGGTATAATGTAACACCCGAGCCCAATACTACTATTTTCTATTATTGGTTGAGCTTTAGATATTACTCATTTCATTTATCTCGCTTGTTTGGGGTCTTACTGTAAAATTTTATCTGGCTAAGTCATTCTGCATATAACAAATTTTAGCACCTAAAATAAAATTGAAAATATTCATCTTGGCCTACTTGACACCCTTAGTCTCGTGGTAGCGTCCGTGCATTGTGTTCTCGTCCCGTCCAGTGAAACGAGCGAGTTTGGATGGCTACGTGCACGTGCGTGTGTCCGTTTTGGGAGTATGCTTTTTAATCATAAAACATTTCATTTTAAAATTTGGAACCCGCCTAAAATCCTATTATTTGAATTTCGAATTTTTGGACCCAACCCGGGCGCAATTTGGAAATGTTTCATTTGGCGCCAAAATCCTAAATTTTAATATTATTAAAACCTTCGCATATATTTTTCTAACTAATCTGATATCTTACTGTTCATTACCTATCTTTTAAATCTTTAAGTTAACCATATAATATTTTTACAATCTTTTATATCCTTCTCAATTTATTCTCTCAGCCAATCGCAACCTCCCCTTTAACCCCGTGGGCCCCACTTTCTCTCTCTTTCCATTTTCTCTCTCTCTCCCCCTTATATATTCTCTCGAACTTCTCTTTATCATTTTTCTCTTCTTGCTTCATGTCTCGTTTCTCATTTCTTTTAACTGTTCTTTTGTTGCGGAATTCCGTCGTGCCGGTGACGTTTCTCGACGTTCCAGTGAGATACCCCGACCCGTGTGGTTCCTTTGTTCGTCGTTTGGGTTCATTCCGTGAACCGTGCGCCCGTCGCGAGTTTTCCCCGCCGACGGTTAACGTTCCGTTTTCCCGATTCGCGACCCATCGAGGCAGGTTAATCTTGCTACATGCTATATACTTTTATAATCTTCATTTTATAATGTTATACATTTGAAAATCTTATAGTTTACATATGAAATGTCGTTGAAAAATCGGATATGACAAATCTGAAATTTACTGTACACCTTATCTTATAAAATTCATTATAAATCATAGAAAAATCATTAGTATACGTTCTTTAGTTCGTTACGAAGCTAATTCAGAATACTATAACTCTATGAAATATTTACTTGCAAAATAAATTGTTTAAATAACGTAAAATGCAAATGAAAATGCCTTTAAACTGCTGTCCAGGAAAATTCCAGCAGCAAACTTTCAACTTGGAATATTCATAACTTTTTGTAGGGATAACCTGAGATGCTTATACTTATAAAACTGAAAATCTTATTGAATTATCTTTGTTTTGGTATAAGATACGTCTCTTTTGGAGAACATTTGTTATTTTTAAGCTATTTTACAAATTAGGGTGACGCTGAATTTCTGAACGGAACCTTCTTGTGCATGGTTAATCAATACATCTTTTATAGTTACTAATCGCTTTGAATATGCTATCCATATTAATATTATTATATCAATATTTATATCACATATTGTTTAGTTGTACATCCCACATTACCATTTTATAGTTTTATAACTTTTCGGATACCCGTTTGCATCCATCGCATTTAAGATACCTATAATTGCATCCATAGATCACATTACTACATAATAATGTGATATTAACACTCCATATTTAATAAATTGCATCCTAATTAATATTGGAACTATAAATGTAACCCTAATCGATAACTGTGCATCCATATCCTTGAAATTATATCTATTTGCATATCATATTACATGTTCCAGTTTATTGTTCTAATAGTACTCATGCTTGTTTATTTATACACATGTTTATGATAGTTTGATTATGAGCACCCACATGACATCTTGTGCTTCCTGACATGACCTGTTACACTTCCTACTTGACATGACATGGTACCGTACACTCTTGACATGACATGACACCTTTATACATTACCTGGCTGGACCTGATGTACCATGGCTTTACCTGTTACCTGATCTTGTGCCTAATGCCGACAAACCTGACCATTCCTGCTGTCTATCCAGACAGACCTACTTTACCTGATTTTGTGTTGGCATTAGTCCTTGACTACTGAATACCTGACCTGACATACTTAGCTTGGGGGTATGGGGAAATCAAAGATGAACCTGACTTGTAACTCGACAGTTCACTACCGTTCGAGTGTACACATTCCTATTCTGTGCCTAACGGCATGTACGGGGTAATACCGAGTGTACACTTTCCTATTCTGTGCCTAACGGCATGTCTCGGCTGCAGCCGAGAATATTGTGGCCGTGGTCCCGGGTATGTACGGGATACTATTGGGTTACATCGACGATTCATCAATTGGTTTCAAAGACTTCAGAATAGAAAACCTGTTAGAACAGTTTAGTTACCCACTGCACATTACCCTGCTCTGTTATTTCTTGGTACTGTTTTATTCATGTTCATATTTGCATTGCTTATTACCATGTTTATATTATATACTTGATGTCATGACGCGCTGACGTCTGGGTTTTGCATGGCCTAGATTCTTTACCACTGTCGACGACCGAGCAGGAGTACTTCAGCCAGCAGGCTGAACTGTGAGTTCCTTAGAGTTTAGTTTATTTATTTCATTTCATTTCCAGATGTGAGCCCGCATTATGGGACGTACTGTTTATTCATTGTATTGGATCATTAGCTTCCGCACTTATTGTTTATTGATTCGTGTTATTATGGATTTGGACATGTATTAGATTAGCTTATTATTTTGTTCTTGATATCTCTACAACCGTAATGTGACTGTGGATGGATTTTTCCTACCCACAGGTAGCATGGTTGGCTATGTCACGTGCCCAATCTTGCGTACTCTGGGAAGCGGGGCGTGACAATATGAATCAAGTACAATCTACAATTTTCAATATTACAATTCAATATGAATCCATGAATCCAATTATCAATCTATACAACTTGACTGAACCGAACCATGGATATACATTCCATTTACATGGTTCTCCAGTTATTCCATTTACATGATTCTACGGTTACATCCGTTTACTGATATCATGATTTCGGTCAGTCTTTCAATTATACATTCAATACAATTTACAGTACAAAACAATACAAATAAAACACTACGGGGTTTAAGGGGTAGATTGGTACGGAAAGTGTTAAAGGTGGCACGAGACGGTAAGATTAAGACACCAAACATGAATCCAATTGCCGTTGTTCCGGGTTGTATAACGGAGCCTTGTACTTCCATTTGCCCTGATCTCTAGCATATTGAGACCCCTCTCGTATACACTGGCATTTTTCTGTACCAAACTATAAACAACAGCGTTAATATAACATTACAACAATATAATACAATATTAAAATCTACTCTCTCTCTCTCTTTCTTCTTTTCTACTTCTCCCTTATCTTTGGGACTTACCGAGCGATCTGTTCGCTGACGACATTCTATTTCTTTTTTCTTTGAATGTCGTCAGGTGGTTTGGACCCGACAGAGATTGAGCCATCTGCAGAAGACTTGGATCAGCTTGCTGAAGAACCAGAGCTCTAGTTTCATTGTACATTTTTCATTCAGTACTTTTCATTTCCTGTCATGCCATTGTTTAGGCATCATTTTTATTTCAGTTGTATTTTCTTTTCATTCATTGTACAAAAGAATGTTAATAAATAAAAGTTGTTGTTTTTATTATACCTCGCCTCTTATGTATTTTCTTTTATATTGCTTAGTTACGCTTAGCGTATTTGCTTCTGAGTAAATACGTAGCGGGCTAGTCGCGTCCCCTTCGCCGTAGAATGGGAAGCGGGGCGTGACATGTAACACGTTCATTAGGATATCGATACAAATGAACATTATTTATAAAGGTATAACAGTTATGCAACATGATGGGGATACAATAAATGCATTACTGAATACATATGAGCAACCGGTGTCGGTTGGATTAAAAATATCACATAAAATCACACATGGATAACTTGGTGGAACAATATAAAAGCGTAAATAGTGTATTAAATTATCTCTACAGCAACATGGGTTTCGAATCAATCGGGTATCAGGTTTGCGAGTTATGGTCATTCCATTTTAAGTGTTTACTGCTGGAAATTCAATTTCTGAACCGAAAGTCTGTTTCGTAACACGTTTTACTCCCTGTTGCGATCATAATTAGGCAATGCTACTGTTCAACTAATTATAGGTCTATGAGTTAACTTTACAGCGCAAGAGACATATCAACAGTAGTCATCTCGGTTTAGGAGTTATGATCATATTACCGATGAAGGGTGCAAGCTGAAATGACAGAAATCTGCCTTACATGTCATCCGTTTAAAATATGATTTAAATACCAAATGATACCAGAATGCAATGAGACTAGTACCATTGGAAATCTAATTCAATTATCTCCACTTCTATGTATGGTTCTACACACTTGCGCGCTTAAACAGGGAGAAACATGCGTTCCAAAACGGGTAAGAGTAAAGATTCTTGCTCTGGAAAGTGGTCCAGAGCCATGAACCGCGTCAATTTTCGTTACTATAACTTAATAAAATTTAGAGATAAACTAAGTGATACTGTAGGTTTATCTGTGGGCCTCGATACGAGCCATAGAACTCCAAGATCCGATATATAAATGATTTATTATGAATTTAACCGTTCAGATTGTCCGGGAAAAATTCAGCTTTCACAAAGGTTATCGGGATGTCGTTTTATAGGGTAAGCGATACTAATTTGCAAACCACTTCTTCAGAGTATTCATTAACAGTAAAGGGGTCTAATTTATCTTGGGTCCCGACATATTTGATTAAGTTTTGGTTTAGGTTTCACATCGAACACTTAGCACGACATTTCGTAATTATAGCAAAATCTGTGCATCTCGTGGATATGAACGGAAAACGATTCCAGTAAACTCTAAATGTCCCAATCATGGGATATTACCCTCATAAACATTCAGTTCATCCTATTACGCGCAATTAAGACTCACTATAACTGTTCGATTTGATTACGCTATTATATTAATATGATTTAATGTCTCGATCAATATCAATATATTTAGTCATATACTTAATAGCATGAAGCAAGTGTGAAACACTTGTCTGGTGACGATTGGCGGCGGTGACAGAAATGATAGGAGAATGGCGGCAACGACATGGATACGAGCACAGTAGAGCAGCTCGGCAGGAGCGTGGCTAGGGTATGCAGTGGCTCGGCTGTGATGCGGCGCTGGTACGGAAGTGGGCACGGGGCTGGTCCACAAGTAGGCACGGTGATGGGAGCTCGAGGAGTTGCGGTGGTCACGGTGATAGCTTCAGGGGCGGCTCCGGCGAGGTAGGGAGCTTAGGAGGTGACAAACGACGGGTGCAGGAGGTCTTGGGAGAGGGAGGTTCTCGAAGGAGCTCGGGGGAGCACCGGTGCTGGTGGCCATGAAAAGAGGTCGGCGGCTGTCGTGGTGACGGGGTTGCGGCGAGTTGGCGACGAGGTTGGCGACGTGATAAGAGGTGGTCACCGATGAAGGATGGAAGGCTCAGGTGTTGGGTTTGTGAAGTGAAGGAGGACGGTGGTTGGTTGCGGTGAGGAGAGGAGGAGACGATGGTGGAGGTTGAGTCGAGCCCTTGGAGGCGGTGAAAGGCCGACGGTTGGGTTGGTGCAGGGGGTTCATGGAGGAGTTTGGATGGTGGAGTGGGCTGGGGAAAAGAGGGTGGTGCTGGGAAGATGAAGTAGTTGCAGTGGGTGGCTGAAAGAGAAGGTCGAGGTGGTGCGAGCTCGTCGGCAGTGGTGCTCGTCGGGGCTCGTTGTCTAAGGCTAGGCGAGGAGATGAGAAGGTCGGGGGTAGTGAAGATGGTGGCAAGGAGCTCGTGTTGGAGGTGGTGAAGGCGATGGCGATCGTGAAGTCGACGGTTGAAGGCTCGGTTATGGATTTGATGGAGGAGGGGCATGTGGATTTGGTCGTCGTGGCCGTTGGGGAAACGAGTCTCGCGGAGATGTCGGCGAGGGGGAGAGAGAGGAGCCGTTGGAGGGAGAGGATTTGGTGGTGGGGATCGCGGGTAGTTGGCGAGCGACGAGAGCGTGGGCGAGCGCGGGTTGTGGGGCGTAGGTTACGTGAGTCGAGGGGAACGTTGGAGGAAAAGAAGTGGAAAAAGGAAAGAAGAAAGGAAGAAGAAGTGTGGGAGTCGGGTCGGATTGAAATGCTTGGTCGGGTTTGGATGAGCACGGGTCAGGTTTGGGTAGGGATAAGGAATAAGTTGGGTTTAGAGTTTAGATTAGGAATAATTTAATAAATAAAATAGTAATAAAAATATAAAAATGTGCAAAAATACCAGGAAAATTCTGGGAAAATATATGGAAAATATATACATGGAATTGCGGATTTACATACGTCCTCTCCAAGCTCTGAGCATATATACTCAGGTCATCAGGGCGACATAGTAGCAGTAATATGATAAAAATAATGAGGCATGAAATAAAAGTAATAGCATTGGAGACAGTGAATGCAGGTAATTGATATGTCTCCAATCAATTCAATGTATGACATGTGTTCCTACTGGTCTCTAAGTTAATTTTAAAATCGAGTTTGCGGAAACGAGTGATCATATTTAACGAGGGTTTCGTACGTACCCGAGACTACGGCCCAATGTTGCCTGGGACATAACCCTGTCAGCCGGACCGTTAAGTCCAAACCTAATACATATAAGAGTCGTTGTTCGAATGATCATGCTCTAAATTGCTAATCTCGCTAAATACAAGTTCTTTTCCACTTCGATTTTTCCTTTTTCCCCGGATTTCAATAAATGTATGTATGAGCTAGTTGTGTACAAGTACACAGCAATAACACTGTTCTGTTCGCTATTCACTGTACAGATCACTATCACAAATCGTTTACTTTTCACCGGCGTGCTCGACACAACTAATCCGATACCACTCACGTTCGACAATGCAATATACACTAAGAATTAATAAGGGTGCTCACTATCGTTAAAGGTATCACAGTCGGGTAAATATGTGAATTATGACGCTAAGCAAGTCATATGCAATAAGTCATTACGCGTCTTAAGAACTTAAAAAAATTCACATTAAATCGTACGATCAGAATTAAGCAAAATGATACAAAAAGGGTAAAAATAAACTTAATTATAAATTCAAATAAATTTGTTTCAAGTCAATCGGGTTTTGGATTTGCAAATTACGGTCATTTCTTTTTATGTGTTTTCTGCTGGAAATTCAGTTCCTGAACTGAAAGTCCATTTCGTAATACAGTTTTTACCCTGTTGGGATCATAATTAGGTGACTCTACAGTTGGATAATATTTAGTTCCATTAATTAAGTTTCCAACGCACTAGACGGATCGTCAATATCCGTTGTGTGCTAGAAGATATGAACTCTTTAAGATAAGGGTATACGTTCTGTCCCTACTCGGGACTGCAGTACGTAACGATGATTTAAAAGATAATTAAAATAGAAAACAATGGTAAAAATGAATGAAACCACACTAATAGTTATCTAACAGAATAATATTCGCAACGGTATAGGGTTCCGCATAATATCATTTTCACCCAGAGTTATAAAAATATTTTAATTCAGGCGTCGATAAGCAGCCCTGCTCTGGACTGCAGTCCAGAGCCACATTCCCAAACAGTTTTCGTCATCGTTTTAAAATATAAACGAAATATAAATTATAGTGGGTTCTAGGTTGTAAAGTTGGCTTCGATACAAGCCCTCGAACACAATATTCCGGTGTGTATATAATTTACTATGATTTTCACAAGTTATGTGTACAGAAAGTTTCAAATTTGACGGATTTAAATGAGGTTGACATTCTATGGTGCTAAAGTCCGTGTTTTCAACCTAAATTTTTTCACGCGTTATTCATTATCATTGAAGTAATCCCGTATCCATAAATTTAGCCACATTAGATAAGGTTTTCGCATAAGTTTCATATCGAATACCTAGATTAAGCAATCGATTATGGATCGAAAAGTTGAATACGTTCACTCAATACGCATGGAAATAACTTACGAACTTCTATACGATATTAACACTAGGTGTTTGACTCAATTAATACTCAGATCCAAATCAATTTAAATTAAATGCGGTCTAATTTTAATCACGCGATATTATCGGATTATATATCGACATATAAGTGCGATAGCATATAAGCAAGTCTTGGAACTTGCCTGACGACGATGTTCGGCGACACGGCAGCGGTGAACGGCACAGCACGACGCACGCACGACGACCACAAACCTGGGCTCGGCTATGAGGTTTTGGCTCGACAGCTGCAGCAAGCTTGGGTTGGAGTCGGCTGAGGCGAGGTTAGGGCCTCACGGCGGGGGCGGGAAAGGTGCTGGGGTCGTTGGCGGTCGAAGGAAGCAGTTCTGGAAACGGTTGGTGGTGAAGAAGAGAGGAGTTCAGTGAAGGAGGAAAGGGTGTAGTCGGAGTACTCAGGGAGAGGAGGAGGTGGCAGATGTTCGTCGTCGACGGTTGTTTGGTGCTCGACGATGCAAGGTGGTGGGCCGACGGATTGAAGGTGGGTTTTGAGTCGAAGGAGAAGAAGAATGCGGTGAAGGCGATATGGGCGGAGGTTGTTGGGTCATCGGGAGGATGCTGGAAGAGTGGTGGATGGTTGGTCCTTGGTGAGAGGGAGAGGTTGCCGACGAGGGAGATCGGTGCTCGGTGCGAGAGGACGTCGTGGAGGAGGTAGGCGGTGGTGAGTCGGGGATGGTGGTAACGGAGGGCTCGGTAATGGTGGCGTCTCCAGTGATGATGAGGGCGAGGGCGACGACGATGACGGCGGCGCGGTCTTGGAGGGGGTGTTGTTGGTTCTTCAAAGGCAATGGCCGGTTGCGGCGAGTGAGCGGGGGAGAAGAAGAAAGAGATCGAGAAGAGAGAGTTAGTTAGGGAGAGGGTGAGAGTGTGGACTAGAGAGAATATGTGTGTGTGTTTTTAAGGAGAGTGAGAGATACTTAATATAATTAAATAAGAATTAATAGGATATATTTCGGTATTAAGGAGAATAATTGTGAATTAAGTGGAGTTTAAATGGGGGAAATTCAAAAAGAAAGTGGTTGGGGGAGGGGATTGAGTTTGGGATAGCGGGCTTCAGCTTTGGGCTTGGGTGAGGTTTTTTTTGAAACCATTTGGGAAAAAATATAGATTATGATGTTGGAAAAAATAAATTATTAGAGTATAGAAAAGGTATAATTGAAATAATTTAAAATAAAAAATTGGTAAATTATTTGGTACAACATTTATTTTATATACGGGTGTTGGCGTATAAAAGGGCCATGAGTAATACAACTTCCATAAAGTAATGATATATTATTATTAAAAAAAAATACATTTTTGTTTGTTTTTCTCATGAAAGAAATATAGGAAATTGCTTTATTTTTTACTTCTTTCTTAAAAAACATACAGACAAACACATGTAAGATTTAGGTCTAATTCCCCGACAACCTTTTTGGATGGTGCTTCGATATTACTTCCAGTACTTCCGGATAACCAAACAAGCTTTGGTAAGATGAAAGTAGCTAAATAGTATGCATAGCTGGTTGAATCCAGTGGCCGAAACTATCCTTTTAACGTTTCAAATTCCAACAAACTTCCTTGAACATTTTTTATTTTTTTCATCCTTCTCCGGGGACTTTTAATTTGAGTGTTTTACTCTTGAGGTTAACATATATATTTATATTTCTATTTCTATCTTCTTTCTCAGCCTCTTTCTCCTCATTATATGTTTACGATGATGAGATGATGAGATGGCAATTACATCATCATTATCACAACACATGTAAGATAATTATATGAATACCCATCAAATTGCATTCCGGTGTATCTTGACAAAAATGGATTTCAAAGAAACACATAAATAGTAAAAGCGAGGTTATATATTTTAGAGAAGATCGCATCCAGTGGTTTGAGGTAATTTAAGAATGATTCTAAATGAAGAGGCTCATTATCTCATACAATGATAAATATATTATAACTGATAATTAATAACCTAGGGTATATTTTTCATACTTCTGAAAAGTTCAGAATAATTTGTTATAAATTAGATAGCGCATGATAATATTTCATAAAACGTACGAGAGTTCAGGGTAGTTACCAGTAATTTAGCCTTAGCGGAAAAGTTTATGGGCTTTGGTTTTGAGTGGGCTGGCATGAACCTGGGATTGGAGATATACCTAATTAAACTCATATAGAAAGAGAAATCGAACGGCCACAATTGAAATTGATCAGTCTAAAATTAGGGTTTTTTTTGCCTTCAATAAATAAAGGCTGAATCTTGCCGGTTTCCTTTCTTCTCTCTTGCTGCGTCTCCAAGCTAAAGATTCCCTTTTTCAATCGCCATGGTAATTTTTCTCACAAATATATTTTTTTTGTCCCAAGGATTCTATTTAAAATCATTTTTTCTTTCATTGCTGCTCTTGCAAATTGAAATTGACACCAATTGAGAGTAATCAAGCGAGAAATCTAATTGAGTTCAATTTGAAGATTTAAGTTTATTGAAATAAGAAGACAGGGATTCAAATAGATGAACACTCAGTTGAATGTGGAAATTCAACATCTTTAAATCTAAATTATAGATTAATTCTGATGATTTGAGTTTGATTTGGTATGTTGTTGTGTAGTTAATAATTAGAAGACATTATTGTAAGATCAATGCAGCCTCATGCTAACTTTACCCTTTTTGGCATTGAAATAACTGCAATTATTTAAACTCCAATCTTATCTAAGTTTTCCAAACTTTATTTCGCCGGACACATCTCTTATAGCATCACCAGAGTTTATTTTACACGAAGTTTGGGACTTGCAAACCAGAGTTTGCATCGGCTCGAACTGCAGTTAGAAATAAACTCGGTTATCCTAACACCATACCCAAACATGGTCGGGAATCTTAGTTCTCATTTGTGAACGTATCGAACATTTACTTAAACATAATATTTTTCGATATGTATGTCCATCACAAAAAGCCTATTATTATATCTGATTAAAGGTATATGTGGGTAAAGAGGCCGTATCATGAAAGGAAGGTAAAAGAATATATGATGTATTGGATCTATGCACAATTTATGTAGTCATACAAATTTATAAAAACTTCGATATATATAGCTGAACACTGCCTAGATAATTAAGTATCAACTCTAAGCATTATGAAGTTTATTGGGGGGAAGATGCACTCTCCAACTCGTTGGTCCGTTTTTGTTTGACCTTTTAGACCTTTTCTTTTGGCATAAACTCAATGTCCGTTCTGAACCCAAGCCCGTTCTTTCTAAAATAAATGTTAA
Organism: Agapanthus africanus; assembly: GCA_030015575.1. Classification (NCBI taxonomy): domain Eukaryota; kingdom Viridiplantae; phylum Streptophyta; class Magnoliopsida; order Asparagales; family Amaryllidaceae; genus Agapanthus; species Agapanthus africanus. Next base: position 63,100,302 of record CM057348.1, read on the forward strand.
ATTGAAATTGAAATTGAAATTGAAATTAGATGACGATGAACATAGGGATAGCATTTGATATTATCCCTGAAATTTTGTTGGTTGAACCAACGCGTTTGAAGGTTGTCATTCCATTCAATTGTTGTATGGTTTGTGTATTTTAACTTTTCGCATGTAGTTATTCATAACCTTTTCCTCTAAAACTTTTTGCAGACTAAACGCACGAAGAAGGCTGGAATTGTCGGCAAATATGGTACTAGATATGGTGCCAGTTTGAGGAAGCAGATAAAAAAGATGGAAGTCTCGCAGCATGCCAAGTATTTCTGTGAGTTTTGCGGGAAGGTATTAATATTTATATGTCAAATGTTATATCTTGTTAGTTCTATATTCATAATATATCCCCTCTCCCTGACATCAGTTGAGGTAACTAATGTTAAAGCGATAATATCCCCCGTTATCTATATTTGCAACTGGATGTACCAAATTAACACTAATGATATTCCGTATGTTCATGTTTTTCTGTAGTATGCTGTGAAAAGGAAAGCAGTTGGAATTTGGGGTTGCAAGGATTGTGGCAAGGTTAAGGCCGGAGGTGCTTATACTCTGAACACTGCCAGTGCTGTTACAGTGAGGAGCACCATCCGTCGTCTCAGAGAGCAGACCGAAAGCTGATTCAGCATTGGACTAGAAATTTCTGCATTCGAGGGATTTATGATATAAATGTTTTAAATTTTATGGAATTTTGTTTGCGACATTTGATGTTTGTTAAATTCTCTACTATACTCTTGGTTTTGACTTTAGTTTCTTCTCTGTTTGCTTTTCTCAAGAGCGTCTAGTTCTTGTTTAGCACCGCTCGTGTATTAAGCCTTTATTGCATATTCTGTAGTTCAAATCTGTTTCCACTTGCAACTGTGTTCAGAGATACGTGCTAAATATTTGTGCATTTGCAAATTGTAACAAAATTCTAACAAAGTTTACTTCCACTTTAGATGAAGCATATGTTACATCCAATTGTTGCAAATTCGTGGCTGCCATACCAGTGGAGTAACCTCTGTATTTTATAAACTCAAACTAAATCACTGAAACCTTAAAATTGCGTGGTCAAAAGCATAATGCAGGTATCAAAAATTAGACACAAAGTTCATCACAATTCAAGTAAAAGCAAATCAAACAAAGGAGGCGGAACAAAAGAAAAACACTCAACTTCCTTCCATAGGTGAAGTTTTATATCTAAAGCTACAAATTTAGTTGAAATTACAGTTCTGACATATCTCATAACTCAGCACATCTACAATGTTGTAAGATAGAACAACATTTTAAATCTTTTTGAGCAAGGCTTTGAGATGTGGCTGAAGATTATTGAGATGTGTTGCCATTTGAACCTCATATGAAAGCTCACCCTCCATCACTTTGAAAACTCTGCTTATTTCCTTCACCTGCAACAACACAATTTTACACCAACAACCGAATTGGAATCGTAAATGCGCTCGCCAACGATTCGATGATGATTGTTGTTTCAAAACATTAACCTTAAAAACTCTAAACAGTGATCATTGTATTATCAATTTTCTGTTGGCTTTCTATTAACTGTGACACAAACTAATGCTAAATAAAACTGTGGTGCAAAAGAAGATAAACATCATGAAGCACATAAAGACATGAGTATATATGCTCATGTTTATGCAGTATTCTGCATAGAAGTGTATAGAATCAAAAGGGGGCTTTAGTATTGTAAAATATATGCATGACCGCCACAGAAACTTCCGGTTTTTTGACATTACCTTCGATGCATTACCAACTAGTTTGCTTTGAAGTGTCACAATTCTGTTTACTGCATCATAAGAACCCTTCTGCAAATGGAGAACAACGCATTACCATGAAAGACAGAGCTGAAAGGAAGACAATAAAGTTTCGATATGGAAACATTTAATCATGACTAGAGTTCAAATAATATCCTTTTCATATGCACCTCTACCCCTTTTCTTGAGAATTAGTCAGTTAGAAATCAAAATTGATATCACATGAATGTTCGTGGTTCAAAAAGTTTTCCTTTACTTTCTTTTTGAATTCATTCTCTACTTCATCCTGCAATTCCCCAATAATTTTAGGTAGGATTCTTGCTTCCCAAAATGGTAGCTATGAACTGGCACCATACTTGGAGACTGCATATCCAAGTCTAATCCTTCGATTCTTAGATTTTTCCGGTTTTGATCGCCAAATATTACAATCTAGTCTAATCCCTCGATACTTTAATTTTTATGGTTTTGATAACCAAATATTACGTTCTCAATTTTGAAAATACTTATCCGTTTCTTGGTTTCCTACTTTCTTAGGGGTTGAAAACTGCATTTCCTTTTTGATATGAACTATGAAGGTATAATTCCAAAAGTAGTTCTATGTCTTGATACTTGAATCAGTTTTTAGCCTTCTCTGGTGTTTGAATTAGCTTGTGCCTTTACGCCAAACTAAAATTTATGCTTCATGTCTAGCGAGGAAAAGTAAAAACGAGGTTCGGCGCTTGAAAGTTCCTGACAAGCAACGAGATGATACATGAGTTTTACAACAACGAAAGATCTAAAACCGTAAATTTGTGACAAAATCCTTTTTTGATCTCAAACTGGAGCATAATATGAGAGCACTGGTACGAAGAAGACATGCACCACTCAATCTCCCTTGTGGTCTCATCCCCCTCTTTCAAAGAGAGTTAAACCCTCATCTATCGACAGCCCACCTATAGATGAAAGTGGTTCAAGTCAAAATCAATGTGTGAAATCTCAGCTGATCTTGATCTGCGATGTCCGCCAATAGCCACCGGATATGGATATGGCAGCGCCTAATCCATTCCATATCCACATCATGTTAGAAAATTTGGTATAGGAATCAGAAAAACAATGGGGAACAAATAAATTAAATTATAACTATGAGGTGCAAATGACTTTCTTCAAGGATTTACTTGTCCTCGCTTGAAGAGTTTGCTAATGGGTTTTCAGACAAGTATCCTTCAGGATACAAGAGCCCGAAATTCCTGCGATCAGCAAAAATCGAAGGAACTTTGAAATTCTTATTTGAATACTGAGAAAAATCAGAGAAGTTGTATTTTATTAATGGGTAAAGTGTTCTCTTTATAGGCTTCAAAGGTCACAGCTGTTTGGGTAATTGTGACTGTTGGCACTGCCAAAGCAGTTTTCAGACAACTTTTGAGAATTTCGAAATTCAAAAAATAGGAAAAGCAGAATTTTTGAAATTCAAAAAAAAATTGAATTCTGATTTCAAATCAAGCCCAAGATATCCCAAGTGCCCAAACTTAACTTTTAAATAATATGTTATAAGTTCAAGAATGAGCCCACTTTGTCACTATAACCCATTTAACCTTAATAGGATAAGATCTAATATATAGTATTAGATTTTCCCTTCCCAATCCAATGTGGGACTAAAACCTAACATAGAAACTTAAAAACTCCAACAATCCCCCACATTTTAAGCTTACAAAAAATTATTCTTCTCATCAATATTCTCTACTGATATAATTATGCATAGTTAAAGTTTCCTTTCGGTTTAAACCTTCGGTTAGTGTAAATATTACAAAGCGATACGAAGTTTTTCGTTGCTAACCATTACACCAACTACTCCTTAATATATTGCCGGTAACACCACACATATTTATATCATGTTTTCTTAAGAATTTCATTCTTACCCAACACTATTAATGGCCTTGTGTTATCCTTATTCAGAAAACAATTCCGAAAGTAAATCCTTAACTTCCATGAAAAGCGACACCACTTCTATGTTTTCATATGTGAAGCTCTTTTTGTGTTTCCGTCTCCAAACACATTTCCTACACGAGTAAACTTCATTAAGAGCCATAAACTCATCCCTCAATTTTTTTGTCGGCTTCACTAGTTTCCAACCGCAAGACTTAAATAACCAGTGATTGTAGATTCATAGTAACTTGTTTTACCCATTAAACCTTACACTGGTAGAATTCTAATTTAAGGTTGGGTTACCATTATTATTAACTTTTATTTAAACCTTATACTAGAATTCTAGTTGAAGCCGTGTCCCTTGGTAAAGGGATATGCCAAGTTTTTACTTGACTTTACATATGTAATTGTGATAACCCCTTCATTAATTAATTGTCTCACATGCTCATGTCTCAAGCTTATATGCCTTGATTTTTCATTATAAATACCATGTAGGCTCTTGACAATGTTGCTTCGTTATTGCAATATATGGATATTGGAGGCATAGGATTAGGCCAAAATTTAATATCTAATAATATATCCCAAATCCATTCAGCCTTTTTACCGTCCGCTGCCAATGCAATAAATTCAGATTCCATGGTTGAAAAAGATAAACATATTTGTTTCTTTGAAACCCATGAAATGACACATCCTCCAAGTGTGTATCCATCAGGATGTAGATTTGTTATCTCCTGAACCAGTTATCCAATTTGCATTTGAATACCCTTCAAATACTGCTGGAAACTTTTTATAAAATAATAATCCATAATTTTAAGTTTCCTTGAGGTATCCAAATACTCTCCCAATAGCCTTCCAATATTCTACTCCTGGATTATGAGTCTATCGACTAAGTTTGGAAACAAATACTAGATCCGGTCTTGTGCAATGTGTCGCATACATTAAACACCCAATAGCACATGTATATTCAAGTTGTGCTATTGATCTACTAGAGTTCTTCGTTAATGTAACACTAGAATCAAATGGAGCATTATAAGTCTTAAAAGCTAAATGGTTAAATTTGGAGATTATCTTATCAAAATATAAAGAGATTGAGATAACGCATAACCTCCATTATGTTTTATATCCTTGATTTCTAAAATTGTATCATGTTCTCCTAAATCTTTCATTTTAAATATAGAAGTTAGGTATTCTTTACACCCATCATATTATCGCTAATAATTAGCATATCGTCTACATATAAGCATATAACAACAATATACTTTTTAGTATATTTCATATATATGCATTTATCAGCATTATTATGATGAAAACTGTTTGATATTATAACTGAATCAAATTTCTCATGCCACTGTTTTCGATGCCTGCTTTAAAGCCATAAAGAGACCTAACTAATTTACAGACTTTATTTTCATTTCCCGAAAGAACAAACCCATCCAGTTGCTCCATGTATAACTCTTCTTTTAACTCACCATTTAAGAACGTGGTTTTAACTTCCATTTGATGAATATGCAAACCATATATAGAGGCGAAAGTAAATAATATCCTAATAGATGTTATCCTTGCTACAGTCGCATAAGTGTTGAAATAATCAACACCATATCTCTGTCTAATTACTTTCTCCACCAGTCCGGCCTTTAACGTTTGCAATGATCCATCAGAATTATACTCTCTTAAATACCCATTTACATCATATAGCCTTATACCCTTGAGGTAAATTGGTCAGAACCCAAGTGTTTTTTGACAATTGAGTCTTCTCGTTATTAACGGCTTCTCTCCAAAATGCGGAGGCTCTTGAAGCTATTCTCTCTATAGGTTTTAGGATCTTCTATATTCAGAACAATAGGTATCTTAGTTATTTCTTCATCTCTATCACCTTCTAATAGAAAGATAATAGAGTTAGATCAACAAAGTATGAACCTGGTGTTTTCTATTTTCTGATTTTTTTGACTTTTCCTAGGTTCCATTGGAGGGTTAACAGATTCCTCCTTTGTTGTTGTTTACTCTATAGATGATATAGGTTCATTCGAATCTGTTTTGAATTTTGTTTCCAAAAATTCAACGTCTTTAGATTGGACTATACATTAGAATTCAAGTCTAAAATTCTATAAGGTTTATTGTGTTCGGCATATCCTATAAATACACTTTTTAGTGCCCTAGGACCTAATTTGGTCCGCTTAGGTTTGGAAACCCTATGACAAACACTCCCATACTTTCAAATAAGATAAATTTGACTTTTTTTTCTTTCATAATTCATAAAGGCTGATTTTAGACTTCTTTGATGGAATTTTGTTATATAAATGATAAGCGGTTAATAAGGATTCTCCTCATAAGTTTAAAGGTAATTTTGCACGTAACAACATAGAGCTTACCATTTCTACAAAAGAAAGATTTTTCCTTTTGGCTAAACCGTTCTGTTGTGGAGTATATGGCGCCGTCATTTCATGCACAATACCATGTTTTTTGCAGAAATTTATAAATTTATTTAAGAAATATTCTCCTCTTCTGTAGCTGCAAAGCACTTTAATTTTCTTGCTAGGTTGACTTTCAACTTCAACCTTATAAATTTTAAACACAAAGAATATTCCATCTTTACTTTTCATTAAATATACATACATATATTTAGAGTGGTCATTTATAAAAATAATGAAATACTCTCCCTCCTCTAGTAACCATTTCATTAAGTTCACATATTTCAGAATGGATTAAGACTACAAGTTCAGAAGTTCTTTCAAAACTTGAAAAAGATCTTTTCGAGATTTTTGATTGTATACAAGTCTCAAATTTCTGATCGCAACTAAGATCATAAGAAACTAAGCCAAGTTTATGCATATTCTTTAAATAACGAAAATTTAAACATCCTAATTTATGATGCCATAAATTAAAAGATTCCAAGACATATGCAGAAGTCACTTTATTTTCATTAATGCTAAATGCAAACAATACATTACATGAGCAGCTCTTTCCCATAAAGGTCCCATTCTTCGACAAAATCAATTTGTCGGATTCAATTACCACTTTAAAGCCCTTTTTAGATAACAAATCAGCCGATACTAAATTTTCTCATATCATGAACATAGAGAACATTCAATATTGTCAATTTCTTTCTCGATGTGAAGTGAAAATCAACAGAACCCATTTCTTATATAGGTGTATGGTTCTGGTTGCCCATTAAGACTTCGTGGCCATCAGTTGCGTCGTCAAAGTCCTTGAACATTGACTTATCTTTGCAAATGTGGACTGTTGCGCCGGAGTCGAGCCACCATCCAGAATCTGAGTCCGCCATATTCATTTCAGTGATCATACCACTGTTTACAACAGTAACCATGGCATGGCATACCACTGTTTACAACAATAACCTTCAACAAAATCAATTTGTCGGATTCAATTACCACTTTAAAGCCCCTTATAGATAACAAATCAGTAGATACTAAATTTCTCATATCATGAACATAGAGAACATTCAATAGTGTCAATTTCTTTCCAAATGTGAAGTGAAGATCAACAGAACCCATTTCTTATACAGGTGTATGATTCTGGTTGCCCATTAAGACTTCGTGGCCATCAGTTGCGTCGTCAAAGTCCTTGAACATTGACTTATCTTTGCAAATGTGGACTGTTGCGCCGGAGTCGAGCCACCATCCAGAATCTGAGTCCACTATATTCATTTTAGTGATCATACCACTGTTTATAACAGTAACCATGGCATACCACTGTTTATAACAATAACCTTCGACAAAATCAATTTGTCTGATTCAATTACCACTTTAAAGCCCCTTTTAGATAACAAATCAGCAGACACAAAATTTTCTCATATCATCAACATAAAGAACATTCAATAGCGTCAATTTCTTTCCGGATGTGAAGTGAAACCCTTTTCTTATACAGGTGTATGGTTCTGGATGCCCATTAAGACTTCATGGCCATCAGTTGCGTCGTCAAAGTCCTTGAATATTGACTTATCTTTGAAAATGTGGACTGTTGCGCCGGAGTCGAGCCACCATCCAGAATCTGAGTCCGCCATATTCATTTCAGTGATCATACCACTGTTTACAACAATAACCATGGCATGGTAAGCCTCCTCAATATTGTTCGCATGCTTGATCTCCTTATTTCCTCCTTTGTTGAAATCAGTTTTGCGGTACCTGCATTTACGAGTAAAATGTCTTTCCTTACGGCAAATATAACAACCTTTATTCTTTTTCAGATTGTTATTGAATTTTCATTTGTTGGACTTGGAATAATCTTGGCTTAGCCTTCTTCTGAACAGCACCCTCTATATGGTTAGCCCTGGGATCGTTCTAGATCTCATCTTTCTTGTCTCTTAGACGGGCTTTCTCTTCAATTCGCAGATTTCTTTGAATTTGCTCGAGAGTGAAGTTCTCTGTCTTATGAAGCAATTTCTTTTGGCAAACTTTCCAAGTATGGGGTAGTTTCGATATGATTGCTCCAACTTGGAAGGTTTCAGGAAATTTTATATCCAAAGCATTCATTTGATTGATAAGCAATTTAAGTTCATGACATTGGTCTAAAATAGACTTTTTTCAACCATACGATACTCAAAATATTTTGAAATTAAATACTTGTTTGTACCTTGCTCATCCACTTTGTATTTGATCTCCCGAGCCTTCCAAATTTCTTTGGCTAAAATCGTCTCGATGAAGTTATCAAAGAGACAATCCAACAGAGTGTTCAGAATGTGGCCTCTGCAGAGACATTCATCCTCTTCTCGTTTCTTTCTGTCCTTCACAACCGTTTCGCTGCCAATTCCGTAGGCGCTGGAATTGGTATAAGATCGTTGTTCAGTCGAAAATACTGCGCTTTTGATATAACATTTTTTTTACTTTCCTTAAATATTTAAAGGTGTTTATTATAAATATAGAACATATTTGTGTTTATATGTAACATACTCTTTACCATATGTTTATAATTAACATTATGAAGGAAAATATATGCATATAATATTTATATAATATTTTGGTAATTAAAATATGCATATCATATCAAATATTCTAATCAAGATTCTTAAAAGATATAATATCATACAAATGGTTAGAATAATATTTCAAAATATATGCATAATATTTTAGTAATTAATAGATGCATATCTTACCAAATATTCTTAATCAAGTTTTTTAAAGATTTATTACCATATAAAGTAATTAAGATACTCTCTCTAATTTAATAAATATTTCTAACATTACTCATGGAGATTTTGTGCAGATTTAGCTCAGGGCAAGAGATCAAAATATTCAAGATGTCAGGATAAAAAATCTTCCAATAAAATCGTAGGATCTGAAAACTTAGAAAGTTGATCTTTATGGCAAGTCTAAACCTATGAAATCTAGGATTTCTGATTTGAGGGCTATATAAAGGACTGATGGCTAAAATTAAAACTCATCACCTTTACACCAAGCAAATCACCGTCAAAGAGCAAGAGATCCACAACAGGTCCACGATTCGACGTGATAGGGCGATGTGAAAATCGACGAACTATCTACTTCCTACGAGGCAGAAATCGAGAGCAACTTCTTCCTCTTGTAATCTAAATTCGTAGGATTTGTACTTGTGAAGTTGATTAATAAAGGTAGATCATTTTGTTTAATTATTTATTTTCTGTATTTTTACTTTCTGCATTTTAATTATGATCCCATTCTCTATCCTTTCTTCTTCTCACAACATGCATAAGTAATTCCTAGCTTGCTAGGGTTCGTAGGATTAGGGTAGAACAATAGATGAGAAAATATTTTAATTTCTTTTAAGTCTTATGAAGTTTATAAACTTTAGCAAAAGAATCGTTAACATCCTAATCGGGCGCGCTAACAATTTATTGCTAGTCTCGACCGCGATTTGAGATCAGATTAACAATTGTTTTGTTAAGGGCTAGACATGAATAGAGATCAATGAAAGGACAAGGGTCAAAAGTGTAGAAACCCTAGTTTCTTCCAAGAACCCTAATTCTCATTCATCACTATCAATCTAGTTTTAAATTTATCAATAGATAAAACGAGTTATCTTTATTAGTCATCCATGACTACTAAATCCTAACAAACTCTGCAAGCCTTCTTCTTATATATTCTATATCCTTATTTAAACTAGATCTGAAAAATATATATTCTACATCTGTATTTACCATAGAATCTATTCTCTATTCTCCTTCCTCTTTTCTAATCAACACGTCTAAAGAAAGATTTAAAGTTCCACGAATCCCTGAGGACGACTCGTACTCATCTCGGCTAGCTACACACGACACCGTTATTGATTGCGGTTACTACAAACACTTTTTCACGATCAATCAATCGTCGTCGAGTACATAAAATATCTTCAATGCTATCAGAAGGAAGTGCATCTTGTCTGCCCATCGGGTGTAGTTTGTCCCGTCAAATCAATCAAGTTTGACAAGGTCTTGGTTCATAATTTTGACCGAGATTAGGCTGGATTCCGACTCCATTGTAGATTAAATTGAATCGTTGAAATTGTTAGAAAATTTGGTATATGAATCGGAAAAACAATGCGGGAACAAGTAAATTAAATTATAACTCTGAGGCGCAAACGGCCTTTTTTAAGGATTTACTATTCCCCACTCGAAGAGTTTGCTAATAGGATTTTAGACAGGTAACCTTAAGGATACAACAGAGTCCGAAGTTCCCGCGATCAGCAAAAATCGAAGGAAACCCGAAATTCTTATTTGAATACCGAGAAAAATCTGAGAAGAAGCTGTATTTTATTAATGGGTAAAACGTTCTTTTTATAGGCTTCAAAGGTCACCGTTATTTGAATAATTGTGACTGTTGGCAATAAACCGCCAAAGCAGTTTTTAGACAACTTTTGAGAATTTCGAAATTCAAATTTCGAAATTCAAAAATTAGGAAAAGCAAAATTTTCGAAATTCAAAAAGATTTGATTTCTTATTTCAAATCATCCCCAAGACGTCTGAAGCGCCAAATCATGACTTTTAAATAATATATTATAAGCCCAAGAATAAGCCCACTTCGTCACTATAACCCATTGGACCTTAATAGGATGAGATCTAGTATAAAGTATTAGATTTTCCCTTCCCAATACAACATGGGACTAAAATCCTACATAGAAGCTTAAAAACTCCAACACATCCAATATAAAATTGGTAATGTTTGATTTTATTGGGTAAAATTTTTGTGCTATTAATTTCATATCCCTATCAGTACCCTACTTTTACCAAATTCATTCCGATAACCGATAACTATCTATATCAGTATTCGAATCCGTCTACAACTCTCGGACATGGACATGGTAATGCAGATGTCCGCTCCATTTACACCCTTACCCTTTTAGCAATCTTATACTAAAATGATTTTACTTTCCCCCAAATTTCTAATCTTTTCAATCAATCCTGAAACTGGGCATAAAAAACAATACCTGAACCTCAACAAGGCCAGTGCTCTGAGCAATCACAACTTCGACGGAGCCATCGGGTTTGAGGCGCCAGTATCCACTCTCAGCGTGCATCGGCTCGCCTGAGGCAACCTTCCATGTCTTCTGACTGTAAGCTATCACTGGCTGTGCGACACAAAGCAACAAACACATTCAATGCATCAGCAATTTGATGAAATTGATGAGAGAGAGAGGAGAGAGAGAGAGACCTTGCCAGAGTGAGAGAAGAGGAGCTCTTCGCCGTAGGTGAAGGAGGTGATGGTAGGGTAACCGCCCTCCCCCTCGCCTCTCCATTTTCCAATCAAGAACGAGAGAGGGGCGATCGCTGGGTGAAGCGGCGGCGGTTGCGGTGGCGACGGAGGAGTAGAACTCGCCTCCATTCTCTCTCTCTCTCTAAAATAATTGGAGTTTATTGAGCAATCCGATGCCAGTTTTGTCCCACTTATGCTACTGGGCTTTATATTGATCATGGGCTCTTCAAATACCTTCCATTAATGAAGGCCTGCTTTAGTGGCTCACTTTTACTTTTCAGGGTAAATTGTCAAAAAGCCCTTAGTGCACTTGGGAGTTGTCTAAACACTTTGTTTGTGAAAGAAACCCTGGCCGCATTTTATTTAGGCCTTGATTTCCTCCAACTGCTTAGATATTACATGCAACTTTATAGATATTACAGACAAGAGGGTTTTAATTGGACCCGCGGTTTTTTAACAAAAGTAGAAGGTCAAGAGGTTTTTACACAGCTTTGAATCGGGCGGAGGGCTTTTTGATAATTTTCCCTACTTTTTAGCTTATTTTATCTTTGAATAATAGGGCCCTCTGATATCATATTTTGAGAAAACTATAAGGGAGCTTACGAATTATGAATGACCGTATCCTTGGTTGTCACGAAGTATCGAGGAAAATGGGATTAATCATCGACTTTTAACCGACGAGTTAGGATGCAACACCGGCTTGCTTTATTTTGGATAAAGCGGTGATTGGAGTTGCTATAATATGGATATATCTCCATCTAATGCTTATTGAAACCATAACCGTGTTACCTATATTTGATCAGCGACAATTGAATAGATGTGAAATTGGATTTGCGATATGCAATAAAAATTTGCATCATATATTCCAAAATAATTGATTACAGCGGAATGAACATGGTTAGTAACATAGTCACATAATTCGCGAATTATTCGCCGAATTCGTGAATAATTCGCGAATTTTTGATCAGACGAATTAATCTCCGAATTATTCGTCATTGCCGAACTGGCCGAATAATTCGCGAATTATTCGCGAATAATTCGCGAATTATTCCCGAATTATGTGAAAAACAACGAATAATTTAAAAAAACAGAAAATAATTCACAAAATCAAAACCTAGCGTATCAGATATTAATTTATTGCTCGAAATCCTTCCCGAACATTTCCCGAACACTTACCGAATCTTTCCCGAATACCTGCCGATTTTTTCCGAATAGTTCTCCGAATCCGAATTTTCGACCTCGCCGAATTATTCCCGAACGACGAATTTGTGACTATGGTTAGTAACGATTATTAAGTATTATATCATATCATCATCTTCTTCCATTGTGATTTCCAACGAATATCGCATGCTTGTTTTTTATTTTTCCCAACCGCTCAAACAAAAAGCTTTGTTTGCATTTGAAAATTCTACAACAAATGCCAGAAACAGTCGATTCGATTTTTTTCGCACAACAAAAGTTGTATAGAGATCGTATATTCTATTATTGCAAACCAGACCGAAGAAGTGATTGTTCGGTTACTAAGAGCCTAAATTCAATGAAATGTCGTCCATGAAAATCCACTGTTAAGTCTGTATGGCCATGAGTTTTAATTTAATTTCCCCCCTATTTAACTAACAAATTGAAATTCTCTGTAAGGAGCTTAGGTTCTCTAAAGTCGGAAAAAGCAGACATTTTACATAGGATAAAGAATGGCTAAATCAAGCACATAGGTTGGATTTATTCAACCTATCCGACATCAGAAAGCAGAACATGCGGTGACATTGCATGCATACCTCAGACTGCAGTATACTCTTCCATGCGACCCCTGCCGAATACAGTAAAAGTTCAACTGGGTATGATGCCCAACAATGCATCTCCTGTCCTTTGAAATTAATTGAGCAGAATATCTAATCATCATCTTGTCACCCCATAATTGCTGCACCAAAATATCATTTTCAAAAATAATTATTGATATAACCAACTCCACATTATTATTAATCCACAGGCCAAAAAATCTTAGCATGCATTAAACAATAGAATGTTCAGGTATCAAATTTAAGAAAATATTCAAAGATGTTAGCTTTGACCTCCATCGTTGAAAATGTTTTTCTAATTATTGCTGTGCTTATTTTGTGATAGAAATTTCAACACCCGATAATTGCGGTGAATCATATGATTTAATTTTAAAGATCCATGCAAAATTTGTGGTTTCCACTAGACAAATGTGTTTGGGTGCTTACAAGCTGGCATGCATGCTCCTTTATTATGACATTTAAATTAATTTTTTTTATTTTGCGGTAAGTCAAACCAGGAAGATAACCATTGTAGATTAATTGGATAAAGTTAGTGTTGGCAATGGGGCCAACCGGCCCAGTTCCCGCCCATGCGAGTGGGCAGGTTTGAACCGGCTAAGGATGGGAGCGAAACCTTTTGTGGCTAGGATTGGTTGGGTTCCCCCGCTCTTTATCCTATATATACAAATACAGGAGGCTGGGTTTTTATATGACATACAACAACAGATAAAGAGAAAGATCCAAATAGGGAGCCGTCGTCTTCTTTCTTCATACTTGTTTTCCTACGGTTGGTTAGCGGAGTGATTATGTGGAAGATTCTTGCTAGTTCAAGGCATGGTTTCCTTCCTGCCGTTGCGTGGAGGTAAGAGAGACTGGATCATATACACGACGTGGGTGAGGATAACGATCCCACCATCGGATCAGACATATCGATAAAACCCTTGCGTAGATATGTAATTGTTTCCGCTGCCATGATTGTATATCATGTATCTAGTAACGGATATAGTATTAGTCAAGAAGGACAATACATTATTTGTAAAGCACAATCCACAATCCCAGTGTCATAAACATATATTTTTTGAATGTCAATTCTCTATTTAGATGATACAAGCATGTTTTGCACGTTGCGGTATTTGCAATAAACCTTTCAATCTTCATGACATCATAAATTTCATCCAATTGAAGTTCTCAAATAAAAAAACAACTGGAACACTCCTCCGTATGGTTGTTACGAATATTGTTTGGCATATTTGGAAAGAATGGAACTATAGAATTTTTAGATCCCGATGCAGGCCTAAAGAGATTGTTCTTCAGGATAGCTAAGTTTTTTTGATGCTAAAGAATATTGCTCGAAATTGAAAAGCATTACCTTCATTTTTTAAAATTCAATCTTCAGATATCGGTTTGTGATAGTTTTGATCTTGGATTCTTACACCCAATTTCCTTTTTTTAGCTATATTTTGTTTTAATATGAAAATTAGGGCTTTTTGCCCTCATCATTGGCATAAAAGGTCATTCAGTTTATAAACTCTACTTACAACTCACATGAAACGCTGCTAATTTAGGAAAGAAAAGAAATGAATAGACGGCTCATCTATATTTTCAATGGCAAACGAGAGTGGATAATAAACAATTGTATAACAAGCCAGTTAGGACGACAACGCGATAATCGCAGGTGTGATCTATCTGGCGTACAATAGATTCCAGACAGATGAATTATAGTTTGTTTCCTTTCAACTCTTCTACCATTGGTTCCATGCGCTACCTGTAGTGTTAATTTTCTCTTGTATAAAATATTGAACTTGTTTGTTTAGCATAGTTTAGCATAGAAGCCATCAAGCATTAGTTTGTGATTAGCTCCCTAAATAGCATTTGATAAGCTGTTAATATTAAACACTAGCTTATTAGCTTGATGGTGGTTGCACAAGCAACTTATATTTTAAGAATTCGTCTTTATTAATTAGAAGTTAATTAGAATCATGCAAATTGATGTGGAAAAATAGCTATGTTTGGATGATTCATTGAACATGCCTACCTCACTTTTCTCTTCTGTCAATCCATGGCAATCGAATCCCCCAAACATTTGCCAGTGAGAAACATTAAAAAGCCAGGTGTTATCTAATTTGCAAGTTATTGGGCTTATTTTGACCCTATGTTTATTCAAAATTAATGCAAAAGCAAATCTGTTGAATTCTTAAAAAAGAAATTTGGAAGAAAAATGCTGTTGAATTTATAATGTTGTTTTTGTTAGCCCACAAGTGTCAGAAATTTCAAACAAAACACATTAACATCCTCAATTAATATTGTCCAAGTTTTTGTTTCTGAAGAAATTGTTTGGTATAGGTAATTCATCAAGACGGTAGAAAGAAAAGATATAGAGAAATATATTGTCAGGCACCTGGCATCTTTGTTAGCTGATAATCCCATCTCTTTCTTCTATGGACATGATATGTGTGACCAATATGCAAGAGAATTTACCGTTTAGTCTTCAGTGCATTCATTGCTGGAAAACGAGATAAGCAATAACCCACAGTCGATCGGTCGGAAATGTATTGTTGAACATACAAGCATGGTAATTTGCATGTTCTTAGTGTTTCTTTTTTACCGGAATGGAATAAATATCTGATGGATTACCTAGTTAATTTTTTTTTTTGAAAATATCTGAACTCTTCACCAACGAGTGGCATATGGAGATTCCTGCCGATTGATTATGTGCATAACGAGGTGATGAAGCTTCGGCAATACACTTAACTCCACTCGTGACGATTTTTGATGGATGTCTGGATTTCTTTCAGATATTATCTTCCGTTGATCTCTTCGCGTGTTGGCGGACGGCTGAGATTGAGTTGGAGGGTTGACCCCTGGAGCATGTGGATCTCAATGGGTTTGAGATGGTTGTGGCCGAGCTACCTGCAAAGAAGTCCCGGGATGGTTGTGCCACCGAGGACCCTCCGACGATCAAGTTAGACGAGGTATTTTGGCAGAGTAACGGCCTGGTGGAGTAAAAATGGCTTATCTGAATCGTCTGAGAGAGGGGTTTATATAGCGGCAGCAATGCGCAGGCGGGCGCGAGAATCACGCCGGCCGTTACGCCTCTGGCGTCACGTCCGCGTGATAGGCGGGATTCCGCATTAATGACGAGACAGGCTCGTTAATGGGGGATCGTGACGGCGTGGAACGCGAGATCGTTGGCGGCGGATATCTCGCGCATGGCGAGATTCGCGGAGCCGTGGCGAAAGCGCCTGTGATCAGCGCTGCGGGTCGGTCGGTGAGACCGAGGAAGATGAGCTCGGCGGGAGGCTCGGGCACGAGCGGGAGGCCGAGGCATCTTGGTTCTGTGACAGCTCGGAGGAGAGCCAGGGGGTGGTCTGGAGACTCTAAGGGCGGGAGACCCGAGATGTGATTCCAACTGAGGTTCTTGATCCTTTCTTTTAGATTCTGGGACACGTCATCTGCAACGTGTCAGCATCTGCAGAGTCACCGATACCGAGCCTCATCATTAGCCCCCCACTCTCATCTCGACTCGTTCCTGGGTCGGCTCGAGAGTGGTCTGACCGATCACCCAAGGTGAGCTCTTATTTGAAGATATCGTCGGCGCGCATTCCCTGTAGGGTTGCTGGGCACACGTACAAGGGTCTACGAGGCATCAACCATGCCCGATTTAAAATTTAGCCGTGCCGAACAACCCAAAGCCGGATCCTTAAACTAGAGTTTAGGCGAAAACAAGCATGTTAAACACTTTAACACTAAGTGAGAGGGATTACAACCTTTGTAGATCCGGTCCTTCACTTCTTAAGCTCCGTGTTGAGGTCCCTTCGCTGCGATCATCGTGTTCCGGACTCTCGAGAGGCTCCACGAAGAGAATGATGCAAACTTGCTTCCGATCTTCGATAACAAAGATGATCTACCTTGAAGTTTCATTAACACAAGCTAACACTCACTAAATGAAGTGAACACTCTCATCTAAAGGCCAAGAATAGATGAGGATGATGAAGTAGGATTTTTGCTCTCATTTGTAATCTTTTTCTCACACATAATCATCGCTTAGAAAAAGCTAGAAAGCTTTTTCCATGAAGAGAAGAAGGAAGAAGAAGAAGCTTTAATCCTTTTGTGATGAATAATGATAGTTATGATAAGGTTGAATAATGCAACTATGGTCAAACAAACCCTTGTAGAGATTTGACTAAGGTTAAAGGTTTGGTTGGGTTAAGAAAATATCTTGCAAAAATATATTTTCCAAAACAAAAAACAAAGCTTCTACAAACTTCTAGAATAGCTTAAGCCTAATCAAACCCTAACCATGTTTAATCTCCACTGATCATGTTGCATTAATAACCATATCATGTTACAATATTATATATCACATATATAATATTTATTGTAACAAAATAAAATAATACAATTAACATATATCGCATATATATCAATGTATTACCCGAGTGAGAAAAAGAATCTTTTAGTGAGCTAATATTAGTTAATATAATTTAATATATCATATATATTATTATACATTAAATTATCGAATCAACACTTGATCCGACAATCCGGCTATATCGAATATAACCGACTAATATATCATGTACCGATTCATCGAATCAACACTTGATCCGATAACCCGGCTGATATCAAATATCGCGAGAATAGAATACAGTATCTCATATTGCATTACCCTCGGTCCCGCACATATCACATATGTGCTCCTACTCCGTTTTGCCTGAGCCAAGAAACCTCTGTGTATGACTCTAAAGAATCGTCAATACGCCGGCAGTAGGTGATGATCGTATCAAACACCCACAAGCTGCAAGCGGTCATCTAAACGTAACAGCCACCCAGGTATTGAGCGCTCAGAAGATCAACAAGCAAGCATGTACATTCTCCTGTGAATCCAATCAGTAACACTCCCGTACAGTCCGGTCTCGTCGTCTGATATGTCGCATATCTCGCGTAGGGGTGGTAAACGTCAGACCCCAGTAGCTCGATAAGTCGTGTCGATATGAGGTCTATAACAGTTCGAGAAACTACTGATAACACTTACCAGTACATCTCAGCAACCCTGACCAGGGATTTCCAGTTATAGCCAATCGAACACAGCGCAACATCAACTCCCTATACCGGGAGAGACGAATCCCCTCCTATCTCTCATTGCCTCCATGTGATTCGGGACTGTACCTAAAAGCCACCTTTTTGCACGCCCTCTTGGACGTGGTATGATGGAAATCAAAGCACAGTGGGAATCACATAAGTCTCTATGACGATCTCGGGTCAACTGACTACTCTGTACCAGTGTCACCGGAGAACTGCCATCTGACGTGAGATATAATACCATCTGGGAGTTCTCGGCGAGTCCGTCCAGTGTACCCAGTCTCCACTGAGCACCCGTACACCATCCTTTATGTCAAACACCGATGGATATGGGACCATCCATCGCCCATCATATGGGTCAAGATGCGTATACGCTAGTCTACTCTGGTGTATCGATGCCCTGTCTCGATACACCCTCGACTAGGAACAGTTATAGGATGTACTCGTCGACTACCGTGGCCCCACTAGTATGATCTCATCATACTCCCAGTAGTCGAGTACATATCCTAAGGGCTTTGTCAACATGTAAAATAGAGACAATCAGAGCATATGTTAAGATAAAGTACAACCAGGTAGTATACTATCATGTCGAGCAAGAAAGTCCTCCCTATATATGTCCAAGCATCCATTACGATATACATTGTATGTACAGTAATGGCCTCTAGGGCATACATATAACTAACAATCTCCCACTTGCACTAGGGCCATCTGTTGTGGTATCACATACCCAACATTTAGCTGTGGTTGAAGTATCTCATACTCAACCATCCCATAAAAATCTCTACTGGGAAAAAGGCCTTTGTGAGTGGATCCGCGCTGTTGTCCTCTGTGTCTACTCTCCTAACCTCGATCTCCCTGGAGATCAACCATCTCCATGATCAGGTGATACTGCCTAAGAATTATATCTGGATTTCTGATGGGACGGGGGTTCTTAGGCATAAGCCACAACTCCATTGTCACACAATGGTAGGAACGAAGTTCATCTCATGAACTTATATATATATATTCAGACTGCCTCTTTGGTAGCATCCTTGGTAACGATGTATCTTACCTTTAATCGTCTAGTAAGTCACGGTATCTAGCTTGGAACTCTTCCAACATACCGTCCCTCCACTGAGGGAAAAGACAATGCCCGCGACTGACATTCAGCCGTCCTTATCACCCTAAAACCTTTCCAGTGATTCACCCCAGGATCGATTGATACCATCTCACTACAACTAGTGAGTATACTAACATCCAATTAGATCTATCTCATAGATCCGAAACCCAGGATTTAGTAGGTATCACTTTGATCCTATATGGAGAATCCTTGTGATAAGCGGAGATTGACCGAGCGTAACATAGGAAATTCCTTCCCTATCAAGAGTATGACATCCACGTACTCTACGAGGATCACCACCATACTCCCTACTACCTTTTTGTATATACAAGGTTCATCTACCATTTTGATGAAGTCAAACTCTTTGACTACCACATCAAAACAGATGTTCCAACTCTGCGATACCTGCTTTATCATATAAAGCATCTTGCACACGTTTCCGCTGCTTCCACTGTCTACGAAGCCCTCTGGCTATGTACTTATAGACGCTCTCTTCCAAATGATCATTTAGAAAAGCTGTCATGACACCCAACCACCAGATATCGTAATCATGGTATGTAGCCGTGGCAAGTAGGATCTGGATGGACTTAAGCATAGCTTTGAAAGTCTCAAATTTTCCATGTACACCAAGTAATCTTCTCAAGATATACTTGCTCCTGATGGGGATTTAACCCTTCAGATAAAGCAACCAAAGTCCATACTTTGTTGGTGTATAAGGATTCCATCTCAGATCGATAAGCATCCAGCCATTCTTACAGAGTCCCACTCCTGATGGCCAGCTCGAAACTAGTTGGGTCATCATCTCATGATGCAATCCTCGCTCCCACTGTCATAGAGAAACCGAAGTATCTCTCAGGTAGGTGGGGAACCCTGCTGGATCGGCGGAGAGGCTGAGGTTCGTTGGAAACTATTGAATCCTTTGGTTCTATCAAATCATCTGCTGTAGTTTGTATGGCTGTAACTCTTTTCAGTTCTACAGAACTAACCTTGCCTCGAGCTTGTCCGGATTTTGCTTTTAGACATAGGCCGGACAACCCAAAATCTTAACATACTTAAGATATAGGCTCTTCCCATTCCATATCACATATGAAGTGGTAGGCAACTGATTTGATTTGAACCCTATTCAATAGGTATGCAGCTTCTCAAGTGCATGACTCCCAAAAGGAATTAGGAAACTCAGTAGTACTCATCATACAACACACTATATCTAATAGGGTGTGATTGCTCCGCCCCGATACACCGATGTGCTGTGGTGTATACGGAGGAGTAATGCTGAGAGAGAATCTCATTCTCCTTTAGAATAATCCAGGAATCCCGTGCTCAAGTATTCTCCTCATTGATCTCATCAAAGTACATAATACTTATACCCGTTTTTGGTTCTCTACTTCTAACTTATATTCTGTGAATATCTCAAAAGTTTCGGACTTGTGTTTCAACAGGAACATATGCCTGAATCTTGAGAGATCATCAGAGAATGTAATGAAGTACAGAGAACCGATCTTGGCATTTGTAGACAGGGGACCTTCATACATCAGCATGTATCAATCCCAAGAGTTCACTAACTCTTTATCTGTTTCCAATAAAAGGAGCTGTGGTCATCTTATCTCTGTGACATGATTAGCAAGTTTCACAAAATGTAAATTCAAACTAATTTAAATATGCATCTGTATGTAACTTCAGCTAGTCGGGTCGCATTAATATGACCTGGTCTACAATGCCTCAAGAAGGATTCATTCATTTCTGAACTCTTCCGCTTGAGTGTGTTCTGTACATTAAGAACTGTAGTTTGATTTAGAACGTCTATGCTTTTAGATAACGTGCCTGAACCGATCAACTCTTGATATAGGAAAGTTCAAAACATTATCCAACAATACAAAATTATATCCTTCTTTACTAATAAAGATATTGATATGATGTATATCAGGTTCGGTATCTAATAACATTCGTTCAGAATCAATGTATTCTGGTAATACAGGGTGATAGTGACCAGCAGACTTGGCTGCAACACTTGCACCGTTTCTATCTCATGAAACTTATCACCCGTTCTTAGTTCTCTACCTATCTGTAGCCCATGTAACAAATTACATATGTGGGATCCTGATCCGGTATCTCATACCCAGGACGTAAAGTATACTGAGACACAGTTCTCTGTAATGAACACACGCGAAGATGATGCATCAACATGCACTTTCTTCGTTTGGGCGGCATGGAAAATCTGGTATTCCCCAATTTCCTGCTCTGTCTTATAACAATTATAAGTTGGAGCGGGACCAACGTTCCCTAGCGCAGTATAACAAACGGGTTCGGTCAATATATCCGTATTATTATCTTGATTAAGACGTGACATGGTCGTAACCAGGAGAGAGAGAGAGAAGAAAACACTCAGCGTGCGCTTTTACAAGATTAGATTGATTATCAATTTATCTAATCAGGATGTCTCCCACTGTTTTAGTCAAATCTTCCTTCAAACCCTAAAAGGAAAGACTAGCCGGGATTAATTACACGCTACAGGTTCGCCAATCTTTCAGCCAGGCCAGTGCCGGTATTTTGAGGGAGGTTCCCCGTGCTTTCGCACGGACCTAATTAAAGTAAACCTCGTTTTCCCAGGGACGTAACCCCGTCGACACCTTTCTAGACACCTACTTGATCGGCTAATTGTAATGTGTAAAACTCTCCCAGGAGTAACTCTTACTCGCAGCGGGTATCGGGATCCAACTATCTCATAAAAGGTATGCAATCTCATTGCAAATTTCAATACTTGAAATTCCCAATAATATTTTACCCCGAGCGATCTATGACCTTGACAAGGTCAACAAACCATAGACCGCAAGTCAAGTTCAACCCGTCATTTCCTGATCTGAAATAAACCCACCCGCACGACCCTTGACAAGGTCAACAAAGTCAAATGACCACCCTAATCCAATCGCATCATATGCTTATATAGTTAAGCAATAATCAGCTACCGCACACTACGCCTTGACAAGGTCAACAAACGCAGCACCAATACTAACTATTATTTATCTGAAATGACGGAGGGCTACGACAGGTTTTTAAGAAAACCCTTTGCGTAATGAACTTGATATCGTTGTAGAATCGAATAATTGGAAGAAACATGGAATCGAGCCCGAATCTCGGCAAGCTCGTCCACATCCTTCAAGACGGAAGGCGCATCATGGGCGTTCCCGATGCGCACCTTAGAAGCCCTTGTCGTCGCCCGACGGCGAACGACACGGGCAGCCCTGGCTCTAGGGGCGAGCCCGATGCAGATGACGCAGTAGAAGAACCCACTCGGCCATCTAAATTCGGGAGGGGGTGGAGGACCCGCTGGACTCGGCTCCAACAGCTGGAGTCTCATCGTCCGACTCTACCCTAACTACCTCTACAAACTCCTCAGATGAAGACATCTAACCTGATTCAGTGGAACTGGATCGCCGACGAAAAATCACGGGCGATCCGATCAAAAGGGGAGGAGCGCTGGGCAATTTTTGACAACGAGAGTGAATTAGGGTAAAGTGTTGGCCCTAGGATGGTCCCCTCGTATTTATACACTCCAAAGAAAGCATCCAACGGCCCTGATTGATTCCCACCAAAACAAAACGTCGCACCCAAAGACCGTTGGGGCTCCACGTGGCGATCGGCCATTGGGGACCTCTGTTTGACTGCAGGAGTCAGAGACAGTCTGTCACTTCCGCCAACCGACGTCCGACACGTGGCCCGTATCCCAACTGGCGATCGACTGAAATGGCGCCCCTCTTTAAAGCGCGATCATTTCATTTGATCCACTGACGCCGTCAGGGTACGCGCGAAGATTCAGACGCGCAACGAGGCGACGCGTGGGCCCAAAGATCGAAACGACGCAACCACCAAAGGCCGTGCCGTTCCCGGATGATCCGCATTATGATTCTTGGCGCCAAATTGAACGGAAGAAAAACCGAGCAAACCACTCTCGACCCGACCCTTGGATAGGTCGAAACGAGAATGGGGAGCTAATGATAATGCTCACAGTTGGTATCTCCTCAGATTACGGCACGTGGCGGATGACGTGTCCCGACAGCTACGGAAGTGGAATAAACGGGTTGTATTATAAAGATTCCTCAGGACTTCGTCTCGAGGAACATGTCCGACCTTCCAGGAGACCTCCTTGAATACGTTTCGCCTTCGCCTGGGAAACTACCAACAGCTCGTCTCCGAGCTATCTCAGCCTCCCGGCTTGTCTCCGAGCCCTTGACGTGCCGAGCTTTCTCGACCTCCCGGCTCATCTCCGAACCCCCGACGTGCCGAGCTTCCTCGGTCTTTCCCGATCAACCAGGAGATCGGATCCCATGCGTCCCGCAAAAGCTCCGTGTATATCGCCAGGGCGAGATGTTCGCCTCCCCACGATCCGCGACCCATGCTAGCGCATCTCTCAATTAATGGGCGCATCCCGCCATTCAAGACGAGCATAACGCTGGGACGTAACTGATGGCGGTGATCCCGCGTCCGCTCGCTCCACGCGACCCCTATAAAAACCCCTCTCTTAGATGATCCAGGTATCAAAATTTTATTTCAATACGCTGCTACTCTGCACCTATTTCTCGGCTCTAACTTGATCGTCGGAGGGTCCTACGGTGTTCGTCCATTCCGGAACTTTTTTGCAGGTAGCTCAGCGTCCAACACCAACCCATTGAGATCCACACTCAACAACTCCAAAACCAAATCTCAGCCGTCCAAGAGCGTCATCGCAGAACCGACGGAGGACATCAACTGAAGGAGATCCCGGCCTCAATCACCAGTACTTGAAGTTGATGCTTCCAAGCAATCATGCTTCCTATTTTTCCAACCATTAACTCGACCCTTGCTTCTTGTTTACTCTTTAATCACAAGATTTTAATAGACACTTTTGTCATTAATTTTATATTAATAAATATTTTCTGGAGCAACGTTGCACACTTTCTGTCCACGTAAAACCACAAGTTCGAAAGCTGTACCCATCCCTTTCAAATCACGGAGGCATTTGCAATTTGTTACATAACGACATTACACAAAAAAACACATCCTTAGACCCCACGCCACCCCACCCCTTCTTTTTTGTGCCCGTATTCTAATCATTCACAATCCAATTAATCTCGGTTATTTCCATCACATATGCATTTAAAAAAAAGGTTTAACATCAAAAGAATCATACATTTTCTTTCCTATGTACCATCATGAATACGAAGTCGCACATGTGGATCGGTGAAATCTTAGTTGTCGATTTCGTATGTCAAACTCCCATAGATGTTCTTGCTGAATAATGTTCCCGAGAGTAGACATCCCTGGCCACGGAGCCGACACAAACCCTAGGCACTTCACGCCATCCTCCACATCGATTAAGTAGCTCTTAGCAGGAGGTTCAAGCTTGGAGGATCCGTTAAAGTGTATCGCCAGCTTTGGCACGTTAAAGTTCTTGCTTACATGCGTCCAGTTATAGCAGAAGGAGAAAGGGTCAACATCCACTCTTGGAATCCCAGTGAGCTGTCGGCTAAGAGCTGACACCACGACATTATAAGCCGGCTCAACTAAGACTGTAAGGCTCGTGCCAGAGTCGATTATGACTCCACCGCCTTTGGTCAAATTCCATACCAATCTTGGTATCTTTAAGAGTTCATCAGCCACCGAGATCCCAACAACTCCGACCCCATAGAATGGCTCCAATGTCGACTCAATCAAGAGTGGAGTTTGTTTAGCAACGGATAAATCAACCCAGCCGTTTGAACCAAAGGTAAGATACGATGAGGTGTTCTTAGGGCTAAGGTGGTCCACCAAGCAATAGGAGAATTTTCCCCCGAAGTGTGGAATGGCTCGGAATGCGAAGGAGATGTTGCTATATCCAAGCCCTAGAACGCCGTCGGACGATCGGAAACTTGATCCGACGGATGAGGACGTGCATCCGACTATAAGGTTTTTCAGCTTCTTTTTATATCCGTTGGATTGAGCGATGGTTGCGGATTCTTTCGCGAAAAACCCATGCGCCGTCGATCCATCGGAGTACCTACATTTTCCAACATAAAATGATATAAATATGCAAAACAACATTTTAAGAGCATAAAATCATATACAGATACGAATAAAATTGAACAGTGTCACAGGACAGCAAACAGCTTATCTAGCCAATGACACACAGACAAGTATTGTATGCAGCCTAACTAGTGTACGTGTCAGTTTCTGGTTGGATGAGACAGGTGTTCGCTGTTCCGGTACAATAAAAGGCGGGGCCCACAAAGCGTTTAGAATTAAATACGAACCAAAATCAATGCAACAACCGACTTATACCCCCATACAGTACAAACCAACAAACTTATAGTATCTATTTTTTGCTTTGTATTAATAATCAACTTTTGCCAACACTCAAATCTTCATCCGTTGAGTGACATGCGGGACCCAGTATTCGAATGGGTTCATTAATATACGTGTGCAAGATTTTTATTTTTTTAAAAAAAAAACCGCAGCCATCTCGTGCTGTGTATAAATGTTTCGCTCTACAAGTGAAGGCTATTTATAGCGCCAGTCCAAGTTTTCATTTAATTTCACTCTCTGTTCACCAAACATTTTTGCAATTAATACAATTGCAAACTACTACTAAACGTTTGCAAAAATACTTGCTTTAAATGTACAGCATTCATATACTGTATTTTTTTTTTCATAAGATAAAATAAGTTGAAGAAAATTCACAGATATTAATGGATAAGGCATTTATTATTAAATGGGACACAATAATAATCAAACAAGTATTCATGGAAAAAAAAGAGAGTAGATTGTATGTGATATGTGCTATTATAACTAGAAGACTTAAGAAGCGTGGTAGGGCCAAACTAATCTAATACAAGTTAACATAGAAAACTGATCTAATACAAGTTAACATAGAAAACAGAAATTTCCCGATTTTAAAATTGCGGGGACAAGTGTAGAAATAAATTATCACTACATTTTCAAAATTTACACTCCAACCTTACGACGGCTTTCATATATTTTTCTTTTACACACAATCCATGGACTCCTCCGTCATTTATATCTTTGCTTAAAAATAAGATATCTAAGTACGTATTATCGAATTAGAATAATGATTTTCTGCTATTCAGACAAAAGCGAAAAGAGCTTTTCCGCCTTTTAAAGCCTATAATGATCAATCATGTCCTTTGTGAACAATCAATAATGTATAAAGCCCTAACGATAAAAACAAGCAATCAGGCTCATTAAATCTAATAATAAATAAATAATAATAATCAAACCATTAAATCCGAGACCTGAACCCGTACCCGTAATCGTAATAACAGGGGGCTGTGGCCACAGGACACGTGGTGAGCGCAAACGGCAGCTCGGAGCGGCACATCTCCGACGAGCACCGTATCGGGTGGAAGCTCCTGGACCGGTCCGCATCGAAGACCCGCTTCCCTCTCCGACCCGACCCGCATCTCCTCCTCTTCCCAAAACACCCTCGCCTCTCCTTGAAATTGCAGTTCACCCACGTCAGATCGCTCCCCGTGTCCGCCACCAGCAGGAACGGATGCGCCGGCGTCCCCACCCGAGCCCGCACGAAGTACTGTCCCGTCCCCGTGTACGCCGCCGACGAGATCGGCATTGCGAACGACGGCGCCGCCGCCGGCGGAGCGGATCCGACGCAGTCGGGGCGGCGGCGGCGGAAGAGGCGGCGGAGGCGGTCGCTGAGGATGAGGGCGCGGAGGTGGTCGGTGTGGGTCTGGCGCGGATCCGGCGGGTTTCGGATCAGGTCGAGGCGGATCGTATCGGGTTCGGGTCGGAAGCAGAATGCGGATCTGATTACGATAGGGAGGATGAGGAGAAGAGAGAGAGGAAAATAGTTCATCTTTTTAATTTTTGATTTTTGGGGGGATTGAAGAAAGTGAAGGGATTTGTGAGGGAGTGAAGGTATTTATCTAAAAGAGGACGCGGATTCGGGTTGACGTGATGTTATTGGGTTTTTAAAAAATTAATTTGGTTAAGTGTGATTAGATTAGAGAGAAGCAATGAGATTTGTTGCATGATTGATGAGATGGATTTTTTTTGGAAGAATATAATAATAAATGGAAAATTGTTAAGTGAATAATTGTAGAGTTGTAATGGGTAACAGTTGGATTCGGGTTTGGTTTCTATGTGGGGGTATTTAAGGTACATTCGATTGTATTATCAATGCATGTGAAGCATAATATAGGGATGAAATTTGATTAGGTCCTTTGTGTATAGAACACTAATCAATGATTCTGGATTCTATGCTATGATTTTTTTTCTTAACGAACAGGGTCTAATAAAATCCAACCGCTTATCCTATAATAGGAGACGGTTGGTTTGACTCTTATCTTGTGATGAGCAGTGAGGATTTTAACCACGACAGCATTGAAGGAAGAGAGGAATTTGGTTATTAGAGGACAGCGTGCTTCTTGATTCGCTTAGATTTTTGTTTCGATAAAATTGCCGCTACGGCCATTTAGATCGATAAAGGAAAAAAAAAATGTTATGCCATCATAAACTTTATTTATTATAAAGGTTATAAAATCATGAACGTCTACATCTACATGTTTTGCATATGCGATCATGCTGGTTTTGCACGTGCGATACACGTCGACGTATAATAGATATTGTACAATTAAATCAACTCCATATGATTTTAAATTGAAGTTTTAGAGAGATCTTGGATGTTGTTGTCGCTGAGGAAGGGGGTTGGGTTAGGGATTATAGCTCATCTCATATTTGAATTTAGAAAGACAAATTAGAATATTTTAACAGGATAATGACGTGGATAGCTTGAAATGAATAATTGATCAAATTATTTCCGTTTTATAAATCCATTTATTGAAAATGAGAAACTATCACGTTACTACTGCAATTCATGACTTAGATTATGGATTTGAGCATAGCTATTAATGGTCTAGCCATGAAAAAAAGAGTACCTAAAATAATGGTAACAAAATTTTCCGTAACATACGTGGTGTAGCCAAAAATAATTAACCACAACATTTGTTTCCAAAAAACGTAGCAAGATAAAAACCATAGCTAATGAGGTTGGTTATTCGCAAAGTTTCAATCACAGTTTGAACCATAGCTAAAGGGGGAAATAGCTATAGTTTTTATCATGACTAGAAAATCAAAGGCTACACTTCTAATTGTGGCGAGACAAGGCAACAACCACTCATTTTGTTGAAACTAAAGATTCCATTGCTACAAGTTTATTCATCACTATGGAATGAAATGGCTTCAGTTCTTGATATAACTAAATGCTACTATAAAGCATCTACATGGCTACACTTGAAACAATAAATGAAATTTCTACTTAGAGCTTGAATCTTACAAAATGAAAAATAAGAAAGCTTTTAGTATTATATGGATTAGACAATTATGGTCAACACTGTAATGATCTGTAATGACTAAAACATTAAAAAAAAAAAAATCAACCAATTAAGAAAGGGACAAAAACCAACTAACAAATAAATAATTTATAATCAATAACAACTAAACACAATAATAAATTTATTGTGAAATCCGAGTTTTGAGATCTTACAACATGTTTTGTTTTCCTAATCTGGTACATCCATTAACTATAAATTACATGAATATTCGATCTTATACATAAGAAATAACAGTACATGCTCTAGCTCCAAGACATAACAAAGGGAAAGCTGAGCATCCTCTGCGAAAAATTAAAGAAGAAAAACAATATCTAGGACGAAAATTCCTTTGTGCATCAAGTGTACGGACTATAGAACCAGAAAAGCAGTCAACAGTTTCCAGCTTTGTATATGTTATTAGTTGAGGATTAGGGGTTCATTTATCTTGGACCATAGATATTAGTAGTCTGATCGTTGTCATGAAACCTTCGAACTTCAGAACCACAATTCACTGGAAAACAAATTTTTTGTGCTCATTATAATCAAAATGCAAGACATCTCCACTCAGAAAGGTAGGAAGCTTAAAAGAGTTGAACTCTTTTACTGTCGGGAAAGCAACATTAGCGGCGTTAAACCGTTATGCGAGCATTATGTTTTCCTATCGATGAAAATCAGTTTTGGTCTTACAATAAACCGGCTCTC
This sequence comes from Agapanthus africanus, assembly GCA_030015575.1. Lineage (NCBI taxonomy): Eukaryota > Viridiplantae > Streptophyta > Magnoliopsida > Asparagales > Amaryllidaceae > Agapanthus > Agapanthus africanus. Next base: position 63,129,657 of record CM057348.1, read on the forward strand.
ACAACACTGGCGATGAAGCACATAAAAGATACACAAAGGAACTACTATGAATTAACTCAATCGATAGAATAATCTCTCTGTGTGCATTTCATACATATTTTATGAAAAGGGTATCATTTTTCGTTTCACGCCGCCCCTTTCTTTCTGTTTCAAATCAAAGTGACTTAAACTAATATACGAAGACGAGAGAAATTCTCTCAAGGCAGATAGCCAAACCCTTTTCCTTCACAGTGTATTTCCCTTTTCCCCCATTTTTCTCTGGGCAGTTTGTTGATATTTAAATTCTTATTACGTGTGTTTATAATGTGCAAACTTTGTGGACCGAATTAGAAATGGTTCAAGATGGTAAAGTTGAGAAGTCGGCGAGAGTTAAACAGACACCGTATAGTATATTTCTAAGAGTAGCAAGTTCTCTAGTGCATCAATGTTTTGGGAAATTTCCTCACAAATGTGATCATACTCTGCTATCTCCTTCATCAAATAACAACCAACTTGCTGCCTAAACCTTAAAAGTTGAAATGTATGTGGTAAATTACTTTTTCTAAGCAAAATTCCAGTCTCATATGAATTAAAAAATAAATAGGTGTCACAATAGGATGTCAACTTCCCATAAGCTAACAGTTTTCTTAAAAATAGAAAAACGGTCAAGAAAGGCTATCCAAGTCATTAAACTGGGATTTTTTTTCCAGAAACGATTACATGGATAAGATGGTGTATTGCAGCCGCACTATGGACAAGAAAATAATACACGAAGCGGTATCCAAGACTTGCTACAAATAGAAAACAATTTACAAATCCTATTAAGTGGTTATAAATGCTTTATCCATGTGACGAAGTGGCGTGGGGGAAGGGGAAAAACACACACACACATATATACAGAGAGAGAGAGAGAGCACATTCATATAGGGTTTTTTCTAGTTTAGATTTTGAATATGTAAATTCGTTTGATTGTTTTCACTTTTCATCGGCGAAGTATGGTGTTGGGGTAAAAAATTACGCACCCCGGTTGACTAAGTCAAAATCAAAGTCAACCCTAAGTAAACGGGTCCAAGCTCAGGTCAAGTGGGCTCATGCCCAAGTCGAGCTCTGAGGCCAGCCTTCCCCATGCCAATATGAAAATTATGTAATAAATAATTTTGAAGTAATTTTTATGAATAAATGTAAGAAAAATGGGCAAAAACCCAAAATTTTGTAAACCCCATGACTTATGTGCGAAAAGAGAGAAACACATGAAGCATGGAGTGGCATAAGTGTCATTTGGTAAAGCCCAAGGGGTTATATGTAAAGTGTGTAAGCCTATAAAAGGCAACTGATGAAATGAAGATATATAATTCATTCCCCTCAAAATCTAAGGTTTCTGTGCCTCTTTCTCCTTTCTCAAGGTTCTAAACCCTTCATATTTTTTAAAATTAAATGAAGAATCTAACTCTTTTTTTCTCCAAAAAGAAACAGTTTTTCACCATAAAATCCTTGAAGAGGAACTCAAATCTCCCTTCAAATCTCTAAAAGGAGAGATTTTTAAGTCTCATTCTCCTTTTCTCCAAGATCCAGCCAATAGAGAGGAGGGAACAGAAGACTCATTTCCAAAATTCCCTTTTTGGGAAGGTCCGAGCTCAAGAAAAGATCTAGGGTTCAAGGGAGAACAAAGGGGATCTCTTTCAGCATCTCCGAAAATCTCTTAGGAGTTTAACTCCATAAATATATATATATATATATATATATATATTGTAACATTTCAGAAAAATAAAATATTATTTTTGGGAATTTTTATAATTTAATATTAATTTTAATGAATATTTTAATATTTCGGTATAATTAAATACCGATAAATTGGGAAAAATTTGAAAAATTATAGAAATTATTAAAAGAGGGTGTTTTATGTGAATTATGCAAATTTTAAGTTTTTATGATTAATTATATGCTAATTTAGTGCTAATCGCGATTAAAAATCGCTAATCAGATTTTAAGCGGTTTTTGTGCAAAACATGCACCATTTCATTTTTTCACTTGTCATTTTGTTGCATGGCTTTCCTTCATATTTTTATCATGGCTGTTGATATTTAGAGAGAAGAAAGGAAAAGAAAAGAAAAGAAAGGAAAGGAAAAGTCAAGAGGTATGGAGGGGGTAGTTAGGAGGCATGGGCATTGACCTTGCACACACTCTCTCTCTTTCCCTCACTCCCTCCTTGGAGCTCTCGGCCAGAGCACAGCCCTCCCTCTCATCTTCTCCTTCTTCTTCTTCTCCTTTTCATTCAAGCTTCAAAACATCTTAAAACCCCATTCCCACTTCACCAAAATTGTGCACAAGCTACCTATTGGACCAAGAAAAATACGATTTTGGCGATGTAGGAGATTCTCGGGAGCTGGATGAGATAACCCCTTTCACAATTAGTGTAGTGTTTCATGTGCTTTAGCCTCAATTCAAGTTTAACATCGTTTTGGAGAAGTTTTGTGGACTATTGAAAAGCCTAGAAAGGGTTGAGGTTGTTGGATATAGTGCCCTCAAAGTCAATTATTGGATCGCAGGTACGTGATTGCAATGATTGAGGAGGACCTATGCCGGTAGGACAGTCTTACTCGAGATGATAGTATGCTATCTGGTTTACCTTTGTCAGTCGTGTACATGTTCAGGTGGCTGATTACATGTTACACGTTGATAGAGCCCTTAGGATCTTACTTGACTACAAACAGTATGAGGGCGATCATATACGTGAGAGTTGGGTAGTCCATAAGCACATCCTTAATAGTGGTCCCTATTCATGGGAGTTTCGAGACAGGGTATCGATACTCCGGAGTAGACTAGTGTATACAGTCGAGACCCCGACGAGGGGCGGTGGCCGGTCTCACAAGTCACTGGTGTCAGTTGGATCACCTAAGATGTATACAGGTGCTCATTGGGTTATGAGTACACCGGACAGGACTCGCCGGGAATCTGCTAGTTGGTATTATACATATCGTCAGATAGCAGTTCCCTGGTGACATGTGTACATGTTAGTTCATCGACCTGAGGTCGTCATTTGTCTCGTGTGAGTTTCCACTGTGCTTTGATTTCTACCCTACCACGGCTCAAAGGAGTCGTGCAAACAGGTAGTTTTTGGGTACAGTCCCGGGCCACATGGAGGCACGTGAGCGGATCGGCAGGGGATTCGTCTCTCCCGGTATTGGGGGTGGAGATCGCGCTGTGTCTAGGAAAGCCATTACACCAAGTCCTTGGCCAAGGCAGGTGAGAATTACTGGCAGGTACTCCGGTAGTTTCTCAGGGTGTTCAGGGCTTGTCTCCGACACGACTTATACCGCTATTGGGGGTCTGACGTTACTAGACCCCTAGGCCGGATATACGATACTCATAGACGAACGGACCGGACTGTATATACATTGTCACTATTAGGCTCAGTAGGGTTTCAAGATGAGTTCGCTCATCGGCCTCCCTTGAGGTCAGTACATGGGCAGCCGTTACGCACAGCTAGTGCCGCTGACGGCTTGTGGTTAAACCCACTGCCAGGGTACTGACGAGTCATTAGAGTCCCCCACAGATAGTTTCCCAAGTTCGGGCGAAACGTTGTAGAGGCCGTATGGTTTTATGGCAGGGTTCGGAAAATGCACGTGCGTTTACGCACGTGTCATATTTCGGGCTGATAATACTGGTGGGGTTTGGTTTAAGCCGGATCCGAGTATTATACTTAGTAGATATAATATCTTTGTCTCAGTTGCATTTGTATTCGGTCGTAATATAAATGCGGGTATATTTATACAGTTACGGGGTTATCCTGAAATTCGTTTCGGGATCACTTTTGGAAGTTGCCAGTTTCCAGTTTTCTATCAGCCGTATTTAACATTCGGTTAAATGCGGATTTATCTTTTCTTGAGATGAGTATGGAAGTTTCTAGAGGCTTCTAGAAGGTGGTGACTAGGTTCATGCATCTTTGTGACTCATTAGTGCATTTAATGTTTTTTTGTGACAAGGTTAAGTGATTCATTAGTTCTTTAAATGAGTTCATACTAGGTGTATCTTTGACTCATGCTTTTCTTTATGTGCTAATGGTCACCCCCCTCCTACACCCTCCCTCCCCCCCACACCTCCATATAGTGGCCGGCCATGCTTGGTGTGGGATTATGGTTGTTGTTTTGAAAAAGATGATAGTTTTTGGTGTATGGAAATTTCATAGCTCATTTCATTCCATCCCCCGACTCAAATGGCAACTTCATTAACCGTTCGTCCATAGCTTTGGACGAATCGAGACAAAGTGTTCTACTCTTTCTCTACATCATCTTGGTCGTCTCTTCTAGCAAACTTGACGATCAAGTTGCCTCGGGTCAGAGGCGGGAGCCCGTTTAAAGATCCGATGACGTGGTTCCACCTGCACGAGAAGATCGGAGATCGACAAGATCGGAGCAGCCGCAACGGAGCGTGGGATGATGGTTAAAGAACGAAGGACTCAGATCGTTCGGTATAACCTTTCTACCCTCTTTGTAGTTTGTTAGTTTAGCTTTAATGGCAGATCCGGGTTATAGTACGCGATAGCGTCAGTTGTAAAAGTTTTTGTTCCGCATTTGGCGTCTGTTAGACGGCCGGGGCGCTACCGTGGACTTACAGTGGTATCAGAGCCTCACCATTAAGCTATACTAATTTGTGCTAACGCGTTTAAAATATCGATCGAACGGAATTTCTAAAATCGTAATTTTCTGTGAAAAGTTTCTGTCGAATTTTTAAACAGGTCTAAAAATTATTTTGAGCATCTCAGAAAATCGTGCAGGCTTTTCTAAGAATACTGGTGAAATTTGGTCAACTGTTGACTCCAAAGCGCCGCGGAACCGCCGCACAAACCCTAGTTTGGCCGCGGTTCCACGGCCGTTTTAGAGCTACAGTGAACCATTTTTCTACAGTAGGTTCTACATTGAAAATTGTGGTTTCTGAAATATTTCTTTTGGGCCCATATTATGTTACTGTACAGCAGATATGCGTAGGGCCCACTTCGGGAAGTTTTGTCGATCGAAATTTAAACGTGTTAGTTTACAGTACTTACATTATATCTCCGACCGTGAATTTCATTCGAGCGGTAAACCGTGTCTAATTACTATAGTTTTTTAGACGGGTTTGCGAACGTTACATTCACGTTGATGTTCTGTGTTGTGCTGTGATGTTGCGAATTTGTCGTGGTGGATAGCAGTGTGCAATGGTAGTGCAGTTTGGATTTATTTGTACATTTGATATTGCGGGGCGAGCGTCCAACATGTGGACTGCCGTCACTGCCTGTTTGTATAATATTCTTTTGGGGCACGACCGGGCTGAGGTCGATATACCCGTTGTACATATTTTTCATTTCTGTACTAGGTTTTGCCCCGCGACGGAGTGCACGGATACCCGGGTTCTGGAGGGCAACGGGTCCGCATCTCATGGCTTTGAGAGGCAGAGGGGCCTCACTCTAGAATTGGCAGACTATTCGCCGCACTCGTAGGGGGTACAGGTTGACCCAAGGAGGGGTGCTCAAGTTACCGAATTCCGTGAAGTGCAGGGTGGTCCATTCATTATGCTGTAGGGGGCTGCTTCGCTTCGGGTTTTGGTGGGTAACATGCCGCACCCGTAGGGGTCTAAGTTTCATTGCACAGGTTATCCACACGACCAGGGGAACGTCGGGTTTCAGTAGCGGCTCTGTGAAACCCGGGGATCCCAGTTTATCTGTATTGTTCTATGATGCTTATTACTTTTCTGTAATGTTGTATATTATCACGTCTGGAGCGATTATTGTATATTGGTATATATACTATTAGATGTTGTATATGTTTTGCACCCGCGCTAGTCCAGTCCCCGCTCTGTCGTTAGTTAAGTAACCTAACGGGTGATGACGGGACCCAGAGACGAATGCGGATGGCATATACGGACATTTTATTTTCGTTCTTTTCTGGTGTGATTAATTGATGGGACTGCGTTGATTCTGATCAATGCAAAGGAAAACAAACCTGTTTGGATGCTGTTGGAACAGTTTTAAAAGATGTTTGTCACGCCCCGCTTCCCAGAGTACGCAAAATTGGGCACGTGACATAGCCAACCATGCTACCTGTGGGTAGGACGCATCCGTCCACAGTCACATTACGGTTGTAGAGATATCAAGAACAGTAAAATAAACTAAACTAATACATGTCCAAATCCATAATAACAAGAATCAATAAACAATAAGTGCGGAAGCTAATGATCCAATACAATGAATAAACAGTACGTCCCATAATGCGGGCTCACATCTGGAAATGAACAGAAATAAATAAACTAAACCCTAAGGACTCACTGTTCAGCCTGCTGGCTGAAGTACTCCTGCTCGGTCGTCGATAAAGGTACGGAATCTGGGCCATGCAAAACCCAGACGTCAGCGCGTCATGATATCAAGTATATAGTATAAACATGGTAATAAACAATGCAAGTACGAACATGAATAAAGCAGTAACAAGGAATAACAAGCAGGGTAATGTGCACTGGTGTCCAAACTGTCCTATCAGGTTTTCTACTCTATAGTCTTTGAAATCAATTGATGAATCGTCGATGTAACCCAATAGTATCCCGTACATACCCGGGACCACGGCCACAATATTCTCGGCGGCAGCCGAGACATGCCGTAAGGCACAGAATAGGAAAGTATTAGTATCCCGTACATACCCGGGACCACGGCCACAATATTCTCGGCGGCAGCCGAGAGATGCCGTAAGGCACAGAATAGGAAGGTGTACACTCGGTATTACCCCGTACATACCCGGGATCACGGCCACAATATTCTCGGCTGAAACCGAGACATGCCGTTAGGCACAGAAAGGAATGTGTACACTCGAACGGTAGTGAACTGTCGAGTTACAAGTCAGGTTCATCTTTGATTTCCCCATACCCCCAAGCTATGTATGTCAGGTCAGGTATTCAGTAGTCAAGGACTAATGCCAACACAAAGTCAAGTAAAAGTAGGTCTGTCTGGATCGACAGCAGGAATGGTTAGGTTGTCGGCATTAGGCATGAAATCATGAAACAGGTCATGTCATGGTACAGCAGGATGAGTCGGTAGGTATGTATATGTCAGGTGTAGCAGGGTCAGGTCAATATGTCGTGCAATCGGGTAAGTGCTCACAACAGGTAAACAATCAATAATGAACAGCAGCAGGAAACAGTAATTAACCACAATATTCCATATAACCACAGTGATGTTTGTATTCTCTTATTAACAGGTTCAATCATCTTAGGGTGCAATCGCCACAAGGTGAAGCGATATCCACAATTATAAATTAAGGAAACTACATGAAATTATACTAAATGTAATAATTGTCTCATGAATGATTTAACAGTTTAAGCGGATATGATTCAGTCGTTTTATTTAGTTGAAAGGTGGGTTGATGTGGGTTAATTAATTACGATGGAACTGTTGTAACGATTCCATTATAAAGATAATGCAATAATATGATATCAATTGCCATCATTAAGTTGTGGTATTAAAATAGTGTGAATTCAATTGCGTGGCAAGACTAGATCTCGCACGCTAGCATGTTCAAGCAAGTATTCAGATACTTGCCTCGACGGTCTGCAAACTGGAACACGGATGCGATGTCGGCAGAAAGCACGATATGACAGCACGAGCCACGGATCAGGTCCCAACAGAGAACAACGGGATCACACGGACCAGGGGGCTTCGCTGGAGCGTCGGGGTTCGCCAAGACGGCACGGTCGGATTCCGGCAAAACGCGACAACAAGTTAGAAACAGACAAAAGATTCAATGCGATCAGCGGGGGGGTTTATACTGCACAAAGGAAAGATAGGGATGCTCACCGAGAGATACCAGGGACGGTCACGACGGGCTCGACGGCGATGGGACGCCGGCGAGGCAACGGCGGCGGCGGCTGCAAGGGCTGAAGGCCTCGGGTGTGCGGGAGAGGGTGCTGTGGCGAGCTGGAGGAAAGGTTGGTCGGCTCTGGTGGTCGAGGGGGAGAAGTAGGTGGCCCTGGTGACGACGGCGAGGTCGCCGGCGCGTTCTCCGGTGAACAGCGGGGTAGGCGATGGGTGAAGGCTCGGGTTGGTGGTCCGGCGAGGAAAGGAAGGGAGGTGATGACGAGGTCGCGACGAGGAGAAGGGGAGAAGGATCTTGGTGTCGGCGGCAGTGAGGGACGGCGGCGACGGCGCACCCTGCGCGCTGGTGTGGCGTCGGGGTTGTGCTACAGGCCCGGGAAGATGGAGGAGAGGAGGAAGGAAGGGTAGGGGGTGAGGCTAGGTTGAGGGTGCTAACGGCGACGGCGAGGTCGCGGTGGCGATGGTAGGCTGCGCGAGTACGAGGGCTAGGGTTAGGGTTTGTTGGGTTTCTCGCGATGAAGAGGAGTTGGGGAGAGGCGGCTGTTGCATGGTTTATATATATAGAGGAAGAGAGAGAGAGGGATTGGAGAGAGAAAGGGAGAGATTGAGGGAAGAGAGAGAGAGATGAGGAAAAGGAGGCGGGGCCCACGAGCTCAAATAGGAGCTCGTGATTGGCTGTAGATTAGGCAGAGGAAAATATTTGAGATGATTTGAGGGAATTAAACTGTTAAGGAATATATATTCGTATATTATTATAGTTTTAGATATTAAATTGAAACGGGCCCTTTTTGGCGCGAAATGAAACATTTCCAAATCGTGCCCGGGTTGTGCCCAAATGTTCCAAATTCAAATTATAGGATTTTAAGCGGGTTCCAAATTTTGAAAATAGGTGTTTAGTGATTAAAATGCATGCCCCCAAGTCGGACACTTGCACGCGCGCGTAGCCGCCCAAACTTGCCTGTTTAGCCAAACGGAACGGAACCTCGACACGCGGACGCTACCACGCGACTAGTGGCGACGAGTAGGCCAACATGGACATTTTAAATTTCATTTTAGGAGTTAAAATTTGTTATGTGCCAAAATGACTTAACCGGTTAAAATTTAGCAATAAACACCAGAAAACAGAATAATTGAAAAGAGCCATAACTAACCCTCAACTAGTAATATAAATAGTATTATTGGGCTCGGGTGTTACATCATACCCAACTACAAAAAGAATTTCGTCCTCGAAATTCCAAGAATACAAGATAGCTAACTACTGGAAAAGGTGAGGGAATTTCTGCCGGATCTCGTCTTCTCGCTCCCACGTAGATTCTCCATGCGATCGGTTACCCCAAGAAACTAGCACAAGAGGGATAACCTTGTTCTTAAGAACCTTTTCTCTTCGATCCTTGATTTCAACTGGTCGCTCCTCAAAAGTCAGGTCCTCTCGTACAGTCAACTCCGAATGATCCAAGACATGAGTCTCATCGCGAACATACCTCCGTAGTTGAGACACATGAAACACGTCGTGAACTCCTGCTAATGACGGTGGTAACGCCAACCTGTATGATACCTCTCCAACACGCTCCAATATCTCGAAGGGTCCAACGAATCGGGGGCTAAGCTTTCCCCGACTTCCAGAGCAATCACTCCTCTAGTCGGTGATATCTTCAGGAATACCAAATCACCCACAGCGAATTCTAGAGGTCTTCTTGACGTGTCGGCCCAACTTTTCTGTCTGTCTTGAGCTGCCTTCATATGCTTCCTGATTGTATTCACCTTCTCGACTGTCTGTACCACCAAATCTGGTCCTAGTAACCTTCGTTCACCAACATCATCCCAACAAACAGGTGAACGGCACTTACGACCATACAGTGCTTCAAACGGGGCCATCTGAATAGTTGCTTGGAAGCTATTGTTGTACGAAAACTCCACCAGGTGTAGATGATCTTCCCAAGAACCTTTGAAGTCCAACATGCAGGCCCTCAACATATCTTCAAGGGTCTGGATCGTTCTCTCCGATTGTCCATCAGTCTGAGGATGATAAGCTGTGCTAAACTTCAATCGGGTCCCCAAACTTTCTTGTAAGCTTCTCCAAAAGTGCGACAAGAATCGAGTGTCCCGATCGGACACGATGCTTACCGGCACTCCAAGCAGTCTGACAATCTCCTGCATGTATCGCTCTGCCAAAGTCTCTGTCGATTGACCAACCCGAAAAGGAATAAAGTGAGCTGCCTTGGTCAACCGATCGACAATCACCCATACTGCATTGTTGCCCTTTGGACTCCGCGGTAAAGCTGTCACGAAATCCATGGTTATATGTTCCCACTTCCACTGAGGAATCGGAAGTTGTTGCAACAAACCAGCAACCCTTTGGTGTTCGGTCTTGACTTGCTGACACACCAAGCACTTAGCCACGAAGCGAGCAATTTCCCGTTTCATACCTTCCCACCAGAAGTGCTGTCGAACATCTCGGTACATCTTTGTCCCTCCTGGATGTACAGAGTAAGCTGAACTGTGTGCCTCCTTCATAAGCTCTTCACGCACATCTCCTTTCGGCACACACACACGGCTACCATATCTCAACGAACCGTCTTCATGGATCAGTAAGTCGGTTCGCAGTCCGGCTTCAACCTGCTCTCGAAACCTTTGCAGTCTAGGATCCTGCGATTGTGTCGCCTTAATCTTCTCAACTAAGGACGATTGTACTTGCAACTGCATCAACTGTCCTGTAGCATGTGGTAGCACAACCTCCAAGTCAAATCTCCGAAAATCCTCAATGATCTCTCTCTGTGCAGTCAATATCTGAATTGCTGGTAGCCGGCTCAGCGCATCCGGCATGACGTTGACCTTTCCCGGATGGTACTTAAGATCGAGGTCATAGTCGGCCATCAGCTCCAACCATCTGCGTTGCCTCATGTTCAACTCCTTCTGAGTGAACACATATTTCAAACTCTTGTGATCCGTAAAGACTTCAACTCTCTCGCCCAGAAGGTAGTGTCTCCAAATCTTCAGGGCGAAGATCACGGCTGCAAGCTCCAAGTCGTGAGTCGGATAGTTCTTCTCATGAGTCTTCAGCTGTCTCGATGCGTAAGCGACGACTTTCCCGTTCTGCATTAAAACACATCCCAATCCTTTTCCAGATGCGTCGCTGTGAATCACCAGTCCTCCTGAATTATCCGGTACGGTCAGGATCGGGGCGGTTATCAACTTCTGCTTCAACGTCTCGAAGGCCAATGCACATCCATCCGTCCAAACAAACGGTACCTCCTTACGCGTGAGCTTGGTTAACGGCTCAGCTACGCGAGCGAAGTTCTCCACAAACCTTCTGTAGTAACCGGCGAGTCCAAGAAAACTTCTTATCTCTGTAACATTCTTTGGAATAGGCCAATCTCGAACTGCTGTAATCTTCTCGGGATCAACGGCGATTCCATTGCCCGACACAACATGCCCCAGAAACTTCACTTCTTCCAGCCAGAATTCACACTTACTCATCTTCGCAAATAACTTCTCTTTTCTTAGCGTCTGCAGTGCGATCCTTCTTCTTCACTAAAAGAACTGGAGCCCCCCAAGGTGAGTTGCTGCTTCGAATTCATCCCTTCTCGAGTAGTTCACCAACTTGTTTCTTAACTTCTTCCAATTCCACCGGTGCCATCAGATAATAAGATTTTGATACTGGCGCTGCACCAGGAATAAGGTCAATCGCAAACTCCACGTCTCGCTTCGGCGGTAAGCCCGATATCTTCAAATACGTCCGTAAAATCGCGAACAATTGCCGGCTCTTCATTACTATCAACTTCCATGGCTGCAAGAACACTGTTCGTCGGCCTAGCCTTAAAACTCGACTGGCCCGACAGAACTGCTTCCTTACCGCAACTGCTGTCTACACTATTGGCCACGAAAGGTCCAGCAAGACTACTGAGTCTCGTCCATTCTGCTGCATGCACGTCCACGGTTGCTCCATTCTGCCTTAGTCCGATGAACTTCTCTTCCATTTCCTCCCGTGCGGTCCGCGGAAAGAATTTCTCCAGGAAACTTTTAGAGAAATCCGCCCAACTGATTGGCTTGGGCAAGCGGGTCTCCTCCACAGGCCATCACTCTCGGCGTAAACCACTAGCTGAAGCGCACCACAACAACTCTCTTGTCCTCTGGAATCTGTGCCGCCATCAGTAAATCCTCCGTGTCACTAGCCTCTGCTCGGCTGGTAACAGCTCCTTTAAACCAGTAAATGTAGACGGACCCAAAGTCTGAAATCTGCTACGGTCCTTACTCGTTTGACTGGTCTAGTTCCATCGTTGTTTACAGACTGCTGAACGATCTGCAAACCTTCCTGAAACAAATCTGCTATTGCTGATTCAGCTCAGTCGGTCTCTTTGATTTCCAGCATTTCTCTTATCACTCCAAGCATGGCGGCTTCGCTCACACACCTCCGGTACGTCTTCAACTTCTTACCTGTCGTAATCCTGAACTCAAAACACCCAACATTAGCATGATGATAGATTCTGAATGTAGATCAAGGCTAGAACTCCAAGATACTTAAATAGAGTACTGCATTGTAGCTATGCCGCGGTATCATAGCCGCAATTACTTAACTCCACCCAAGTCGCCCAAGTCCTAGGGATAACAAGAAATCAGGTTTCCGAGTCGACATACAAAGTAAGTTTGCACGTCGTAAAAGATATAATCAGGAAGAATGTGATTCAAGAATGGTAAAACGGTCAATGTGGCTGGACATGTTTCCTAAACACGGGTATTATGATTCGTGTATCGGGTGCAATACCCAACCACAAAGAATCAACCCAATTAACCTATGTCTCTGATACCAAAAGAACCATGTCACGCCCCGCTTCCCAGAGTACGCAAAATTGGGCACGTGACATAGCCAACCATGCTACCTGTGGGTAGGACGCATCCGTCCACAGTCACATTACGGTTGTAGAGATATCAAGAACAGTAAAATAAACTAAACTAATACATGTCCAAATCCATAATAACAAGAATCAATAAACAATAAGTGCGGAAGCTAATGATCCAATACAATGAATAAACAGTACGTCCCATAATGCGGGCTCACATCTGGAAATGAACAGAAATAAATAAACTAAACCCTAAGGACTCACTGTTCAGCCTGCTGGCTGAAGTACTCCTGCTCGGTCGTCGATAAAGGTACGGAATCTGGGCCATGCAAAACCCAGACGTCAGCGCGTCATGATATCAAGTATATAGTATAAACATGGTAATAAACAATGCAAGTACGAACATGAATAAAGCAGTAACAAGGAATAACAAGCAGGGTAATGTGCACTGGTGTCCAAACTGTCCTATCAGGTTTTCTACTCTATAGTCTTTGAAATCAATTGATGAATCGTCGATGTAACCCAATAGTATCCCGTACATACCCGGGACCACGGCCACAATATTCTCGGCGGCAGCCGAGACATGCCGTAAGGCACAGAATAGGAAAGTATTAGTATCCCGTACATACCCGGGACCACGGCCACAATATTCTCGGCGGCAGCCGAGAGATGCCGTAAGGCACAGAATAGGAAGGTGTACACTCGGTATTACCCCGTACATACCCGGGATCACGGCCACAATATTCTCGGCTGAAACCGAGACATGCCGTTAGGCACAGAAAGGAATGTGTACACTCGAACGGTAGTGAACTGTCGAGTTACAAGTCAGGTTCATCTTTGATTTCCCCATACCCCCAAGCTATGTATGTCAGGTCAGGTATTCAGTAGTCAAGGACTAATGCCAACACAAAGTCAAGTAAAAGTAGGTCTGTCTGGATCGACAGCAGGAATGGTTAGGTTGTCGGCATTAGGCATGAAATCATGAAACAGGTCATGTCATGGTACAGCAGGATGAGTCGGTAGGTATGTATATGTCAGGTGTAGCAGGGTCAGGTCAATATGTCGTGCAATCGGGTAAGTGCTCACAACAGGTAAACAATCAATAATGAACAGCAGCAGGAAACAGTAATTAACCACAATATTCCATATAACCACAGTGATGTTTGTATTCTCTTATTAACAGGTTCAATCATCTTAGGGTGCAATCGCCACAAGGTGAAGCGATATCCACAATTATAAATTAAGGAAACTACATGAAATTATACTAAATGTAATAATTGTCTCATGAATGATTTAACAGTTTAAGCGGATATGATTCAGTCGTTTTATTTAGTTGAAAGGTGGGTTGATGTGGGTTAATTAATTACGATGGAACTGTTGTAACGATTCCATTATAAAGATAATGCAATAATATGATATCAATTGCCATCATTAAGTTGTGGTATTAAAATAGTGTGAATTCAATTGCGTGGCAAGACTAGATCTCGCACGCTAGCATGTTCAAGCAAGTATTCAGATACTTGCCTCGACGGTCTGCAAACTGGAACACGGATGCGATGTCGGCAGAAAGCACGATATGACAGCACGAGCCACGGATCAGGTCCCAACAGAGAACAACGGGATCACACGGACCAGGGGGCTTCGCTGGAGCGTCGGGGTTCGCCAAGACGGCACGGTCGGATTCCGGCAAAACGCGACAACAAGTTAGAAACAGACAAAAGATTCAATGCGATCAGCGGGGGGGTTTATACTGCACAAAGGAAAGATAGGGATGCTCACCGAGAGATACCAGGGACGGTCACGACGGGCTCGACGGCGATGGGACGCCGGCGAGGCAACGGCGGCGGCGGCTGCAAGGGCTGAAGGCCTCGGGTGTGCGGGAGAGGGTGCTGTGGCGAGCTGGAGGAAAGGTTGGTCGGCTCTGGTGGTCGAGGGGGAGAAGTAGGTGGCCCTGGTGATGACGGCGAGGTCGCCGGCGCGTTCTCCGGTGAACAGCGGGGTAGGCGATGGGTGAAGGCTCGGGTTGGTGGTCCGGCGAGGAGAGGAAGGGAGGTGATGACGAGGTCGCGACGAGGAGGAGGGGAGAAGGATCTTGGTGTCGGCGGCGGTGAGGGACGGCGGCGACGGCGCACCCTGCGCGCTGGTGTGGCGTCGGGGTTGTGCTACAGGCCCGGAAAGATGGAGGAGAGGAGGAAGGAAGGGTAGGGGGTGAGGCTAGGTTGAGGGTGCTAACGGCGACGGCGAGGTCGCGGTGGCGATGGTGGGCTGCGCGAGTACGAGGGCTAGGGTTAGGGTTTGTTGGGTTTCTCGCGATGAAGAGGAGTTGGGGAGAGGCGGCTGTTGCATGGTTTATATATATAGAGGAAGAGAGAGAGAGGGATTGGAGAGAGAAAGGGAGAGATTGAGGGAAGAGAGAGAGAGAGATGAGGAAAAGGAGGCGGGGCCCACGAGCTCAAATAGGAGCTCGTGATTGGCTGTAGATTAGGCAGAGGAAAATATTTGAGATGATTTGAGGGAATTAAACTGTTAAGGAATATATATTCGTATATTATTATAGTTTTAGATATTAAATTGAAACGGGCCCTTTTTGGCGCGAAATGAAACATTTCCAAATCGCGCCCGGGTTGCGTCCAAATGTTCCAAATTCAAATTATAGGATTTTAAGCGGGTTCCAAATTTTGAAAATAGGTGTTTAGTGATTAAAATGCATGCCCCCAAGTCGGACACTTGCACGCGCGCGTAGCCGCCCAAACTTGCCCGTTTAGCCAAACGGAACGGAATCTCGACACGCGGACGCTACCACGCGACTAGTGGCGACGAGTAGGCCAACATGGACATTTTAAATTTTATTTTAGCAGTTAAAATTTGTTATGTGCCAAAATGACTTAACCGGTTAAAATTTAGCAATAAACACCAGAAAACAGAATAATTGAAAAGAGCCATAACTAACCCTCAACTAGTAATATAAATAGTATTATTGGGCTCGGGTGTTACAATGTTATTACAAAGACGTTTTCTTTTGTTTTGCATAGTGATATTCAGTTGGAATATCCTGCACCTCATTCGACGAGGCAAGGGCCGATATCCCTTCACCGGGAGTGACCCCTTGGGCAGAAGATTGCGTCAGGGTAATAACTTCACTATAGTCGATTACATGTTGCTTTGCATCGCGGTATTCAGTTGGAATATCCTGCACCTCATTCCACGAAGAAAGAGCCGAGATCCCTTCACCGGGAGTGACCTCTTTAGCAAAGGTTTTCGCCGCTATATTTTTATAAAATGCTATCAGGTTCCTTCAACGATATTAAGTTCATTACGTTAATGGTTTTTCGCCAAAAACCAGCTGTAGCCCTCCGTCATTTCTTTTGGGTATTCAGTAGTATTCAAGCTATGTATTTTGACCTAACGCCAAGGCATAGTGTTTGGTAGCTGCTGGGTATTCATTTGTTGCATAGATAGATGAGTTGGTTTGGGACAGCCGTTCTGCCATTTTGACCTAACGCCAAGGGCATGTGCAGGTGGCTTCAAATTGACAAGATAATGATGGGTAGAACTTGGCATGTGACTTATGACATTTTGACCTAATGCCAAGGTCATAAGAGCATGGGGCAAAAATCATATCGGGAGTTTCTAAAGAAACTGAAACTTGCTAAGTATGCGCATACCTTCTTGAGTGTGAGTAACGTGAGTGGATTCCTTCACGTTATCATGCAATGAGAGTTGGATCCCGATTCCCACTGATGGGTTGGTTTACTCTTCGGGTGATCCCGATTGATTCTTCTTTCAGGTTTGGAGGACAATTTGACAGTACAGTGGGAGGTTTCCTGATTAGATAAAGTGATAACCATTCTGATCTAGGTTAGAGTGCACGCAGAGTGTTTCTTTTCTCTCTCTCTTTGGCAGCGACCTTTGACTGACCCTAGACTATGACTCAGTGACCAAGTTGACCGAACTTTCTTAAAATACTGGCTTTTGGATTGTCTGAGTTGCATAAGTCATTACCACTCCTTCTTCTACCCTTTGAATTTCTCAGAACATCCCGTATTACTACGGACATCCACTTCCATTGGATATATTCATCGTATGGTTATATACGAACTCGAAGGAACTTCTTCGAGGATGGATCTAGGTTCAGGAGAAATAGAATTGGTTTATTCAGTTGTCTTTTATTATCACCTTCTCTCAGGTTGCGAGGGCTCCTTGGTTTAGGAGAGTACACCTATTACGCTTATTGGATAGTCTTCTTCCGAACCATAGGCAGGTGCCGAAAGGTAGGGAATGAAGAAAACCAATTAGCCTAAGTAGGGTGTACAGAAGGTAATATGTAAAGACAAAATAAAGGGATTAGAAAGAGGGAAAAGTAAATTGCGACTGTTATCATTCACGACCAAACCGCGTACTTCATCGCCACTCCTATTTCACCTTTAAAAGAATAAGGTATTATTCAGTTGTCTTTTATCATCGCCTTCTCTCAAGATGCGAGTACTCCTAAATTGAGGAGGGTACACCTATTATGCTTACTGGATAGTCTTCTTCCAAACCATAGGCTGGTGCCGAACGGTAGGGAAGGAAGAAAACCATTTAGCCTAACGATGGTGTACAGAAGGTAACGACTAAAGACAAATAAAGGGATTTGGAGAGATGGCAAAGAAATATACGGTTAAAGTCATGAATTGGATTATGGAAGAGGCATTACTATGAATACCAGGATACCCATACGAAACATTTTCATGTTTCACTGTATTGTTAATAGAAAACTGTTTTCCCGATTAGATACTTACTCCAGGGTATGTATTTACCAGGTTTCATTCTCATATCTGTATGGTTTTACAGATGATGAGTGGGTAAATTATTGGGAATTAGGTGATCATCCTCATTATATCGGAATTCGTTGTAATTGGTGATATTTGAGGAAAACGCCTGGGTACAGTTTTCAACCTACGACGCACAGGTTTTGAGTTATTCAACTCAGCGGACTTATACAGAGTATTGTATGTTGTCCAGTATCCACCAGGACAAAGGGGTTGGTCCTCGTACTATGTTTTGTTTACTTGTGACTTCTCTAGTTTTTAGACAAGTGTTTCGTAGAAACATAATGTCTAAGTTTTGAGAAGTCGTGGGTATAAGAATAAAGTAGAGAACCAGGTATCGCAAGTATCTGGATTCTTCAAAGAGATCGAAGATGTAGATACTTGTGATTGGTATTCAGTTGATAGTAATGGTTTTGAGAAACTTGTTTCTCTTTCAGCTTACTCATAATTGGATGGATTCCTAAGTTGAGTAATGCTGATTAGCCTCTCTCCATTAAGTTGATATGCACTGGAGACAGTTGCATGATTAGAATCTGGTTCCAATTAAATAAGTGCCAAACTTTCTATATTAGGATATAGAATGGTTCATATCTTAACGATGTTAAGGTACGGGGAGTTGTCCGGCTTATGCTTAAAACCAGACTCTGGATAACTCAGGGCACGTTTCTGTAATGGCTGTTTGTGGATTGGCCCAGGCTATGACGAGGGTTGAGTTTCTACCATCTGGAAGATCAATAGTGATATTGCTCTTGACTCGCCACAGTTTTAGTAAAAAAAATTTTTTTCTTCCAGAAAACAGTAGTGGGAGTATGGTAGAACTGGAAGTGATTCCAGAACCGCAAACGATTACGGAAAATTTAATAGGACCTAAAGATTCAATCAGGTTTGACATTCCAATAGCCACTCCGCAGATTATGGTGGGTAACCTCAGACACCCGAGAGGTACTCCGGTAGCCTCAAGGACGGTGACAGGGAGGTTCTTGCTTACCCAGACTTGACACTACTGTTGTTCCAGACTATGAGACCCGGCTGGAGGTTAAGTATAGCGTCGTTCTAAACTAGCTTTAGAAGTGCACGCGTATATTATTCTGTCAGAGGGTTGTTGTGGTCAGTGGGAGCAGCGGATGCATAGTGGGCAAGTAGCTTATGTCTATTTATAGACTTGAGCAAGAATAGCGGAGATAGATCATCTAATTTTGATGTGATAGTCATGGGTTTGACTTCATCAAAATAGGGGATGGATCTGTTAAGAAGGTAGTAGGGTGTGATGTCCTGGTATTTGGATATCATACACAGAGTAGGAAGTAAAATTCCTATACTACTATCGGTTGTACTGTGGTCGTCATACAGTTTTTCTCCAGACAGGATATGGTTATATTATCAGACATTCTGGTTTTTAGATCTATGGTTTTAGATCTGGATTTGGGTAGTTTCCCAATGTGGGTACTTTGACAGTATTCTAATAGTTTTTAGAATAGATGACTCCTAGCATGGTGGTGTACTTGCAGGTGATGGAGTCACCCTCTCTAAAGGTGTCTTACAGACTAAAGTGGAGAGGGATGTGCATGATTGGCAGATCACTTGCTTAGGCAATTGAGTCAATCATGAGATGTCAAGTACCACACCAGATGTTGTTTTTACACTAGATGCAATAAGTTTGTATTAATCCAATCCTGGAGAAACATAAGGAAGCAGTTTTAGAACATAAGTGGATGTTCTACAGATTTGATGACGGCAGCCTTCTTCGGGAGACGGTTATCATTCCAGGCTTCAAAGGTGACATGCATGACAGAGTGATTGTCAGAGTTGTAGTTTTCCCTCTGACGAGGGGCAGTATTATGGACAGGTGGTCCAAGAGGATACTGTGGGAGGCATGTTGCTGGATACTGATTAGGTTCAGTTATCGATACAGTCTAAGAAGTTTGGATTTGGAGTTCATTTATGAACAAGGTCCCATCAGATATCCAGACATATTCTAAGACATGTATTACTCGATTCGGAAGATGGCTTTCACCGCGAACTTGAGATTAAGAGAGACATAGAAAGAAACATCATGGCGGATCCACTCACTGAGGCTATTTCTCGAACACAAGAGTTTTACGAACGGGCTTTGTGAAACTGATTAGTAGAGGAGTTGGGTGTTTGGTATCACACGGGCTGTGAGTATGCGGCATCGCAATAATTAGCCTTAAGTGCAAGTGGGAGATTGTTGGATATAGTGCCCTCAAAGTCAATTATTGGATCGCAGGTACGTGATTGCAATGATTGAGGAGGACCTATGCCGGTAGGACAGTCTTACTCGAGATGATAGTATGCTATCTGGTTTGCCTTTATCAGTCGTGTACATGTTCAGGTGGCTGATTACATGTTACACGTTGATAGAGCCCTTAGGATCTTGCTTGACTACCAACAGTATGAGGGCGATCATATACGTGAGAGTTGGGTAGTCCATAACCACATCCTTAATAGTGGTCCCTAGTCATGGGAGTTTCGAGATAGGGCATCGATACTCCGGAGTAGACTAGTGTATACAGTCGAGACCCCGACGAGGGGCGGTGGCCGGTCTCACAAGCCATTGGTGTCAGTTGGATCACCTAAGATGTATACAGGTGCTCATTGGGTTATGAGTACACCGGACATGACTCGCCGGGAATCTGCTAGTTGGTATTATACATATCGTCAGATAGCAGTTCCCTGGTGACATGTGTACAGGTTAGTTCATCGACCTGAGGTCGTCATTTGTCTCGTGTGAGTTCCCACTGTGCTTTGATTTCTACCCTACCACGGCTCAAAGGAGTCGTGCAAACAGGTAGTTTTTGGGTACAGTCCCGAGCCACATGGAGGCACGTGAGCGGATCGGCAGGGGATTCGTCTCTCCCGGTATTGGGGATGGAGATCGCGCTGTGTCTAGGAAAGCCATTACACCAAGTCCTTGGCCAAGGCAGGTGAGAATTACTGGCAGGTACTCTGGTAGTTTCTCAGGGTGTTCAGGGCTTGTCTCCGACACGACTTATACCTCTATTGGGGGTCTGACGTTACTAGCCCCCTAGGCCGGATATGCGATACTCATAGACGAACGGACCGGACTGTATATACATTGTCACTATTAGGCTCAGTAGGGTTTCAAGATGAGTTCGCTCATCGGCCTCCCTTGAGGTCAGTACATGGGCAGCCGTTACGCACAGCTAGTGCCGCTGACGGCTTGTGGTTAAACCCACTGCCAGGGTACTGACGAGTCATTAGAGTCCCCCACAGATAGTTTCCCAAGTTCGGGCGAAACGTTGTAAAGGCCGTATGGTTTTATGGCAGGGTTCGGAAAATGCACGTGCGTTTACGCACGTGTCATATTTCGGGCTGATAATACTGGTGGGGTTTGGTTTAAGCCGGATCCGAGTATTATACTTAGTAGATATAATATCTTTGTCTCAGTTGCATTTGTATTCGGTCGTAATACAAATGCGGGTATATTTATACAGTTACGGGGTTATCCTGAAATTCGTTTCGGGGTCACTTTTGGAAGTTGCCAGTTTCCAATTTTCTATCAGCCGTATTTAACATTCAGTTAAATGCGGATTTATCTTTTCTTGAGATGAGTATGGAAGTTTCTAGAGGCTTCTAGAAGGTGGTGACTAGGTTCATGCATCTTTGTGACTCATTAGTGCATTTAATGTTTTTTGGTGACAAGGTTAAGTGATTCATTAGTTCTTTAAATGAGTTCATACTAGGTGTATCTTTGACTCATGCTTTTCTTTATGTGCTAATGGTCACCCTCCCTCCTACACTCACTCCGCCCCCACCTCCATATAGTGGCCGACCATGCTTGGTGTGGGATTATGGTTGTTGTTTTGAAAAAGATGATAGTTTTTGGTGTATGGAAATTTCATAGCTCATTTCATTCCATCACCCGACTCAAATGGCAACTTCATTAACCGTTCGTCCATGGCTTTGGACGAAGCGAGACAAAATGTTCTACTCTTTCTCTACATCATCTTGGTCGTCTCTTCTAGCAAACTTGACGATCGAGTTGCCTCGGGTCAGAGGCGGGAGCCCGTTTAAAGATCCAATGACGTGGTGCCACCTGGACGAGAAGATCGGAGATCGACGAGATCGGAGCAGCCGCAATGGAGCGTGGGATGTTGGTTAAAGAACGAAGGACTCGGATCGTTCGGTATAACCTTTCTACCCTCTTTGTAGTTTGTTAGTTTAGCTTTAATGGCAGATCCGAGTTATAGTACGCGATAGCGCTAGTTGTAAAAGTTTTTGTTCCGCATTTGGCGTCTGTTAGACGGCCGGGGCGCTACCGTGGACTTACAGAGGTTATTTTGAGTTGGATTAGTGCTAATAAGCCTTATTGGTGACCTAAAAAAACCCATGATGGTAGAAAATCCAGACCAACCAAACCTGAAACCCAAAAATACGGAATTTCAGAACTTTCATGTCGGTTTATGAACTTTGAGTGTGCAGGCAAATCTGGAATGAACTGGGACTTTTACTGGAAAAATAAACAACTTCAGAAGCTTAGAATTGACCCTAGGAAGACACCCTGAGAGCATGAACCCCAGAGGAGTCCCCAGGGCCGGCGAGACCGAATTTCCATGAGAGAGGGCTCGGCCATTAGGTGAGGGTGTGGGTCCAGGTTTCTTCTGTAGGTTACATATACCCTATATATCACCCTAGTGTTATTTGCTCACTTGGTTATCACCCTAATCCAAATCTGGGACCAATTTCCTACAATGCAGTATCACGACTTAAACTTTATATACCAAATCTTGGTTTATGTGTTGGATTGGTAGCCTACAGGAAATCTGGAGTGACCCTAGATGCTTACTGGAAAAACTAGCAGGACCATTACCCTATATTGACTGCCAGGAGACCACCCTATAGACTTGACACCCCAATTCCCTACCAGGGCCGGCGTCGCCGGAATTCTAGGGTAGGAGGCCGGCAACCTTGTGGAGTCAAGAGTCCTGGTTACTTCCTTAGCTTAGTTACACTCTATACATCACTCCAGTATTGTTTTGGAATATTGTTTTCACCTTATACAAAATCTTTACATGTGTTGCTATTTTGATTCGAGTTGTGGTTTTGCGTATTTAAATTCTGGATTTTTTGTATTTGTGCTTTATCTCGATCATGTGACGTTTGTACGTCTATATCGAGTGATATCGGGTTGTTTTGCGAGAGCAAACCATAGGTTCTAACCTATAGGCTTTTAAGCTCATCGTTTTGGGTTTCGTGTGTCGTTTCATTTTCAATGTGATTTTAATACGCTTTGCGATCCGTTATGATGTGTAGATACCCCACGAAGACTTCGAGACGACAAGCAAGCATGTGGCGGCGTCGGCAACGGAAAGCGAAAGCAAGGTGATTGGATTATATCTATGGGGAGAAGTCGGGTGGATGGCGTATAGCACCCCCGCAGTCCGATATTTTGTATACTATGTATATACTATATATATATATATATATATATATATATCTATATGATAGCTTTATGCGTGACATAGATATTCTAGATATTTAGGTGTACTATGGTTAGATTAGGGTTTAGAAGTAAAATAGTATAGTTTCCTAGTTGCGAATCCTAAAATAGATTTACACCCACACGCGCACACATGTTTATTTTTTATACTTATACCTGGATGACGAGGATAGTAGCTGTTAGGTTAGACCGATTCATACCTATTTCAAAACTAACGAATCGGGAGTATTTTAAAGATAGGCAAAAAGGGATTCTACGGATAGTTTCAAAAGACGTATCTTTTCTTAAAAACACCGTAGCCCTTACTTTACTAAAAACCCCGATTCGTCTTATTTCAAATGGCAGAACTGTATGGCATTTTTATATTGATGCAGATTATTCACTGGTGTGTTTATTAGTCATTTGCCGCATATTCTTGCTTTTCGCATTGCATTGCATGTTTAAATATGTTGATTGTTATATTAAAACCATGCTGTTAGGACACCAGCACCAGTATCGATGATGGGTATGTTCCACGTACACCTGCTTGCTGGCTCACACACTTCATCATCGATAATTGCCATGTCACTACACAGTAGGATTATTGCATCAGGATATGACCCCTTGCATGGTATACTTGTGCACATACTTATTGTACACTCATACTTGTGCACATACCTATTGCACACTCATACTTGTGCACACATCTATTGTACATTCATACTCATGTACTTACATATTGCACACTCATACTTGTGCACATACATAGATGATTCTGGTTTGACTTTGAAATTTGGGAACCGCAAGATACTTTTAAAACTGATTCATTTCAAAAGAACGGTTTCCCTCAATATGTGCATATTATTATTCCATGTTGCATGATATACTGATATGTTTACATTTCCTTTACATGTCGCATACATCATGCTTTATGATTATACGCATTGAGATATGTTGTTTCCATGATATTTCTGGATTTGGGAACCGTGGGTATTTCAAAAGAGATTATTTAATTGTTTTAAAAACCCGGCTACCCTTGATATGATATTTCAGTGCGTCCACCATGTGTTTTCTCGGTTCTGAGAGCGACATGTGAAACCCGATTCGAGGAGGCGGATGAGGCCGATTGCGGGTATATGGTGGACCCGGTATGTACCCCGGGGCGAGAACGGATCGCTGTGTAGTAGACGGTGAGCCTGGCAGAGGGACTACTACCTACCGGTGATAGTATTTGGACTCGGCGGTTATCTTGGGGATACCGACCGGAGTTATGTACGTATGGATACGTCGAAATTCGAGGGTCGAAGCTGGGCACTCGGGTTTTCGAGATAGCGTATGATACGTACCTATCAGGGCCAGTCGTGGTGACAGCACCTGATAGATGAGAATTTACGTGTCGATGATGGACGCGGATTTCATGATGTTTTCATGATTTTGTTATGTCTCGAGGGACATGTTGATTTATATTCTCATACTTCCATGCATATGCTTTATGATATTTACATGCATGATGCTTATTGTCATTGGTTGACACGTGGACGAGATCCACATGCATACAGGTATTGATCACATAGTTGGATGATATCCACATACTCATAGATTTTCTGATATAGTTGACTTTGATTATTTTGATCATACCCCATATCTTTGATATGTTACTACCTGAAGCACTGACACGAGCACTTGGCATTACACATAGTATAGATGTTTACCCTAGCCACCTTATCATGCTTCAGACTTATTCATATTGAGGTTATATTATTATTGATCGTATTGACCTAGGATTATGTCATGCATACGATTTCTGTTCTGCGATATTTTCTATTTACGAGTTGGCAACTCACCCCCGTTGTGCCACAGTTCTTGCAGGTTTTTCCGTACAGCTTTCATTGCGGCTTTTCTGGCACACTGCTCCCTTTCTGGGTGATTGCATTGGTAGGTGGGTTCACTCGCATCGTGACCACCCTTGTATTTATTTTATTCTGTTGTATCTAGTAATTCCATCAACCAAAACTAGTATATTGTTTCAGACTTAGAAAACCAGTTATGTATGTTTATTTGATCATAGAGTCGCGCGTTGTAGTATTACGGTTTTCATGCTGTTTTGAGTTTCTTTTTGAGTTTTGATCCTTGCCCTTCGGCGTTGTTGTTTCCCCCAATCAGAGCAAATCTCTGTTGAAATTCAAAATTCAAATTTTGGAAGCAACACTTTAAATTCTGGGCGCAATGCGCCACATGTCAGGTGCTGATACGTCAGCGCAGCGCCCAAGACAGCGCGCCCAATCAGAGCAAAGCTCTATTAAAAACAAAAGGAAGCAACGCTTCAGTTGCGTAAGCACTGCGCTGCGCGACACGTGTCAGCGCAGTTGCGCTGCGCTTTGCGCTGCGCGACACGTGTCAGCGCAGATGCGCTAGCGCAGTTGCGCTGCATTTTGCGCTGCGCGACACGTGTCAGCGCAGATGCGCTAGCGCAGTTGCGCTGTGCTGTACGCTGCGCGACACGTGTCACGCGCTGGGGCGTTTGCGCCAAACAGAATTAAGATTTTAAAGAAATCTTTCTGTTCTTGTTAAAACAAGAAGATTTTCTTCTGTAAAACAGAAGCCCTTGGATCAAAGATCCAACGGTGGGGAAATTCCCCAAATCACTCAGAGAAAGATCTCTTTAACTAATTTATGGGCACTATAAAAAGGACCCTAGACCTCAATTCAAAATCATCAACATTTTGTGAGAAATCGAAATTTTCAAACAGAGAGAGAGCTCTGAAGAAATCTCAAGAAGAAAGGTAAAAAAAAACCTTTATGATAAAAGAATTTCTTCTGATAGATCATTGATCTAAGAACAAGATCAATGATCTTTAAGAAAAAACAAAATAAAAAACTTTGCACTTTTATAAACCTCTGGTTTCCTGAAATAAGAAAAACAAAAGAAACTTGTTTTCTTGAATCTAAATTAGATCAAGAAAACAAAAAGTGCTTTGCACATCTTTTATGAACCATTGGTTCTGAATTTAAAGGATTCTCAAGTTAATAGTGCCTTACACTTATAAATCTACACTGTTGCGCTCTTGGGTTGGCGCAAGCCACCAGAGAGCACCACGTGTCAGCATCTGAACCAATTACGCTATGCGCTTTTGAAATAGAGCCTTGCTATCTGAAACTGACGCAACTCACCACAGCGCGCCACGTGTCAGCAGCGCACTGGCGCAGCGCACTGCGCTTGCATAACACGTGTCATCACCATAAGCGCTTACGCTCTTTGATTGGCGCAAAGCGCCTGATAAATGCAATGCATTTCTTTTGCTAAAGGGCCAGGCCCAAGTCAAAAAGACCTAGCAGGCCAAAATAAATTGCAAAGCAATAAAAGGGCAGAGCCCAAATAAAATTGATGCTCTGCATCATTTATAAAGAGCAGAGCCCAAGTAAAATTGATGCTCTGCATCCTTTATAGGCAGAGCCCAAACAAAAATAAAAAGTAATGCAATGCATTATTTAAATGTGGGCAAAGCCCTGGCACAGGTCTAATAGACCAAAAATAAATAAAAGCGTTGAATATTTTTCAACTGGACTTAGCCCAATCATGGCCGTAAGTCCTCAAATTAAATTGACTGAGCACAGCTGCTCTCTTAAATCAATTTACGACCGGTTCGAGGGTACATCTCCGAACTCCATTGACTCCTATCGTTGTAATCCTTCAACGATGTCAGAGAGGTGACGGGTCCCGACAACCACACATCAACACGGACTGTGGGGTCCTTAAACTCATGGACTTAAGCGTCCTTAAACCAAAAGACAGATTGTGGGATCCTTAAACACGCGGACTTATGCGTCCTTAAACCAAAACATGGACTGTGGGGTCCTTAAACTCACGGACTTAAGCGTTCTTAAACTACCTATGGACCACCACGTTCCTAAACTGGAATATGGACTACCACGTCCCTAAACTGGAATATGGACCACCACGTCCCTAAACTGGAACATGGACCACCACGTCCCTAAACTGGAATATGGACCGCAACGTCCTTAAATTACCTATGGAATATGGACCACCACGTCCCTAAACTGGAACATGGACCACCACGTCCTTAAATTACCTATGGAACACTACGTCCCTAAACTAGAACAATAGAGCCTTCAAATGCTCTTTTGCCGGATCTAAACGATCCCGTTTAAGTTGATCTTAGCCCCAAACACGGCTAACGTATCCTTAAACATCTAAATGGACTATAAAAATCCAAATCAACTTTGGTTCATCTCTAAACTCCTCTGACACCTGTCGTTGTAATCCTTCAACGACGTCTGAAAGGTGACGAGTCCCGACGGCCATATATTAAATGGATCACCTCGTTAAGTTGATCTTAGTCTCAAACAGGACTAACGCATCCTTAACAAATGTTTAAGTTGATCTTAGCCTAAATATGGCTAATGTATCCTTAAACCAAAACACCAAACCCAAATCTAAGTAAATACGGATTTGGACTAATCCACGTCCTACGGGCGACGAAATAGTCTCCGTATACAATCCACGGGCAACCACAAACAAAACAAACACCCACGACACGAAGTGAAATTCTGGAGAAGGAGAAAGTGGCTACCGCGATGCGGTAGCGTAATTAACTGCAGGGGCTTGCGCCTGCAGGGAAGAGCGTCCCCACAATCAAAAACCCCTCAAGCGAGGGGGAATCTGACGAAGTCTGCTACATCGGCCGCATCCGTCTAAACCTCCGATACATGGTGCCATAAATCAACTTGGTATCTTCGGAGAGGTGGACGGATAAAACCAAATAGCATCTGCCCCGAACCTCAGGCAAGACGTCCTAACGTCTCGGCCGCCGTTCGGAGGGGAACAGATTCTGGCACGCCCGGTGGGACCTTTTCCTCTTTCCACTCCATACTTCGTGTGTCGTATTCGCGAACGAATCACGGTTTGTTAATGGTTGCTTTCGGATTTTAAGTTACTAAGATTTGGTCTTTTGCCTGGCGCAGAAATCAAGCATCGATGGCCTCTACCTGTTCAAAGTGCTCTAACTGCAGCTGCAGCTCGCGTCCGGCCTCAACTGGGAGCATAACCTACGGGCCCCAAGCGGCCTCTCTATTCACCATGCCCGTGGAGCAGATCACTCAAGCCACCACGGGGCTGTTTTTCGGAACTATGCTTCCGCCAACAAGCTTCGGCACCCCCGTGCCCGAACAAGAAGCTCTAAAAGAAGTCGGTCTTCGATCGACTTTCTGTTACTGCGGCCCTTCTCAACGGGTCGCCCATCACCAATGCCTCGGTCTTTTCCAGACTGGGCCAAAACTCCTGTGGGCCCACGATGAAGCTTGCAGTCCCAGAAAAGGTTATTCCAAAAAGAGTAGCCGAACTTGCTCCTGAAGTCGTCAAGGCGGCTTCTCCTACTAAGAGATCGGTCTTTACAAGATTGACCGTCCCAACTCCCACTCCTGCTCTTGCTACTCAGAAGACATCAGTCTTCAGCAGGTTGACGCCAGCAGCAGCCCCACACCTGAACAGGGGGCAAGAAGAAGTTGTTTCTGTCTCTGAGCCAATACCGACAACTTGTCGCGCCCGACGACGCCACTGGCGCCGGATAAGGAAGACCGGGGGCAACTCCCCTTCTGGGATGACTCCGCCAGCTCCAACGGTGGAAGTTAACGCTGTTGTTCCTACCGAGAACAGCTTCGAGCTACTGAATAGAGTACGCAGAAACTCGCCGTCTGCGGTGCTCAAAAGATCTCCTCCACCAGTAGAGACTGCTGTGGAAGCAGAAAAGCCAGAGCAGTCTCCTCGATCGCTGTCCTCCAAGATCTACAAGACATGGCGACGAGTCCGAGAATCTGTGATTGATCCTAAGTTCTCTCGCCAACAGAAGAAGTCGAAAGGTCGGGAAGTAGAAAATCCCCCGGTCAAGCAACGAAAGGTGACGACCGCTTGGGTGCCCAAAGCAACGGCCCCCTCAACTTCTACGACCCATAAGAGAAGAAGGCCAGAAAAAGTCTCTACGCCGACAATGAATATCAAAGGTGGTGAACCCAAACGCCCTAAGTCAGGGGGCATTGTAGTTCATACCGTCTACGTGGCGTCTGGTAAAGAGGACAGTCGCATATCTACGGGTCATCGACCGCTCACGCGATCGGTGACCAAAGCGCAGGAGCAGCAGCAGAAGCTCCAAGAGATGATGAACGCTATGGCCGCACTTACTGGGCCAAAAGAAAACCCTGAAACGTCCTCAGATGAACGCCAGGAGCAAGAAACCGACGCCGAATTCCTTCGTCGAATATTAGAGAAGAAGGATAAAGAGGCTGCTGAACAAGCAGCCAACATAAAGCGTATGGGCCTCCTATTCCACGACATGGTGGGGATGATGATCCAACAAGATCCTCCGGCCGAAGATCCCCCGATCGTCCTTGAAGACGATAGGGGAGAGACGTCAAATCCTCCGCCAGCTCTATCAACAGCTAAGGAGGATACAATCTCCAAAACTGATTTGGACGAGTACATAGCCCAACAAATACGGGTTCATCATGCGACTGAAGCAGCTGGCCAGGTCGTAAAAACGGGGCGGCCGTATCCAAGTTGGTACGACCAAATTAAGTACCTGCCCGGTTACACAAGTTCCATGTCTACAAGGGGACGGGCAATCCTCACCAGCATGTTGCCCAGTTCAGGGCACTCTGCGGCAACACCGGCGGTGATGACAAGCTGTTGCTCCGCCAGTTTGTTGGAAGATTATCAGATACAGCGTTCGAATGGTATTCTGAGCTCCTGAACGACTCTATCAAAACCTTCGTGGAGATGGAGCTGTTGTTTACTCAGCGTTTTGCAAGCGCCGGTGAACGCACCCCAATGACGGCACTGATTAACGCCAGGGTAAAGCCAGGCGAGACATGGGTTCAATATGCTATACGGTGGCGGAACTTATGGTCGAAGTGCGAGCAGCGCATTGAAGAAGCTCCCGCGGTGGGTATGTTTGTGGGAACCCTTGATCCGCAAGCAACCATCTCGCAATTTATGATGATTTTCAAGCCGACTACCTTCCAGGCCTTGATTGACAAGCTAGCGCAAATGGATCAGATGGGCCATAAACCCCCTCTTCGAAAGACGGACTCTCGAAATGACAAGGGGAAGGGAAAAGCGATCGTTGTCGCTAATGCTCAACAACAACCGAGCAACTCGAAGCCGGTTGTTCGTCGAAATAATATGCGTCCGTACGTAGCCCTCGAGGAGAGGCTAGACGTTCTTACTCATTTCCCCGAGATAAAACGAGAAGGTTATTCGAGCTGGTATTGCGCAACCGACTCATAAATCTGCCGGATCCAAAACGTCCGTCGCAACCAAATGATGTCAATGAGCCCAGCTACTGTCCTTATCATCGAGTACTGGGTCATCCGATCGAAGATTGCTACGTCTTCAAAAATTGGCTTGAAGACCAATACCGACAGGGCAAATTCGCGTTATCTGACAAATAGAAGGTGAATCCCCCGCAGCTCCACACCTCTAAAGGGATGAATACGCCGGGAGCAACGTGCTCTCTCGTTGAAGAAGCCCCATGGGAGGTTATGCTGTCAGCTAAGACAAAGAGAATGCTGAACGACCTTCAGGCATGCCCAACGATCAAGTGGAAGAACCCGTTGGAACCTGTAATGACCCCAAAATCTTTATACATTTGTATTATCCCTCTTCAATAATATACCGTATTTATTTGTACTTGGTATTTTCCTTTTTCTATTAAATTTATTATTATTTTATTCCTCAATCTATTATGTATTTTTTTCTAGGTACAAATTCTTTTTCTTATATTTAAGTTTTTAACTTCTCATTCTTATTTTTCCTTTCATAAATATTTAACCCAAATCCATTATTCTTATTCTCTATAGCCCATCTAAAAAGCCCATTTTCTTTTTAAGCAACATCCCCGCTTCCCAGTGTACGGCGAAGGGGACACGACGGGGTCCGCTACGTATATACTCAGAAATACATACGCTAAGCGTATCTAAGCAATATAAAATAAATACACAAGAAATAAGAATAAAAAGAACATCAACTTTTATTTATTAACATTCTTTGTACAATATGTGAAAGGAAATACAACTGAAATAAAAAGATGCATAAACAGTGGCATAACAGGAAATGCAAAGTACATAAAGGAAAAGTGTACAATGAAAATAAAGTGCTGGGTCTTTGGCAAACTGCTCCAAGTCTTCTGCAGATGGCTCAATCTCTTCCGGGTCCGAATCACCTGACGACATTCAAAGAAGAAAGAAATAGAATGTCGTCAGCGAACAGGTCGCTCGGTAAGTCCCAAAGGTAAGAGGAGAAATAGAATAGACAGAGAGTAAGAGAGTGAGGGAGAGGGTGGCTTTTACAGTTGTATTATATTGTTATATTATTGTAGTATGGTGTTAACGCTGTTGTTGTAGCTTGGTACAGAAGGATGCCAGTATATACGAGAGGGGTCTCAGTATGCTAGAGACCAGGGCAAATGGAAGTACAAGGCTCCGTTATACAACCCGGAACAACGGCAATTGGATTCATGTTAGGTGTCTTAATCTTACCGTCTCGTGCCACCTTTAACACCTTCCGTACCAATCTACCCCTTAAACCCCGTGATGTCTTGTTTGTATTGTTATCTTGTAAATTGTGTTGGTTGTATGATTGATTGACTGACTGACCGAAACCATGATATCAGGAAACGGTTATAACCGTAGAGTCATGTAAATGGAATACTGAGAATCATGTAAAAGGAATATATATCCATGGTACGGTTCAGTCAGGTTGTGTAAATTGATAATTGTATTCATGGATTCATGTGTTCATATTGATTTGGAATCTTGAAAATTTATATGGTACTTGAATCATATTCAAGTCGGATTATGATCAGACTCAAACCCGAGTCAGACCATAGAAATGTAAATCGAAGTCCTATAATTACTAGGGTCCTTAGGGTAATTTATAAAACTTGAGGGGGTTTTATGTAAAAATACTTTTGTATAGTTTTCAAAATACAACTCAAGTATTTAATTATCGTCTTTATGTATATACAACAATTTAATGATCAAGATAAATATGTATACATGTTCGAATAGTATGAAATGAGTCAAGTATATTATACGAGTAACTACCAAAAACAATGCTGTAAAGAAATATTATGTACGACTAATTAATCAAGTCAAACGAATGCGAGAACATAAACAAAAATATGGCTCTAAGTGTTTTCCATTCGTGAGTTCCAGTTTCACCTAAATACGACTATCGGTTTGAGAGATATATATGTTTTCGTATCGTCGCGCAAAACAGATCAGAATCTATTCGGCACCGTCACATATTTTTAAAATGCAGTTTGAGTTAAATTACATCGGTTTTCAGGTTATGAAAAGTATTAGAAAATTGTAGGTATTTCGATGAACTTATCAAAAACACAAAGATTCACATGATTTGGATTTCTGAAGCTCTAGTTATGATCATTTTAATATCAGCGTTTAAAACAGAAATTCAGATTTCTGGACAGCAACTATATATTCTATTGCAAAGCCTATATCAGGTTGTTTCATGCATTTCTAAGTAATATAATATACATAAAATTATAGTTCGATCAATGGTGCATCTACACATCTAAATTTTGTCACAAACGGACATCGGGTGTTCGAGTTATGTCCAATTTAAAAACAGTGTGCGAATCGGAACAGATTCTGTCCAGATCCGTCACTTAATATTGTAACACAGTTTTCTTTATCTTAGATGGGTTTTTAGTAAAACTATAAAACTAATAAAATCTAGATCATTCGATGTAGATATCAAAAACACCTGAGTTTGCTCAATTTGGATACCGGTATACCAAGTTATATGTCCTAGAAATTGACCGATAACTGCAGTTTTCTGTTTTACGATCAGTGAATAAATACGATGTAATTCCTAAACCGTTATGCGGATCGATCTAAAATTTTTATAGTATGTATAAAATAATATAATCTATCATATGTAAATTCCGTGAAATTTTCAGAAGTAAAAATTAATTTCTAAAAATTATTTTAAAGCTATAGGTATTGATGTGTATACTAAAATCGGCAGAAAGATTAACTAGTATTTTATGTAGGCTTCTATTTTTCTTTTAATAAACGAACCGATTTCATGTGACATTATAGATATATTGTGGCATGAAATTTGTGTTCTCACAACTTGTAATAAATATTCCTAGTCATGAACAAAGAATTAAAAATACTTTAATTTGAACAAGAGATAATAAGATATTATTAAACCATATAGAATCATATATATCTAAACTTATGTATATGTATATGTATATGTTTATGTGTATCTTCTCTTATGGATTATGATATGAAAAGAATAGGGGGTTCACGATGCATGACAAGAGGAAAATAAGAGGTGGGGGAAAAGGAGAGAGAAGGGACTTACATGCACAAGCCGGTATTGTCACCGGGCTTGTCTATCCGCCGATAGCCTCGCGTTAGTAGCGAGACCTTCTTGAAGACTTCTTCATGTTCTTCTTCTTGGACTCTAGGTGAAGAGGAAGAAGTGAGAGATAGAAAAATGTGAGTAAGGAAAAGATAGAGGAGGAGAATAAAGATGGTGTAATGGTGAATTATGTATAATAATATATGCATTCAACATGAGAATTAAAGGAGAAATGAAAGGTCACCATTCATTTTGGAAATGAAAGGTCTCATTTATAGGTTATGAGAAGAATAAAAATAAATGATAAAAAATAATTGCAAGAATGGGGATTTGAACATGTGACTTATGGAATAACAATGCAAAGACTTAACCAATGAGCTATAAGGTTGTTCATGCACATATTTAATTAGAATTAAATATATGATGTTGCTTAAAAAAAAAATGGGCTTTTTAGATGGGCTATAGAGAATAAGAATAATGGATTTGGGTTAAATATTTATGAAAGGAAAAATAAGAATGAGAAGTTAAAAACTTAAATATAAGAAAAAGAATTTGTACCTAGAAAAAAATACATAATAGATTGAGGAATAAAATAATAATAAATTTAATAGAAAAAGGAAAATACCAAGTACAAATAAATACGGTATATTATTGAAGAGGGATAATACAAATGTATAAAGATTTTGGGGTCATTACAGAACCGCAGGTCATTGAGGGGATGTTGAAGCCACGTACAACTCCAAAGACCGATGGTGGCGGCCCAAACACTCGCAACCAGCCATCAAAATCTTCGAAGAAGAAGAAGAAGAAATCTAAGAAGTCTGTAAAGCCTGGTGACAAGCGCACAGACTTACAAAAACAAATTGACGCGCTGGAGGAATACAACCAGAAAGCACGGACTCCCATTACACTCCAAGAGTTTCTCAACCACGTCTTTCAAGAGGAATGTGAGGGAGAAAGTTCGTCAGATGAATCTGAAGAATACGTAGCGAGCTGCCATATGATCTCCCATTCGTTGACAGACGATGGAGAGACTCCTTGCACTGAAAAGCTGGGGGCAGATCCCGAACCTAAAATACTGGGGCCATCAGATGAAGTAATTGACACATTCCTTAACGAAGCTCGGTTGAAAAGTAAAGCTGATCGAGAGCGCGAGATGGCTATATTTGAAAGGGCCAAGCGCCAGCGACTTGACGAAAGAGCTGAAACACTCCCGCTGGAGCAAAATACATCCACTACCCACAAAAGCAAATTCAAGATGAGGAAAAGGTTTGCTAAGGCCATATCAATGGGCATGAAGCTACCATCCTCCGAAGGAAACGTTACTGGCGAAATGGAAATGCACCCCTCCTATTGCTTATATCATCAGAAGATTTCGCACCTCACTGAAGAGTGCAAAGCTTTCGATAGATGGTGGCAAGGATATGTTGCTCATCGACAACATTTTAAGCAGGAGAAGCGCAAAACTCGTTGGGAGCGGAAAAATATGACCGAAGGGTTTAACAGAACTACCGGTGATTGTCGCATGGTTAACGCCGGGGGATCACAGGTGCCTACATTCGGGAGCGATTCTGATGAGGAGCTGGAGCTTGGCCCTCTCTTTAAAGAGTCCACCTCGGGAAAAGAAGAAGAGCCGAAGGTCTGCGAAAATATCCGGCTGCGTAATCGCACGCTACCTGAAAAGAATCTCGGGCCCTCAAATAAAAAAGACAAAGGGAAAGAGAAGCTCCCTGAAGATATCGTCTTAGATGACCAAGTTGTGGAGGAGCTAAGTGCCAAGGACCCACCGAAGAGAAATAAGATGGATTACAACGTCTTAGCGCATCTGAGGAAACTACCCTCGCAGCTCAGCATTCTTGACGCCCTTTTGCTATCAAAGGAGGCGAGAGATTCGTTAATCAAGGAACTACAGGATCCGGAGCAATTCCAAGCTTTCCTGGCCGAGGAAAAGATGAAGGATGAATTGGAGGAAGTGCACACGGCCGATGTCGCTTTTGGTGATGAAGACCTTCTCCTTGGGACGTGTGAACACAATCGCCCCCTTTATGTCTCAGGATACTGTCACGATATAAAGATATGGAAAATCCTGATCGACAATGGATCCTCCGTTAACCTCCTCAATGTGCGGGTGTTAAAAGAAATCTGCTTGAGCGTCCAGCACCTTGCTCGGGATAAGATTACCATCTCCGGGTTCGACTCCCAATCATCAAGAACTCTTGGGTCTGTAATACTGACGCTACGCTTTGGGCTACTCGTCACGGACATTAAGTTCCACGTCATAGACACCAAGACATGCTACAACGCTTTGCTCGGCCAACCATGGTTACACGAATACAACGTCATCCCTTCTACACAACATCAGTATATGAAGTATGCTAAGGATGGTCTCGAGTATACCGTGGCGGGAGAACTGAATCCGTTTTCCGTGAACGAAGTCCGCAAATATGAAGATGCCAAATACTTCTTACCGGATTTCGAAGACACGGAGAGGTGTCACAAGCCGGAGAATAAAGCTAATGCCACCATTCCTGTCTTCGGCAGTGATACCGAGGAGGAAGATGAGATAGTTTATTCGGGGCCGCCCCATTACAACAAGTCGAAACCACCTGCTCCCACGTTGATCTTGGGCAGTGACTCGGAAGATGAGGTCCATGCTGTATTCCCCGCTCGACCCTCAATACAAACATCTGCTGACGAAGAACAAAGTCTACAAGTCGCCATGGTGCCACTTAAACACCGTAAAGAACTGGATGCACTTGATATTTACAATGTAGAAGAGCTGCAAACGTTCTATATCCCTCACAGGCGAGAAGGCGAAAAAGCAATTCTATTCTACCGCTCCGAAGAAACCAGAGTGGAGAAAGAAATCTGGCATGGCGCGGATCCTACGCTTGATAGGCTTCAGCCCATCCGTATCCCCCGATATTATACAGAAGGCTTGAAAAGGTTGCTGAAACGCCAAGAGATATCCTTCAAGAAGACCGTTCGAAAAGACAAGTTCTATGACAAAGTCTGGAACGTTCCCGGGACTCAACGCAAACTGCCTAATGGGAGAATGGAGACAAAAGGACTTGGATACATCCGGTCAAAGAAACGAGAGCTACTAAACATTTGCTATGTCATGTACGACTTCGATGAAGAAGCGGATGCTCAATGGGAGGACGCTAATCCTGAGCCAGTGAAAGTTCCAGATGCAAAAGAGCCCAGTCCGTCGTTCGAAGAACAAATGGACAAGCTTATAAGGGAAGCGGGTCAAAAAGTCCGGGACGATCATAATCGCGAAATGGTCATATACGAGAAAGCCAAAACGCAACGCCTTCTCCAACAGGCCGTGAGAGATGAAAATGCCGCTCCTTGTCAACGTGTCATAAAGAAGGCTCGACGCAGAGGCAGAAACAAGTCGAAACGCGGAAAAGGCGCTCAACAGCAACGAAGCGGGGCTAAAAGGCCACGCAAGCGGGAACCAAGCGGTTCCGATCTATCCCTTATGAGAAAAATGGGTCGGGCATACTCTTTTCCTCGGGACAAGACGAAGAAAATACTTGACCTCGTTTTAAAACATCAGATGCTTACACTGCCAGAGTCTAAACACCCCGAACAAGCAGGCGAAGTCTCTCACCCGGACTATTGCCCTTATCACCGAGTGATAGGGCAGCCTCTCGAGGACTGCTTCACCTTCAAGAATTGGGTCGAAGATCAGTATCAACTTGGCAAGTTCGCTCTGTCCGACAATTGGAGGGTAGCACCGCCACAGAAGCATGAGCCCAAGGCCACGGAAGAAGAACCAGTTCCACATTGGGATTGGAAGCGAATTCGTACTTGTCACGTGATAACGATATCAAAAGAAGAGCCCGAGGACATGGATGACCTTCCCCGGTGCTTTGAAAACCACGACGACGAAGTGATCTCAAAGTTTCCGCCTGCGCCAAAAGAGCTGGAAGATGGAATCCATACCACTGCAGATAACCTTAAGAAAATTGAGTTGGGAACAGCGAATGACCCGCGACCGACGTTAATCAGCGAGCTGCTATCTGAAAAAAGGGTGGCTGCGTTAAAGGACGTGCTTCTACAGCATAGGGATTGCTTCGCGTGGAACTATTCCGAAATGCCGGGACTAGATCCAGAAATTGTTGTGCATAGATTGGCGATATCTTCGGACGTCAAACCAGTCAAACAGGCGCCGAGAAGAATGCGGCTCGAGCTTAAGATAAGTATCAATGCCGAGGTCAAGAAGCTGATCGACTCTGGCTTCATCCAGGAAGTTCAATACCCTGAATGGATCGCCAACATCGTCCCGGTGATGAAGAAAAATGGGACAGTGCGCATATGCGTGGACTTCCGGGATCTCAATAAAGCTTGCCCGAAGGACGATTTCCCAGTGCCAGTCACCGAACTGATGATAGACAATATGTCCACTCATGAGGTTTTCTCCTTCATGGACGGTTCATCAGGGTATAACCAGATAAAGATGCATCCCGAAGACCAGAAGCACACCGCTTTCAGGACTCCCTTGGGTATATTCTGCTATAAGGTGATGCCCTTCGGTTTAAAGAATGCCGGGTACCACCTATCAGAGGGCCATGACGCAGATCTTTGATGACCTTATACACGAAATCGTTGAATGCTATATCGACGATCTCGTGGTTAAAAGCAAATCATACGAGGAACATCTCGAGCATTTGAAGACCGTATTTCAACGCTTTCGGCAATACAACTTGAAGATGAACCCGCTCAAGTGTGCATTCGGAGTTTCCTCGGGCAAATTCTTGGGATTCATCGTCCGACACCGAGGTATCGAGATAGATCCGTCAAAAATCAAGGCGATCATGGAAATTCCCCCACCAAGGACTCTCAAACAGCTGCGGTCTCTCCAAGGGAAGCTCGCGTATATACAGCGATTTATAGCCAATCTTTCAGGCAAGTGCCGTCCTTACAGCCACCTGATGAAAAAGGGAACCCCGTTCGTCTGGGACCAAAAATTCTAAAGCGCGCTAGACGAGATCAAGCAATACCTGCAGAACCCGCCGATGCTGGCTGCTCCGGTCAAGGGAAAGCCCCTCATTCTTTATACAACCGCCCTCGAAGGTTCTTTAGGCGCATTATGGTCATAAGAGAACGATCATGGGAAGGAAAGAGCTCTCTACTACTTAAGTCGAGTTCTACTGGGGGCAGAAAGCAACTACTCCCCCATTGAAAAACATTGCCTGGCGTTGATCTTCGCGATAACAAAGCTCAGGCACTATGCGTTGGCGCATGAGGTCCGTCTCATTTCGAAGGTGGACCCCTTAAATATTTAATGTCGAAGGCCATATTTACGGGACGACTCGCTAAATGGGCCCTGCTCTTGATGGAATTC
Organism: Agapanthus africanus; assembly: GCA_030015575.1. NCBI lineage: Eukaryota > Viridiplantae > Streptophyta > Magnoliopsida > Asparagales > Amaryllidaceae > Agapanthus > Agapanthus africanus. Next base: position 63,168,344 of record CM057348.1, read on the forward strand.
TCGATAACGTATCAACCCCTCAAGGCAGTGAAAAGCCAGGCCATCGCCGACTTCCTCGCTGAGCATCCGATACCCGCCGATTCTCCTTTAAATTGCGATCTTCCAGACGAACATGCGTTTGATGCGATCGACGGTGGTGATACCCGATGGGAGCTTTATTTCGATGGAGCATCTTCCATGAAGAAACGCAAACAAAGTACCCCTATAATCAAATCGGGGGTAGGACTCATCTTTGTAACTCCACAAGGAGGGATAATGCGTTTTGCTTTCTCCCTAACAGAGCCAAGGACAAACAATGAAGCCGAATACGAAGCCCTGATAGCAGGCCTCGAGATCGCCATCGACATGGGAATTGAAAACCTCCTCATATATGGAGATTCCCAACTGATCGTTTGTCAAGTAAACGGCGACTACCAAACATGCAAACCAGAATTGGTGAAGTACGGCGAAAAAGTGCAGCAATTGTTGACCCAAATCCCTTCCTATACTTTGGAAAACATACCATGCACGGAAAACAGCAAAGCGGACGCGTTGGCCAAGCTCGCTAAGGAACTGGCTGATGAGAACCTCGATGACGTAAGAATCGTGGTACAAAGCCGTCGGGTGCTTGCCCCAGCAGAAATATCTCCGGAATCACCCGAAGAAAAGGGAGTGACTGAACAGACGACCCTGCAAATAAAAGATCGGGAAAATACCGAGGATTGGAGAGAAGTCTTTATAGACTACTTCAAATACCGCCAAACGCCCGAAGATGCGTCCTCAAGACATCAGCTGATGAAACGAGCTCTGTCTTTCGCCTTCGTCAATGATACTCTGTACAAGAGGTCGTTCGATTCTTTGTGGTTGAGATGCCTGGGACCTGACGAAGCGAAAAGAGTCGTCCAGGAAGTTCATGACGGACTCTGCGGTTCTCACCAAGCGGGCTCAAAGATGAAGTTGAAGATCAAACGGATGGGCTACTACTGGCCCACGATGATCCAGGACTGCCTCGAATATGCGAAGCAATGCCACTCGTGCCAAATTCATGGGGACTTCATCCACCAGCATCCAAATCAACTACATCCAACGGTGGCTAGCTGGCCATTCGAAATATGGGGAACTGACATAGTCGGCCCCATCGAACCAGCATCGTCCAAGGGACATCGATTCATCTTGGCGACGACTGATTATTTCTCCAAATGGGCAGAAGCAATACCATTAAGAGAGGTGAAGACGGAAAATATCCTCCACTTTTTCAAAACGCATGTCATTTATCGTTTTGGAACTCCGCGACGGATCATCTCCGATAACGGGCCAGCTTATAGAAGCCACAAGATCAGTCGCTTCACGCAACAATATAATATAGACTGGAGATATTCCTCGGTTTATAATCCGCGAGCTAATGGCCTAGCCGAGGCCTTCAATAAGACCTTGACAAAGATCATGAAGAAGACGGTGTCCCGAAGTAAGAAGGACTAGCACGAAAGACTACAAGAAGCTCTCTGGGCGTATCGGACTGCGTTCAAGACAGCCACGAACACAACGCCATACGCGTTGGTATTCGGTACAGAAGCAGTACTCCCTCTCGAGATAGAGTTACCCTCTTTACGAGTGGCAGTCCACTACGAGCTAACAGATGAAGAAAATGCTCACCTTCGGCTTGAGGAGCTTGATGCCCTTGATGAAACCCGGCCCATAGCGTAACAAAACCTGGAGGCTTATAAAGCAAAGATGACGCGCTTGTATGAAAAATTAACCAGGCCGAGGACATTCCGCCAAGGCGAACTCGTTCTAGTGGTCAAAAGACCTATGATCCCCAATCGCGCCAAGCGGGGAAAATTCGAGCAAAACTATGAAGGCCCATACATCATAGACAAGGTCTACCAGGGTGGAGCCTATCTACTCATGGATATGCACGGTGAAAGGCCTTACAGGCCAATAAACGGTCGATTCCTAAAGAAATACTACGCTTAGCGAGTTACCGCCTAGGTCAATGGTAGATGACGACGACTATGTCCGCTCGCTATCTTCCTAAGCTCAAACTCTATAAGCAGTAGCCAATCTTCTCCATGACGGACCGAAACGTCCTTAAACTAACGAAGGACCGAAACGTCTTTAAACTATTACCGCAGCATCTTCAGGCTGACGAGATCGATAAAAAAAAGTATATGTATAAAAAAAATAATAATAATATAAAAACGGTATGTCCATAAGCAAAAAGGGCACGGATGAAAACCCGAAAGGGCTCCGTGAATAAAAACAGCAGGGCTACCGGCGAGTGTTCGTGAAAACCCGAAAGGGCGCGACCTCGTAAAAATATATATATAAAAATAAAAAGAATAAAAAAAGAGGGTATGTCCATAAGCAAAAAGGGCACGGATGAAAACCCGAAAGGGCTCCGTGAGTAAAAACGGCAGGACTACCGGCGAGTGTTTGTGAAAACCTGAAAGGGCGCAATCTCGTTAAAAGACAGTTACAGGGTCCTCTCGACCTTGTAAGGAGAAACCACCCGCGTGAGATCCTTACGACTCACAAGGGAGCAGCATACTTAGGGATCCTCACGATTCCTAAGGAGAAAATACACTTGCGAGATCCTCACGACTCGTAAGGAGAACTCTCTTATGGGATCCTCACGGCTCATAAGATTTGAAAGTCTTAAGTTACAGAGACCTAAACCTGTGCTTAAGCAACCCCCACAACTTCCAATATTGCCCTACAAGTGGCTCAATACTGACCCTTGTATACAATCCACGGGCGCGAATAAACATTTCCATAACCAAGTTTCATCCGTGATTGGGGATATGTTTGCATGGTGAACAACCCTTGTAGGTCCTCTCGATTTATAAGGAGAAAATCCTCTTGTAGGATCCTTACGACTTACAGAGAAACATACACTTAGGAATCCTCACGATTCCTGAGGAGGAAATACGCCTACAAGATCCTCACGACTTGTAGGGAGAAATACCTTCGTGGGACCCTTACGGCTCATGAAGTCAAAAGCCTCAGCCGACAGGACTTTAACCCTGTTCGCTAAGCCACCTTTGTTTGACATCGACAGAGGCAAATGAAGATTTGCCTGGCAATATCCCAGTTGTAGTGGTGCTGATGCCGAAATCGGTGTCTAGTTTCAGGTAGGCCACACATGCATACGAAATAGCCGAAATGATGGGGCAACTTGCAATAAAAAGCAGCAAGTAAAAACGTATGTATACAAAATAGCCGAAATGATAGGGCAACTTGCAATAAAAAGCAGCAAGTAAAAACGTATGCATACGAAATAGCCGAAATGATTGGGCAACTCACAATAAAAAGCAGCGAGTAAAAATAAAATAAATAGCCGAAATGATTAGGCACCGCAAAAAATAGCCGAAATGATTTGGCAATCGCGACCTTCGCGATATAAAAGCTGAAATGATAGAGCATCGCGGAAATAAAAAAGAAAGATGATAAAACTTTGGCCCTACAGCTGAGATCACATCGATCCCTGTACACAATCCAAGGGCGCAAACAAAGAGGAAACCATACTTTCCCAACAGGCTCCGCCAGAAAACGAAGCCAAATCTCGGTGGTTCGTTTCAACCCCGAAGAAACCAGTGTCTTTGGCAAATCCTTCGACTCGAGGAAACAAGTGTCCTTGACAAAGAAAATCCTGATTCGCGTCGACTCGCAGAGAAACCAGTGTCTCCGTGGGAAATTCTCGATCCGTTTCAATACCAGGGAAACAAATAATCCTTGGCAAATACTTCAATTCAGGGAAACAAACATCCTTGATGAGAGCCTCCTGATTCGCGTCGACTCGCAGAGAAACCAGTGTCTCCGTGGGAAATTCTCGATCCGTTTCAACACCAGGGAAACAAATAATCCTTGGCAAATACCTCAATTCAAGGAAACAAATATCCTTGATGAGAGCTTCCTGATTCGCGTCGACTCGCAGAGAAACCAGTGTCTCCGTGGGAAATTCTCGATCCGTTTCAACACCAGGGAAACAAATAATCCTTGGCAAATACCTCAATTCAGGGAAACAAATATCCTTGATGAGAGCCTCCTGATTCGCGTCGACTCGCAGAGAAACCAGTGTCTCCGTGGGAAATTCTCGATCCGTTTCAACACCAGGGAAACAAATAATCCTTGGCAAATACCTCAATTCAGGGAGACAAATATCCTTGATGAGAGCCTCCTGATTCGCGTCGACTCGTAGAGAAACCAGTGTCTCCGTGGGAAATTCTCGATCCGTTTCAATACCAGGGAAACAAATAATCCTTGGCAAATACCTCAATTCAGGGAAACAAATATCCTTGATGAGAGCCTCCTGATTCGCGTCGACTCGAAGAGAAACCAGTGTCTCCGTAGGAAATTCTCGATCCGTTTCAACACCAGGGAAACAAATAATCCTTGGCAAATACCTCAATTCAGGGAAACAAACATCCTTGATGAGAGCCTCCTGATTCCCGCCGGCTCGCAGAGAAACCAGTGTCTCCGCGGGAAATTCCCGATTCGTCTCAACTTGCAAGATGAAGCCTCAGGCAACAGGGATTAAAAACTTGTTTTCTGAACAATGGGACCCTGCAAGTCGGTTTAAAATGGTCTATTGCATACTATTCATGGGTCTCACTCTCCAAAGTCGAATTTCGACAAGGTGGGAAACAACCTCTTACGGGTTCTCTCGACTCGTAAGAGGGAAAAATTCTCTTGTAAGATCCTTACGACTTATAAGAGAAAACACACATAGAAACTCTCACGATTCCTAAGGAGAAAATACACCTACGAGATCCTCTCGATCCATAGGGAGAATCTCTATGAGACCCTCACGGCTCATGAAGTTGAAAAGTCTTAGGCGGCAGATCTGAACCTGCGGTCTAAGCCATCGCTATCTCTCGGAAAGATCTAGATGCTTACTCTATTATCGGTCAAATGTGTTTATCAAGACAGTACGCTGATAATAAGAGAAAAGAAAAAGCAAAGAAATAGCACAAGACATTGCAAAGAAAAACGTATATCTTTATTGAATATAAACAGGTACAAAGTGAAGCGTACAAAAAAATAAAGAATGGATACAGATCATTTAAAAAAAAAAATCTTTTCAAGTATAGAGATACAAGGGGAATCATTGGGAAGGAAGCGTCTTGCATAGCCCTATTAATTGTTCGTGCACTTCCTTCCGCGCCTTTGCTTGATCGGTCACCACCGCCAGTTCAGCCTCCACCTGAGCTCACTGTTGCAAGACGGACGCAAGCTGCTCCCTAACGGCCTGATGAGCAGCTTCACAGCCTGGAATATCACGCTCGGAAGTATCAAGCTTTCGCTTCAAGTTCAGCCCATGAGAAATGCGCTCCAAGAGGCCCTCAAAGATAGCCTTCACTTGGGCAGCATTTGCCTCGACCTCAGCACGCAGATGAGCCATCTTGCTTGAAGTCTTTTGGTACTCCCTCAGCCTTAAAGCCGCTTCTTGTTCCAAGTGGTGGACGTAAGAAGCACTTTGCTCAATCCACGCTGCTCTGTGATTGCCTGCGGCTAAGGTCTCGGGAGCGGGAAGCATCAACTCTAGCTGGTGCAAGCGAGCCTCGATCTCCCTGCAATGGTTAACCCAAGATGCGACGATGCCCTCATCATGGAAATTAGCAAATATCACCAGCATCGGGTTAACCGTCATAGCGAAATTTGCAGCAGACGTAGGAGTCTCGACGTCGAGTTCCTCGATGTAGTCGCTCAACATACGCAGACTATTCGCCGCACCTTTCGAGGACGGACGTCTCTGGGAAGGGCCTGCTGGTGTTGTAATATGAGACTCAAAAGGCGCCGAGATCGGAACGATAGCTGAAAAGACAAAATGCGATTAGATGACGATTCAAGAGATATGGAAAAATTCATTGATGAGATAGTCTACTATACCAGTTGAAGCAGGTGGCAAGGCCGGAAGGGCCGGTGGCGCGACCGATCTTTCTTCTCCCCCTTCGATTTGTAGCACTGCAGTCAGGACGAGAAAAAGTTAGAAATAATTCCATCACCGAAAAAGGAAGATATCAATCGGGAACTATACTCACCAGCGCCACCAGAGGGAGAAGCGAGTTCAGATGGGAAGGAGAAGTGTGGGAGCAACACATGATATAGATGATCAAAGAGCACTCCTGAAAAGACATAACAGTACAACTTTAGTACACAAATTATACGTCTGAAAGATAAGATTAATAAGTTGCAAACCCATACCTTCCAACATCTTTGACGGTATGAGAGAGGCTGAGAAGTGACCACCGCCAAGACAGTAGTTGAAGGCGCTCCCTCGAGCAATGGGGCATCGGCACTGGCTGCACCTGCGTTACGAACAAATGTGAACATGTCAGAAAGGATTGTAAGATAAAGAGGACAGTAACTTGGGATTTACCTGATGAGCTGCCGGCCGAAACTGAGGCGACTCCCTCCTCCATCGACATGAGGCCACCGCCCGTGGCTTCGTCACCCGACTCAATGGGGACCGTTGTCATGCTCGCAAGACCTGGAGACGGCGGGGGACCATAGACAGGGAGGGCTATGACCGGAGCATTACCAGATTCCTGAGAAAGAGCGGTTGGCTCGTCTTCAGGAATCATGTCTACCTCACCCATTACTCCCTCGGGCTCAGCAATCACGGTTGCCTCGTCCACCGTCACCACGAGGTCACCGGCCTCAAGCACCTCGTCCGCCACTACCTTAGGCTCAGTTATAACAATCATTTCATCTGTCGTCACTTCAAGCTCGGCATCAATGACCTTCTCGGCTGCGGATCCCTTGGCCTCCAGCTCAGGCTCCATAACCCCAGCGAAGTTGCCCACCGTCGGCTCAAGTTCGGCCGGTGCCTCCCCCTCTGCTTCCTCGGGTTCGACAGTCTCTGCCTCCCCCTCTGTCGGACTTGGCCCTGCAAGATGAGAATCATAAGAACCGGCGAGTTTACAATTTTTACAAACAAAATTCTTTAAAAAAATATTAACTGAGGTGCACTTCTCGTTAGCCTCCCTATTGGCGCGAATCGCCTGTCTATGGGCTGTAGACAGGGCGACCGGGGACTCTTCTGAAGGGGTGTCGGCATGAGGAACAGTGCTTGGGCCCGCTCCAATGGCCAAGGCAGCCCTGCGTGCCTTTGCTTCGCGCCTCGACCGCTTCCTCTCCTCCCGGGCTGTCACGATGGACCTCTTTGACGCTTCCTTCATCGAAGCGTCATCGTCCTCATTCAAGGATGCCTCCAGAGCCTTTAAGGCATCTCTCATCGGCTCTTCGAGACAGACCTCCTGCGGTAGCCCAGAGGGAGCAGGAACATCGGCAGCTGGCAGAGCAGTTGCGTCACTTGGCGGGAACGGCATTGAGATTTCTGCGATAAAAAGGGAGAGGTTAAATTGACCATAACACAAGGAAAACGAAAACTTGATGAATTGAAACTTACTAAGGCCTAAAGACGCTCTGAGACGTTCCTCCTCTTGGAAAGTCTCGAGGGAAGCGGCAATGGCTTCTTCATCAGTGATGCCTGTTGGAAGAAAAGAAGGAAAAACGTTAGTCAAAGGCAATGAGGAGGATATGATACAATAAAGAAAATGCGACTAGTAGTTACCTGATTGCGCAAGCTTAGCTAGCCACGCGTCACGGTTTGCCAACCATGCTGAAGTTTCGAGAGCGGACTCCAAGTCTGTATCATCCGTCGGCGGCATGACTAATCCCTCGTTAGTCCCATATTCACTCAGGCCCTCGGCATAGGGAGCGTGGAGTTCCTGACCGAACGCGACGTCTGCAGCGAAGAGCGACTTCTTTTTCTTCTGCCCGCCGACCCTAGGTGCACGTGGGATCGACTTACACTTAGCAGCCACCTTGGGACGGCGGGTCCCGATGTCTGCACCCACGCCAGACTCCGGCGAGGCTACAACCACTGTCTCCACTGGAGCACAGGGCGCTGGAGGTGCATCTGCAATATCGGGGACCGGCAATCCGTGCGGACGACTTTGCGCACGCGATGGCCCGGCTCTAACATCTTTTAGAGGGGCAACTACCAGAGTCCTAGGCACCAAAGGAGCGTTGCGGTCGCTGCCTGGAGGCGCACCCTTACGGTCGACCAGCAGTCGCCTTTCCTCCTTTATAACGGCTCCTGTTGCATGATTGTACCATTCTTTATATACGTTGAGGAGTCGTGGAGCGCAAGCCGGCGCACTGATAAAAAAATGAGAACCCGTATTCAGGCGCATGAAATGATGCAGCGCGTTCTCCATCCCTTCTTCAGTGGTAGCGGGTTCCAGTAGGAAAGCTTCCAAGGGTACCCCTTGATCGTAGCCTAGTTGTTGGGCGAAACGATGCGGGTTGTATCTCATAAAAATCGCCGCACCGTTCTGCTTGAATACTAGGAAGCCCGGTCTAATGGAATATAAGTGAAGGGTCTCCCGGGCTGTCAAAATTGAGGCTCCATCCTTGAAAGCATCTTATAATGGCCGCATCGCAGTGGTAGACGCCTTTCCAATGGTCAACACCTTATCGACGAAAGACATCCCGTCTCCAACGGTGTGAGGGCGAAGGAGTAAACCCCTGGCGTTCCGTGGCGAAGGAGTCATGATTGATGCGCCAATCAGCTGTATGATGCAAGGGAAACCGCACTTGTCGAAGAACGAGGGCCTTTTATGCATGCCGAAGACACCCGCCGTGTGTAGCTCGAGCCACGATACGAAGTAGTGCATCGGGAAGACCACGTGCAGTACCACAGGCTCATTAGCATCCACTGCTCGACTGAGGCCATGATATAAGTGTGCCAAGCCGGCGATCCCAACAGCCACTTTTACCCCGATGGTCATCCGGTGGGCTGGGTAAAAGACATAGGGCCGCATACGGTGAGAGTGCATTGTGATCGCAAACCAACTCAACCATAACCCAAGAAATCCTAGGAAAAAGGCCTCCTCGTCCATCCCAGGGGCTGAAATTTCTGCAAAAGACATGGTCGGGAAGTCCGGAAGGAAAAAACCCTTTTAGTATATCTCCTTCGCCGGCAGGTTATCCAAACCTAGACCGAAAGGGTCATCCAGGATAGCAAACTTGGCAGCTTCTGATGAGAGGACGCTTGGGCGAAGAAACCGAGCGATGAAATCCTCAAAGCTAACTCCGCGACTCCCATGTTCGATGAAAAGGGCCTCATAGATGTTCAACACTTTAATTAAGCTTGGGAATTGGTGTTGAACAGCATTCTCCGGCGTGAGCCCCCTTACCACCGGCTTAGCACCGAAGACATACTCGTCTGTCGGGAGCAACTCCTCATAATGTTCCCCTATAACCGGTAAACCGGATACCTCCGTAAACTCTTCCAGAGAGATTGACACTTCCCAATCCATGGCGAGGAAAGTGTGGGTAGGAATGTTCCACTGCTCCAAAAAAGCCATGAACCACCAGGTGGGGAGCGTGGGATACTGGAAGAGAGAAACGTAGACCGCAGTGTACAATCCCAACCTTATCAACTGCGACTTCTTCGTCGACAGGATATACCGGGCCCATGGCAGATAGCCGATCAGGTGGCGGGGGATCAGACCAATGTTATATGATTGCCCCCAGGATCGCGCCTCGCCCTGACATATACGGCGTCCTAGGATATCCAGAACCATAGGACGCTGGACCGGAATCGCATCCATAGCGGGATGAAGAAAGCCCTTCGAGGTCCAATTAACCATCTCCACGGCATACTGCACCGAGGATGGGGTGGCATAATGAATCGCCGTGATGGGTTCTGACGGCACTGCGCACGTGAAGCTCCGTCGACCCATGATAATCTGATTATACCACGACCCCCAAAGGTGGAGACTCTTGTATTCCGGGTCGTGGTCCTTAATCATGGCCAGGACTTCGCGGTCCAAGGGCGCTTCGGGAAATCCCTCCTCCGAACGAGCAAATGGGAATGAAGTATCGAGAGACATGGTCACTGCAAAGGAACAAAAAATAGCCGTTAGTGCTGCAATTCCAACGCTTGGCGTTTAGAAATTTTCAATTAACTGAATTTAAAAATTAATTAAATTAAAATTAATCACACCACACTGCAGTGCAGTGGGTAAGGGACCAAATGGGGACCCACAAAATCTGGATGAAAGTGTCTCATTTAATAAGATAGCCCCATCATTGGGTGAGACTGTCAGTTAAAGAAAAGATCCCCATGAGAATATTCTCATCAGTGGGGAATCCCTAGAGACAAGGAGAAAATCTCCTCTTTCATAGCAAAACTCTGTCACAGAATGACACTTATCAAATTCTGGTCTTAAAGGAATAAAATTCCTTAAAAAGAGCTTAGCTCTGTAATATTCCATCAAAAAGAAAATTTTGAAAAGAAATTTAAAATTAAAATTTTTGGAATATTGAAAAATCCATGAAAACTTATGAAAAATTCTTCATTTTTCAGATCTAAAAGATCTACATTTGATTCAAGGGCAAAGCTCTGTTCACGGGTTAGAACCCATGAACAAGATCTCTGTAGATCTATAAGTTTTTGAGAGCAAAGCTCTGTTTATGAAACCCCAAAGGGGATCTCTTTAGATCAAAAGATCTGTGAGAGCAAAGCTCTTTGGTTTAAGATTGGTTTGAATTAATTTAATTTCATTTAGATTAATTTTTACCTAGAGTTTCTAACTTAGGAAATGAGCAAAACTCTGAAGTTCTTAAGCAAGAGCAAAGCTCTGTTGAAATCAAAATCTTGAAAAAATGGTGAAGATTTTTTAACGGCCAGAGGTCCTATTTATAGGGCGCTTGCGCCCTTTCAGCTCACCCGTTAATCCAACGGTCAAAAGCTTGCCACTGCTGCACTCACGTGCGCGCCACGTGAGCGCAACGGTGGGGGGGCATTTGTTTCCCCCAATCAGAGCAAAGCTCTGTTGAAATTCAAAATTCAAATTTTTGAAGCAACGCTTCAAATCCTGGGCGCAACGCACCACATCTAAGGCGCTGATACGTCAACGCAGCGCCCAAGACAGCACGCCCAATCAGAGCAAAACTCTATTAAAAAACAAAATGAAGTAATGCTTCAGTTGCGCAAGCTCTGCGCTGCGCGACACGTGTCAGTGCAGTTGCGCTGCGCGACACGTGTCACGCGCTGGGGCGTTTGCGCCAAACAGAATTAAGATTTTAAAGAAATATTTCTGTTCTTGTTAAAACAAAGAAGATTTTCTTCTGTAAAACAGAAGCCCTTGGATCAAAGATCCAACGGTGGGGAAAATTCCCCAAATCACTCAGAGAAAGATCTCTTTAACTAATTTATGGGCACTATAAAAAGGACACTAGATCTCAATTCAAAATCATCAACATTTTATGAGAAATCGAAATTTTCAAACAGAGAGAGAGCTCTGAAGAAATCTCAAGAAGAAAGGTTAAAAAAAAACCTTTATGATAGAAGAATTTCTTCAAATAGATCATTGATCTAAAAATAAGATCAATGATCTTTAAGAAAAAACAAAATAAAAAATTGTGCTTTGCACTTTTATGAACCTCTGGTTCCCTGAAATAAGAAAAACAAGAGAAACTTGTTTTCTTGAATCTAAATTAGATCAAGAAAACAAAAAGTGCTTTGCACTTCTTTTATGAACCATTGGTTCTGAATCTAAAGGATTCTCAAGTTAATAGTGTCTTGCACTTATAAATCTACACTGTTGCGCTCTTGGGTTGGCGCAAGCCACCAGAAAGCGCCACGTGTCAGCATCTGAACCAATTGCGCTATGCGCTTTTGAAATAGAGCCTTGCTCTCTGAAACTGGCGCAACTCACCACAGCGCGCCACGTGTCAGCAGCGCAAGCGCAACGCACCGGTGCAGCGCACTGCGCTTGCATGACACGTGTCATCACCATAAGCGCTTGCACTCTTTGATTGGCGCAAAGCGCCTGATAAATGCATTGCATTTCTTTTGCTAAAGGGTCAGGCCCAAGTCAAAAAGACCTAGCAGGCCAAAATAAATTGCAAAGCAATAAAAGGGCAGAGCCCAAATAAAATTGATGCTCTGCATCATTTATAAAGGGCAGAGCCCAAGTAAAATTGATGCTCTGCATCCTTTATGGGCAGAGCCCAAACAAAAATAAAAAGTAATGCAATGCATTATTTAAATGTGGGCAAAGACCTAGCACAGGTCTAATAGACCAAAAATAAATAAAAGCGTTGAATATTTTTCAATTGGACTTAGCCCAATCATGGCCGTAAGTCCTCAAATTAAATTGACTGAGCACAGCTGCTCTCTTAAATCAATTTACGACCGGTTCGAAGGTACATCTCCGAACTCCTTTGACTCCTATCGTTGTAATCCTTCAACGATGTCAGAGAGGTGACGGGTCCCGACAACCACACATCAACACGGACTGTGGGGTCCTTAAACTCATGGACTTAAGCGTCCTTAAACCAAAAGACGGATTGTGGGATCCTTAAACCCGCGGACTTATGCGTCCTTAAACTAAAACACGGACTGTGGGGTCCTTAAACTCACGGACTTAAGCGTCCTTAAACTACCTATGGACCACCACGTCCCTAAACTGGAATATGGACCACCACGTCCCTAAACTGGAATATGGACCGCAACGTTCTTAAATTACCTATGGAATATGGACCACCACGTCCCTAAACTGGAACATGGACCACCACGTCCCTAAACTGGAACATGGACCGCAACGTCCTTAAATTACCTATGGACCACTACGTCCCTAAACTGGAACAATAGAGCCTCCAAATGCTCTTTTGCCGGATCTAAACGATCCCGTTTAAGTTGATCTTAGCCCCAAACACGGCTAACGTATCCTTAAACATTTAAATGGACTATAAAAATCCAAACCAACTTTGGTTCAAGGGTACATCTCTGAACTCCTCTGACACCTGTCGTTGTAATCCTTCAACGACGTCAGAAAGGTGACGAGTCCCGACGGCCATATATTAAATGGATCACCTCGTTAAGTTGATCTTAGTCTCAAACAGGACTAACGCATCCTTAACAAATGTTTAACTTGATCTTAGCCTAAATATGGCTAACGTATCCTTAAACCAAAACACCAAACCCAAATCTAAGTAAATACGGATTTGGACTAATCCACGTCGTACGGGCGACGAAATAAATAGTCTCCGTATACAATCTATGGGCAACCACAAACAAAACAAACACCCACGACACGAAGTGAAATTCTGGAGAAAGAGAAAGCGGCTACCGCGATACGGTAGCGTAATTAACTGCAGGGGCTTGCGCCTGCAGGGAAGAGCGTCCCCACAATCAAAAAACCCCTCAAGCGAGGGGGAATCTGACGAAGTCTGCTACATCGGCCGCATCCGTCTAAACCTCCGATACATGGTGCCATAAATCAACTTGGCATTTTCGGAGAGGTGGACGGATAAAACCAAATAGCATCTGTCCCGAATCTCAGGCAAGACGTCCTAACGTCTCGGCAGCCGTTCGGAGAGGAACAGTTGTATATTATATTGCTTGTGTGGTTGTGACCGTCGATTGACGAAGAGCTAGCTCCCGCTTGGGGATGCTTTTTATCACTGTATATATGTTATTCTTGTTATACCCCGTTCGGGGCCAGTATTTACAAAGGAAACTCTGCCGAAATTTTCAGAAAAGACATTGAGGATTTTACAAATGCATATTCGGCTACTTATTTAAAAACCTTGTTTTTAAACATGTTTTCTTACTTCTTAAAAACTAGTTTTCCTTATTTACTCCTTAAAATGGTTTTAGATTTCTGGGCTTTTGGCTTACTTGGATTAGATGGGGTCCTATAGACTTCATATGATTCAAGTGCCAGTCACGTGCTATTTCGGGTCGTGACATATATATATGATGTTAATGGAGAAAATAGGCCATAAGAGGGAATTTCCTCCTATGGCATCGAAAAAATACACCCTTTCTCATTTTTTCCGACGATCGGCACCCACCATTTTCATCGTTATCATCTAAGATGTTGGTACACCAAATTTCATGTGATTCTACAACTTTTTCACCGTTGATTTAGTGGGTTCAAAATTAACGGTTTACCGACAATAGAACTTTTTACATTGCTAAATCAACGGTGAAATGGTTGTAGAATCATATGAAATTCAGTGTACCCACATCTTAGATGATAACGATGAAGATGGTGGGTGCCGATCATCGGAAAAATTGAGAGAGTGTGTATTTTTTCAACGCCATAGGAGGAAATTGCCTCCTATGACATCTTTCCTCCATTATTCTCTCTCTATATAAAATAATAAATCTTTCTTTTTAGTAGTTCAACTCCAATAGTCAATCGGGAGTACAACTCCCAGTGCAGGAGCTAAACACCTTTGTCCTTTTTAAGGAGTTTAACTCCAAAAGTTAATTGGGAGTACAACTCTCTATATAGGGGCTAAGCCCCTTTTTTCCGCTGACATCGAGCGTCCACATGCCAGACACGTGAGGCGCTGGCTCCCGGCACCAAGCACGTGAGGCGCTGGTGCCCAGCACCCATGTGCCAAACACGTGAGGCACTGGCGCCCAGCGCCCGCGTGCTGGGCACGTGAGGCAGTGACGTCCACACGTCCTTTGGATACTATTCATCTTTTTTTTATATACACACTCCACAATATTTTCTCCATTAGAAAAAATTACTAACAGTGTGCTGCCCCGCATCCCGTAAACTCTGCGAAGCCCCCGATATACTCAAGACCCCCTCAAAACACAACACACGCACACTGCACATTGAATTCGCATGACCAGTGTGACCTGTCAATCGGAGGTTCCTTCACTCCAAAAGTGAGGGGTAATTAACGGCAGCTTAGCCCGCGGCTGCCGGAGATTCGGATCCCCATAATCAATAAACCCCAGTCTATCCTAAGCAGGGAGAATTTGTAATGGGCCTGAAAAGCGACGCGTATTTTCCATCTCAATAGTGCGACGAAAAACACCCTAAGCGTAGCTTGTTGACATTAACCACAGCTTACAGCTATGGAGTATATATATGTGCATTATAAGAGCAGAGACAGGTCCCTTTCGGTCTTAAATCAATAGTTTGTCCAAACGTGATTCTTCTCACTTTTTCTCTACCAATATATGCTTTCTCATGGTTAAGGTCCATATATAAATTGAGCCAATTGATGTGCACTTATACAGCTCTTGCTTTCTCAGCTTGATCTATATATATAGATATCTCTATAATTAATGCCAAGCTCATCATGTGATTTTATTATAAATTGAAACATTCACTTGCTCACTGAATTTTAAATGCAACTCTAGTGATCATCTAACCCTTTTGATGAGAGATCAGGTCCTTACATCATTCAGAGTAAAATGCCATATATTTTTGAAAATAGCTAGGTGTTAAGTTGCTTTCTTTCTACCACCACATTGGCTGTCATTTAATCTCTGACCCTTTCATAGTTAAATTTTATACAGGTGTCAACTGATCAGGTTTCATGCATAGCTATATATGCAGCAGTAAATATTATATATATAGGACAACATAAGAACAAGTTTGTGCTTGCACAGCTCAGCTGCGTAATTGACCAAAGAGAATAATGGAGTAAAGATGCCATAGGAAGGAATTTTCTTTTATAGCGTCGAAAAGTACGCCCTTCATTGTGTTTTACGACGATCGGCACCCATCATCTTCATCGTTATCATCTAATATATGGGTACACCAAATTTCATGTAATTCTGCAACCTTTTCACGTTGAATTAGTGTGTTCAAAATTAACGGTTTACCGACAATAGAACTTTTTACATTGCTAAATCAACGGTGAAAAGATTGTAGAATCATATGAAATTTGGCGTACCCACATCTTAGATGATAACGATGAAGATGATGGATTCCGATAGTCGGAAAACACGACGGAGGGCGTACTTTTTCAACGTCATAGGAGGAAATTCCCTCCTATAGCCTCTTTCCTTCATTATTCTCTTGACCAAAATGTGGTTTCGGATTAAATTTGTTCATCCTGCTAATGATATATACCCTAAGGTCATTATTGTATCGTACTGTATTGTATATTACATTTTGGAACTTTGGGATATTCACGGATATAGTAACAGTCTTGCTCAAAATGGTAGTATGCTATTTGGTTTGATTCTACCTCAATATATATATATATATATATATATATATATATATATATATATATATATGTTTCTTTTAGCATATCGCTAATACATATTGGTAGAGCCCTTAGGATCTTTGCTTGAGAAATTCCGCGAAGATAAGAATAAAGTGGAAAAACAAACCGACAAAACTATCAAGACACTAATATCTGATCGATGTGGTGAATATTTAAGTGCCGAGTTCCTGAATTACTTAAAAAAGAATGGAATTCTCTCTCAGTTTACTTCTCCATACACATCTCAACACAACGGTGTATCGGAAAGGCAGAACCGAACCTTATTAGATATGGTACGTTCCATGATGAGTAACGCTGAGTTACCGCGATCCTTCTAGGGTTATGCACTAGAATCAGCTGCATATCTTTTGAATAAAGTTCCTACTAAATCAGTGTCTACCACACCATATCAGATGTGGAGTGGGAAAAAACCTTGTCTTAAGTATCTAAAAATATGGGGATGTCCAGATTTCGTAAAAAAGCAGCATGCGGACAAGCTCGAGGCATGTTCAGTACTGTGTAACTTTGTGTGATACCCAAAGAACTCCAGTAGGCATCTTTTCTATTACGCGGAGGAACAAAAGGTCTTTGTTTTTCGGCATGCCCACTTTTTGGAAACTCAATTTCTTGAAAAAGAAATAAGTGGGAGCGCAATAGAACTGGAAGAAATTCCAGAACCACAAGCTGTTACTGAAAGCATGGTGGAACCAGAAGTTTCGAAAGAACCGGATATCCTCGCGCCGCTCCACAGGAATGGTAGGCAGTCTCATCTACCCGTGAGATACTACAGTTTTCTCATAGACGGGGATAAAGAGGATTGAATCATCGACGATGATGAGCGAACTGGTTTCCAGCAAGCCATCAGGAGCAGAGACTCGGTAAAATGGCTGGATGCAATGCGGACCGAAATGGAGTCCATGTATACCAACAAAGTGCAGGGTTGCCTAGCACGGCAGCAAGGTTTCGGGAGGTATCGTACATGCCAAATTAAAATTTTGCCGTTCTAGCCAACCATAACCCTAGAATCGTCTACTAGAAAAAGCGACGGAATGAAAATTCAAACACTTTGCGACTAAAGTGAACAAGGAATACAACCTTTGTAGACCGGTCCTTCACTTCAATAGCTTCCTGTAGTAGTCCCTTCGCTGCGATCACAAACTCCCGGACTCTAGAGAGGCTCCCATGAAGAAATGAACATGTTTGCATCGAAGTGTTCGAGGCCGAAAACGATCTACGTCGAAGAGACACTAACCAAAGCCATCTCTTCACTAATTGTGGAATTAGTGAAGCAAACACCTTATACTAAATGGCAAGTAGTACAGGATAATGAAGTAGAAAGTGGGCTCACTTTAGATTTGATATTCTCACATTTTTTCTCTCATCTCCATTGAAGCTAGAAAGCTTGAGAGGAAGAAGAAGAAAACTCTCATGATCATTATCCAAAGGATAATTGCAACCATGAGTGAGTTAAACATCATATGCTAACCCTTGTAGAGACATAACCTTGGTTAGGATAATTGGTTGGGTTAATAAATATCTTAGGCAAAACAAAAGAGTGGACTTGGTCAATGCAAACAACAAGCTTCTACAAGCTTCATGCCTTGACAATTTCCAACCGTTTTGTAATTACCAAAATAAATAAAAACCCTAATTATCATCATAAGCATGTGTGTGTCTCATACATCCATCTTGCATGTATCATCAAACATGACACAATATTATGTACACTTACATATATCACATATATACAATGTGCACAAACAAAGTGAGAAAAGAAATCTTAAGTGAGCTAATGCTAGTTAATGTAAATTAATATATCAAATACATAATTATACATTAGATTATCAAATCAACTCTTGATTTAATAATCCGGCTATATCATATATAACCGACTAATATCATATGTAACAACTTATCGAATCAACACTTGATCCGATAACCCGGCTATATCGCGTATAACCGACTGATGTCACAAATCGCGAGAATAGAATACGGTATCACATATCGTATTAATCTCGGTCCCGCACATATCACATATGTGCTCCTACTCCGTTTCGCTTGAGCCAGGATGTTAGTGTGATATGCCCTAGATGCCATTATTGTATAGTACTAGTTTGTATATTACATTTTGGGAGCTTGGGATATATACACGGATTTATGACATTCTTGCTCGATATAGTAGTATGCTACTTGGTTTGTATCTATCTTTATATGTGTATGTGTTTCTTTTAACAAATCACTTATACATATTGATAGAGCCCTTAGGATCTTTGCTTGACTACCAGCATTGTGATGGCGGTCACACTAGTGGGGGCTGGGTAGTCTATAAGCATATCCTTATATAGGTCTCTAGTCGTAGGATTATCGAGACAGGGCATCGATACACCAGAGTAGACTAGTGTATACGCTTCTCATTCCAGGAGGGGAGATGGTCTGTCCCACAGCCATCAGTACGTCGTACTGGAGATAGTATGCAGGTGCTCGTTAGGTTACGAGTATACTGGACAGGACTCGTCGAGAACTGTTGGTTGGTATTATACCTATCGTCAGTTAGCAGTTCCCAGGTGACATGAGTACAGCTTAGTCCGTTGACTTGACACTGCTGCTTCGCCTCAAGTGTGTTCCCACTGTTTTTCGATTACTACCTTACCACGGCTCTATTGAGTCCTGCAAACAGGTAGTAGTTGGGTGCAGTCCCGAAGCACTTGGAGGCAGTGGCGGTTAGATAGGATTCGTCTCTCCCGGTATTGGGGGTTGATGTCGGGCTGTGTTCGGAACGCCATTACACAAAGTCCCTGGCCAGGGCAAGTGAGATTTACTGGTAGGTACTCCGGTAGTTTCTCAGGGTATTTTAGATTGTACTCCGACACGACTTATACCGCTATTAGGGGTCTGACATTTACCGCCCCTAGGCCCGATATGCGATACTCTTAGACGAACAGACCGGACTGTAAGGAGATTGTCACATTCCGGCTCAGTAGAAGTTCGGATGGGTTTTCCTCATCGACCTTCTTATCGACATCTACCTGGGGACCGTTACGTACAGTTAGTACCGCTTGCGGTATGTGGTTAAACCTACTGCCAGCATAGTGTCGAGTCTTTAGATTCCCACACAGACGGTTTTCCGCTTTTGGGCGAAACGATGTAGAGGTCGTATGGTTTTACGACAGGGTTCGTTCACATACGCGTACTTGTGCGTGTTTGGTGTTTGGGCGGTTGATACTAGTGGGCTTTGCTTTAAGCCGAATCCTAGCATTAGATTTTGGATTGGTTTAGTCTCATTGTATTCGTGTTTCTCGGAACACGGATGCGGGTATGTATATACGGATGATAAGGGCAGAGAAGGAGACACCTCATTAGGGTTTTGACCATTGACTTGATTAAAACCATAATGAGATGGAGGAAATTGTTTACTAATTTTTATTAGAGATAATTGTGTCATGGCTAATTGGTTTGACCATTTGACTATATTGACTATTGTTGACTTAGATATTTTTGTTGAGCACTAGATATTTTGCTTAGCATTAATTGTGACATGATAATGGTCAAATCAAAGGAGCCATCACAATTATCCTAATAAAACTTATTTTTCTCTTTCCTCAAAAGAGAGCTCTCTTCATTATTTTCTCATACACTCTCTCTCAAGGTTCTCTCATTCTTCCTCTCTCAAACCCTAGTGTCTCATGAGTTGTGAATCAAGGGTCATTGAGACTTAGCCACCAAAATCCTTCTCTACTCACTCTATGATACTTAGTTTAGCACACAAAATACCCTAGTTACTTCACTATAGAGGTTGGAGCTCAAGGTAGAGACATTCGGGTGGATCATATTTGACGTGGAGAAGCCGGTGAGAAGGAACCATCCACCACCACTCCAAGGAGCTCACAACAAGGAGAAGCACAACAAGGAGAAGAAGGACTTGAAGCTTGAGGTATAATCATCTAACATAGTAGTTAGAACTCCTAGTTAGTTTGTTAGTTAATGTTTAGCAAAGATCCTCATGGGTAGTCCATGTTACCTTGTAAAGAAAAATTCGATTTTTACCTATTCCGTCTCCCCGTTAACTACCGGGGTGAGTAACATAGACTTACAAACCTCTGTGTAGGACTCTAAAGACTCGTCAATACGCCGGCAGTAGGTGATAATCATATCAAACATCCACAAGCCGCAAGCGGTCTGCTAAACGTAATGGCCACCCGGGTATTGAGCGATCAGAAGATCAACAAGCAAGCTTGCTCACACTCCTGCGAGTTCAATCAGTAACACTACCGTACAGTCCGGTCTCTTCGTCTGATATGTCGCATATCTCGTCTAGGGGTGGTGTAGGGTGTTTTTCGTCACCCCATTGAGATGGGAATACGCGCACGCTTGTCAGGCGCATTACAGATTCCCCCTGCCTAGGATAGGCCGGGGTTTAATGATTGTGGGGATCCGAATCTCCGGCAGCCGCGAGCTAAGCTGCCGTTAATTACCCCTCGCCTTTGGAGCGAGGGAACCTCCGATTGACGGGTTAAACTGGTCATGTGAACTCAATGTGCAGTGTGCGTGTGATGTATTTTGAAAGGGGGTTTTGGATATGTCGGGAGCCACGCAGAGTTTTTACGGGGGTCCCGCTACCCAGATAGCGGGCTGGGGGTCAAGGGGGCTAGCAGCCCGCTTGCGGGGTGCGGGGCAGCGCCCCGTTAGAATTTTTTTCTAACAGGAACAGTGTCGTGGAGTATGTGTATGTGTCTGTACATATATATACATGTATATATATCAAAAAAGGGGGAAAAAGCGCCCAAAGGACGCGTGGGGTCAGCGCCTTGAACGCTGTGCGCTTAGGTGCTATGCGCTTAGGCGCTAGCGCGCCACGTATCGGCATGTGGACTCTTTGCGCTTGAGCGCAAGTGCGCTACGTGTCGGCACGTGGGCGCTTTGTGCTTGAGCGCAGGGCGCTGGAGCGCAAGCGCGCCACATGTCGGCACGTGGGCGCTTTGCGCTTGAGCGCTGGAGGCTTGTGCGCGGGCGCGCCACGTGGGCGTTTTGCGCTTGAGCGCAGGGTGCTGGAGCACAAGCGCACCACGTGTCGGCATGTGGGCGCTTTGCGCTTGCGCGGGGCACTTGAGCGCAAGCGCGCCACGTGTCGGCACGTGGGTGCTTTGCACTTGAGTGCTGGGCGCTGGAGCGCAACACGCCACGTGTCGGTACGTGGGCGCTTTGCGCTTGAGCGCAGGGCGCTCGAGCGCCAACGCGCTACGTGTCAGCATGTGGGCGCTCTGCGCTAGCGCGCCACGTGTCGGCACGTGGGCGCTGGGGCGCCGGCGAGAAAAAAGGGGACTTTTAGTCCCAGAACCAGAAGCTATGCTTCAGAAAGGAAATATTTATTATATATATATATATATATATATATATATATATATATATATATATATGGAGTTAGACTCCTAGGATGTTTTGGGGTTGATGAAAAGGGTTCTTCTTCTCCTCTAGTTGCTGGATCTTGAAGATCAAAAGACGTGGGATTTTAAAAATCTCTTCTTTTTGAGATCTGATGGTAGATCCAAGTTCCCCTTTGTGGGTTTTATGGTGAAATGCTATTTGGTTTTGAAAAAAAGAAGAGTAAAATTCTTGATTTAATTCAAAAGAAGGAAGAAGGCTTAGAACCTTCAGGGAAGGGAAAGAGGCAAAAGCCCTAGATTTTTGAGGGGAATGAAAATTGTTTTTTTTTTATTCATCATCATTTTGCCTTATATAGGCTTACATATTTATATATAGCCCCTTAGGCATTGCAACAATGGCATTTTGCCCATCCCATGGCTCATGTGCCATTTCATTTTTGCACATAAGCCATGGGCTTACAAAATATTGGCTTTATGCCCATTTTGCATGCATTCATGTATAAAAAATTACATAAAAATTATTTATTACATGATTTTGTTGTTGGCATGAGGGAGGCTGGCCGCGGGCTCGACTTGGGCATGGGCCCGCTTGACCTGGGCTCGGGCCCACCTAGCTTGGGGGTTGACCTTGACTTTGACTCGGTCAACTGGGGTGTAAATTTTTACCCCAACAAATTGCCCCCCATCAATGAATGCACACCGCACATGTGGGTTGTGTGCATGAAATTAATGGATCTTCTTTTGCGTGGAGGCGACTTGTTTTGGTCCCCACTTTTTGGGATGCACTGCCCTTTTTACGACGTGGACGGTCGGCGCTTAACGCGTCTCCGAGACGGAGTGTCCGTGGTAGACGTTTCCCTGGCCCGGAGCAATCTGGTTCCTGCTTTGTAGGAAGCCTGCACTGCCCTTTTTGCGACATGGACGGTCGACGCTCTGATACGGAGCGATTTGGTAGACGTGTCCCCAGCACGGAGTGTCTGCTTGACGTTTCCCCGGCACGGAGTGTTTCTGGTTAACGTGTCCCCGAGACAGAGTGTCTGCTTGACGTTTCCCCAGCACGGAGTGTCGCTGTTGGACGTTTCCCTGATGCGGAGTGTCTGTGTTAGACGTTTCCTCGATGCAGAGTGTCGCTGGTTGACGTGTCCCCGGCACGGAGTGTCTGCTTGACGTTTCCCCGGCACAAAGTGTCGCTGGTTGACATGTCCCCGAGACGGAGTGTCTGCTTGACGTTTCCCCGTTACGGAGTGTCGTTGTCGTACGTTTCCTTGACGCGGAGTGTCTATGTTGGACGTTTCCCCGATGCAGAGTGTCGCTTGTTGACGTGTCCCCGGCACGGAGTGTCTGCTTGACGTTTCCCCGACACGGAGTGTCGCTGGTTGACGTGTCCCCGAGACGGAGTGTCTGCTTGACGTTTCCCCGTTACGGAGTGTCGTTGTTGGACGTTTTCCTGATGCGGAGTGTCTGTGTTGGACGTTTCCCCGATGCAGAGTGTTGGTTATCGATGTGCCCCCGGCACGGAGTGTCAGCTTGACGTTTCCCCGGCACGGAGTGTCGTTGGTTGACGTGTCCCCGAGACGGAGTGTCTGCTTGATGTTTCCCCGTTACGGAGTGTCGTTGTTGGACGTTTCCCTGATGCGGAGTGTCTGTGTTGGACGTTTCCCCGATGCAGAGTGTCGGTTATCGATGTGCCCCCGGCACGGAGTGTCTGCTTGACGTTTCCCCGGCACGGAGTGTCTCTGGTTGACGTGTCCCCGAGACGGAGTGTCTGTTGTCGATGTGCCCCCGGTACGGAGTGTCTGCTTGACGTTTCCCCGAGGCGGAGTAATGGCTGGTTGACGTGTCCCCGAGACGGAGTTTCTGTTGTCGATGTGCCCCCGGCACGGAGTGTCTGCTTGACGTTTCCCCGAGGCGGAGCATCGGCTGGTTGACGTGTCCCCGAGACGGAGTTTCTGTTGTCGATGTGCCCCCGGCACGGAGTGTCTGCTTGACGTTTCCCCGAGGCGGAGCATCGGCTGGTTGATGTGTCCCCGAGATAGAGTGTCTGTTGTCGATGTGCCCCCAGCACGGAGTGTCTTCTTGACGTTTCCCCGAGGCGGAGTATCGGCTGGTTGACGTGTCCCCGAGACGGAGTGTCTGTTGTCGATGTACCCCCGGCATGGAGTGTCTGCTTGACGTTTCCCCGAGGCGGAGTATCGGCTAGTTAACGTGTCCCCGAGACGGAGTGTCTGTTGTCGATGTGCCCCCGGCACGGAGTGTCAGCTTGACGGAGTATCTGCTTGACGTTTCCCCGAAGCGGAGTATCGGCTGGTTGACGTGTCCCCGAGACGGAGTATCTGTTGTCGATGTGCCCCCGGCACGGAGTGTCTGCTTGACGTTTCCCCGAGGCAGAGTATCGGATGGTTGACGTATCCCCGAAATGGAGTGTCTGTTGTCGATGTGCCCCCGGCACGGAGTGTCTGCTTGACGTTTCCCCGAGGCGGAGTATCGGCTGGTTGACGTGTCCCCGAAACGGAGTGTCTATTGTCGATGTACCCCCGGCACGGAGTGTCTGCTTGACGTTTCCCCGAGGCGGAGTATCGGCTGGTTCACGTGTCCCCGAGATGGAGTGTCTGTTGTCGATGTGCCCCCGGCATGGAGTGTCTGCTTGACGTTTCCCCGAGGCGGAGTATCGGCTGGTTAACGTGTCCCCGAGACGGAGTGTCTGTTGTCGATGTGCCCCCGGCACGGAGTGTCTGCTTGACGGAGTGTCTGCTTGACGTTTCCCCGAGGCGGAGTATCGGCTGGTTGACGTGTCCCCGAGACGGAGTGTCTGTTGTCGATGTGCCCCCGGCACGGAGTGTCTGCTTGACGTTTCCCCGAGGCGGAGTATCGGCTGGTTGACGTATCCCCGAGATGGAGTGTCTGTTGTCGATGTGCCCCCGGCACGGAGTGTCTGCTTGACGTTTTCCCGAGGCGGAGTATCGGCTGGTTGACGTGTCCCCGAGACGGAGTGTCTGTTGTTTGACGCAGAGGTCGGTGTTGGAATTGGTTGGTTTGATTTGTTTGATTTGAATCGACATCAGCATCGCTACACTGGAATATGGTACCAGGAGCGAATCATCATCTGTCTTTGAGAGGATTTGAGGATTTGGCTTTGGTTTGGCATCTGCATTGCTGCACTGGAATAATGCCAGGAGCAACTCATCATTTGCCCCGGGAGGGCTTGGAAATTGGTTTTTGCTTGGCATCAGTAACGCTACACTGGAATAGGGTACCAGGATCGAATCATCATTTGCGCTTGCTTATCAGGAAGCGATGGCTTAGGAGACAGGTTTTAGGTCCCTATCACCTAAGACTTTTCAATTTTGTGAGCCGTAAGGGTCTCACAAAGCATTTTCTCCCTACGAGTCGTATGGATCCCGTAGATGTATTTTCTCCTTAGGAGTCGTGGGGACTCCTAAGTGTGTTGCTCCTTTGTGAGTCGTAAGGATCTCACGCGGGAATTTTCTCCTCACAAAGTCGAGAGGACTTTGTGAGTGCATTTCATCTCTTTTTCACGAGTTTGCGTCCTTTCGGGTTTTCACAAACTCGCCAGCAGTCCTGCTGTTTTTACTCACGGAGCCCTTTCGGGTTTTCATCCGTGCCCATTTTGCTTGTGGACATACCTTTTTTTTTCTTTTATTATTTTTTGTGGGACTTTGAATGTGGTCTCACCAGTAGGACTTGGGAGAGATTGGGACTGTTTTACGCCCGTGGATTGTATACAGTTTTGCAGGATGTATGATCCAGACCATAGGGCCGAAAAAAAATTCGAGATTTTGTTGGCGTCTGCATCGCTGCACTGGAATATGGTACCAGGAGCGACTCATCATTCGCCACTTGGGGATTGGGGAGCGATGGCTTAGGAGACAGGTTTAGATCCCTACCACCTAAGACTTTTCAATTTTATGGGCCGTGAGGATCCCATAAAAGCATTTTCTCCCTGCGAGTCGTAAGGATCTCGCAGGTGTATTTTATCCTTAGGAGTCGTGAGGACTCCCAAGTGTGTTTTTCCCTTATGAGTCGTAAGGATCCCACGAAGGTTTGTTCTCCTCATGCATCGTGAGGACACATGAGTGGGTCTTCCCAATGGACCATAATTCCAAGGGCGGAGACCATCCGCGTAACTGACGATTACGGTGGGGCATGGGTATGATGAGAATTATTTAAGCCCGTGGATTGTATACGGTAGTCAATTTGGGGACTGGCCGTAGGGCTGGGAGAATTTTAGAAATTTGAATTTTTGTTGGCGTCTGCATCGCTGCACTGGAATATGGTACCAGGAGCGACTCATCATTCGCCTTTGTTTTGTTTGTTTTTGTTTTGTTTTATTTTTGTTTTACCGCGATTGCTCCATCATTTCAGCTTTTCTTATCGCGAAGATCGCGATTGCCCTATCATTTCGGCTATTTATTCGCGGTTGCCCCATCATTTCGGCTTTATTTTTATTTTTATTTTTACTCGCTGATTTTTATTGCGAGTTGCCCCATCATTTCGGCTTTATTTATTTTTCTTTTATTTACACATTTTTTTGTTTATTTACATTTTTTTTACATTCCCAGTTTTAACGACTTAGAGGTCGATTATTCTCAGTTTAATGACGTGGTGGTCGACTGTTTTCAGAGAAAGGCAGATGTCTGAGAGAATCAGTTTCACGAAGAACTTCGGTCTCCGTTTGTATGAAATTGGCGGTCGCAGCTGGACTGTTTGTTAACACACCAGGGGATAATGATATTTCTCCCGCCTTGTATTGTTTCTCGATCCAATCCTTGAAGATGCAACAGTCTTCAATAGTGTGCCCCAGCACTCGGTGGTATGGGCAAAAGTTAGGATGATCAGTCCTGTTCGCTTCACTTAGCCTTTTTGGTTCTGGTAGCCGCAGGCCATTCTTCAGAGCATCTTTGAAAATTTTATGGACCTTGTCCTTTCGGAAAGAGTAGATCTTATTTCTTCTTTCCTCCAAAGTTGGCTCTCGAGATTTGTTAGTTTTTGCTCCGCCCGCTCTCTGCTTATTTAGAGAATCGGTGCTATTAGAACTCCCGCCCTTTCGGTTGTCATCCCTCCAAGGTTTCGGTCTGTTTGTGAACTGAAGATCCTGAGTGGGCTCGGGCTTTGAGCGTTCCAACATTTGGACCTTTTTGGTCAGCTCTTGGAATGTTTTAAGGCCTGCGGTGCACAGGAAAGGTTTCATCCAGTCCTTCAGATTTTCAATAAGAAGACTGAAGGATTGGTCTTGCTCCAATGGCGGTTCACATTTGACAGAGAGATTGCGCCATCGAACTATAAAATCCATGTTGCTTTTGTTGTTCTTTGGCTCGGTCCTTACGAGGTCGGCAATGGTGATTTTATCACTGACACTCATGAACCTTTGCTTGAACATGGATTCTATTTGAGCGAACGTCGTGATCGAGTCATCTGGTATGCTTGCATACCAATCGAAAGCAACATCCGTCAAGCTATTAACAAACTGACGGAGAAGGAGCGCATCATTGCCCCCAGTATTTGCGCATGATGCTTTAAATTGGGCAATGTGCCGGTTCGCATTTCCCGTCCCATCGAACCTTTCAAATTTGGGGACGACATAGCTAGTGGGAAACTCCACAAGATCGTACCGAGCAGGATATGGTCTCCCGCTACTGCAGACCTCTTTTTGCTCTCCGGCTTCAGCTACCAATGTTTTGACTTTGTTGGCAACCAATTCCATGATTTGATCCTGAGTTAGCAGATTGTTGTCATCGGTAGCCAAGACATTTCCCGAGATAGGATGCGACTGACTTTCGTGCTGTCCGCCCCCCTTTAGATTTGAGGGAATAGGCGTCGGTTGTCTCGGGACATCGTTTCCCGGTTCGCGAGCAGAGCCCCGCGCTTGATTGGGCGGCTGAGAGGCAAGTCGGGCCGTGAGCTGCAAGACGACGTTCGTCAAGTCGTCAATTTTGGAGTAAAGTTTGGTTATCTCCTTGTCTTTGCTTTTGAGCTGTTTTCGGAGCTCCTGGAGAAGTTGCTGCTCCGCGGTCTTAGGATGGAAAGTTGGCTCAGCTTCGCTCTCCGAGCCCGACTCCTCATGAACTGAGGGCTCTCTCTGCCTATCAGCCTCACTGGGAGGATTTTCATCACCCTCCGGAGGACGCTGGTCTTGGGAAGTGACAGCTATATTCACACCATGTTGGATTTGAGATGTGGTGGCCCCATCCTTGCTTGTGCTGCGAAGGTTGTCGCTGGGACGCGTGCCCACCATGTAGACGGTGTGGATCACACATTCAGCCATCCTTTCATCACTGGCAGCTGGTTTCGAGGAGCGGTCCGGAGTTTGGAAATTCACAAATTTTAACATGGCCGTAGCCCTAGCCCTTTTGTTGGCCTTGTATCTGAGCCGCTTCTGCCTCAGCTTCTCTGCCTTGAGCGGTTGGCCGGCCTCTACTCTCCGGGAAGCCGTCATAGGCTGAGTGATGGAGAGCTTGGAGAAGATACCCAATTAAGAAGTTGTCAGGGGCATCGCCGGAGCTTGCTCGAGACGCCTTGCTGCTTTGTTGGTGTTGATGGCCTTGCCCCCAGCTGGGGCCAAGGAGAGTCGTTCAAACACCGACTTGCGTTTGAGTTGGGGCGCCTTCGAGACCACCACATTTGGCATCTTGCCTTTCGAGACCGGTTTGTCTGTCACCGGGGCTTGAGGAGCTGGGATGGAATTAGCCGACACGAACACAATAGAGCCAAATGGTAGCGGCGGCTCTTCCTATTGTTGCCCGAGACTGGCCGGAAGGACCGTCCTGGAGTCTATCTTCATCGTGTAGGAGATGGGAGCTGTGTCGAGAGCTGAGCTTGTCCTTGGAGACATTTTCGCTGCGACAGGAGATTGCAATTTGAAATTTGTTAACCTGTACAAAGAAGCATGATTTCAGTACAGGCAGTCGATATGTATATTGATTGAGCTCGCATGAACATTTAACCCAAAATATGGGAGGAGAGATAGGTCCCACTGGGCGTGCCAGAATCTGTAGGGTGTTTTTCGTCACCTCATTGAGATGGGAATACGTGCACGCTTGTCAGGCGCATTACAGATTCCCCCTGCCTAGGGTAGGCCGGGGTTTAATGATTGTGGGGATCCGAATCTCCGGCAGCCGTGGACTAAGCTGCCGTTAATTACCCCTCGCCTTTGGAGCGAGGGAACCACGATTGACGGGTTAAACTGGTATAACAGGGACAGTGTCGTGGAGTATGTGTATGTGTCTGTACATATATATACATGTATATATATATAAAAAAAAGGGAAAAAGCGCCCAAAGGACGCGTGGGGTCAGCGCCTTGAGCGCTGTGCGCTTAGGGGCTGTGCGCTTAGGCGCTAGCGCGCCACGTGTCGGCATGTGGACGCTTTACGCTTGAGCGCAGGTGCGCCACGTGTCGGCACGTGGGCGCTTTGCGCTTGAGCGCAGGTGCGCCACGTGTCGGCACGTGGGCGCTTTGCGCTTGAGCGCAGGGTGCTGGAGCGCAAGCGCGCCACGTGTCGGTATGTGGGCGATTTGTGCTTGCGCTGGACGCTTGAGCTCAAGCGCGCCACGTGTCGGCACGTGGGCGCTTTGCACTTGAGCGCTGGGCGCTGGAGCGCAAGCACGCCACGTGGGCGCTTTGCGCTTGAGCGCAGGGCGTTCGAGCGCCAGCGCACCACGTGTCGGCACGTGGATGCTCTGCGCTCGAGCGCTAGCCCGCCACGTGTCGGCACGTGGGCGCTTGGCGCTTGAGCGCTTGGGCGCCGGCGAGAAAAAAGGGGGCTTTTAGTCCCAGAACCAGAAGCTATGCTTCAGAAAGGAAATATTTATTATATATATATATATATATATATATATATATATATATATATATGTGGAGTTAGACTCCTAGGATGTTTTGGGGTTGATGAAAAGGGTTCTTCTTCTCCTCTAGTTGCTGGATCTTGAAGATCAAGAGATGTGGGATTTTAAAAATCTCTTCTTTTTGAGATCTGATGGTAGATCCAAGTTCCCCTTTGTGGGTTTTATGGTGAAAAACTATTTGGTTTTGAAAAAAAGAAGAGTAAAATTCGTGATTTAATTCAAAAGAAGGAAGAAGGCTTAGAACCTTCAGGGAAGGGAAAGAGGCAAAAGCCCTAGATTTTTTAGGGGAATAAAAAGTGTTTTTTTTATTCATCATCATTTTGCCTTATATAGGCTTACATATTTACATATAGCCCATTGGGCATTGCAAAAATGGCATTTTGCCTATCCCATGGCTCATATGCCATTTCATTTTTCCACATAAGCCATGGGCTTACAAAATATTGGCTTTATGCCCATTTTGCATACATTCATGTATAAAAAATTACATAAAAATTATTTATTACATGATTTTGTTGTTGGCATGAGGGAGGCTAGCCGCGGGCTCGACTTGGGCATGGGCCCGCTTGACCTGGGCTCGGGCCCACCTAGCTTGGGGGTTGACCTTGACTTTGACTCGGTCAACTGGGGTGTAAATTTTTACCCCAACAGGTGGTAAACGTCAGAACCCGGTAACTCGATAAGTCTGTTGGGGTCGAAAATTGCACCTCGGTTGACCAAGTCAAAGTCAAAGTCAACCCCAAGCCAAGTGGGCCCAAGCCCCGGGTCAAGTGGGCCAATGCCCGGGTCGAGCCCGAACATGAAGCGGCCGGCCTCCCCCCATACCAAAATAAAAATTTTGTAATAAATATTTTTGTTGTATTTCTTTCATTTTATTTTATGAATAAATGTAAGGAAATGGGCATAAAGCCAAATTTTTGTAAAGCCCATGGCTTATGTGCAAAAAGAAATAGCACATGAGCCATGAGATGGGCAAAATGTCATTTTGTGAAGCCCAAGGGGCTATATGTAAAGTGTATAGCCTATAAAGGCAAAGATAATGAAAATATCTCAAAAACTTTTTCTCTCACCCAAAAAGAATCAAGATCTGTGATCTTCTCCTTGCTCAAGGTTCTAAACCTTCTTCTTCTTTTTTGAATTAAATGAAGAGTTTTACTCTTCCTTTTCCAAAACTAAATAGTTTTTCACCACAAAACCTACAAAGGGGAACTCAGATCTTCCATTAGATCTCAAAAAAGGAAAGATTTTTAAAAATCTCATGCATCTTATTCTTCAAGATACGGCTAACAAAGGAAAAAGAAGGAGACCCTCTCCCAAAAACCCTATTTTGGGGAAGATCCAGGGCCCTGGGGAGAAGCCCCTTCCACCAGCTCCAAAATATCTTAGGAGTTCAACTCCTCAAAAATATATATACATATATATACAAAATAATAAATATTTTCTTTTTGGAGCACAGCTCCCAGTGCAGGGACCAAGTCCCTTCTGCTGCTGACGCCGAGCGCCCCCGTGCCAGGCACATGGGACGCTGGCGCACAGCGCCCGCGTCCAAGGCACGTGGTGTGCTGGCGCCCTGGGGCACAGCGCCCGCGTGTCAGGCACGTGGTGCGCTGGCGCACAGCGCCCGCGTGCCAGGCACGTGGTGCGCTGGCGCACAGCGCCCGCGCGCCTGGCACATGGGGCGCTGGCGCCCTGGAAAACAGCGCCCACGCGCCTGGCACGTAGGGCGCTGTCGCCTTCTCCCACGCATCCTTTGGATGCCCTTTCCCTTTATATATATATATATATATATATATATATATATATATATATACTGTCACGACCCAAAGTTTGGCCCGTGAATTGCACTTAACCACGTAACGTCTACAGGCGTAACACGACTAAGTATGCCGAAAACCCAGAAATCAAACCAGTAAAAGTATAGAGTGAATTAAGCAATTAATAGAACCAATTACTAAGATAACAATATACGACGCCGTAGCGAAGAAAAAGAGCAACAAGTGGGAAACATCACAGATAGAACAAACTGCATAAGTAAAGTCGGCTCACAACGAGCTCGACGCCAGAATACAAAATAATATACATCGTCCTCACAACTGGTTTCTAAGTCAATACATAAGTGGTAGATGGAGAGTACTAGATACAACAATGTACATAACTGAAAGATAACCAGATACCGCACAAAACCCACCTAACAGCAAAAGAGCTAGTACACCAACTGTAGGGGTATCTGTGTCAAAAGATGCAAGAATGCAGCCTGCCGCGACTACTCCGAAGGGCAACCTGCAAACACTGTGGCACAACGGAGGTGAGTTGCCAACTCGTGAATAGAAGATAACATATAAAGGTAATCGCGAGTATGTACGTGCTACTATACTCTAACCTATATCAATAGATAACATCTACATGATGAACTGGATGCTCAAATATGCAGCAAGTGCGGTCTAATAACATCTTCATGTGATGAGCAAGAAATGTGATGATCAGGTATAACAATGCAATCTAACAACCCTATATAGAATGAACAGGGTATACAATGATCATGTATAGTAATGCAATCTAACAACCCTATATAGAATGAACAGCGTATGCAATGATCAGGTATAGCAATGCAATCTAACAACCCTATATAGAATGAACAGCGTATGCAATGATCAGGTATAGTAATGCAATCTAACAACCCTATATAGAATGAACAGTGTATGCAATGATCAGGTATAGCAATGTGTACTATATCAGGTATAATAGGTACAGGATGAGATATCAATTACTACGTACTGAGCATGGGAAATATAACATCTACACGGAATGTCATCGTGGAAAGTATAATCGGTTCCCATCAATATACCCAAAACCCAATACTACTCAGGCGTCGTCATCCTCCTCGGTCCTCCAATCCTGTAAATCTCATATAACCGTGAGTGCCCAACATCGGCACCCAAAATATCAAGAAATACTCGTGCCAAGCATCGACACGCAAACCATCCTGTATAGGGCATCCGTCAGTCCGGATTAGCCCACGGGCTCTGTCTGCGGTATCGGCCCTCGGCCCCAGCAGTACGAGTCGTCCCGTATCCATCCATAGACTCTGGTCGGTATCCTCCGGATAACCGCCAGGTTCAACCAATCACCGGTAGGTAGTAGTCCCTCTGCCAGGCTCACCGCCTACTACACAGCGAAACCGTTCTCTTCCCGGGGTACCATACCGGGTCCACCATGTACCCGTAATCGACCTCATCCAACTCCTCTATTCGGGTTAACATATATCACTCTAGTACCTAGAAAACACATGGTGGACGCACCGAAATATCATATCAAGGAAAACCGGGTTTTTGAATAATTAACTATACTCTTTGAAATATCCACGGTTTCCCAAATCCAGAAATTTACATGGAAACAACATATCTCAATGCGTAATCTAAGCAAGTATGAAGATATCAATATATGTGTGCACTGGTATGAATATACAGTGTGCATGTGCGCAGGTATGAAGATATCAATATATGTGTGCACTGGTATGAATATACAGTGTGCATGTGCGTAGGTATGAAGATATCAATGTATGTGTGCACTGGTATGAATATACAGTGTGCATGTGCGTAGGTATGAAGATATCAATGTATGTGTGCACTGGTATGAATATACAGTGTGCATGTGCGCAGGTATGAAGATATCAATATATGTGTGCACTGGTATGAATATACAGTGTGCATGTGCGCAGGTATGAAGATATCAATGTATGTGTGCACTGGTATGAATATACAGTGTGCATGTGCGTAGGTATGAAGATATCAATGTATGTGTGCACTGGTATGAATATACAGTATGCATGTGCGCAGGTATGAAGATATCAATATATGTGTGCACTGGTATGAATATACAGTGTGCATGTGCGCAGGTATGAAGATATCAATATATGTGTGCACTGGTAAGAATATACAGTGTGCATGTGCGCAGGTATGAAGATATCAATATATGTGTGCACTGGTATGAATATACAGTGTGCATGTGCGCAGGTATGAAGATATCAATATATGTGTGCACTGGTATGAATATACAGTGTGCATATGCGCAGGTATGAAGATATCAATATATGTGTGCACTGGTATGAATATAGAGTGTGCATGTGCGCACGTATGAAGATATCAATATATGTGTGCACTGGTATGAATATAGAGTGTGCATGTGCGCAGGTATGAAGATATAGATATATATGTGCACTGGTATGAATATACAGTGTGCATGTGCGCAGGTATGAAGATATCAATATATGTGTGCACTGGTATGAATATACAGTGTGCATGTGCGCAGTACCAGTAGGGGTATGTGATGCATATGTGCCTAAATATGGATATAACATATGCTGTTATGCGGCAAATCATGACAACATCAATAGGGTAGAATCAGTATGGTATATGATTTATAGCAATCCTATAATGTGAGTGTCATGGCAATCACTAACGGTGTGAGTGTAGCATATCAATCGTGCTCGTGCGACTTGAACCGTTAGAGACAGTGCAGTGTCCTAGGCTATCATTTCTATATGCAACAATAAGGTATGCTACTACAGTTCATATGAACATCTACAACCTAATATCCTGACTCGCCCTGACGCTTAACGCCATACGGGCGATTTCCCCGTAGATGTTAAATCTACTCACTTGGTCGTGCGCTACTCGTAGCCGACCACCTGCTTCCCTTTCGTAGCGTCGCCTGACGTACCCGCCTGCGAACCTGGAATTACACAAGAATCCATATATAAGCAACTATCTCGCAAAACGTGATATCGAAGTCAAACGATATGCTCGCGTCGCGAACTAAACGCGCGGGTGTACGATACGCTAAACGTGTGCACGTGTCTAAAACTAACCCCGATATGCCGCGATACGCTGAATCATGGAACCCTCTCGCGTATCGCGCGTATCGCGCGAACCAAACGTACTAAAAATACGATATAACGTCCCAGATTCTACCCAGGCTAACAACTTACAAAACTATACATACCAATGGCCTAGAAATCACCACAGACTCCTACCCATCCAAACTTCACCCAAAAATATCCCTATCTGGCCGCAAATTGCGGCCAGAACGAATAAATTGGCGGCCTCTCTATGGGGTGGGGGTCTCGGACTCTGGTGGTGTGGTCAGGGTATATCTAGGGTGCTCCAGTTTCCTCAATTTCAACCTGAACCATTCGGGCCTATAGCAGGTCACAGAAATCCAATTTGTTCACTTAAAAACACTAAATTTGCACAATTTGAAATCCTATGGTATTTTGTCGTAATCTGGGGTCTAACTAGGTTTACATGGTCTTAATAACACCTAATTAGGCTAGGTTAACCAATACTAACATCACTAAACCATAAGTCCACACAATTCACCATTTCAAGCACAAAAACGCACTTTTTATACAAACCGAAGCTAAACTACGCATCCGTTAAACAAACAAGAAGTTGGGCTCAGATTCTATACCTTACAAGACCCTAGGTGTAAGGAGAAAGGAGGTGGAGAAGATGGGGAGTGCTGCTGCAGCTGCTGGGGCTGCCACTGTCTGCTGCCACTGCCTGCTGCTGCTGCTGCCACTGCTTGCTGCTGCTTCTGCAGCTGCTGCCTCTCTCTCTCTCTCTCAGCAGTGTGTGTGTGTATGTGATAGAGAGTTGGGAGAATGAGAAGTGAGGGTGAGAGAATGAGGCCCCAAGTCAACAACCCCCCTCTCTCTTTCTCTCTCTCTCCATTTAATGAGCATGGCTCAAGCCATGCCCATACTCCCTCTCTCATCAAGCACCAAGTCAACAAAAAAGAAAAGAAATTCAAATAATAAAACACACAAATAATAAAACCCAATTAAATCCTAAACCACTTAATACAAATAGGTTAACCCACCATGGTTGTTAATCATGGTTTTAACCCCAAATCTAAACCCTAGTTTACATGCACAAGTGTGTGTGTGCCTAGAAAAATCCTAATAAAATGTTCATTAATTAGAATAAATTATCAGAAACTTAATTTGGTAAACTTTTTACCAAAAACTATCTATTAAAATATACTTAACCCCTAAACACGACCTAAGGTGTTACATACACACACACACACACATACTCTACAACATTGTCCCCTGTTAGAAAAAAATTCTAACGGGGCGCTGCCCCGCACCCCGCAAGGGGGCTGCTCGCCCCCTTGACCCCCAGCCCGCTATCCGGGTAGCGGGACCCCCGTAAAAACTCTGCGGGGCCCCCGATATATCCAAAACCCCTTCAAAACACAACACTGCACATTGAATTCGCATGACCAGTTTAACTCATCAATCAGAGGTTCTCTCGCTCCAAATGCGAGGGGTAATTAACGACAGCTTAGTCCGCGGCTGCCGGAGATCCGGATCCCCACAATCAATAAACCCCGCCCTGCCCTAGGCAGAGGGAATCTGTAATGCGCCTGACAAGCGGCGCGTATTCCCATCTCAACGGGGTGACGAAAAACACCCTACAGAATCTGGCATGCCCGGTAGGTCTGATCTCTCCTCCCATATTTCGGGTTAAACGTTCATGCGAACTCAATCAATATACTTATCGATATTTATACTAAAATAATGCTCTTTCATGCAGGACTTCAAGCGATCAAGCCTCAACCATGTCTCCAAGGACCAGCTCAGCTCTCGACACAGCTCCCATCTCCTACACGATGAAGATGGACTCCAGGACGGTCCTTCCGGCCAGTCTCGAGAAACAGTGGGAGGAGCCGCCGCTACCATTTGGCTCTATTCTGTTCGTGCCGGCTAACGCCGTCCCTGCTCTTCAAACCCCGGTGATGGATAAACCAGCCTCAAAAGGGAAAAGGCCGAATGTCATGGTCCCTAGGGCACCTCAGCCTAAGCACAAATCCATTTCCGAACGACTCTCCATTGTTCCAGCTGCGGGCAAGGCCATCAACACCAACAAAACAACGAGGCATCTCGGGAAAGCTCCAGCGGTGCCCTCGACAACTGCTCGATCGGGTATCTTCTCTAAGCTCTCCATCAATCAACTCACGGTGGCTTCCCAGAAAATGGATGCCCGCCAAGCCCTAAAAATTGAGAAGCTAAGACAGAAAAGGCTCAGATATAGAGCCAACAAAAGGGTTAGGGCTCATGCTAGGTTGAACTTCATGGGATTCCAAGAATAGGGTCACCCCGCCAAAGATAAAGAGACGGCTGGATATATGGTCCACACTGTATACATGGTGAGCACGCGCAACAAGAGCAAGGATGGGTCCACTACATCTCAAATCCAATCTGGTGTGAATTTGGCTGCCACATTCCAAGACCAGCCTTCTCTGGAAGGTAATGAAGACCCTTCCAGTGAGGCTGATAAGCAGAGAGAGCCCTCGGTTCATGAGGAGTCGGGCTCGGAAAGCGAAGATGAGCCAACTATCCATCCTAAGACCGCAGAGCAGCAACTTCTCCAGGAGCTCCGAAAGCAGCTCAGAAACAAAGACAGGAGATGGACAAGCTCTACTCAAAGATTGACGACTTGACAAACGTCGTCTTACGGCTCACGACCCAAGTTGCCACTCAGCCGCCCAATCAAGCGCAGGGTTCTGCTCATGAACCGGGAAACGGTGCCCCGAGACAGCCGACGCCTATACCCTCAAATCCAAAGGTAGCGCACGAAAGCCAGCCGCATCCTATCTCGGGAAATGTCCTGGCTACCGATGACAGCAACCCGCTAACTCAAGATAAAATCATGGATTTGGTTGCCAACAAAGTCAAAACATTGGTAGCTGAAGCCGGAGAGCAAAAAGATGTCAGCAGCAGCGGGAGACCATATCCTGCCCGGTACGATCTTGTGGAGATTCCCACTGGCTATGTCGTCCCTAAATTTGAAAGGTTCGATGGGACGGGAAATGCGAACCGGCACATTGCCCAATTTAAAGCATCATGCGCAAATACTGGGGGCAATGATGCGCTCCTTCTCCGTCAGTTTGTTAATAGCTTGACGGATGTTGCTTTTGATTGGTATGCAAGCATACCGGATGACTCGATCATGACGTTCGCTCAAATAGAATCCATGTTCAAGCAAAGGTTCATGAGTGTCAGCGATAAAATCACCATTGCCGACCTCGTAAGGACCGAGCCAAAGAACAACGAAAGCAACATGGATTTTATAATCCGATGGCGCAATCTCTCTATCAAATGTGAACCGCCATTAGAGCAAGAACAATCCGTCGGTCTTCTTATAGAAAATCTGAACGACTGGATGAAACCTTTCCTATGCACCGCAGGCCTCAAAACATTCTAAGAGCTGACCAAGAAAGTCCAAATGTTGGAACGCTCAAAGCCCGAGTCCACTCAGAACCTCCAATTCACAAACAGACTGAGACATCGGGGGGACGACAACCGGAAAAGCGAAAGTTCCAACAGCACCGATTCTCTGAATAAGCAGAGAGCGGTCGGAGCAAAGACTAACAAATCTCGAGAGCCAACTTTGGAGGAAAGAAGAAATAAGGTCTACTCTTTCCGAAGGGACAAGGTCCACAAAATTTTCAAAGATGCTCTGAAGAATAGCCTGCGGCTACCATAACCAAAAAGGATAAGTGAAGCGAGCAGGACCGATCATCCCAATTTTTGCCCATACCACTGAGTTCTAGGGCACACTATTAAAGATTGTTGCATCTTTGTCACGCCCCGCTTCCCAGTATACGGCTAAGGGGACGCGACTGGTCCGCTACGTATTTACTGTGAAGTAAATACGCTAAGCGTATCTAAACAATATAAAGTAAATACACAAGAGACAAAAGATATGAACTGAACAACAACTTTATTTATTAACATTCTTTTGTACAATGCATGGAAAAGTAAATACATAGAATAAAGCGATCCTAAACAATGGTATAACAGAAATGAAAAAAATACTGAAATGGAAAGTGTACAATGACTGGAGCTCGGGGTCTTCACTGAACTAGTCCAAGTCTTCAGCAGTGGGCTCGATCTCTGAAGTGTCCAGATCACCTGACGACATTCAAAGAAGAAAGAAAGAGAATGTCGTCAGCGAACAAGTCGCTCGGTAAGTCCCAAGGATAAGGGAGAAATAGAATAGACAGAATAAGAAGGTATCTTTTAAAGTTGTATTATATTGTTATAATATTGTGTTAACGCTGTTATTTATAGCTTGGTACAGAAGGATACCAGTGTATAAGAGAGTGATCTCTATATGTTAGAGACCAGGGCAAACGGAATGTACAAGGAACCGTTAAGCCATGGTACAACAGTAACGGAATATAGGTTAGGTGTCTTAATCTTACTGTCTCGTGCCACTTTTAACATCTTCCGTACCAATCTACCCCTTAAACCCCGTAGTGTTTTGATTGTATTGTTGTATTGTATTGTATAGATTGTATAGTTGGATGACTGACCAAAACCATGATATCAGTAAACGGATGTAACTGTATAATCATGTAAATAGAATAACTGTAGAATCATGTAAATGGATGTATATCCATGGTTCGGTTCGGTTCAGTCAAGTTGATAGATTGAATATATGGAATAATGGATTCATGTTGAATTGTAATATTGTAAATTGTAGATTGTAGATTGTACTTGAATCATATTCAAGTCAGATTATAATGAGACTCAAAGTAAATTGAAGTCCTGATTGTTTTGATGTTATCGGCAACCGCTGCACATGGGCGGCAGGATTTGTGTCTTTTTCAAAAACGATTACCGTATTGATAACACCGTTGTTAAGTTGTCTACCCTAGATAGGCAAGCACCCACTTCTCCGGCTTCCTGAGGCTCAAGAGATTGGTCCCGCTTAAACCTATGTTTACTAGGGTCCTTAGGGTAATTTATAGAACTTGAGGGGGTTTTATATAAAAATACTTTTATAAGCTTTTCGAAATACTCCCCAAGTATTTAGTTATCGCCTTTGAAGTTATCATGAATGTAGATTTTATACATGTGGCATTTCTAGTAAGAATGACCTAATTTCCATAATATATGGTATTAACTTGTAATATTGATCTTGCATGGAATTAATGGTATTTTAATGTAAAGTGATTCTTGTGATTTTTTAAAAGAGTTGTAATATTTATATTCTTACAAAATAGATCTTTTAATGTTATATATATATATATATATATATATATATATATATATATATTTATATAAAAATAATTTAATATATATATATTATAATTCTAAAAATCTCATTTTCTTAAGATGTCGTATTTTAAATCTTTCGAGACCGAATGCTCCTTGCGGAGGTCTGAATCTCGCACTACTAAGCCCGAGAATGTGCGATAATCCGCACCATCCCGAACGGCTTCCCCAAAATGGGTTGTAGTGGCGCTTTGCAAAGATTTGTATAAATACTAAATCCTTTAGAAAACGGTTTTATTAAGTAAATGGTATTTATTTGTAAAGATGTCGATTTCCGTATTCTATGTTCTAGGGTCTCCTAATTCAACTAGACTGATCCTAACTGGTCCAAAGCGACAAGTTGTGAGATATCTCTCAAATCGTCTCTTCACCGCCAATTATGGCCAGGTAAGTACAAGTGAAGATAGGAGGGATCCGCTCACGAATCACCGTGAGACGGGCCTTTTAAAATTACCTTTCTCACTTGTCTAGCCTAGGCACCACAAAATCAGGTTTAGATAAACGACTGAATGCTCACAACCTTCCTCTGTCCTAAGGAGTGCGACAGTCCTTAATTGGTTAAGTCTAGATATTTTTTATTATTAGCTCAAAGGTTATTTATTTGTAAAGATGTGTCAATACTAATTCTTTTAGAAATGGTTTTAT
This sequence comes from Agapanthus africanus, assembly GCA_030015575.1. Classification (NCBI taxonomy): domain Eukaryota; kingdom Viridiplantae; phylum Streptophyta; class Magnoliopsida; order Asparagales; family Amaryllidaceae; genus Agapanthus; species Agapanthus africanus. The sequence goes on from CM057348.1 coordinate 63,208,390, forward strand.
TAAATTAAGGGTGTTTAAATGAAAATGTTTGTTTTCCTGTATTCTAAGTTCTCGAGGGTGTCGTGTTATGTTGCATATGAGTGTGTGAGGAGGTAGGTCATTACCTCGTGGTCTACTTAAAGGTATAGCAAGTTTAATGAAGTTAAATGTATAATTGAAACAATGTGGTTTTTAAATGAAAAATACGATAAAGTGAAATAGCCATCATTTTAAGAAATGAAACTTGATCAATTTAGTTGATTAGTGTTTAATAGTCAACATGAGAGAGTTTAAGCATAATTGTATTAACGAGAAGTGAAGTTTTATAAGAAAACCGAATCGGAAATCGGATTTGTTCCGATTCCGTCGGGTTTGTAAATCCGTATTTTAGAAAAGAAAAGAGAGGTAGAATTTGGAGACTTACAGGTTTCGATCAAAGATAAGAGGAAGGTGGATCGGGAGGAGTCGCCGGTGCGTCGTTTCGTCGCCGGGAGTTCCTACGGTCGTTGCCGGAAATTCCGCTGAAGAATTCGCCAGAGCTTCTCCCTCCGCTCAATTCAATTGCACACAAGAGTTCTTGAGAATTTTAGAGAGTTGGCTCAGAGTTTGGGGTGAGAGGATAGAGGGTAGGGGTGGTATTTATAGCGTTAGGCTAGGGTTAGAGTAGGTGAAAGGTTAAAATGAAAAATGTGATAAAATGTATTAAAAGTGGAGTAATTGGGGTTTTAAAAGAGCTCTGGAAATGGTCTGAGGCTAAAATTTTGCAGGTGTATAGGGAATATGAAAAGACACAATTTTCATGCTGGGGTCGTCGCCGGAATCGTTCGACTCGGGGGTGACTCGGCCGTGACTCAGTCGGAGGACTGAGTCGGCCGAGTCGAGGCCGAGTTGGCCGATTTCCGGACGAGTCCGGCGGCCGTAATCCCCCCGACGGTTCATCTATCCTCTGGCAATGTTACATTTTTGGGTGTATTGGGGTTTTTGTGAGATATGCACGTGTAAACTCTTGGTATTCTAAAGGTTTTAAAAAAATCAATATTAAAAATAATGTGGGGTATGGGATTTGAACTTTGGTGGCTAGGTTCAGCAATGCAAGATATTACCAATGAGCTACAAGCTCCTTCTTATAATTATGGAGTGAAATAAATACTTAAAGTGGTAACAGCAAAAGTAAATACTCCAAGTATACATTAATTTTAAAGCAAATTATTGTACACTAAAAATGGAGTTGTTACATTCTTTTAACTTGTAATTATAAAGCAAAATAACTACTTATATCTTGTGCTCAGGCTAAAATACCCCTTTATGGATTTTGAAATATTTTGTAAAAACTTGTATTGGAAATTTGGGGTTGTTATAATCTTCAAGGATTGTGTCGAGAAACAATATAAGGCGGGAGAAATATTATTGTCCCCTGGCGTGTTAACGAACAATCAAGCTGCGACCGCCAATTCCATACAAACGGAGACCGAAGTCCTTCAGGGACCTGATTCTCTCAAACATCTGCATTTCTCTGGAAAGAGCGGACCAAGGCAACAAGTTAAGAGCCAAGCGAGCAATATTGCCAACGAAGAAGCAATAGACGGGTACACAACCCATACGGTCTACATGATGGAGATCAGAGGAACAAGTCCTCCTACGCCTTATAACCATGACAATGACGCGGTTGTTGCCATCCAATATCGGCTCGATCCAAATGATGAAGAGCTCGCTCAGGCCATTAAGCCAAAGGAACCCGTTGTTCTTGCTGAATCAAGCTCAGGCGGTAAGGATAACCTCATTGTCATACCCGGAACTATAGAACAAGCATTATTCCAGTGGCTTCAAAGGCAAATTCAGGACAGGGATGAGAAGATGGCCAAGGTCCATTCCAAAGTCGACGAGCTGGCAAATGTCGCGGCGGACCTCGCGACCCAAGTCGCCCGATTGCAATTACAGCAAAATCAAATTTTGGTTCGTGAGCTAGGGATTGATATCCAGAAGCAGCCAACCGATATTCCCTCCGGCCCAAAAGCAGAACACCTTTGTGAAAAACGGCCGCGGTCAGCCTCCAGTCCCTCTGATACGTACACTGAAGGTGGTAAGCGAACAGTAGGCGATCCAAAGACTGATCGTCCTCAGGGTCCAGCATCAGTAAGGGCACCTACTATAATGGAGAGAAAGAAAAAAGTATACTCCTTCAAGAGGGATGAAGTCCGCAAAATATTCGAGGACGTCTTGGACAACGGTCTGCAACTGCCTATTCTAAAGAGGCCAGATGAAATGAACATGACCGGCAATCCCATATACTGCCCATATCATAGAATGGTGAGTCATACCATTGAAGACTGCTATGTTTTTAAAGATTGGGTGGAGAACCAATACAAACTTGGGAAAGCCTCACAGTCGTCAGATATACCGACAAGCCACAGAGCTACGGTCATCAACACAGCTCCGCCAAGATCAAAGTTCGAGGAGCTGGGATAAGCGCACCACAGACCACCAAGTTTTTAAACTGGGAATAAATGACCACCACGTCGTTAAACTAGGAACAGTCGACCTCTAAATCGTTAAACTGGGAATGTAAGAATATGTAAATAAACAAAAAAATGTGTAAATAAAAAAAATAAAAGAAAAGCCGAAATGATGGAGCAACTCGCATTAAAAATCAGTGAGTAAAATAAAGATGAAAAATAATGCCGAAATGATAGGGCAACCGCGAATAAAAAGCCGGAATGATAGGGTAATCGCGACCTTCGCGATAAGAAAAGCTAAAATGATAGAGCAATCGCGGTAAAACAAAAAAAACCTCCGATGGCGAATGATGAGTCGCTCCTGGTACCATATTCCAGTATAACGATGCAGACGCCAACCAAAATTCAATTTCCCAAAATTCTCCGGCTCTACGGTTGGTCTCCAAACTGACTACCGTATACAATCCACGGGCTCAAATAATTCTCATCATACCCATGCCCCACCTCGATCACCAGTCCAGCGGCCGGTCTCCGCCCTTGGAATTATGCTCCATTGGGAAGACCCACTCATGTATCATCACGATACATGAGGAGAACAAACCTTCGTGGGATCCTTATGACTCACGAAGGAAAAACACACTTGGGAGTCCCCACGACTCCTAAGGAGAAAGTACACCTACGAGATCCTTACGACTCGCAGGGAGAAAATGCTTTTATGGGACCCTTACGACCCATAAAATTGAAAAGCCTTAGGTGATAGGGATCTAAACCTGTCTCCTAAGCCATCGCTTCCCAATAGGCAATGGTGAATGATGAGTCGCTCCTGGTATCATATTCCAGTGCAGTGATGCAGACGCCGGCCAAAATCCAAATCCCCAAGTAGCGAATGATGAGTCGCTCCTGGTACCATATTCCAATGCAGCGATGCAGACGCCAACCAAATTCCAAATCCCATACCCCAACGACGAATGATAAGTCGCTCCTGGTACCATATTCTAGTGCAGCGATGCAGACGCCAACAAAGTCCCGAAATTTTTCCGGTCCTACGGTCTGGATCATATATCCTGCAAAACCGTATACAATCCACCGGAGTAAAACGATCCCATTCTCTCCTAAGTCCTACCGGTGAGACCACATTCAAAGTCCTACCAAAAATTAAAATAAAAAAAATAAAATAAAAATAAAATAAAAAAAACGGGTATGTCCACAAGCAAAATGGACACGGATGAAAACCCGAAAGGGCTTCGTGAGTAAAACAGCAGGACTGCTGACGAGTTTGTGAAAACCCGAAAGGGCGCAAACTCGTAAAAAAGAGATGAAATGCACTCGCAAAGTCCTCTCGACTTTGTGAGGAGGAAATTCCCGCGTGAGATCCTTACGACTCACAAAGGACCAACACACTTAGGAGTCCCCACGATCCTTAAGGAGAAAATACACCTACGAGATCCTTTCGACTCGTAGGGAGAAAATGCTTTTATGGGACCCTTACGGCCCATAAAATTGAAAAGCCTTAGGTGATAGAGATCTAAACCTGTCTCCTAAGCCACCAATTCCCAAATCCTCCCCGGGCAAATGATGAGTTGCTCCTGGCATTACTCTAGTGCAGCAATGCAGATGCCAAACAAAAACCAATTCCCAAATCCTCCCGGGAAAAATGATGAGTTGCTCCTGGCATTACTCCAGTGCAGCAATGCAGATGCCGACAGAAAACCAATCCCCAAATCCTCTCATTACAGATGATGATTCGCTCCCGGTACCATATTCCAGTGTAGCGATGCTGATGTCAAACCAAAACAAATCGAACCAACCAATTCCAACATCGACCTCTGCGTCAAACAACAGACACTCCGTGCCGGGAACACGTCGACCAGCCGACACTCCGTACCGGGGAAACGTCCAACATCGACACTCCGTCTCGGGGAAATGTCCTGTTGGATATAGTGTCCTCAGAGTCAATTATTGGATCGCAGGCACGTGATTGTAATGATTGAAGGAGGACCTATACCGGTAGGACTGTTTTACTCGAGAGGTTTGTATATTATCTGGTTTGTCTTTATCATCGTGTACATACTTTAGGTGACATTGTAGTTCACTATTACACGTTGATAGAGAATAGTATGCTACCATGGTTTGTCTTTATCATCGTGTACTGCTTTAGGTGACCTTACAGGTCACTATTACACATTGATAGAGCCCTTAGGATTCTTGCTTGACTGCCAGCAGTATGATGGCGATCATATACGTGGGAGCTGGGGTCTATAAGCACATCCTTAAAAGGTCCCTAGTCGTGGGAGTTTTCGAGACAGGGCATCAATACTCTGGAGTAGACTAGTGTATACAGTCGAGACCCCGACGAGGGGCGGTGGCCGGTCTCACAAGCCATTGGTGTCAGTTGGATCACTTAAGATGTATGCAGTTGCTCATTGGGTTATGAGTACACCGGACAGGACTCGCCGGGAACATGCTAGTTGGTATTATACCTGACGTCAGATAGCAGTTCCCTGGTGACATGTGTATAGGTTAGTTCATCGACCCGAGATCGTCATTTGTCTCGTATGAGTTCCCACTGTGCTTTGCTTACTACCCTACCATGGCTCAAAGGAGTCGTGCAAACAGGTTTTAGTTGGGTACAGTCCCGAGCCACATAGAGACAGTGAGCGGATCGGCAGAGATTTCGTCTCTCCCGGTATTGGGGGTGAGATCGCGCTGTGTCTAGGAGAGCCATTACACGAAGTCCTTGGCCAAGGCAGGAGATTTACTGGTAGGTATTCCAGTAATATCTCAGGGTGTTCTGGGCTACACTCCGACACGACTTGTACCGCTTTTGGGGGTCTGACTTTTACCAACCCCCTAGGCCCGCCATGCGATGCTCATAGACGAACGGAACGGACTGTACGGATATTGTCACTGACAGGCTCGGTAGGGTGTCAGGATGAGTTCACTCATCGACCTCCCTTTTGGTCAATACCTGGTAGCCCGTTACATACGGCTCGTACCTCTGACGTGTTAGTGGTTAAATCCACAGCCAATGTATTGACGAGTCTTTAGAGTCCCCGACAGACAGTTTTCAAGTTTCGGGCGAAACGTTGTAGAGGCCGTATGATATATGGCAGGGTTCGATCATATACGTGCAGTAGTGCACGGATCATGATCGGGCGGATCATACTAGTGGGGTTTGGTTTAAGCCGGATCCTAGTATTAGATTTGTTGGATTACTTTAGTCTCATCGCATTCGCATTCAGTCGGAATGCGGATGCAGGTATGTATATACAGGTGAGGTGTATTCTTGTGATCCGTCACGAGTTTACTTTAGTAGATGTCATTCTCTTTTTATTGTTGCAAATATTTGGATTAATGTTTGTAAATGGAAATTATGAGCTCAAAGTCATGATGGAGTGCATAAAATGTGGCATGTGCAAGGGTAGTGACTCATGGTATTATTCTTTATGCATTCTATCATTTCATGGTTGATTATTGTGTAAGATTGTGATGGAAGGAGAGAGAGGGCAGCCACACTATATTGGGGTGAGCTCTTGGATTATTTTTTCTAGCACTCACAACATTATCTCACACAAGAATAACAAAAGGCTTCATCATCTTCTTCTCTCTTCTTCTCTTGGAGCTCACTATCTCCTTACTAATGGCATCTACTAAATCCTCAAAAGACAAAGTAATGACACACATTCTCTACATCGCCTTGGACACGTCGGCTAGAGAACTTCGTGCCCGAATTGCTTTGGACGAAACGGGAGCCCGTAAAAAGACTCGAAGATGTGGTGCCCTTTCCGACGAGGAGATCGAGACCGGAGATGCCGCGAGAAGCTTGGGATGGTGGCCAAAGACTGAAGGACACGGATCGATCGGTATAGCTTTCCAACCCTTTCTCTAGTTGCTAGTTGTATGTTAATGGTTTGATCCGGTATTAAAGTCTGCGACAGCGCCGGTTTCAAGTTTAGAAAAAGTTTTCGTTTCCGCATTTTGGTCTCGGATAGACTGCCGGGGCGCTACCGTAGACTTACATGGTATCAGAGCCACGCCATTAAGCTTTACTAGCTTGCTCTAGCGTGTTTAGAATTTCGATTGGACGAAATTTCCAAAAACTGCATTTCCAATTCTGAGTTTCTGTCGAATTTTTTTTGTCGTCAAAAAAATTATTTTGAGTATTGCAGAAAATCAGGCAGGCTTTTTGAAGAAATCTGAGAAAAATTGGTTCACTGATTCCACTGTAGCAGCGCGGAACCGCGGCCGTACCCATGTTTTGGCCATGGTTCCGCCGCCGTACTGTAGCATCAGTCCACCAATTTTCCTACAGTGGTTTCTGACTTGGAAATGGGGTTTCTGGTAATTTTGGTTTTGGCCCAGATTATTTTGAGTACTAGGAATTGTACTTGGGGCCCACTTCGGAAAATTTTGTCGATCGAAAATTTTAAACATGTTAGTTGACAGTATTTACATTATATCTGCGACCGTGAATGTCATTTGATTGGTAAATATTGTCTAATTGCTATAGCTCTTTTAGACGGATTTGCGAACGTGACATTCACGTTGATGTTCTGTGTTGAGCTGTGATGTTGCGGATTTATCGTGGTGGTTAGCCTGGATGCAATGGTAGTACAGTTTGGTTGTATTTGTACATTTAATATTGCGGGGCGAGCGTCCGACATGTGGACTGCCGTCACTGCCTGTTTGTATATTATTCTTTTGGGGCACGACCGGGCTGAGGTCAATGTACCCGTTGTATATTTTACTTTCTGTACTAGGATTACCCCGCGGAGGGGTGCACGGGTAGCCGGGTTCTAGAGGGCAACGGGCCCACATCTCATGGCTTTGAGACGGGGGGGACTTCAATCTAGAATTGGCGGGATATTCTCCGCACTCGAAGGGGGTACAGGTTGACCCAAGGAGGGGTGCCCAAGTTACCGGATTCCGTGAAGTTCTGGCTGGTCCATTCACTTTGTTGAAGGGCTGCCTCGCTTCAGGTTTTGGCGGGTAACTTGCCGCGCCTGTAGGGGTTTAGGATTTCATTGCACAGGCTATCCACACGACCAGGGGAGCGTCGGGTTTCAGTAGCTGTTCTATGAAACCCGGGGATCCCAGATTATCTGTATTGTTCTGTGATACTTATTACATTTCTGTGATGTTGCATTTTATCACGCCTTGAGCGATTATTATATATTGATATATATACTAGTAGATGTTGTATCTGTTTTACACCCACGCTAGTCCAGTCCCCGCTCTGTCGTTAGTTAAGTAACTTAACGGGTGATGACGGGACCCAGTGTCGAATGCGGATGGCATATACGTACATCGTATTTTCATTCTTTATTGGTGTGATCAATTGATGGGACTGCATTGATTCGGATCAATTCAAACTAAACAAACCTATTCTGATGTTGTTAGAACATTTTTCAAAAAGTTGTTATTGCAAGGACGTTCTCTTTTGTTTTGCACAGTGGTATTCGGTTATGAATATCCAGCAGCTCAGTCGACGAGGCAAGGGCCGAGATCTTTTCACCGGGAGTGGCCCCTTGGATAGAAGTTTGCGTCAGGGTAATAACTTCACTATAGCCGATTACTTTTTGCTTTGCATCATGGTATTCAGTTGGAATATCCTGCACCTCATTCTACAGGGAAAGAGCCGAGATCCCTTCACCGGGAGTGACCTCTTTAGCAAAGGTTTTCGCCACTATATTTTTATAAAAAGCTATCCGGTTCGTTCAACGATATCAAGTTCATTACGTTAAAGGTTTTTCGCCAAAAACCATTCGTAGTCCTCCGTCATTTCAGACGGGTAGCACTTAGTATTCATGCTATGTTTGTTGACCTTCGTCAAGGCATAGTGAATGGTAGCTATTTGTTACTTTTCTGTTGTATAGATAGATGCGTTGGTTTGGGACAGTCGTACTGCCTTGTTGGCCAAAGTCAAGGATAGGTACGGGTGGGTTCAAATTAACCTGGACAATGACAGGTAGAACTTGACATGTGACTTATGATTTGTTGACCTTCGTCAAGGTCATAAGAGCATGGGGTAAAAATCACATCGGGAGTTTCTAAAGAAACTGAAACTTTCTAGATATGCGCATACCTTTTGGAGTGTGATAACGTGAGTGGATTCCATCACGTTATCATGCGATCATAGTTGGTTCCCGATTCCCACTGATGAGTTGGTTTACTCCTCGGGTGATCCCGACTAATTCTTCTTTCAGGTTTGGAGGAGAATTTAAGGTTACAGTGGGAGGTTTCCTGATTAGATAAAGTGATAACCATTCTGATCTAGGTTAGAGTGCACGCAGAGTGTTTCTTTTCTCTCTCTCTTTGGCGGCGACCATGACCCGACCCTTGACTATGACTCAGTGACCAAGATTAACCGAACCTTCTTAAAACACTGGCTTTTGGATTGTCTGAGTTGCATAACTCATTGCCACTCCTATTTTTACCCTTTTCTCCAGAACACCCTGTATTACTATGAACATCCACTTCCATTGGATAAAACCATCGTATGGTTATATACGAACTCGAAGAAACTTGTTCCAGATTCGAGGATGGTTTCCGGTTCTGGAGAAAATGAATAGGACTATTCAGTTGTCTTTTCCTTTTACCTTCTCTCAAGTTGCGAGTGTTCCATGGATTAGGACGGTACACCTATTACGCAAATTGGATAGTCTTCTTCCAAACCATAGGCAGGTGCCGAACGGTAGGGAATAAAGAAAACCAATTAGCCGAACGATGGTGTACAGAAGGTATTAAGTAAAGACAAATAAAGGGATTAGTAAGAGGGCAAAGTAAATTGCGACTGTTATTCACGACCAAACCAAGTATTTCATCGCCACTCCTACTTCACCTTTGCATTTCTCTGGGACACTCCGTATCACTACGAAGATCCACATTTATCTGGTTACTCCATCGTATGGTTATATACGAACTCGAAGGAACTTGTTCCAGTTCGGGGATGGATTCTGGTTCAGGAGAAATAGGAATAAAGTTTATTCAGTTGTCTTTAATTTTCACCTTCTCTCAGGTTGTGAGTGCTCCTAAGATTAGGACAGTACACCTATTACGCTTATTGGATAGTCTTCTTCCAAACCATAGGCTGGTGCCGAACGGTAGGGAAGGAAGAAAAAACCATTTGGCTTAAAGGGGTGTACAGAAGGTAATGACTAAAGACATATAAAGGGATTTGGAGAGATGGCAAAGAAATATACGGTTACAATTGTGAATCTGGATAGTGGAAGAGGCATTACTAGGAATACCCGGATACCCCTACGAAACATTTTCATGTTTCAGTTTCACTGTGTATTGTTAATAGAAAACTGATTTTCCAATTAGACACTTGCTCCAGGGTATGTATTTACCAGGTATGATTCTCACATCTGTATGGTTTTACAGATGATGAGTGGGAGTAAGTTATTGGGAATTGGGTGATCATCCTCATTATATCGGGATTCGTTGTAATTGGTGATATTTGAGGAAATCACCTGGGTTGTTTGCCGGACGGCAAATATTTGGTTTTGAATATCCGTTGTAATACACCAATTTCAAATTGATATATCTGTACGTTTATTTTTATAAAGTGAGATATAACTTTTTGAAATTATGTCTATGACATTTACCTATATCAGTCGATGGTTAGGTAAGGAGCATTAAAACAACGGTGTAATTCTTCTTAACCATAAGTACGGTTTTCAACCTACGACACACAGCGAATGAGTTATTAAACTCAAAGGACTTATACAGAGTATTGTATGTTGTCCAGTGTCCATTAGGACAGAGGGGTTGGCACTCGTACTATATTCTGTTTACTCGTGACTTCTTTAGTTCTTAGACATGTATTTCGTAGAAACACAAGGTCCAAGTTTTGAGAAGTTATAGGTATAAGAGTAAAGTAGAGAACCAGATGTTGCAAGTATCGGGATTCTTCAAGGTGATCGAAGATGTAGATACATGTGTATGGTATTCAGTTGATAGTAATGATTTTGAGAAACTTGTTTCTCTTTCAGGTTACTCATATCTGGATGCATTCCTAAGTTGAGTAACGCTGATCGGCCTCCTTCCATTTAGTTGACATGCACTGGAAACAGCTGCATGATTTGAATCTGGTTCCAATTAAATCAGTGCCTCTGCTTCTATATTGGATATAGAATAGTTCATATCTTAACATTGTTAAGGTACGGGGAGTTGTCCGGCTTATGCTTAAAACCAGACTCTAGATAACTGAAGGCACGTTTCTGTAATGGCTGTTTGTGGGTTGATCCAGGCTATGACGAGGGTTAACTTTCTACCATCTGGAAGATGAATAGTGATATTGTTCTTGATTCGCCACAATTTTAATAAAAATGGATTTTTTCAGAAAACAGTAGTGAGAGTATGGTAGAACTAGAAGTGATTCCAGAACTGCAAACGATTACTGAAAATTTGATAAGAACCTAAAGATTCAATCTGGATTGACATTCCATTGGCCACTCCGCAGACCTGGTGGGTAACCTCAGGCACCCGAGAGGTACTCCGGTAGCCTCAAGGACGGTGACAGGAAGGTTCTTGTTTACCCAGACTTGCCATTGCTGTTGTTCCAGACTGTGAGACCCGGCAGGAGGATGAGTATAGCGTCGTTCTAAATTAGCTTTAGAAGTATACGTGTATATGACTCTGCCAGAGGGTTGTCATAGTCAGTGGGAGCAGCGGTAGCATTGGTGGACAAGTAGGTTATGTCTATTTATGGACTAAAGCAGATATAGTGGAGATAGATCATCTATTTCTGATGTGACGGTCATAGGTTTGACTTCATCAGAATAGGGGATGGATCTGTTAAAAAGATAGTAGGGTGTGATGTCCTGGTATTTGGATAACATACACAGAGTAGGAAGTGCAATTCCTATACTACGATCGGTTGTATTTTGGTTGTTACACAGTGTTTTCTCCACATAGGATATAGATATAATATTGGACATTCTGGTTACTAGATCTATGGTTTTGGATCTAGATTTGGGTAGTTTCCCAATCTGGGTACTTAGACAGCATTCTAAAGGTGTTTTAGAATGGATGACTCCTGGCACGGTACTGTACCTGCAGGTGATGGAGTCACCCTCTCTAAAGGTGTCTTACAGACTAAAGGGGAGAGGGATGTGCATGATTGGCAGATCACTTGCTTAGACAATTGAGTTGATCATGAGATGTCAAGTACCACACTAGACGTTGTTTTTTGCACTAGATGCAATAAGTTGATATTAATCCTATCCTGGAGAAACGTTCGGAAGTAGTTTTAGAACATAAGTGGATGTTCTAGGGAAATGATAACGGCAGCCTCCTTCGGGAGACGGTTATCATTCCAGGCTTCCAAGGTGACCTGGATGACAGAGTGATTGTCAGAGTTATAGTTTTTTCTCTGACAAGGGGCAGTTGTTTGGACAGGCGGTTCAAGCGGATACTGAGGGAGGCATGGCGCAGGATACTGATTAAATTCAGTTGACGATACAGTCTAAGAAGTTTGGATTTGGAGTTCATTTATGAACTAGGTCCCATCAGACATCCAAACATATTCTAAGACAGGTATTGCTCATTTCGGGAGATGGCTTTCTCTGCGAACTTGAGATAAAGAGAGACATAGAAAGAAATATCAAAGCGGATCCACTCACCGAGGCTATTCCTCGAACGCAATAGTCTCGCAAACGGGCTTTGTGAGACTGATTAGTAGAGGAGTTGGGTGTTCGGTATTACATAGGCTGTGAATATACGACACCGCAATAATTAGCATTGAGTGCAAGTGGGGGATTGTTAGATATAGTGCCTTCAGAATCAATTATTAGACCGCAGGCATGTGATTGCAATGATTGAGGGATGACCTATACCGGTAGGACAGTCTTACTCGAGAGGTTTGTATACTATCTGGTTTGTCTTTATCATCGTGTACATGCTTTAGGTGACATTGTAGTTCACTATTACACGTTGATAGAGAATAGTATGCTACCATGGTTTGTCTTTATCATCGTGTACTGCTTTAGGTGACCTTACAGGTCACTATTACACGTTGATAGAGCCCTTAGGATTCTTGCTTGACTGCCAGCAGTATGATGGCGATCATATACGTGGGAGTTGAGGTCTATAAGCACATCCTTAAAAGGTCCCTAGTCGTGGGAGTTTTCGAGACAGGGCATCGATACTCCGGAGTAGACTAGTGTATACAGTCGAAACCCCGACGAGGGGCGGTGGCCGGTCTCACAAGCCATTGGTGTCAGTTGGATCACCTAAGATGTATACAGGTGCTCATTGGGTTATGAGTACACCGGACATGACTCGCCGGGAACATGCTAGTTGGCATTATACCTAACGTCAGATAGCAGTTCCCTGGTGACATGTGTATGGGTTAGTTCATCAACCTGAGATCGTCATTTGTCTCGTGTGAGTTCTCACTGTGCTTTGATTACTACCCTACCACGGCTCAAAAGAGTCGTGCAAACAGGTTTTAGTTGGGTACAGTCCCGAGCCACATGGAGGCAGTGAGCGGATTGGCAGGGGTTTCGTCTCTCCCGGTATTGGGGGTGAGATCGCGCTGTGTCTAGGAGAGCCATTACATGAATTCCTTAGCCAAGACAGGAGATTTACTGGTAGGTATTCCAGTAATATCTCAAGGTGTTCTGGGCTACACTCCGACACGACTTGTACCGCTTTTGGGGGTCTGACTTTTACCAACCCTCTATGCCCGCCATGCGATGCTCATAGACGAACGGACCAGACTGTACGGATATTGTCACTGACAGGCTCAGTAAGGTGTCAGGATGAGTTCGCTCATCGACCTCCCTTTTGGCCAATACCTGGTAGCCCGTTACGTACGGCTAGTACCTCTGACGTGCTAGTGGTTAAATCCACAGCCAATGTATTGACGGGTCTTTAGAGTCCCCCACGGACAGTTTTTAAGTTTCGGGCGAAACGTTGTAGAGGCCGTATGATATATGGCAGGGTTCGATCATATACGTGCGGTAGTGCACGGATCATGATCGGGCGGATCATACTAGTGGGCTTTGGTTTAAGCCGGATCCTGGTATTAGATTTATTGGATTACTTTAGTTTCATCGCATTCGCATTCAGTCGAAATGCGGATGCAGGTATGTATATACAGGTGAGGGGTATTCTTGTGATCTGTCACGAGTTTACTTTAGTAGATGTCATTCTCTTTTTTTTGTTGCAAACATTTGGATTAATGTTTGTAAATGGAAATCGTGAGCTCAAAGTCATGATGGAGTGCATTAAATGTGGCATGTGCAAGGGTAGTGACTCATGGTATTATTCTTTGTGCATGCTATCATTTCATGGTTGATTATTGTGTGAGATTGTGATGGGAGGAGAGAGAGGGCAGCCACACTATATTGGGGTGAGCTCTTGAATTATTTTTTCTAGCACTCACAACATTATCTCACACAAGAATAAAAAAGGCTTCATCATCTTCTTCTCTCTTCTTCTCTCTTCTTCTCTTGGAGATCACTATCTCCTCACTAATGGCATCTACTAAATCCTCAAAAGATAAAGTAATGACACCCATTCTCTACATGGCCTTGGACACGTCGGCTAGCGAACTTCGTGCCCGAGTTGCTTCAGACGAAGCAGGAGCCCGTAAAAAGACTCGAAGATGTGGTGCCCTTTCCGACGAGGAGATCGAGACCGGAGATGCCGTGAGGAGCTTGGGATGGTGGCCAAAGACCGAAGGACACGGATTGATCGGTATAGCTTTCCAACCCTTTCTCTAGTTGCTAGTTGTAAGTTAATGGTTCGATCCGGGATTAAAGTCTGCGATAGCGCCGGTTTCAAGTTTAGGAAAAGTTTTCATTTCCGCATTTTGGCCTCGGATAGACGGCCGGGGCGCTACCGTAGACTTACACGTCCAACACAGACACTCCATGCCGGGGAAACGTTGACCAGTGACACTCCGTCTCGGGGAAACGTCCAACACAGACACTCCATGCCGGGGAAACGTCACAAACAGACACTCCGTGCCGGGGAAACGTAACAAACAGACACTCCGCCTCGGGGAAACGTCACATACAGACACTCCGTGCCGGAGACACGTCGAGCAGCCGACACTCCGTACCGGGGAAACGTCCAACAATGACACTCCATCTCGGGGAAACGTCCAACACAGACACTCCATGCCGGGGAAACGTCGACCATCGACACTCCGTCTCGGGGAAACGTCCAACAGTGACACTCCGTCTCGGGGAAACGTCCAACACAGACACTCTATGCCGGGGAAACGTTGACTAGCGACACTCCGTCTCGGGGAAACGTCCAACACAGACACTCCATGCCGGGGAAACGTCACAAACAGACACTCCGTACCGGGGAAACGTCCAACAGCGACACTCCGTCTCGGGGAAACGTCTAACACAGACACTCCATGCAGGGGAAACGTCCAACAGCGACATTCCATCTCGGGGAAACGTCCAACACAGACACTCCATGCCGGGGAAACGTCGACAAGCGACACTCCGTCTCGGGGAAACGTCCAACACAGACACTCCATGCCGGGGAAACGTCACAAACAGACACTCCGTGCCGAGGAAACGTCGCAAATAGACACTCCGTCTCGGGGAAACGTCACATGCAGACACTCCGTGCCGGGGACACGTCGACCAGCCGACACTCCGTACCTGGGAAACGTCCAACAGCGACACTCCGTCTCGGGGAAACGTCCAACACAGACACTCCATGCCGGGGAAACGTCGACCAGCGACACTCCGTCTGTAACACCTTAGATTTCGGTTAGTGTTCGTTTAGTCGTTAATGCGGGTTTACTGTAAAAAGTTTACCAATTCGGGTTCCTCACATTTTATAACATTTAATTAATAATTTATTATTATTTGTTATAAGCATGCTCGCATGTGTGCACGTAAATGTAGGTTTGTTTGTGCTAATTTTGTTCTTTGCAACCTTGACACTTAATCTAACCTTTGCTTAACCCTAATTCCTAGATCTTTTGTAAGAAGGGGAGATATTTGTTTGGATGAGTGAGGAGGTGGCAAGGTGTGTATGAATGCATTAATGGAGGAATTAATGCATATGATACACTCACTCTCACCTCACCCTACACTCACCTCCCTCTCTCTTCATCATTCCCTCTCTATCTTTTTCTCTAACTCTTTTATTCTTTCATCCGTCATTCTAAACTGAACACACTCTCTCTTTTCTTCACAAAATCCTTCACAAATCCACAGATCTTCACAAACTTCATCAAAATCTTGCCTTTTCTTGGATATTGCCTCTTGGATGCCGTTGAGCATACAAAGCTTGGATCTGTGTGTTCTTTTGGCTAGGTAATTATCTCTATCTCTTCTTTATTTAGTTTTTGTGCTTTGTAGCTAGTTAGTTTCAGTTTAGATAGTGTAAAGTGTAGTTTGATGCATAATATCGTATTTTTTAGTGCCTATATGTGATATTTGGGATCTGCTGTGACCCGGAAAGTATACTAGAAAACCAAACAAAGTTGTTGTGTTGTACCAGTGAACCTAAGACCCCACCTGAGACACGAGACCCATCCCATCTGCCAGGGCCGGCGACGTCTGAAGAGGATTCCGGCGAGATTGGCCGTGGGTAGGAGTTTGGGTTTGGGTTTTTCTGGGTAGGTGTCTGCTGTATTTTTGGTGTTTTTGGTCTTGTTTGTTTGTTTAGTTTTCTCCGTATGCAAAACCTGGGATCACTTAGGTAGGTTGTAGCGTTTTGTGTTCGCGCGATACGTTATACGACACGTATCGTGCACTTTGGGTGGTTTTGCTCTTTAGTTGTTTTCGTCGTGTCGCTACGTACGTTAGCCACAATATGAACACTTGAGAGTATATTTTGTGTTGTTGTGTCGGTCTAGTGCAGTGTGTATGTGTTTTAGGATTATTATTAATTTACACTTGCCTTATTGTCTTAATGTTGCAGGTTCACAGGCGGGGACTACGGACACTGCTACAAAAGGAAAACAGGTGGTTGGCTACACTTAGCCAGGAGTGTTGGTGAGTAGATTTAATATCTACAGGGGAATTGCCCGCATGGCGTTATGCGTCTGGGCTAGAGATGTTAATTTTGTCGCATATTCTATGTCATGTTTAGAATTGTGCATTCACCCTACTGCTCAGTTATTGTTGTGCTTGGACTAGTATCCTTAGGACACGGCACATGTTATTGACGATTCATGTTGCACGAGCACTGATTGTATGCTACACACACCGTCAATAATTGCCATGTCACGCACAACCCATATATAGAAATGCTATTGTTTGGTTAGGAACATTGAGACAATGATTCATATTTCTTATCACATATGACATTTAGCATACCTGTATATCCGCATGCTTACACATATGCCTTCACATACTTACGTGTTAGATACCTGTATACCTATAGAGTATCGTACCATTAGTGATAGGTACATATACACTTTATGTCATAGCTACAGGTATACTTTGCACACATACTTCACTTATACCCAGTGGTATACTACATCATTGTTTATAGATAGATACATATATCTTGCTATACCTTTATGTTTTCGCATATATCAGTTATAGCTACATGTTTACCTTTACTTGATATTATTTAGAATTAGAGAAATTAGGAACCACATGATTTTTATATTAACTTGTTGCAGTTAATTAGCGGCTTTTCCTTTAAACGCTTACATTACAGTTTTATGTTGCGTATACTTTATTCATGGATTTTCGCATTGAGATATGGATTTTTCATGATATTTTCTGGATTTGGGGACCGTGGGAGTTCATGAAATTATGCATTATTTGAAAAACCCGGTTTCCCTTCATATGATATTTCAGCATCCACCATGAGATTTATCGGTTCTGATTATATACTTCATACGAGGAGTGGTGCCGTATGAGGGTACATGGTGGGGCCCGGTACGGTTCCCCTCGGCAAGATGATCGATGGTCCATGCCGATTGAGCCTGGAAGGTGGGCAAGTACCTACCGGTGCATTACCAATGACTCGGCGGTTATCATGTGGATACCGACGAGAGTCATGTACGTATAGATACGTCGAGAGGCGAGGGTCAGAGCTAGACACTCGTGCTTTCGGGATAGCGTATGATACATACCTATCAGGGTGCCAGTCATGGTGACAGCACCTGATAGATCATCATTTCTGTGTCGATGCTTGACACATTGGTTTCATGATATTTCTTTTTATTCCTTTGTATATATAATAGGGGATTAGGCCGCTGTTATATATGCCCTTACACCAATATTAGTGGATTGGGACGCTAATATATGTGTATTGACATTAATTATATACATCATCATATTTATTCATGCAAATATACCTAAAATGTAAAGGACTCATTGACATTGGATTTAGGACATTTGAGAATTTATTTGATATTGATTACATGATATATATGAGATTGCTGATTTTGTACACTCGGGATATGTGAGATCTAGTTGATATTGTACATTCGGGGTATATGAGATACACTTGATATTGTACATACGAGATATGTGAGATCTACTTGATGTTGTACATTAAGGATATGTGAGACTTACTTGATATGATAGCCAAATTGGGGGCTGATTTGAGAATATTGGGATTTGGATTGTCTTGTTGGATTGTGATCCTATCACGATGTCAGGATTCCGTGGGAATGACATATTTCATTCCATACTCCACATTTATTGTTTATGCACTGTTTCATGTATTAGTAGTACCTGTTAGTGTACCTTTCGTGACTGTTGCATTTACATACCTTTATTATATGCACTGCTTTATGTGTTAGTTGTACCTGTTATTGTACCTTTCATGACTGTTGCATATATACATCTTCATATCATTATTGCATGATTATTGCATACTGATCGTCATATTATTGTTTCATATATTAATTGTACCTGCTAGTGTACTTTTCATGATTTTTGCATTTCATATAACCATTCATTGATATTAAGTGCTTATGTTAGATTCGCGTTGTACGTGCATACTCGCGATTACCTGCATATGTTATTTACTATTCATGAGTTGGCAACTCACCCCGTTGTGCCACAGTTGTTTTGCAGGGTGTTCCCCAGAGTATTCGAGGCAGGCTATTATCACTAATCTTATCATCTTTTGCTACGGATACCGCATCAGCTCACAGTGTGCAGCTTGCTTAGGTGGGTTTATGGTTATTCGTTGTATTGTATATTCGTTGTATCCTTGTACTCTCCATCTACTACTTTCATGTTTGACTTAGAAACTTGTGTGAGGATGATATTGTATATTATTTGTGACTTGTTTGTCTTTTATACAGTTTTCTTTCTATCGTCTTCTATTTCTTCGCTACGGCGTCGTATATTTATTGTGGTGGTTGTTTTCCGCCTTTGGGCATGTATTTGCTCCCGTTTGGGGATGTTTTACTTATATTTATGTTGTACCCATTTTTGGGGCTGGTTTTTACAAAGGAGGTGCTGCCAAAATTTTAAGAACTAAAAGTGAGACTTTAAAGAATTTGGGTTGTGATTTCAAAGTTTTTGAAAATACCATTATCACTTTCTTATTATTTTTGATGGTTTAGATTTCTGGATTTTGGCTTTCTTTTACTGCGTTACGCCTGTAGACGTTGCGTAGTATTAGGGCCGTCACGTGCCAAATTCGGGTCGTGACACCGTCTCGGGGAAACGTCCAACACAGGCACTCCATGCCGGGGAGACGTCACAAAAAGACACTCCGTGCCGGGGAAACGTCACATACAGACACTCTGTCTCGGGGAAACGTCCAACACAGACACCCCATGCCGGGGAAACGTCGACCAGCGACACTCCGTCTCGGGGAAACGTCCAACACAGACACTCCATGCCAGGGAAACGTCACAAACAGACACTCCGCCTCGGGGAAACGTCACATACAAACACTCCATGCCGGGGAAACGTCGACCAGCGACACTCCGTCTCGGGGAAACGTCCAACAGCGACACTCCGTGCCGGGGAAACGTCAGCCAGCGGACACTCCGTAACGGGAAAACGTCAAGCAGACACTCCGTACCAGGGACACGTCAGCCAGCGACACTCCGTGCCGGGGGCACGTTGACCAAATCACTCCGGGTCAGGGAAACGTCTACCACGGACACTCTGCCTCAGAGATGTGTTAAGCGTCGACCGTCCATGTCGTAAAAAGGGCAGTGCAGGCTTCCTACAAATTGGGAACCGAATCACTCCGGGCCAGGGAAACGTCTACCATGGACACTCCGTCTCGGAGACGCGTCAAGCGTCGACCGTCCATGTCGTAAAAAGGGCAGTGCAGGCTTCCTAGAAAGCGGGAACCAAATCACTCCGGACCAGGGAAATGTATACCACGGACATTCCGCCTCGAAGAACGCGTCAAGAGTCGACCGTCCATGTCGTAAAAAGGGCAGTGCATCCTAAAAAGTGGAAACCAAAGCAAGTCGCCTCCACGCGAAAGAAGATCCATCAATTTCATGCACACAACCCACATATGTGGTGTGCATTTATTGATGGGGGGGATTTTGTTGGGGTCGAAAATTGCACCCCAGTTGACCAATTCAAAGTCAACCCCAAGCCAAGTGGACCCAAGCCCCGGGTCAAGTGGGCCAATGCCCGGGTCGAGCCCGAACATGAAGCGGCCGGCCTCCCCCCATGCCAAAATAAAAATCTTGTTGTATTTCTTTCATTTTATTTTATGAATAAATGTAAGGAAATGGACATAAAGCCAATTTTTTTTAAAGCCCATAGCTTATGTGCAAAAAGAAATGACACATGAGCCATGGGATGGGCAAAATACCATTTTGTGAAGCCCAAGAGGTTATATGTAAAGTGTATAGCCTATAAAGGCAAAGATAATGAAAATATCTCAAAAACTTTTTCTCTCTCCCAAAAAGAATCAAGATCTGTGATCTTCTCCTTCCTCAAGGTTCTAAACCTTCTTAATTTTTTTGAATTAAATCAAGAGTTTTACTCTTCCTTTTCCAAAACTAAATAGTTTTTCACCACAAAACCCATAAAGGGGAACTCAGATCTTCCATTAGATCTCAAAAAAGGAGAGATTTTTAAGAATCTCATACTTCTTGTTCTTCAAGATCCGGCCAACAGAGGAGAAAGAAGGAGACCCGCTCCCAAGAACCCTATTTTGGGGAAGATCCAGGGCTCGGGGGAGAAGCCCCTTCCACCAGCTCCAAAATATCTTAGGAGTTCAACTCCTCAAATATATATATATACACATATATATACAAAATAATAAATATTTTCTTTTTGAAGCACAGCTCCCAGTGCAGGGACCAAATCCCTTTTGCTGCTGACGCCTAGGCACATGGGGCGCCGGTGCCCGCGTGCCAGGCACGTGGTGCGCCGGCGCCCTGGCGCACAGCGCCCGCGTGCCTGGCACGAGGGGCGCTGGCGCCTTCTCCCACGCATCTTGTGGATGCCATTTCCCTTTATACACACACACACACACACACACACACACACATATACTCTACAACACTGTCCCCTGTTAGAAAAAATTTCTAACGGGGCGCTGCCCTGCACCCCGCAAGGGGGCTGCTAGCCCCTTTGACCCCCAACCCGCTATCCGGGTAGCAGGACCCCCATAAAAACTCTACGGGGCCCCCGATATATCCAAAACCCCTTCAAAATACAACACTGCACATTGAGTTCGCATGACCAGTTTAACCCGTCAATCGGAGGTTCCCTCGCTCCAAATGCGAGGGGTAATTAACGGCAGCTTAGTTCGCAGCTACCGGAGATTCGGATCCCCGCAATCAATAAACCCCGCCCTGCCCTAGGCAGGGGGGATCTGTAATGCTCCTGACAAGCGCGCGCGTATTCCCATCTCAATGGGATGACGAAAAACACCCTACAAAGTCGTGCCGATGTGAGGCTCATAATGGGTCGAGAAACTACTGATAACACTTACCAGTATATCTCTGAAGCAGCCCTGGGCAGGGACTTCCTGTTATAGCCAATCGAGCACAGCGCAACATCAACCCGCAATACCGGGAGAGACGAAACCCTCCTATCGCTCATTGCGTCCATGTGATTCGGGACTGTACCCGAAAGCCACCGTTTTGCACGTTCTCTTAGACGTGGTAAGGTGGAAATCAAAGCACGGTGGGAATCACACAAGACTCTATGACGATCTCGAGTCTACAGACTAACCTGTACTAGTGTCACCGGAGAACTGCCATCTGACGATGGGTATAATACCATCTAGGAGTTCTCGGCGAGTCCGTTCAGTGTACCCAGTCTCCACTGAGCACCCGTATACCATCTCTGATGTCAAACACCGATGGATATAGGATCATCTATCGCCCATCTACATGGGTCGAGAAGCTACACGCTATTCTACTCTGGTATATCGATGCTCTGTCTCGATACACCTACGACTAGGAACATTTGAAGGATGTACTTATCGACTACTCTGTCTCCATTATTATGATCTGCATCATAATCATGGTAGTCAAGTACTCATCCTAAAGGCTTTATCAACATGTAACATAGAGGCAATCAGTGTACATGTTAAGATAAAGAGCAACCAGATAGCATACTATCATGTCGAGTAAGAAAGTCCTCCCTATATATGTCCAAGCATCCACTACAATATATATCGTATGTACAATAATGGCCTCTAGGGCATACATATAACTAACACAAAGTATGGACTTTGGACATTGCACCAAAAGGGGTAAAACCCGTAGGCTGCAAATGGATCTTCAAAAAGAAAATTGGTGTAAATGGACAGGTTGAAACATATAAGACTAGACTTGTTGCAAAAGGTTTTCGTCAAAGACCTGGTTTGGACTGTGATGAAACCTTTTCTCCAGTGGCTATGCTCAAATCCATTCGGATCCTTCTTGCCATTGCTGTCTTCCATGATTATGAAATTTGGCAGATGGACGTAAAGACCGCTTTTCTGAATGGAAATTTGGAAGAGAGTGTTTATATGGATCAGCCGGAGGGTTTCATAGAGAGTGGGAGCAGCGGAAGAGTGTGCAAATTGCTTAAATTCATTTATGGATTAAAACAGGTATCGCGGAGTTAGAACATCTGTTTTGATGAGACGGTCAAGAAATTCGACTTTATCAGAAATCCAAATGAACCATGCATTTATAGTAAAATTGTAGTGAGAACTGTGGTATTCCTCGTCTTGTACATGGATGACATTCTCCTTAAAGGAAATGACATTCCTATGCTACATTCAGTCAAACGATTCTTGTCACAAAGGTTCTCCATGAAGGACCTGGGTGATGCCTCCTGCATTCTGGGGATCCAGATCTATCGTGATAGATCTAAAAGGATATTGGAACTTTCACAGTCAAGGTATATCGACACCATACTGAAAAGATTTAGTATGGAAGATTCAAAGCGCGGTAATCTACCGAGTTATTACGGAATCACCCTCTCCAAAAACATATCTCCCAAGACCGATTTGGAAAGAAATCGCATGACTATTATACCCTAAGCTTCTGCGGCAGGCTCTATAATGTATGCGATGCTGTGTACCAGACCAGATGTAGCTTACGTACTGAGCGTTGTAAGCAAGTATCAGTCAAACCCAGGGGAGAGGCACCGGACAGCAGTAAAGAACATTCTCAAGTACCTGAGAAGAACTAAGGAGATGTTCTTGGGGTACGGCAGTGAAGACCTCCAGATCGAGGCCTTTGCTGACTCCAGTATCCAGAGTGACAAGCATGACTCCAGGTCCATATCGGGTTATGTCATTACCCTCAATGGAGGGGCAGTCTGTTGGAAGAGCTCCAAGCAGGACACCGTTGTTGACTCGACGATGGAAGTGGAGTATATCGCTGCATGTGATGCCGCGAAGGAAGCAGTCTGGATGGAGAAGTTCATTACAGAATTTCAGATGGTTCCGTCCATTGTTGGTCCAATACCTCTGTATTGTGACAACAGCGGAACTATAGCTTTAGCAAAGGAACCAAGGTCTCATCAGAAGTCCAGACATATCTTGAGGCGATACCACCTGATCAGGGAGATCGTTGATCGCCGAGAGATCGAGGTGCAGATAGTAGAGACAGAAAACAACACTGTAGATCCACTCATAAACGCCATCCCTCAGACATAGTCCGAGAGGTTAATCAAGTTGATAGGTCTGCGATATGCCAATACATGACCTTAGTGCAAGTGGGAGATTGTTAGTGATATATGCCCTAGAGGTCATTACTGTATCGTACTGGATTGTATATTACATTTTGGAAGCTTGGGATATTTAGATATAATAACAGTCTTGCTCAAAATGGTGGTATGTTACTTAGTTTGATTCTACCTCAATATGTGTATATGTTTCTTTTAGCATATTGCTAATACATATTGGTAGAGCCCTTAGGATATTTGCTTGACTACCAGCGTTGTGATGGCAGTCACACCAGTGGGAGCTGTGTAGTCTATAAGCACATCCTTATAAAGGTCCCTAGTCGTAGGATTATCGAGACGGGACATCGATACTCCAGAGTAGACTGGTGTATACGCTTCTCATCCCATCAGGGGAGATAGTATGTCCCACAGCCATTGGTATGTCGTACCGGAGATAGTATACAAGTGCTCATTGGGTTATGAGTTACACTGGATGGACTCGATAGGAACTGTTGGTTGGTATTATACCTATCATCAGGCAACAGTTCCCGGGTGACATGAGTACAGGTTGGTCCGTTGACTTGACATCACTATTC
Source organism: Agapanthus africanus (assembly GCA_030015575.1). Classification (NCBI taxonomy): domain Eukaryota; kingdom Viridiplantae; phylum Streptophyta; class Magnoliopsida; order Asparagales; family Amaryllidaceae; genus Agapanthus; species Agapanthus africanus. The sequence continues at coordinate 63,232,471 of CM057348.1, forward strand.
GTCTCGAGTGTGTTCCCACTGTACTTAGATTACTACCCTACCACGGCTCAAAGGATTCGTACAAACAGGTAGTAGTTGGGTGCAGTCTCGAAGCACTTGGAGCCAGTAATCGTTAGATAGGATTTGTCTTTCCCGGTATTGGGGGTTGATATCGCGCTGTGCTCAGAAAGCCATTACACAAAGTCCCTGTCCAGGGCAAGCGAGATTTACTGGTAGGTACTCCAGTAGTTTCTCAGGGTGTATTGGGCACTACCCCGGCACGACTTATTGCGCTGTTAGGGGTCTGACGGTTACCACCCATAGGCCCGATATGCGAGTATGTTAGACGAACAGACCAGACTGTACGGAGATTCTCACAGATAGGCTCAGTAGGAGTTCGGATGTGTTTGTTCATCGGCCTTCTTATCGATAGATACCTGGGTAGCCGTTACGTGCAGCTAGTTCCGCTAACGGACTAGTGGTTAAACCCACTGTCAGCGTACTGTCGAGTTTTTAGAGTCCCACACAGAGGGTTTCTCTTCTTCAGGCGAAACAATATAGAGGCCGTATGGTTTTACGGCAGGCTTCCGATCACATACGTATACTGGCTGCACGGATGTTGTTCGGACAGATAATACTAGTCGGTTTTGGTTTAAACTGGATTCTAGTATTATATTATTGGATTGTCATCATCTCTTTGTATTCGTATTTTTCGGAATACGAATACAGGTATGTATATACGGTGAGGGTATTCTTGTAATTTCACAAGAGGTACTTCTAGAAAGGGACACCTCATTATTTGGTTTATCTATTTTTGGAAATAGATTAATGAGATCGAAAATGTAGGCATGGAAGTGAAGCATGGCTTATGCATTTATTTATTAGTTTGGATACACTATTGAAGTATGGTTGCTATTTTCTATATGAAAATAACCCATGCTTCATGAGTGAAAAAAAGATGAGTCATTCTTCACTTGAAAAAGACTTGATCGTTTGCAAATTTACTCTCTCCATTTTCTCCTCTTTCTTCCTCAAAAACCCTAACCTTTATATGTGTTGTGAGCCATAGGGTTATATGATATACAACTCTCCATTAGACACTCTACATTTTTTAGGCTGCCTAGGTTAGCAAACTAGATACCTCAGTTATCTCGGTTTAGAGGTTGGAGCTTGAAGTACATACTCTCGGGTGGATCGTCTTCGATACGAGGAGACCGACGTTTCAAGCGTGGTCCGATTTTCGAGGAGCTCAAGAAGAGGAGGAGGAGAAGAAGACCCGAAGGACTTGTGAATAAGAAGGTATAAAACTCTAACCGAGTAGTTAAATCTCCAAGTAGTATAACTAATTAAGGTTTCTGTAAAGATTCTGAAGTTTAGTCGGTGCTGCATAGTATGAAAAAATCGTTTTTTTGAATTCGATCCGCATCTCCACAAGTGCGTGGGTTGTTTGACATCGACGTACACAACCCACATATATAACTATCCTTTACAAGCCAGCTAAAAATTTATTATATATTATACTAGCTTCAAAATGTTGTGTGAAAATTCAAGTTGTGCGTGCATTTAGCTACGGTCTAAACTCACACAGTTGAAGTCAAATCCATGTTCATGAACATCTACGTACCTAAATTTTCCTACTGACAGCAACACTCTTTCGTTGGTGATGGCCATATATTATTGATGTTTATTTATTCTGTTAAAGACATGAAGGGCGAATTTCATTGTGTGTATTACGGTTAAAATTACGCATATAACAAAAATTGAATCTGGGTATGTCACTATGATATACAATATTAAATGTTCATGAAATTATACCAAAGCTCCAAAGTTTGCCGTGGTCACTGGATGCGTGCGTGCTTGTGTGTCTTGTGTGATACTTACGGGTCACTTTTAGGAAGGAAAAAAACTGCTACGGGTTGCATGTTAATTAGTTATTATTAAATGAGAAAAGTAAGAATCTAAGGATACCGTGGAGTCACACATCACAGCTTGATTACAGGTTAGTAGTTATGCTTATGTAACATTAATGTTATATAAGACTAGAGAATGTAATAATAGGGTTCATGTTTTGGCAAAATTTGTCTTAAAAGGTGAATCAGTTAGTTGTTGGTCATATACATTTATACCGGATTGTATCATTCCGTTTGTACTTGCAGATTTGAAATCAGCTAATAAAGATTGACAAGGTAAGGATTTTATAACCAAAAGAAAACATTAAAGTAATATATATGTTAATGATTGATAGAAAAGGAAAAGGAAAAAGAATAGTTGTCATCAACATCAAGTCATGAACATACACAGCTCTAATGACATCTCTCTTTTGCATTACTTTTTGTCGTCTTTCACCAGAGAGAGAGAGAGAGAGAGATTGCATGCACAGCTGGCGAGCGAGAGCATCCTCTATTATTTTCTTTCTCCCCACTCCCACATGGGGCTCCTAGCAATCTCTGACCGTACGATGAGAATCAGACGGCTGAAATTTGCTGACGCAGGATGGGCCCCAGTTGGGTTAAGTAGCTATGCAGAGTTGGTGGTGGGGCTCAGGGCCATGTTGGGGGAGCAAACGGTGGTCATCTCCGCATGTCATGGGAGAGACACAAGGGAGAAACTATTTGGTATCTCAAACGGCGCGGATGCAATATATCCTGACAGGAGAATAAAAAATATAAGATTTTTCAGATATTTTCATTTAGTTTTATAAGTTTTATGAGGCTCTTATGATTACTTCTTTATGTTTTATGCCCGGACACATGGTTCGAAAACAATGAAAAATTTTTGGAGATAGAGAAAGCGTACGATTTCTGTTTGCCAATGGCGTTAGCCTCTTTCATTGTTGCCTCATGCTGTGCCTGCCTTTTTAACATTAAATTTAGGGGAAATTATATACTAAAATGACAAAATGGAGCGGAGTTGCATTTTAATTCAACCATTGATAGTTTCCTTCGGATGATCGTTATAGTCTGTGTTGATATGCATATCTTAAAACATGGATGCATCGGTTTTAGTTTGATTTGGATATTGTTCTATCTTGCATGGAATGGTTGTATAACTAATGCGATCGACATGAAACGGTTTTGCAATATTTGTGGAATGATTAAGAAAATTTAAAATTTTTGACAGGTATCATGAATTGTAAATATTAAAACATAATGCACTATCGCTGCTCGTAGCACTAAAATACCAATCGACAGTTGTCTTTTATCAAGACGGTGAATGTAAAACTAATGCGACAATCAAACGACCAAGAGCCGCTGTCTTATTTCTTATCTCCTTGTCATGTTAAGCAAACATGTTAGCAAACACACAATAGCTCAAGAAGAAGAAGAAGAACACAATAGATATGGTTCGACCGAACCCAATGTATATTCGAAGAGCGGATCAATATATATATATATTGGTGTGCAATCAGGTACGAGAACAATGTTAGCATTTTATTTTATCAGCTCGTCTCTTCTCTTCTCTTCTTCCTTTAATCCTTCTGGTGTTGTTCATGTTTCTAACATGCTGGCTTTGAAAAGAAACTAGCTAGCACATGTATTCTAATTCATTGTATAATTTTATAGTATTATACTATAGTTCATTTTCAATCTAATAATTATAAATAGGTTTTTAAAAAAAGTAATAATACATATGATCAGTGATGCGATGAAAACACAAGGCTTGAGAGTAAAATTGAGACGCAGGAGGAAGGAGGCTTGAAAGCAACAAGATATGTCAAATGAGAAGCAAAAGCCACAGAGATTGGATAATATTTAGATTTTGATATTTTATCCTTTCTTTATCTTTTTGCCTCTGTGCTGTCCGCGTTTTTTGATGAGTCAGCTAATTTTTGGATTATAAAGCAATCTTCAGATGGCTCCATGATGGATTAGTCAAAATAGAGATTTATGATTTGGTAATATTATTTTATTGCCTGATATACATCGCTATCTCATCAACCCATGACTTAATCTGCTGAATAAAATGGTTCTTCGTATGGTATCAGACTATCACGAGTCCAGACTTTATTGTTGTCTTATTTAAAAAATATCATGTGGGTAATTTTGTATATATACGGTTTCATTCTTACTACGAATGGCTTGCCAGCGTTAAATCTGAATCAATCATCAAGCAAGCAACTTTGGCGTTATCTTGCACTCTGAGGATTATAATCTTTATAAGCTAATGTACAAGCCCCGACGGTCTTACAATGCAGCATGTAGTTGGAAGAAACATTCTGCCTGCTGGGCGTGCGTGTCTGATCATGAGAGCGGAAGAAACGAAATAACAAACTCACAAACAAAATGTTCAAATGCTGTCCGAAAATTTATTATTCTTTTCTCCTATGCGCCCATGTATTGCATCCGGTGACATAAATTCGGCTATACATCTCCTTGTACATGCCCATAGATTAAAAAAGGTAAATTGTTAAAAAGCCCCCGGCTCGCTCGGAAGCTTTCTAAAAACCTTTGTAATTTTCGAAATTGTTGGAAAGGGCCTACTGTTGAAAATCATTATGGAAAAACCCATGGGCTTTATTTCATTCAGGCCTATTCTCTCAACTGCTTGGATACTATAGACAACTGTTTGGTTATTACATTCGACCGCAACCACTTGCACATTATCAACTGGTATACATGGGGTTTGATTGTGCTAGGTTTTTGCTAACAACAGCAAAAACCTGAGGGGTTGTTACACAAGTTTGAAGCGGGCTGAGAACTGTTTGACAAATTTACCCCCCAAAAATAATTTCTGGCCCAATTTAGTTTAGAGGCACCACATTAAACCTAAAGGCTTATTAATACCCGATCCGTCCATCTTAAATCTGAAGCCCATTTCCGTGGGTTCGGGTCTATAACCCGTACAATCTGGACCCGGTACACTCCGTACGGGCATCTGTCCGCCTGCATAAAAATAAGAAGCCAACTCCTTCGTCTTCTTCTGAAAACCCACACCGCACTCTACTAGTAAAACCCTAAGAAAAAACGATCTTTCACTAAAAAGAAACCAATGAGGACAATGGAGGCAGCGGAAGCGCCTACTGATCTCTCTCCACTAGTCGAAGCAGCGTCCGAGTTCGCGTCGTATCCTGGTTCGATCCGAAACCTCTTATAATATCGTTTTTTTTGCGGTTTCTTTTTATTTATATTTTTTTGTAATTAGGTTTGCAAACTGATGCTTCTGCTAAAGAATTCCTCGATCGCTTCCCCCTTGATGGCCTCATCAGGTACTTGCTCTCTCCCCTTCCGTGAATAAATTAGATGAGCGATTGAAGAAACATTGAGGATCCTTTCGGTTGTTGTAGTTGGAAATCAAATCGATTTAGATAATTTTGTAATCGAAATTAAGGAAACACCAAAATCTAAGTCATGTTGTTTACTTAGGTTCCTTGTAACTATTTAGTTCAATGAATTTTGTTCCTTAGGAATGGAACCTAATGACAGTGATGCCTTGCAAGAATACTGGAGTTCAATTTACAAAAAAGAGGGGGGGGGGGGGGGGGAGAAGAAAAGAAAAAAAGAAAAAGAAAAAGAAGAAAACATTAAACAGAAAAAGGTAATCGAAAATGCATCTATGATTAGAAGTCAAATGCGTATCTTGGCCTAGATCACATATTTAACGAACTTGGATTTAATATCACAAGCAACGAGGCGAAACACATGAGCGTGCTCGCGTACACACACAAAATGAAAAAAAATCGAAAAAAGAAAACTGTGAATCAACACTATAGAGTTTAAACATCAGAATGCAGTATACTCACTCGTCTTAGGATTTCCTTATATCGGTTGCCTAGGGATCCATGCTGCTCCTTTGGTCCTATAAATGTTGGTAGCGCTAACATCCTCCTTATGAATTATTACCGAAGAGAGCAGAGTTCTGTTTTAAAGTTTTTAATGCAGCCGTTCATTTTGTTATGAAGTCTCCACCTGCTAGTTGCTTGTGAACTGATACGGATGCTCTGCCCTACAATTAAAATTTTCAAATCTTGCAGTTTGTTACAAACTGGAGTAGATGTACCTGGGCTGGAAGCTACTATTGTTGGGTGTTTGGATAGAATATTCGAAACAAAATATGGCGCCGCTCTCCTTCTACAATATGTTGTATGTTTGATCTTAACTTTTTGGGGTTTCGAAGATGCCGTTTGTTTAGTTCTATATATTTATATTTTGTTAATTGGAGAAGTGCATAGTTTTTTTCAAGGAAAATTATCTGTTTAGCTTCTTGTCATGTGTCGCTAGACTCAAGCATATCGTTTTATAACTCTTAGCTCTATGATGAATAATGCTTGCTCTTTTTAATAGCTGCATAGTAATTATTTTATGTTATGTACGGGTGCTCTTTATCATTTAGTGAGCGAGTGTCCCTAATATGATACTTTCATGATAAACTATGACATGCTGTAACAGATAAATAATAATTTTTAAAAAGTATTGAGAAACAGAGCAATATCTTCTGGTTTGTAGTAGTAGAGGCAAGGAAAGAGTTGGTGAGGATGGGCTTTGAAGCTGACAGGGTCTTGAAGCCCCCCCCGGCATCTAACTTCTAAGTACAACCAGGATTAAGATAACTTTATAGTTCTTGCATAAGTACTCAGATTGACGCTATAGCAAAAAAGTATAAAGTCATCCAAGCATCCAGTGAAGTGTCACGACTCATGACCCATTTTATTGCCAGCTACCACTGATCTTGCCCTACACAATGTCAGAGGCGTGTATGTGAGTTGGTGTTTGGACGTGTAGTGGGCATGGGTACAACATTCTTTGGCAAGTGTGCTGCTTCATAGGTTGCAAGTATCTATGTACTTACTATCATTAAATTTGTTTAATCACCCATATTTGTGCATGTAAAGTAGGATTCTAGTAACAGAGACAAGAACCAGAACAAGGACTACAATGTCCCATTCTATAAAGACAACAACAACGTCTAGGAACGAAGTGTCCTCATCCTCACCTCCAGTGAAAAGGGAAAAAGAAACGACAGCATACTCCCTATGTTTTTTAGTTGAATGGGTGATTTTTCACATTAATTTTCATAATCATTAGTAACACGACCAATACTAGAAACAAAATTAACCACATCATTGTACATTTGAGGTTTGGCTTCATGGGTACACGCAATCTTAATTAAGGGCCATATGGATCCTCTCCCATCATTCAACATGACTCAATTGTGAAGTTAGCATAACATGATGCATTTCATCTAAATATTACATCTTTGTGATTGTTTTAATGACACAATCCTTGTTAATTGAATGCTTCTTAAACATACTTGAACAAGTATCATAAATGGCTACAAGTAATCAACAATTCTCCCCTATCCTCTGTCTCTCTGTGATCTATATTTGGTATGAGTGATAAAGGAAACATGTGCCCCTAGAAGCTATATGACAAGGTTGAAGACTAAAAGGTTAGAGGTTTCTATGCTGTTCTTTAAATCAACTGTTGTTAGCCTTTTTTTAGCAGGATTGGTCTTGGAGTGAAATTGCTTGCTTGAAAAGGCTAAAATAAGCTTTCACATATCTTTATATACCTTTTATTCTGATAGGTTTATGATATTTAATCACTCAATAAATGAGATTAGCAACTGTGTCAACATTTTCTCTATTGCAAAGCTGATTTAATAAAGTAAATATATACATTGGCACGCCTTGTCTGATTATATATAATTCTCATAATCACTTGCCTTCCCTTTTTGTTTTTTGCAGTCTTTCCTGCAAGCTGGTCTGTGTGCAAGCTTGCATACCGTCAGATGTTTGGCTTGCAAAGCTGTAAGAATAGGCTAAGTAAATCTTAAAAGAAAAAATGACTTGAGGCTGCTTTATAAAAATGTCGGTTATTACTATGCATATGTTTACTAGATTCTCTAAGAAAACATGTGTGCTTCACCCTCCATAAAATTACAGTGTTCTTATATGCAAAGTTTCTTTGCAATTTATTTGAGATGCTCGTGTCTGTTACATGATATGCCTTGCAATCCAATTTGTTCTGGAAAAAATTTGGAACCCTAATTTCTCACACATCTCTGTTTGGTCAAGACTGTTAGGCTTCTTTTATATAAATTAGTTTTCATCTCATTCTTATATATGTCCTGTTATATATCCTTATATCTATAATTTTAACTATGCTAGTGTAGGAGTGGACTTTTTTTTTGGGTTAATAGATAATATCTATAGCTTTACACTTGCTTTTGATTACGATCAAAGAGAAAACTGTAGAGTGTTTTTCGTCACTCTATTGAGATAGAAATACGCGTCGCTTGTCAGGCGTATACAGATTCCCCTGTCTAGGGCAGGCTGGGGTTTATTGATTATAGAGATCCAAATCTCCAGCAGCCGCGGACTAACCTACCGTTAATTACCTCCCGCTTTTGGGAGCGAGAGAACCTCCGATTAACATGTCAGACGGATCATGCGAATTCAACGTGCAGAATGTGTATGCGTGTGCCGTGAAGGTGTTTTGGACATATCGGAGGCTTTGTAGAGTTTACGGGGGTCCCGCTACCCGGATAGCTGGTTGGGGGTTAAGGGGTTAGCAGGCCCCTTGCAGGGTGTGGGGCAACGTCCCGTTGGATATTTTTCTAAGAGAAGAAACCTTTTGAGCGTGGGGGTGTGTCTATTTTATTTGGTAAAATATTTATAAGAAAATTAGAAGTGAGGATGCGTGTGTGCTACATGCGTACTTAGCAAGGTGTGCACCCGTCGAGATGTGCACCTGGAAAGGTGCGCACCCGTTGAGATGCGCACCAGGCAAGGTGTGCATCTAGCCCGGTGAACACTTGGCGAGGTGTGAGGGAGGTAGGGACCAAAGGGTCCCAAATGGGCCAAAAGGTCCATTGAGATGCGCACTTAGGGAAGTGCACATCTATCGAGATGTGAGAGTTAGGGGCCAAAGGGTCTCAAATAGACCAAAAGGTCCAGTAAGGCGCGCACTTAGGAAAGTGCGCACATAGTGAGGTGTGCACCTGAGCCGATGTGTACCCGATGGGGGTGCGTATCTAGCCAAATGGGCACCCAGTGAGGTGCAAGAGGTAGAGGTCAAAAGGTCCCAAATGGGCCAAAAGGTCCAGTAAGGCGCGTACTTAGGGAAGTGCGAGATGCGAGAGTTAGAAGCCAAAGGGTTCTAAATGGACCAAAAGGTCCAGTAAGGTGTGCGCTTAGGGAAGTGCACACATAGCGAGGAGCGCACCTGGTACGATGTGTATCGATGGGATGCACATCTAGCTAAATGGGTTCTTAACGAGGTGCGCACCTAGCACGTTACAAGCAAGTGTCGAAGCCAAATGGAGCTACAGCCCCAAACATAATTTTTGATTTTTAGAAGATCAAAGGGGGTTCTTTTCCCCTTTCACGAGATTTCAAGATGTGCGCAGATGGGTTTTCTCTTCTTATCTCTGTTGGATCTTGAGGAAAGAAAAAAATTTGCTCCTTTGGTGATTTCAATAGCAGATCTGTATTCTTCTCAATGGATTAATGACCAAAATCAATTTTGTTTTGGAAAAGGGAGAAGATTTGCCTTAGATTTAATTGAAAAAGAGATGAAGAAGGAGACCTTGAGAGAGAGAGAGAGAGCGACATAAAACACTAGAAATTTTTAGGAGAGAATCTTTTTTTATTTCATCATATAATTGGTTTTATATAGCCTTTACATTTTATTTGGACCTTTGGGCTTTTATCAACTGCCATTTTGCCTTTTACATTTATTCATATAAAAAAGAAACTACGTCGCATAATTTTTCTTCTTGGCATGGGGTCGGCTTCATTTGGACTCGAATTTGGCTCGGGTCTACCGGGTGCTGACTTTGACCTTATGACTTGTCGACTTTCTGACTTTGGCTTTTTGGGTAAGGGATGTAAAATTTGACCCCAACAAAGTGCCTCCCATCAATAAATACACACTGAATATATGGATCGTATGCATGAAATTGTTGGTTCTTCTTTCATGGATCCGATTTTTGGGATGCTCGATTTGATTTCTTTTTAATGACCTGAAGGTCGAGGCTTTGAAGCGGAGCTTAATTCCGAGGTGGAACATGATTCCGAAATGGAGCTTGATTCCAAGGTGGAACATGATTTCGAGGTGGAGCTTGAATCCGACATGGAGGTTGTTTCTCAGACGAAGCTTCATTAGATTCCAATGCGGAGGTTGGTTCTGAGACGAAGCTTGATTCCGACACAGAGTTTGATTTTTCGAGACAAAGCGCTGAGGTTCTGAGATGAAACTTGATTCCGACACCGAGTTTGATTTTCAAGCAGAGCTTGATTTTCAAACGGAGCTTGATTCAGATGCTGAATTTGATTTTCCGAGACGAAACTTGATTCTGACGCGGAGTTTGATTTTCAAACGGAGCTTGATTCCGATGCAGAATTTGATTTCCGAGACGAAACTTGATTCCGACGCGGAGTTTGATTTCAAACGGAGTTTGATTCCGACGCGGAATTTGATTTCCCGAGACGAAGCTTGATTCCGACGCGGAGGCTGGTTTTCCGAGACGAAGCTTGATTCCGATGCAGAGTTTGATTTTCCGAGACGAAGCTTGATTCCGACACGGAGATTCTGAGACGAAACTTGATTCCGACACAGAGTTTGATTTTCAAATGGAGCTTGATTCCGATGTAGAATTTGATTTTCCAAGATGAAACTTGATTTTGACACGGAGGCTGGTTCTGAGACGAAACTTAATTCTGACATAGAGTTTGGTTCTGAGACGAAGCTCGATCCCGACGCAGGGTTTCGGGACGAGAAGCATAATTTCGACACGGATAAATATATCCTGAGGCGAAGCATAATTCCAATGCAGGGTTTCGGAGCGAAGCAGGGTTTCGACGTGGGCAGGTATATCCGGAGACGAAGCATAATTTCGACGCAGGGTTCCGGGATGAAGCATAATTCCGACACCAGACATGTATATCTTGAGACGAAGCATAATTTCGAAGCAGGGTTCCATCGCGAAGTATAATTCCGACACCAGTATATCCTGAAGTGAAGCATAATTTTGACGCAGGGTTCCGGGGTGAACCATGATTTCGACATGGGAGCAAACTGCTCGTTGACCTAATTGATTTGGTTTGATTTAGGAGTTTCTTGTCCATCCATCGGGACTTTCGAGCTTGGGAGCACCGTTGGGTGGGACTTTGATTTGATTTGTTTGATTATTGCCATGTTTGGCTGGACTTTTGAATTTGAGTTGAAATTCGAATTGTAATCGGACGTGATTCTGAGTTTGGAATCTGGGTTTTGGTTTGACATCAGCATCGATATACTGGAATATGGTACCAAGAACAAATCATCATTTGTCTTTACCCGTTGGGAAGCGATGGTTTAGGAGGCAGGTTTAAGTCTCTGCCACCTAAGGCTTTTCAATTTTATGAACCGTAAGGGTTTCATAAAAGCATTTTCTTCCTACGAGTTGAGAGAATCTCGTTAGTGTATATTCTCCTTAGGAATCGTGGGGATTCCTAAGTGTGTGGCTCTTTTGTGAGTCGTAAAGATTTCATGCGGGGATATTCTCCTCATAAGGTTGAAGGGACTTTGCGAGTTTATTTTTGTTTCTTTTCACGAGTTTGCGTCCTTTTGGATTTTCATAAACTTGCCGGCGGTTTAAGGGAAGTTTTATCGGAGCGCTATTCGGCCTGCCTTATTATATGGTATAGAATGCTGGGGTCCTAAGAAGCATCATACACAAAAGATGCACGTAGCGAAGATGCGCATGCTTCGTTGGATGTGTGGTGACACTAGAAAAGATAAGGTGCGAAATAAGGATATTTGTGCAAAAGTTGGTGTAGCACATGTGGAGGAGAAAATGCGGGAAAACCGGCTAAGATGATTTGGTCATATATGACGCAGACCTATGGGAGTATCGGTTCGACGAATGGATACTCTCGATATAGGCAATGTCAAAAGGGCGAAAGGGAGACCGAAGAAAACATGGATGGAGGTGATACGAAATGATATGGTTGCCAAAGGCCTCAATGAAAGTATATTGTTCGATAGAAGTGAGTGGAGGCGGAGGATCCATATGCTGGACCCGGCGTGAATCTCATGTTGGTTCATGTAGCCTACCCCATATGCTTGGGATAAAAGGCTCAGTTGTTTATATAATTTTGCCGGTAGTCTTGCTGATTTTACTCACGGAGCCCTTTCGGGTTTTCATCCGTGCCCGCTTTGCTTGTGGGCATACTTTTTTTACGACTGCCTCGTTGGTGGAGTTTCATCACTGGTGGGACTTCAGATATAGCCTCGCTGGTGGGACTTAGGTATGATTTAGCTTGTTTATGCTTGTGGATTGTATATGGCGTGTACAAAGTGTAGGACCCGTAGGGCTGGGAGAATTTGGGAAAATTGGATTTTGGTTTTGGGTTGGCGTCTGCATCACTATACTGGAATAGTGCCAGGAGTGACTCGTCATTCGCCGTTCGGACATTTGGGGATTTGAAATTTTGGTTGATATCAGCATCGCTCACACTGAATCATGATTTCCGGATCGAATCATCATTTGTCATTAGAGGAGGATTTGAATTTAGATATGAATTTGAATTGCTTTTTTTTTACCGCGATTGCTTTATTATTACAGCTTTCCTTATCACGAAGGTCGTGATTGCCCTATTATTTCGGCTTATTTATTTATTTATTTATACATGCATTTTCTCCCAGTTTAACGACTTAGGGGTCGAAATTGTGCGCTTATTCAAGCTTCTCGCGTTTTGATTTTGGCGAATCTGAATTGATGACCGTAACTTGGTGGTTTGCCGGCGCACCAGACGACGGTGAAGTTTTCTCAACCTTGTATTGGTTCTCCATTCGGTCTTTAAACACGTAACAGTCCTCGATTGCATAACTCACCACCCTATGATATAGGCATTACATGGGATTGTTTGTCAGATTTGCTTCATGTGATCTCTTTAGAATGGACAGCTGCAGACCACGATTTAAAGTGTCCTAAAATGTTTTAGGGACTTCGTCCCTCCTGAAGGAGTAGATTTTCTTCGCTCTCTCTATCAGAGTCGGCGCTTTTTCCGGTACCGGTCTTTGAGGCCGATTGGTTTTTGGTTCATTTGTCGTTTGCTTACTCCGGCCAGTATGCGCATTGAAGGGGCTGGATGCTGATTGCAGTCGACTCTCGCAAAGATGCTTTGCTCTTGGGCTAGAGTGAATATCTATTGGCTGTTTTAGGGTATCAATCTCTGGTCTGTGAACCAAATTTTGATTTTGTTGCAATTGCATTCGCGCGACTTGGATCATGAGATTTTTCACAACATTCGTCAGATCGTCGACTTTGGAATGGATCTTGGTCAGCTCCCTATCACGGTCCCGAAATTGCTTTTGAAGTCGTTGGAATAAGGCTTGTTCTATAGTGCCGGGTATGATAACCGGGTTATCTTCTCTGCTTGAGCTCGATTCTTTAGGGAGCATGGGCCCATTTTGCTTAATGGCTTGAGCAGCCTTTTTATCATCTGAACCGAGCCGGTGTTGGATAGCTACAACTACATCATTATCGTGATTATGAAGCGTAGGAGGATTTGTTCAACCGGACTCTGCTATATAGACCGTATGGATTATGTATTCGTCTATTATCTCCTCATTGGTAATGTTGCTCGTTGGACTTTTAGCTCGCTAGCTTGGTCCGCTCCTTTTAGGGAAATGCGGACAATTGAGAGCAGCGGGTTCCTAAAGGGCTTCGGTCTCTATTTATATAAAATTGGCGGCCGCATCTTGATTGTTTACTGACATGTTTTTGGATAGTTCTATTTCTCCTGTCTTGTATTGTTTCGCAACCCAATTTTTAACGAAAAGGCAGTCCTCAATGGCATGACTTACCACTCTGTGATAGGGGCAGTATTTAGGGTCGTCGGTCATATTCGTTTCTTGTGGTCTTTTCGATTCTGGCAGTTGTAGACCGTTTCTCAGGACGTCCTTGAATATCTTATTGACTTTGTCCTTTCTGAAAGAATAAACCTTATTCAGGTTCTCTTTCAGGGGCGATTCTTCTCCCCCTCTCAACACTGGCTTCCGAGTTAGGTTGACATTGGCCTGCCTGTCCCTCGCTTATTTCGGTCAACCGAAATATTAAAAGATTCAGCATCGTCGGAATTTCTGTCTTTGCGATTATCGTCCTTTTGGTTCCTTCAGGATCTATTGTTTAATTTGGGGGTTTGAGGTGGACTCTTGCTTTGAGCGTTCTAACATTTGGACCTTTTTGGTTAGCTCTTGGAACGTTTTTAGGTCTGCGGTGCATAGAAACAGAGCCATCCAATTGTTGAGATTCTCGACGAGGAGGCTGACAGATTGGTCCTGCTATCGGCGGTTCACATTTGACGGTGAGGTTGCGCCATCGGGCTATGAAGTCTGTGTTACTTTCGTTTTCCCCTTCTTGGTCCTCACAAAGTCAGCAATGGGGATTTTGTCACTGACACTCATGAATTTTTGTCGAAACAGAGTCTCCATTTGAACGAAAGTAGTGACGGCGCGTACCAGTCGAAAGCGACACCGATTAGATTTTCATAAACTGACGGAGAAGAAGCGTATCATTGCCCCATTTATTTCCGCATGATGCTTTAAAGTGGGTAACGTGCTGATTCGTATTTCCCGTCCCGTCGAGTCTTCCGAATTTAGGAATGACGCAACCGCTGGAAAACTCGATAAGATCATACTATGCGGGATACGGTCTCCAACATCTTTCTTAGCCTTGGCTTCGGCTACCAATGTATTAACTTTGCTGGTGATCAAATCCATGATCCTATCTTGTGTTAGCAGAATACTGCCATCAGGGGCCAAGGCATCCTCAGAAGCGGAATGTGGTCGGTTTTCGTGTAGCTCGCCTATATTTGGACCTAAAAGGACAAGCATTGGCTGTTTCAGGTCGTTGTCACACGACTCATGAGTAGAGACTTGCGATTGGAGGGCGCCTGAGCAATCTGAGCCGTGAGCTACATCACGTCATTCGTTAAATCGTTAATTTTGGGGTAAAATTTAGCCATCTCTTTGTCTTTATTTCTGAGTTGTTTTTGGAGCTCTTAAAGCACTGCTGCTCTGCGGTCTTAGGGACGAAAATCGTCTCCTTGTCGCTCTCCGAGCTTGACTCCTCATGAGTTGAGGGCTCTCTTTGCTTATCGGCCTCATTGAAACATCCTCTTCCGGAGGAGGCTGGTCTCGGGAAGTGGCAGCCACATTCAAACCAGATTAGGTTTGGGATGTGGTGGTCTCATTCTTGCTCTTGCTATGTGTGCCTGCTATATAGACGGTGTGGACCATATACCCGTCATCTCTTTATTTTTGGCAGCTGATCTTTCGGACCGTCGTTGTGGCCCTTCCTTTTCGGGAAAGGACGAGCGATTGAAGACAGTCGACCAGGCGGGGTCCTTGGGTGGCGAAGGCCCCCCTTTCGGATCTTTCCCGTCACTTTTACACAGCACAGAGCACCTGGTAGACTTTTGAAGAGACGGTGTCATGTTTTCTCTGTCGGGGTTTGGACACGTCTCTTTATAGCACCGTTCAGATCACCGTTTTCTTAATCTTGGTGAACGTAGTATTTTTCTGAAGCCACTTCAACGGCTCAAAAGAGTTGTCGACTTTTACAGTTGATTCGACTCTTGCGGGGTAACCCGGATCTTGAAACTTCACAAAGTTCAATTTGCTTGGAGCCCGGCTTTTTTGTTGGCTCTATATCTGAGCCGCTGCTTTCTTAGCTTTTCCGTTTTGAGTGCCTGTCGGGTTTCTGATCTTCGGGAAGCCATGGTTGGTTGGTTGACAGTCTTGAAATGACATCCGTTCGTGCAGTCGTCAAAGGCATCGCTTGAGCTTGCCTGCGACGTTTGATGAATTCCTTTGTTTCGGCGGTTTTGCCCCCAGCTGGAGCGCCAGAGAGTCGGTCGAACACCGACTTACGTTTGGGTTGTGATACCTTACTGATTACGACATTCGGCTTCCTGCCTTTTGAGGTCGGTTTGGCCACTTGATTTGCCGGGGTCTTCGCCGGATGAGCGCTTCCGGCAGGGTGGATGATGACAGAACCAAATCGACCGGACGGTTCTTCCCATTGTCGACTGAGACTTGCGGGGAGAACCACGCGAGCATTAATCTTGACAACGTACGGGATCGGAGTTGCCTTGGAGATTGAATTGGTTCTTAGAGACATTCTCACCGAATTTGAAAATTGCGATTGGAAAGCTGCTATCCTGCACAAAGAAGTATGATTTCAATACAAGCAATCGATATGTTTGTTAATTGAGTTCGCATGAACGTTTAACCTGAAATATGAGAGGAAAGATATCGTCCCACCTGTCGTGTCAGAATCTTTAGATTACCTTTCGTCATCCTATTGAGATGGGAATACGCTTCGCTTGTCAGGCGTATACAGATTCTCCCTACCTAAGGTAGGCTGGGGTTTATTGATTGTGGGGTTCAAATCTCCAGCAGCCGCGGACTAAACTGCAGCTAATTACTCCTCTCTTGGGAGCGAGAGAACCTTCGATTAATGGATCAAACGGATCATGCGAACTCAATGTGCAATATACGTATGGGTGTGTCTTGAGGATGTTTTGGGCATATCGGGAGCCTCTAAGGGGAGAAGGCTTTTGAGTGTGGGGCGTTTCTATTTTTATTCATATTTTTTATCTGGTAAAATATTTACAAGAAAAACAGAAGTGAGGGATGCGGGTGTGCCATATGTGCACTAAGCAAGGTGCGCATCTGGCAGGGTGCGCACATAGCCCGGCGAACACTTGGCGAGATGCGAGAGAGGTAGGGGCCAAAGAGCCCCAAATGGGCCAAAGAGTCCTAGATGAGCCAAAAAGTCCAGTAACGTGTGCACTTAAGGAAGTGTGAGATGCGAGAGTTGGGTGCCAAAAGGTCCCAAATGGGCCAAAAGGTCTAGTAAGGTGCGCACTTAGGAAAGTGCGCACATAGTGAGGTGTGCACCTGAGCCAGTGCGTACGTGGCACGATGTGTACCTTATGGGATGCGCATCTAGCCAAATGAGCATCTAGCGAGGTGCGCACCTAGTATGGTGTAAGCAGGGTCGAAACCCAATGGAGCTACAGCCCCGAACATTTTTTTTTGATTTTTGGAAGATTTGAGGGCGTTCTTTTCCCCTTCCACGAGGCTTCAGGACTTGCGCAGATGGGTTCTCTTCTTAATTCTCTCCTCTGTTGGATCTTAAGGAGAGATTAAACAACGGTTGCTCTTTTGATGATTTCAATGGGAAAACTGTATTCTTCTCAATGAATTAATGGCCAAAATCAA
This sequence comes from Agapanthus africanus, assembly GCA_030015575.1. Classification (NCBI taxonomy): domain Eukaryota; kingdom Viridiplantae; phylum Streptophyta; class Magnoliopsida; order Asparagales; family Amaryllidaceae; genus Agapanthus; species Agapanthus africanus. The sequence continues at coordinate 63,249,666 of CM057348.1, forward strand.
TTTTGTTTTGGAAAAGGAAGAAGATTTGTCTTGGATTTAATTGAATAAGAGAGGAGGAAGAAGAAAACCTTGAGAGAGAGCGGCACAAAATCCTAGAAATTTTTAGGAGAGAATCTTTTTTATATTTCATCATATGATTGGCTTTATCAATTTTGGGCCTTTGGGCTTTTATCAATTGTCCTTTTGCCTATTACATTTATTCATAAAAAAAAGAAACTACATCGCATAATTTTTCTTCTTGGCATGGGGCTGGCTTCACTTGGGCTCGAATTTGGCTCGGGTCCACTTGGATGCTTACTCCGTCCCTTTGACTTGCCGACTTTATGACTTTGGCTTTTTGGACAAGGGCCTAACAAAAACGTGCTGGAATTCATAATTCAATGTATATTGAACAAAAACCATGATTTTCCTAATCACTTCCTGATCCATGACTTTTGAGAGCTTTTCTTCAACATCATTGCGGCTAAATCTTTCAATACACAGTCTCACAAATAACCAGTGTTTTAAAAGTGGCAAAAAAGTACAGCGGTCGAAGTGCTAGGCTGCTTAAGTGCTTACGCAGTCGTTTCAGCCGCTAAAAAAATCAGAAGTGACTTATTTTGGTTTAGTTTGGATATTTCTCTTAATTTGATTTAAACATTGATTCCAATGCTTTTTTTACTATTTTTAAATACTTGATCTTCTATGAAGTCGGGTTTCGAAGTCAAAATCGATACCGCTAGAAGTCAAAATCGATACCGCTCGAAGTCAAAGCTGGTCGAAATCCCTAGCTTTGAAATTAAAATCAAAACTCGTAAACCCTATCTGCATGATCCCTTGCTTTGAAACCAATATTGTATCTTTTCCAAGCTCCGAAAGCCCTAAGCCGCTCAAAGGCGAAGCCTCCAAGTTGAAAAACCTAGTTGCTCAAAGTCGAAGTCTTGTAGCTTGCAAATTGGAGTAAAAGTGTCGGACTCGAACTTGAAGCCTCTATATGCACCCCAATTAATAAGAAATAGTATAGTTTTCTGATTGATGGGGTGAACTATTTCCCCACTTAAGTGGTAAAAAACGGAGCGGCAGAGAGATGTCCAACTGCTTAAGCAGCAACTTTCTAAAACACTGCAGATAATTTGTATTGCATATGGAAATAAATGCATAATACCAAAGCACCATCTTTAACCGCAGAACCAGTCTCATATGACACACAATAGGCTGGTGACTTAAGGCATACATCCTTGCGTGCATGCGTACATAAACACTAAACACGTACGTCGGTCTGGTTCTAGCGCTCACAAATATCCCAAGACATTTTCTTTTGTAGATAATCTTGAGTAAATCCTGAAATCATTGGAAGTTGTTGCATCATCTTCAGTGGACTATGCCAGAAGTTAGAATATTATCATTGAGCTGCTTATGCTAGTCGATAAGATGAATTTTGCATGTGCATGGACCATGACCATAAAACCAATCAAATAATCCTCTAATAAAAGCATGGTTTAATTCCTCTTATTGCCTTCCGCATTTTCTCATTGTGAATGCAACTTTCTTTTCTTACTCTTAAACTTGATTTGGCGATATGTTCACTCTCTTGAAAATCTTGTCATCCTTACCATTCTTTTGGTTGATTGCTGAAGATTCCTTTACTGCTACTTGCAAAGGGGGTAACTTACTATTTTTAAGCAGGGTGGGTTCTAACTTCTAAGAAACTTCCTTTTACCGCTTGTGTAACCTTAGAGAGTCGCAATATGGCCTTAATCAGTTCATATTAATGAATCTTAGGGAAGCCATAACTACAGAACTTTCCTGTTTGGTAGATAATAACCCGGTTAGATAATCAATTTGCGTTCTTCATTACATATGTTCATTTTGTGACTGACCACAACATACATATTTAGATTATACAGTTCCTTGATCTGTGCAAATGAGAGGACACTGTATTACATAATGAATTTTATACTGTTGCTGACAATTATTTTCAATCAGCCAAAGCAGCAGCTTGAGGTTTTTACCTCCCGATGCTTCAAATACTTAATGTCCTTTTTGAATTTCCACCAGGTTTCTTATATTCTTGACAGAACTGAAGATAAAGGAATTGTTATGAGGAATATTGTTGAACATGACATAAACTCGCTTCTCATCGCTTGCCTACTTGATGGGTATGCATCATCTATATATATGATCAAAATTATTTGTTTAATTTAATGTTTTGGTAGTCTCTATTTGATTGAAATATGTGGAAGCACATGAATGTTGGCCAAAATCATGAAACATGTCGGTGGATTGATTGATTCTTGTGTATGTCACAGCCTTTTATTGCAAACCTTTCTTGTTTGCTTACAATTTTATCTATATCATGGTTGTCCTCTTCCCCGCTCTCATTTTTTGGCCTTTAATAGTGGGTAAGCTATGAAACAGGTTAAAATAAATAAACTTTCGAGGAATTCACAGTTCTGTTTCACAGTCAAACCTAACTAACTTTGTTCCGTGTTTCGGCACAAGGTAACTATGAGCTAATGGGGCCCTGGCATAAAACCTTTTAGGGTAGTATGTTTGTAGTCAGTGTAAGCCGAGGAAAAATACTCCAAATTTCTTTGGACTAGGTAAGAGTATCACGGTGAAAGATTAGGACAGAGCAACATGGCGAGATTTACGACATAAATCACACCTATCTCATAGGCACAAGACGAGGCAATCGTCCATAATGCAATATGCTTTTATCTAAGTTTGTGCTAAAGCTGATGAAATCATTTTGAACTTTGAAGTAATCAGAAATTGAGACCATGTGACTCTCTACCTGTATGCTTGTTTGTTAACAAAGTGGGCATGTGACATTATATCAAAGCAGAATGTTTGTTTGAAAGGTTTCTTGTGTCCAAACCTTATAATTTACACAAATTATTACTATTTACCACAATTATTCTGCTTTTTGAAGTGAGCCATGTACTTATGTTTGTGTGTGAGGCTTGACAAGTTCTTGTTCATATGCCCCTCACTCATGTTTGTGTTTGAGGCTCGACAAGTTCTTGTGCATATGCCCCTCTTATTATGACCATTGTTTTCAGCCACTAATTCTTGGCTGTATTCAGTAAGTCTATTTTCTCCACGATCAGTTATTTAATTTGAAATGCTTTGAAGATATGGATTGAATTTTCTCTCTCTATTTATTGAAACCATGCTTACATATCCTTTTGACATTGTTTACGTTTATCATTTATTTGTTAGACTTCTGTTTTGAGTTCTCTGGATTCGGTCTTCCCTTTTCCTGTTATAGCAGTATTCACAAATATCTCAACCACTCTTGTTTCACAGCAATGAAGAAACTGCAGCAGCTTCTATGGACGCTATAAAGAATATTGCCCAATATCCTGAAGGAATTGTAAGGGCTCTTCAACAATAATGGCTTCACTGTTCTACTATTACTGATTAATATTGGGTCTGTATAGGGTATCATCTTTCCATCTAGAAGCCAATCACCTATTTACCTTGAAAAAGCAGTAGCTGGTTGCTCCTCTCTGGTACGATCTGTACTTTCTTAATTATTTTTGAGTTATAAATATAGCCTTTTAATTTTGCGTAATTTCTTGTTGGAAAATTACAGTCCCAAGTGATTCGATACGCTTCAATTGAATTACAAGAACTAGACGATACTGGATTATTGTTTGTTTGACTATTTTGTTCATTTGTTAAAATTCTAATAGTGGGTCGGTAAGATTCAACGTGTGTGTGTGTGTATATATATATATATATATTTATCTTGGGAAGATATTCTGGTAAATTTATAACTGAATTGGTACATTAAGTATTGGGTTCTATCCTTATTGACCGACCAAAAATATACAATACTTCATGATGAATGTGGGAAGTGAAATACTGTATGTCTTTTCAAGTTACTTTCTCTGCATATTTTTCTTTTAGCCATATAACCTCAATCTTTATCCAAGTACCATAATAAATTTTTTCAGGGGCGGATTCGGGTTTTGGCTCTGATAAAGGAACTGTTTGCACTTTCCAGTTCTGTTGCATCAGCAGTGTATGAAGCAAACCTGCTGAAGTTATTTGAGGCAGAGATCAACAAAAGAGATGACATGCTCAGTACTTTGAGTGCCCTAGAGCTTTTATATGAGGTAAACACTACAATAAGATAATTTTCTTTCGCGTAATGGAAAATTAAATTGGAAACTTTTGATTTGTCAATCAAACCATCTGTATACATCTCATCCGAAACCTTCATTTCACCCTTCTAGTTCCGATTCTTATAATGTTTGTTGGATTCTAGTTAATTATGTCCACTGTCGTTCTATAATTGAAATCTAGTTGATTGTGTCCATTTTAAATAAAATCGATGTCAAAATATAAAGTATATTTTTAAATATGACAGTTGGAAGTAAAATGATATATAACATATGATATATCCTTGACCTCTAGGTTAAAGTGTTGATTGGATGCGTTTTTTGTGCCACAATCAACTGTATATCACCTTTTAAGGCTCGAAATGAAAATTGAATACAGCTATGTGGTGTCTTTATTAGGTATCTCAGTTCATACCTGATATATTTACATGCCGTCTTGTTATTACTTTATTCAGAGGTAGTTAAGATTGGACTAACATTAAATTGGACAGTATCAGGATTCTGTACAGATCTTATATATTGCGTCTTCATTAGTGTAGTTTAAGAAGGCATCTTGATTCATTTTGAGCACTAGAGAATTGTTTATGCTCCGAGTTAAAATTTACAAATGAATATTTACACTTTCAGTTGGCGGAATCTCCTTATAGCTCGCAGTTCCTGTTAAAGACTACATTGGTTCAGATACTGACTGAAGCAATCAGGTACTCTTCAATTAAGTTTGTATCGGTAAATTACCTCTCTTGGCAGTTGTGAATCTTTTTAATATAGTAGCTTATTTTCGTATCAATCTTTAAATTATTTTTAGCAATGAATCAATAGACACCAATTTACGATCAAGAGCAATTTTGATAAGTGGAAGGCTTCTTTCATCAACCAATGCTTACACAGATCTTGATGAATCAAGTAAGAGCTATGTCCTTTGTATTGCACAAGGGGTAGTTTAGATTCAAGTTCTTTTTTCAATCTTCTTATGGATGTATGCTCAGTTTAATAGACTCTTTACGTCCTATGTGACAGCTCAGGAAACAAATTGTGGACCAGCAAAGTAGAAATTGAGGACGGCTTACACACAGCCACAAACATTTAATTATTTATTAGTTACTGTTTTTTAGTTGGGTGTTGGGGTTGGGAAGTTGGATTAAGTGCGTTAGGCATATTAGAATCAGACAACAAAAAATAGATTAGGCATTAATGCATTAACTAACTAGTTTCACAAAAGTCAAAATGATGATGTTCCATTTTTGCATATTGAAGACTCAAAATGATGTATACCAGTCATTTTCAAGGAAATAATGGATTTATTTTTTTAAAGTTGAAATACTGAATCTAGTTTAATTGAAATATCATACATAAATTCCTCTATCTTAACACACATCAACTCTAGATTGAGGACCAAGAAAGCATGCATCAATGAAAACAGTTTTGTGTATTCAGATACAGTTAAGCTAGTGATATGCTATTGGAGAAAATTGGGGAATCACATAAGTAAAGAATGCAGTATTGCATGTGGCGTAAGAAACCTGTGTTCTTATTAGCAATACCATATGTGAAACTAAAACCTGTGTTACTTAATAGGCTAGGCAGATGGTTGCTGCTAACCTTGTTTTGTTGTCTCTGAAGACTGATATATGTCCAAAGATTCTCTTGCTCTTTTAAACTGTAGTTATACTTGAATATTTTGTCCCATTGCTTGTTTGTCTAGTATGTACTGTACATGGTTTGGTGTCAACCCTTATCTGAACTATTGATATTTAAAACATTGCGTGCACTTGGAAATATGTATATTTGACCCAAGATGCATTTATCTAATTTTTCTTTTGAACTTCAGAAGTTAACACTCTGCTTTTGGCTATTGATGGGAGGCTGAAACTGCTAGAAAGACAAGATACGGAATGTGAGAGTGCACTTGAAGCTTTAGGTCAAATTGGAACAAGTGAGTGCGATCATATATATAAATTGTGAATCTACCAAGTATATTTCCAATTTATTTCTTTTATAGAATTCATCTACATTTTTATTCAAGTTATTTGGCTTTGCACTATAGTTATGCTGTTGCAGTTCAAAATGGAACCTCTGGTTAGAATTAGCTGCCAAATCTTTGCTTGCCATTACTAGTATCCATGAAGCAGAGCATAATAGCCTTAGTTATACTCTGTGGATCTGGAAATAATTGTTAAAATGGCACCATTAATCTTCTATAAATCCGCTGGTTACCCAAATTTTGGTCAGGGAACCAACTGGCTTTATCAACAACGCTAATTCTTCACCTCTTCATTTGATTTCTACACTTGCTATAAGAGCACGCTACATGTCGTACACTGACACGCGCACCCCACCTGCCTCCGACTCTATAGCAGTCATATCCGGCAATTAATAGGTCATGACACTTTTTTAGACACCTTTTGAATTTGCTTTCTTCATTTCATTGACAAGTCAGTCGAGTATTTAATGTAATGATTCTGACAAGTGATTTGAGGAGTTATTTGCTAGAAACTATATGATTTTTCAGAAAGCATCTAGACTTTGAATGCGGGAAGTCTCAATTCCCAGTGGATCCTCTTATTTGTTTAGCTGGCCCAAAATTTGGGATAAAGGGCTGTTGTATGAATAGTTTGTTTCTTCAGTTTTTTTCCTGACCCAATTGTATGATTTGAAGGTTGGAATACATAACAAGTAACATAGTGGTGGTTAGTATGAGTTAATTTTGTATGTTACTTGTAAATGAGAGTAAGTGTGAAGTATTTGACTATTTGGCTCTAAAGCATTCGAAAGGAGCTAACTCTCTCAATACACACACACACATACGCATATTGTATATGTCTGAATTTATGCATCCATGTCCCATTACTTGCTTTTACAAGTTCATGTCCAGTGTCTCTGTCGATGCATCTTAGATTGTGATATTGCCTTTACTTTTTAAGTTGCATGAGGTGAGGCTTCAGAGGCAGTCATCTTCTTTTGCATTCTGATGATGATGAGATTTATATTCTATTGTGTGGGATAACTTTTTACCTAAAGAGATGATAAAGGATCAAATCAAGTTGGATTGGGGTCAGTTGAAGCTACATGCTTACTTGATTCTTCTTGCTTTCTGTTAGCCCGACATTGTTGCTTGACCATTATCTGCAGGCTGGTCAGATAATCAGCTTGATCATCTTAATGACTTCTTACTTCTTACTCCATGATCTCTTTTGACCAAATAAGATCATCATTTTTTTCTTTACACAAATAAAATGATATCAAGTTGGTAACTCCAATCTATTGTTGCTTTTGTTTGTTTGAGGCCCAATAAGGGCATATTTTTTGAACAAAAGTATAAGTTATAGTAATTTTAAAAGCAATAATTATAGAAACTTGATAAAATCACTTGTTATACATATGGATACATACATCAGATTTGTGCAAAATAATTATGTCTCTCTTGGCCTGTACCTTGAAGTCGAAATTCAAACGGTCTTTCCCATTTTTAGATCATTTCTCCACTTTATAAACTTTTAGAGGTTAATCAGTCATTTGGGAGTATGTCAAGCCCCTCTCTTGTCCTTACTTTTGTTCTCCAGAAATTTAGTAATAATTAAGAGAAGGGCGCCATCAGATAGACAACTGGACAACTGGTCGTAAAATTTCCTGGATATTTGCGCCAAACCCACCCCATTTTGATAGGAAAAAGCATGGATCATGGTAGTGATGATGATGAAGATTGTCGGGGTCAAATTTTACACCCCTGCCCAAAAGGCCAAATTCAGAAAATCGACAAGTCAAAGGGTCAGAGTCAGCACCCAAGTGGACCCGAGCCAAGTTCGAGCCCAAGTGAAGCCGGTTCTATGCCAAGAAGAAAAATCATGCGACAAATAAATTTAATGTAGTTTCTTTTTTTATGAATAAATGTAATAGGCAAAAAGGCAATTGATAAAAGCCCAAAGGCCCAAATGAAATGTAAAGGCTATATAAAGTCAATCATATGATGAAATAAAGAAGATTCTCTCCTAAAAATTTCTCAATTAAATCCAAGGCAAATCTTCTCTCATTTCCAAAACAAAATTGATTTTAGCCATTAATCCATTGAGAAGAATACAGATTTTCCATTGAAATTAGCAAACGAGGAGCCCTTTTTTATCTCTTTCCTCAAGATCCAACAGAGAAGAGAGAGAAGAGAAAACCCACGTCAAGACCTATCTGCGCACATCCTGAAGCCTAGAGAAAGGGGAAAAGAAGCCCTTTGATTTTCTGAAAAATCAAAATTTTTGTGTTTGGGGCTGTAGCTCCATTGGGTTTCGACCCTTTCTTGTACGTCGCTAGGTGCCTATTTGGCTAGATGCGCACCCTATTGGGTGCACATCATGTCGGGTGCGCATCTCGTTAAGTGCACACCTTACTAGATCTTTTGACCCATTTAGGACCCTTTGGCCCCCCGTCATGCATCTCCCTAAGTGTGCACTTCACCGCGCCTTTTGGTCCATTTGGGACCCATTTTATCTCTCTCCACAAGTTCCAACAGAGGAGAGAAGAGAAAACCCACGTCAAGACCTATCTGTGCACATCCTGAAGTCTAGTGAAGGGGGAAAGAACCCCCTTTGATCTTCTAAAAAATCAAAATTTGTGTGTTTGGGGTTGTAGCTCCATTGGGTTTCGACCCTTGCTTGTACTTCGCTAGGTGCCCATTTGGCTAGATGCGCACCCTATTGGGTGCACATCATGTCGGGTGCGCACCGGCCCAGGTGCGCTGTAACACCATAGCACTTTATACTATATTTATTTAGGGTATTTCAAATCTTGCGGTAAAATTCCTTACTATTGTTGCTTTTGGGTTGTGGATAATGCAATTAGTAGCCGTGGTTATTATCTGACCCGACCCGTATGGTTGAACCCATCACGGTTCAAGATCACGTCAAATATTTGCTAGTACACAGTATTCATGCAAATCGAGATTTTATAAACATATAATATATTTTAGCATCCGCATATCTATACAAAATAAAAACCAAATAATATATTTTGATATCTAGCCTTGCATATCATCACACCCGATATCATCTGGTTGCACCCATATAACATGTTCATGTCCTAATTGTTAAAACAGACCCATTTTTTATCGCTATGTATATTTACGTAGATCCGTACTTGGGAATATACATTTTTATTTACCGGATACGCATTATGATTTTAACTTTTACGTATATTCTCCATATTTAAAAACTAGATTTTTAGAAGGGACACGAGTAATATTTGGAGTAATCTGGAATCATCAATACCTGTACCTGCTCTAATAGCAGTTCGAGATTTCATGGATGTGTTAAAAAACATCTCGAGTTTACCGTCTAAACGAGATGTGGAGTTCGCGATTGATTTTATTCTTATAGCAGCGCCAATTTGAAGGCTTCTATCCAATGGCGCCGGTGGAACTGGAAGAGGTAAAGAAACAAGTTGCTGAGTTACTAGAGAAGGATTGGATACATAGCAGCAGTTTCAGTTCTTCTAGACAAGAAGAAGGATAGCACGCGGAGAATGTGCATCGACTATCGAGAGTTAAATCGGGTGACTATTAAGAATAAATACCCAATTCCTCGCATAGGCGAATTATTCGATCAACTCAGTGGCGTGAGGGTATTCTCGAAGTTGGATTTGCGATCCGGATATCATCAAGTTCGGATGAAATTAGAAGATATTTGCAAGACGGCGTTCCGAACTCGATATGGACATTATGAATACTTAGTGATGCCATTTGGAGTTACTAATGCACCGACAATATTTATGGACTTGATGAACCGGATCTTTTCGCCGTATCTGGACCAGTTCGTGGTGGTGTTTATTGATGATATTCTAGTCTATTCAAGGAGCAAAGAAGAGCATGTGGAGCACTTGAGGATCGCACTGCAAACGTTGAGACGAGAAAAATTATATGCTAAGATTGAGCAAGTGCGAGTTTTGGCTCGAAAAAGTGAAGTTCTTGGGTCATGTTGTATCCGGAGATGGAATTGCTGTTGATCCTGAAAGATTGCAGCTGTTCATGATTGGCCAATTCCAAAGAATGTAGGGGAGATCGGAAGTTTTCTTGGGCTTGCCGGATACTATAGAAGGTTTGAGGAGAACTTCGTTCGAGTAGCAGAACCATTGACCAAGCTAACACAAAATGACGTACCGTTCGTATGGACCGAGAAATATGCGTCAGTTTTTGAAGCGTTGCAGCAAAAATTGAACACCGCTCCTATTCTGACAGTGCCAGATGGTTCCGGAGGACTAGTTATTCACAGCGACGTATCTGTAAGAGGCTTGGGATGTGTTCTAATGCAGCATGGGAAATGCATAGCTTATGCGTCGAGACAATTGAAGACCCATGAGAAGAATTACCCAACTCATGATTTGGAGTTAGCAGCAGTGATTTTCGTTTTGAAGATTTGGAGACACTACTTATTAGGCGAAAGGGTAGAAGTATTTACCGATCACAAAAGCCTAAAATATGTGTTCATACAGAAAGAGCTCAACATGAGACAACATAGATGGTTAAAGCTGATGGCTGACTATGATCTTGATCTAAAATACCATTCGGGAGAAAGTTAATGTAGTGCCGGATGCTCAAAGTCGATTGCCAGCAATACAGATGTTGACTGCACAAAAAGAAATTATAGCTGATTTTCAGAGATTCAAATTGGAGATTGTACTATCAAATTTTTCGGGACAATTGATGCAGTTGTAAGTACAGTCATCCTTGGTCGATAATATTAAAGCAGTATAGTCGCACGATCCAAGATTGCAAAAGTTTCGAGAACAAGTAGAAGCGGGACTTCGAACAAATCTGCTAATTCATGAAGATGGTTCGTTACGATATGGTAGTCGTTTATGTGTGCCTAAAAGAGACATTCGTGAAGAAGTCATGAAGGAGGCTCATAGTTCTGCATATTCCGTACATCCGGGAGACACAAAAATGTACAGCGATCTACGACAACATTTCTGGTGGGAAGACATGAAAAGGGAAATTGCTCGCTACGTATCGAAATGCTTGGTGTGTCAGCAAGTCAATGTTGAACATCAAAAGGTAGCTGGTTTGTTGTAACCACTTTCGATTTCTCAATGGAAGTGGAAACATATAACCATGGATTTCGTGACAGCTTTACCACGGAGTCCAAAGGGTAATAATGCAGTTTGGGTGATTTTCGATCGATTGATCAAGACAGCTCATTTCATACCATTTCGTGTTGGTCAGTCGACAGAGGATTTAGCAGAGCGGTACATGCAGGAGATTGTGAGATTGCATGGAGTACCGTGAGCATCGTTTTGGATCGTGATACCTGATTTCTATTACACTTTTGGAGGAGTCTACAGGAAAGTTTGGGAACTCGTTTGAAATTGAGTACGACCTATCATTCTCAGACAGATGGACAGTCTGAAAGAACGATCTAAACTCTTGAAGATATCACCGACTAGAGGAGTAATCCGATTCGGTAGTCGAGGCAAGATTAGTCCCCGATTCGTGGGGCCTTTCGATATCATTGAGCGTGTTGGAAAGATAGCTTATTGATTGGCTTTACCACCATCCTTGGCGGGTATTCATGACGTGTTTCATGTATCTCAATTCCGCAAGTATGTTAGAGATGAGACGCACGTCCTAGATCACTCGGAACTGACAGTAAGTGAAGATTTAACATATGAAAAGCGACCAATGGTTATTATGGATCGACGAGAAAAAGTCCTCAAGAATAAAGTTATCTCTCTAGTACTTGTTTTGTGAGGGAATCGTTCGCACGGAGAATCTACTTCGGAACGTGAAGACGAGATCCGCCAGAAGTTTCCATACCTCTTTTCTTAGATCCGTGTTTTCTTGTTTCTCGTTTCATGAGGGAATCGTTCGCACGGAGAATCTACTTGGGAACGTGAATACTAGATCCGACAGAAGTTTCCATACCTCTTTTCTTATATCCGTGTTTTCTTATTTTTTTCTTGTTCCGGAAATTTCGAGGACGAAATTCTTTTGTAGTTGGGTATAATGTAACACCCTAGCACTGTTATACTATATTTGTTTAGGATATTTTAAATCTTGCGGTAAAACTCCTTAATATTGTTGCTTTTGGGTTGCGGATAATGCAATTAGTAGCTGTGATTATTATCCGACCCGACCCGTATGGTTGAACCCATCATGATTCAAGATTACGTCAAATATTTGCTAGTACACAGTATCCATGCAAATCGAGATTTTATAAACATATATAATATATTTTAGTATCCGCATATCATTTATAATACAAAATAAAAACCAAATAATATATTTTGATAACTAGTTTTGCATGTCATCACACCCTATCATATGGTTGCACCCATATAACATGTTCATGTTCTAATTGTTACAACAGACTCGTTTTTGATCGCTATGTATATTTACGTAGATCCGTACTTGGGGGTATACATTTTTATTTAACGGATATCGCATTATGGTTTAAACTTTTACGTATATTCTTCATATTTAAAAACTAGATTTTTAAAAGGGACACGAGCAATATTTGGAGTAATCCGGTATTAGCGGTAAAATCCCAATATACATATATATATAATATCCATATAACTAACATATATAATACTGTTAACTATATATATAGTATATTATTAATATAAAATAAAATCCTCTCATTCTTTCTCGTCTCTCTTGTTTCTCTCTCCGTCTCTCTATATTATATATTATATAATATTATAAAACATATTATTAAAATCCCATACCTTTCTCTCTCTTCCTTTCTTCTTCTTTCCCCGAGCACACCCAACCTTCTCCCCGTCGCCAAGAAACCCTCCCTCGCCGGCAGCCCCTCGCTGCCGTCACCTCGTCGCCACCATCCCCTCTGTCCTCGCCAAGTTCAGAGAACCCCAACATCAACGGTCCTCTTCTTTCTTTTCTTTTTTTTTTCTAGCCATCTCGCCGGAATTGCACCTCGCCGACGATCCAGACGACCCAGTCCCTGTCGTCATCTAGTTCTGTCACCACGTCACGCAGCTGCTCAGCCAAGTAAAGTCCTGCGCACGCGTCGTGACATTATTCCGACGTCGGAACATGACATCCGTATCTCGACGTGAGATCTGATCAGGCAAGTTCTAAACTTGCAACATGCTATGTTACTATATCAATATTTATTTAATAAATGATAGTGCATGTGTTTTATTATTCAGCAGAAATTACCGGTTTACAGTGTTATAGTATCTGTCTGTATCCGTACCGATAATAGTTTATCTAGTTGCATGCCGGAACATCATGATATTATTATACTACTATATTAGTTCAATATGTTATCTAGATTGCATCATACATGGTAATGGACGTATAACGGCTATTACAGATAGATACACATGTATCCGACATCAGTTGTGTTTACCGTGTTTCGATATTGATTACAGTTTTACATCGATATCTATTTTGGTTAATATACAGTACATGACATGTTCACAACCCACTACCAGACTTGTCATTTAGATCTTATTGCTAATGTCGACCATCCTGTCTTGTTGTCCCGACGGACGTGACTTGTTGTCTACATAGACAAAATCTGTACCTGTTTGATCCTGTGTTGGCATTAGTTTTATATCATCAATACCGGACTTGAACATAAAACCTGGGGAGTAAGGGGAAATCAATTTAATGGAATCGTCGATATAACTCAATAGTATCTCGTATGTGCCCAGGACCACGGTCAAGACTCTCGGGCTGAATCCGACACGTGCCGCTAATCAGTAAACATGTAACATATATAGACGAATGATGTAACCAGCATCATTCCGGGGCTGGCCGAGCCCGTAAAGACTGATCAGTATAAGTATCGAACTGTTGAGGTACAAGTTATGTTTCATTATTGATTTCCCCCTAGTCCCCATGTTTTGTGTTCAAGTCAAGTATTGATGATATAAAACTAATGCCAACACAGGATCAAGCAGGTACAGATTTTGTCTATGTAGACAACAAGTCACGTCCGTCAAGACAACAAGTCAGGATGGTTGGCACTAGCAATAAGATCCAAATAACAAGTTTGGTAGTGGGTCGTGAATATGTCACGTACCGTATATTAACCAAAATAGATACCGATGTAAAACTGTAATCAATTCGAAACACGGTAAACACAACTGATACCGAATACATATGTATCTATCTGTAATAACCGTTATATGTCCATTACCATGTATGATGCAATCTAGATAACGTATTGAACTAATATAGTAGTATAATAATATCATGATGTTCCGGCATGCAACTAGATAAACCATTATCGGTACGAATGCTATAAATCGGTAATATATGCTGGATAGTAAAACACATGCACTATAATTTATCAAATAGATATTGATATAATAACATAGCATGTTGCAAGTTCAGAACTTGCCTGATCGAATCTCACATCGAGATACAGATGTCACGTTCCGACATCGGAATAACGTCGCGATGCAAAACTCACGTCATGCAGCTGTTCAGCCAGGTCAAGTCCTGTGTTCGTAAGTTTTGCATCGTGACGTTATTCCGAGGTCGGAACGTGACATCCGTATCTCGACGTGAGATTCGATCAGGCAAGTTCTGAACTTGCAACATGCTATGTTATTATATCAATATCCATTTGATAAATTATAGTGCATGTGTTTTACTATCCAGCAGATATTATCGATTTACAGTTTTATAGCATCCGTCTGTATCCGTACAGATAATAGTTTATCTAGTTGCATGCCGAAACATCATGATATTATTATACTACTATATTAGTTCAATACGTTATCTAGATTGCATCATACATGGTGATGGATGTACAACGGTTATTACAGATAGATACATATATATCCTGGCATCAGTCGTGTTTACCGTGTTTCGATATTGATTACAGTTTTACATCGGTATCTATTTTGGTTAATATACGGTACATGACATGTTCACGACCCACTACCACACTTATTACTTGGATCTTATTGCTAATGCCGACCATCCTGACTTGTTGTCCCGACGGACGTGACTTGTTGTCTACATAGACAAAATCTGTACCTGCTTGATCCTGTATTGGCATTAGTTTTATATCATCAATACCTGATTTGAACACAGAACCTGGGAGTAAGGGGAAATCAATAATGAAATTTGACTTGTAACTCAACAGTTCGATAGTTATACTGATCAGTCTTTACGGGCTTGGCCAGCCACGGAATGATACTGCTGACATTATTCGTCTGTATATGTAATCTATTTACTGTTTAGTGACACATCTCGGATTCATCCCGAGAGTCTTGACCGTGGTCCCGGGCACGCACATGATACTATTGAGTTAAATCGACGATTCCATTAAATTGATTTCCCCTTACTCCTAAGGTTTTGTGTTCAAGTCAGGTATTGATGATATAAAACTAATGCCAATACAGGATCAATCAGGTACATGTTTTGTTTATATAAACAACAAGTCACGTTCGTCAGGACTACAAGTCAGGATGGTTGGCATTAGCAATAAGATCCAAGTAACAAGTCTGATAGTGGATTGTGAACATGTCATGTACTGTATATTAACCAAAATAGATACCGATGTAAAACTGTAATCAATATCGAAACACGATAAACACAACTGATGCCAGGATACATATGTATCTATCTATAATAACCGTTGTACGTCCATTACCATGTATGATGCAATCTAGATAACGTATTGAACTAATATAGTAGTATAAAAATATCATGATGTTTCGGCATGCAACTAGATAAACTATTATTGGTACAGATACAGACGGATGTTATAAAACTGTAAACCGGTAATTTCTGCTGAATAGTAAAACGCATGCACTATCATTTATTGAATAAATATTGTTATAGTAATATAGCATGTTGCAAGTTTAGAATTTGCTTGATCGGATCTCACGTCGAGATACGGATTTCACGTTCCGACGTCGGAATAAAGTCACGACGCAAACTTACGTGTGCATGACTTTACTTGGTTGAGGAGCTGCGTGACGTGGCGACAGGACTAGATGACGACGGCGATTGGGTTGTCTGGATCGTCGGCGACGCGCAACTCCGGCGAGATGGCCGGAAAAAGAAAAGAAAGAAGATGACTGTTGTTGTTGGGGTTCTATGGACTTGGCGAGAACAGAGGGGATGGTGGCGACGAGCTGACGGCGACGAGGGGCTGCCGGCGAGGGAGTGTTTCTTGGCATCGAGGAGAAGGTTGGGTGTGCTCGAGGAAAGAAGAGAGAGAGGTATGGGTTTTTAATAATAGGTTTTATATAATTATATAATATATATTAGAGAGAAACAAGAGAGGATTTTATTTTATATTATATATATAGTTAACAATATTATATATGTTAGTTATATGAATCTTATATATATATATATATACATACATTGGGATTTTACCACTAATACCAGATTACTCCGAATATTATCCGTGTCCTTTCTAAAAATCTAGTTTTTAAATATGCAGAATATACGTAAAAGTTTAAACTATATTGCGATATCCGGTAAATAAAAACGTATACCCCCAAGTACGGATCTACGTAAATATACGTAGCGATAAAAAAACAAGTCTGTTTTAACGATAAAAAACATGTTAAAAAACGAGTCTGTTTTAAAAATCTAGTTTTTAAATATGCAGAATATACGTAAAAGTTTAAACCATAATGCGATATCTGGTAAATAAAAATGTATACCCCCAAGTACGGATCTACGTAAATATACGTAGCGATAAAAAAACAAGTCTGTTTTAACAATTAGGACATGAACATGTTATATGGGTGCAACCACATGATATGGGGTGTGATGACATGCAAGGCTAGATATCAAAATTTATTATTTGGTTTTTATTTTGTATTATAAAAGATATGCAGATACTAAAATATATTATATATGTTTATAAATCTCGATTTGCATGGATACTTTGTACTAGCAAATATTTGACGTAATCTTCAATCATGATGGGTTCAACCATGCGGGTCGGGTCGGATAATAACCACAGCTACTAATTGCATTATATCCGCAATCCAAAAGCAACAATAGTAAGGAATTTTACCGTAAGATAATACCCTAAATAAATATAGCATAACAGTTTGGTATCAGAGACATAGGTTTTAGGTTAGCCGGGGCTTGGTTCAATTTGTAGTTGGGTATGGTACCCGATGCATTGTCTTTAAGATCCAGAATTTTAGGAACATGTCTTGCCACATTATTGTTTTGTCATTCGAATTCTTGAATCTTATCTTTCCCTTAACTCTTTTATCTTGACGATATGGAAATGATATTGCATCCCGACTTGGAATCCTCCTGTTTCCTTATTGTTTCTCTTATTCTTTCGATTCTGATAGTAGGATTTGAGCGACATGAATGAAGTTATGTGATTGTAACTATGTATCGCAGCATGGTTACAATGCGGTACTCTATTTAGGTAATCTGGAGTCCTATTTTGATTCTTTTTTTGGACTTATGGTCGTTGTATTATCTTGTTTTCTCTCAGCGTCATTGCTTACGAGTTCATATCTTATCGCGAGCTTGAATGCAGCAACCACGTTATATCTTTCCTCTCGTCCGGTAAGAACCAATCCGTTTGCGTTTCGAAGAATAAGGAGAAACACAGGAGAACATATGATAATTGCAGTAGTTCGAGATCAACCCAACGGGAGCTGGTATAGACTGTTTCAAGGCCGATCAAATGTTTGATTGAAGAAGTTCTGACGAACCCGTCTCAGTTTATCAGAGTGGCGTAGCGGAAGTGTGGTTGGCTGATAACCCACAAGTTTTAGAATAAACTTGCAAATTCATGATGAAGGAAACCGTTTACTGAAAGGGAGAAGTTCATAAACAAGTTGTAGATGAAGCGCTGATAGTAGTTACGGAATAAATCATTGTTTGCCGTGATTCCGGGCGTAAGAGAATAATTATTGTATCGTGGTCCCGTGGGGAATGAACGGGATATATACTGTTGAGATACGATGATGATTATATTAATTGATTTCAAAGACTTATAGAATAGATAATTTAGAAGCACAGACTCTAGGATACACTTCACATACATATATCTCATTGTTTTACCCATGTGTTATTTATTTATACGCATGTTTAATCATATCATCATATCCCGGTTATTACTATTGTTTTGAGATTTATGATGCACTGACGTTTGGGTTTTGCATGACCCAGTTTCTCTACCTTTATTGTAGGCAAACCAAGAGTAATTCAACAATCAAGTCGAGCAATGAGGAGCTAGCTATTTAGTTTAGAGACTCTTAGTTTATTTATTTCAGCAGTTTTATTTTTATTGATGTGAGCCCATATTGGGACGTGATTCAGATGCTATTGTTTTATTAGATCTTGATTCGATTCCGCTACATTTATTTCTTAATTTTATTTATTGTGGTAGATGGACATGTGTTAGCTAGATTTTATTTTACTGTTCTTGATATTCGATTGATAGCCGTAATGTGACTGTGGAGAGATGATTCCTAGCCACAGGTAGCATGATTGGCTCTGTCAGGTGCCATGTTTACGTATTTTGGGAAGCGGGACGTGACATGCGCACCTTACTGGACCTTTGGGTCCCCCATTCACGCACTTCGCTAGGTGCGCACCTCCCTAAGTACGCAACTCACTGCGCTTTTTGGCCCATTCGGGACTCTTTGGGCCCCATCACTCTCTCGCACCTCGCCAGGTGCGCACTTTACCACATGCTTTGCTAAGTGCGCACGTGGCACACGCATATCTCATTTTTGTCTTGTAAATATTTTATTAAATAAAAAAATGAATAAAATAGACATGCCCCAATACTCAAAAGCCTTCACCCCTTAGAAAATTTATAACGAGGCGCTGTCGCGCACCCTGCAAGAATGTCTCTAAAAACCAGTTCAATCTCCGAGGCAACTCCGATCCAGTACATTGTCAAGATTAATGCTCATGTGGTTCTCCCCGCAAACATCAATTGGCAATGGGAGGAACTGTCCCGTCAATTTGTTTCTGTCATCATCTACCTTGTCGGAAGTGCTCATCTGGCGGAGACCCGGCAAACCAAATGGCCAAACCGACCTCAATGGGCAGTGAGGTCGAATGTCGTGATCGCTAAGGCACCACGACCTAAACGTTAGTCGGTGTTCGAACGACTCTCTGGCGCTCCAGCTCGGGGCAAGACCGCCGAAACAAAGGAAAGTATCAAACGTCGCGTGCAAGCTCAGGCGATGCCTTTGATAAGTGCACGAACGAATGTCTTTTCAAGACTCTGTCAATCAATCTACCGTGGTTTCCTGAAGATCAGAAGCCCGTCAGGCACTCAAAGCGGAAAAGTCAAGGAAGAAACGACTCAGATATAGAGCCGCCAAAGGGTCAAGGCTCCAACCAAATTGAACTTTATAAAGTTCCAATATCCGGGTTAACCCGCAACAACAGTCGAATTAACTGTAAAAATCAACAACTCTTTTAAGCACTTGAAGTGGGTTCAGAAAAATGCTACGTCCGCCAAGATCAAGAAGACGGCGATCCGAACGGTGCTTCAAAGAGACGTGACCACACCCCAACATAGAAAGCATGACACCGTCTCTTTAAGAGTACCAAATGCTCTGTGCCGAGCAAAAGCAACGGGAAAGATCCGAAAAGGGGTGACCTTCGCCACCCAAGGACCCTGCCGGGCCGTCTTCAGTTGCTCGTCCTTTCCCAAAAAGGAAGGCCCACGATGACGATCCGAAAGATCAACTGCCAAAGATAAAGAGATAATCGAGTATGTGGTCTACACTGTCTATATGGCAGACACACGCAGTAAGAGCAAGGATAATGCCACCATATCTCAAGCCCAATCTGGTTTGAATGTGGCTGTCACTTTCTAAGACCAGCCTCCTTCGGAAGAGAATGAAAACCCTTTTGGTGAGGCCGATAAGCGGAGGAAGCCCTCAACTCATGAGAGGAGTCAAAGCTCGGAAAGTGACGAGGAGACGATTTTCTTCCCCAAGACCGCAAGCTTTAATAGCTCCGTAAACAGCTCAGAAGTAAAGATAAAAAGATGGATAAACTTTGCTCCAAAATTGACGATTTAACGAATGTCGTGATGCAGCTCACGGCTCAGGTTGCTTGGTCGCCCTCCAATCAAACGCAAGTCTCTACTCATGAGCCGTGTGATCATGAGCCGTGTGACAACGACCCGAAACAGCCAATGCCTGTCTTTTTAGGTCCAAATATGGGTGAGCTACACGAAAGCCGACCACGTTCCGTTTATGGGGACGTCTTGGCCCTTGATGGCAGTATTCCGCTAACACAAGATCGGATCATTGATTTAGTCACCGGCAAAGTTAAAACATTGGTGGCCGAAATCGAGACTCAGAAAGATGTTGGCCGTAGTGGGATACCGTATCCTGCACAATATGATCTTATTGAGTTTCACAGCGGTTACGTCATTTCTAAATTCAGAAGATTCGATAGGACGGGAAATGCAAATTAGCACGTTGCCCACTTTAAAGCATCATGCGGAAATACAGGGGGCAATGATGCGCTTCTTCGTCAGTTTGTAAACAGTCTAACCGGTGTTGCTTTCGACTGGTACACGAGCATACCAGGCGGTTCTATTACTACTTTCGTCCAAATGGAGTCTCTGTTTCGACAAAGATTCATGAGTGTCGGCGACAATCTCTATTGCTGACCTTGTGTGGACCAAACCGGGAAAAAACGAAAGCAACACAGGTTTCATAGCCAGACGGCGCACGTCAAATGCGAAAATGCGAACCGCCAATAGAGTAAGACCAATTTGTCAGCCTCCTTGTCGGGAATCTCAATAATTGGATGGCTCCATTTCTATGCACTGCGGGTTTCAAAACGTTCCAAGAGCTGACCAAGAAGGTCCATATGTTTAAACGTTCAAGGCAAGAGTCCACCTCAAACCCCCAAATTTACAATAGATCTTAGAGAAACCGAAAGGACGATAACCGCAAAGGCGGAAATTTCGACGATGCTGAATCTTTTAATACTTCGGTTGACCGAAATAAGCAAGGGACATGCGGGCCCGATGTCAACCAAGCTTGAAAGCCTGTGTTAAGAGGGGAGAAGATTCGCCCCTGAAAAAGTTGGATAAGGTCTATTTCTTCATAAGGGACAAAGTCCATAAGTTATTCAAGGACGCCCTAAGAAACAGTGTACAATTGCCAGAATTGAAAAGACTGGAAGAAACGAATATGACCGACGATCCCAAATACCGTCCCTATCACATAGTGGTAAGTCATGCCATTGAGGGGTGCTTTGTCTTTAAAAATTTGGTTGAGAAACAATACAAGGCAGGAGAAATAGAACTGCCCAAAAGCGTGTTAGCGAACAATTAAGCTGCGACCGTCAATTTTATACAAACAGAGACCGAAGCTCTTTGGGAACCCACTACTCAATTGTCTGCCTTTCCTTGAAAGGAGCGGACCAAGCCAGCGAGCCAAAAGTCCAACGAGCGACATTACCAATGAAGAGGTAGTGGACGGGTACACAATCCATACGGTCTATATGGCGGAGTCCGGAAGAACAAATCCTTTTACACTTCATAGTCTCGATAATGACGTGGTTGTAGCTATCCAACGCCGGCTCGGTTCAGATGATGAAGAGCCTCCATTAACCAAAAGGATCCCGCGGTCCTTGAAAATCGAGCTCAAGCAGTGAGGATAACCCGGTTATCATACCCGGGACTATAGAACAAGCCTTATTCCAACGGCTTCAAGAGCAATTTCGAGACCGTAATAGGGAGCTAGCCAGAATTCGTTCCAAAGTCGACGATCTGGCGAATGTTGTGAAAAATCTCACGATCCAAGTTGCGTGAATGTAGTTACAACAAAATCAAAGTTTGGTTCACAGACAAAGGATTGATATCTTGAAACAGCCAACAAATATTTTCTCCAACCCAAGAGTAGAGCATCTTTGCGGAAGTCGACTCCAATCAGCATTCAGCCCCTTCGATACGCATACTGACCGGGGTAAGAAAATGAAAAGTGAACCAAAGACCAATCGGCTTCAAAGACCGGTACCGGAAAAAGCGCCGACTCTGATAGAGAGGGAAGAAAATCTACTTCTTCAGGATGGACGAAGTCCCCAAAATATTCGCCGCTTTAAATTGCGGTCTTTAAGCCAAAATGATAGAGCAACCGCGGTAAAAAAAAGCTATTCAAATTCATATCCAAATTCAAATCCTCCAATGACAAATGATGATTCGCTCCTGAAATCATGCTTCAGTATTAGCGATACTGATGTTAACCAAAATTTCAAATCCCCAAATGTCCCAACGGCGAATGGTGAGTCGCTCCTGGCACTATTCCAGTATAGAGATGCAGACGCCTATCCAAAAACAAAATCCAATTCCCCAAATTCTCCCAGCCCTACGGGTCCGACGCTTTGCGCGCGTCGTATTCAATCCACGGGCATAAACAAGCTAAACCATAGCCAAGTCCCACCAGCGAGGCTACATCTGAAGTCCAACCGACGAAGAAGCTCCACCAATGAGGCAGCCGTAAAAAAAAGGTATGTCCACAAGCAAAGCGAGCACGGAAGAAAACCCAAAGGGGCTCCATGAGTAAAAACAGTAGGGCTGCTAGCGAGTTTATGAAAACCCGAAAGGGCGCAAACTTGTGGAAAGAGACGAAAATACACTCGCAAAGTCCTATCGTCCTTGTGAAGAGAATATCTCCGTGTGAGATCCTTACAACTCACAAAGGAGTAACACACTTAGGAATCCCCAAGATTCCTAAAGAGAATATACACTTACGAGATTCTCTGGACTCATATTGAGAAAATGTTTTTACGACCCTTACGGCTCGTAAAATTGAAAAGCCTAAGGTGAAGGACCTAAACCCGCCTCCTAAGCCAGCGCTCCCTAACGGGTAAAGGCAAATGATGATTCGCCTTTGGTACCATATTTCAGTGTGGCGATGCTGATGCCCAATCAAAACCCAAATTTACATCCAATTACAATTCGAATTTCAACTCAAGTTCAAAAGTCTAGCGGGAAAGGATAAAAACTAAACAAATCAAATCAAAGTCCTATCCGACGGTGCTCCAAAGCTCGAAGGTCCTGCTGAATGGACAAGAAAATCCCAAATCAAACCAAATCAATCAGGTCAAACAATTGTCTACCCCGGAGTCGAAATCATGCTTCGTCCCGGAACCCTACGTCGGAATTATGCTCCGCCTCAGGATATACATGTCCGGTGTCGGAATTATGCTTCGCGCCGGAACTCTGCTCGGAATCAAGCTTTATAACCAACCTTCGCGTCGGAATCAAGTTTCGTCTCGGAAAATCAAATTCTACATCGGAATCAAGTTCCGTTTGAAACTCAAACTCTATGTCGGAATCAAGTTTCGTCTCAGAATCTCCACATTGGAATCAAGTTTCGTCTCGGAAAATCAAACTCTGCGTCGGAATCAAGCTACGTCTCAGAACCAACCTCCGCGTCGGAATCAAGATTCGTCTCGGGAAATCAAATTCTCCGTCGGAATCAGGCTCCGCTTGAAAACCAAACTTTGCGTTGGAATCAATTTTCGTCTCAGAACCTCCATGTCGGAATCAAAATTCGTCTCGGAAAATCAAACTCTATCAAGTTTTCTCTCACAGAACCGACACGTCGGAATCAAGCCTCATCTCGGAAAATCAAACTCTGCGTCGGAATCAAGTTTTGTCTTAGAACCTCCGCGTCGGAATCAAGTTTCGTCTTGGAAAATCAAACTCTGCGTCGGAATCAAGTTTCGTCTCAGAACCAACCTCCATGTCGGATTCAAGCTCCACCTCGGAACCATGTTCCATTTCGGAATCATGCTCCATCTCGGAATTAAGCTCCGCCTCAAAGCCTCGACCTCTAGGTCATTAAAAGGAAATCAAGTCGAGCATCCTAAAAATCGAATCCATGAAAGAAAATCCATCAATTTCATGCACACGACCCATATACCTGGTGTGCATTTATTGATGGGGGATACTTTGTTGAGGTCAAATTTTACACCCTTGCCCAAAAACCAAAGCCAGATAGTCGACAAGTCAAAGGGTCAAAATCAGCACCCAAGTGGACCCGAGCTAAGTTCGAGCCCAAGTAAAGCCGGCCATGTGCCAAGAAGAAAAATTATGCGATAAATAAATTTAATATAGTTTCTTTTTTTATGAATAAACGTAATAGGGAAAAGGGTAATTGATAAAGCCCTAAAGGCCCAAATGAAATGTAAAGGCTATATAAAGCCAATCATATGATGAAATAGAGAAGATTCTCTCCTAAAAATTTCTAGGGTTTTGCGCTGCTTTCTCTCGAGGTCTCCTTCATCCTCTTTTTTCCAATTAAATACAAGGCAAATCTTCTCTCTTTTCCAAATCAAAATTGATTTTGGCCATTAATCCATTGAGAAAAATACAGATCTCCTATTGAAATCAGCAAAAATCTTTTTTTTTATCTCTCCTCAAGATCCAACAGGGGAGAGAAAGAAGAGAAAACCGACGTCAAGACCCAAATGTGCACATTCCGAAACTTCGTGAAAGGGGAACAAAATCCCCTTTGATCTTCTGAAAAATCATTTTTTTTGTGTTTGGGGCTGTAACTTCATTGGGTTTCGACCCTTGTTTGTACCGCGCTAGGTGCCCATTTGGCTAGATGCGCACCCTATTAGGTGCACATCATGCCAGGTGCGCACCGGTCCAGGTGCACATCTCGGTAGGTGCGCACCTTCTTAAGTGCGTATCTTACTGGACCTTTTGACCCATTTGGGACCCTTTGGCCTCCGATTCACGCACCTCGCTAGGTGTGCACTTCATGGACCTTTTGGCCGACCTTTTGGCCCATTCGGGACCCTTTGACCCCATCACTCTCTCGCTAGGTGCGCACCTCGTCATGTGCTTTGTTAAGTGCGCACGTGGCACATGCGTATCCCTCACTTCTGTTTTTCTTGTAAATATTTTGCCAAATAAAAAAATGATTAAAATAGACACGCCCCCACACTCAAAAGCCTTCTCCCCTTGGAAAAATTTCTAACGGGGCGCTGTCCCGCATCCCGCAAGGGGGATGCTTGCCCTCTTGACTCCCAGCTCGCTATTCGGGGCCTACGTAAACTCTGTGAGGCCCTCGATATGCCCAAATTATTCTCAAAACACACGTATGCATACTGCACATTGAGTTCGCATGATCCGTTTGACCTGTTAATCAGAGGTCCCTCACTTCCAAAAGCGAGGGGTAATTAACGGTAGCTTATTCCGTGGCTGCCGGAGATTTGGATCTCTACAATCAATAAACCCCAGCCTGTCTCAGACAGGGGGAATATGTATACGCCTGACAGGAGACGCGTATTTCTATTTCAATAGGGCGACGAAAAACACTCTACAAAGATCATCTCTAAGAAGCAATCATTATGGAAGTTGAGATAACTGTAATAGTTATGAAAAATATTCATATTAGTTCTGAGAAGAGATGATTACAAAAGTTTGAACTGATTGTAAAAGTTGCAAAAAAGTTCATTTCTGTTGAACTCAAATATTGTCATGCAGAAAAAATTAAGAAATGATGATTTTTGTTAAAAAGTAGAAAGTGGCTGCCAGATGTCGTTATGGGTGTCATTAATATATCCAATTAGATTGGCAAACAAAATCTTATTTGGAATACTTCCAAACAGTCTCTAATGTAGTTTAAATGAAAGTTTTCGACATCGAAAAACTTTGTGTTAGGGGCCTTAGGGCCCATACATCCTGGTGTCATCCCTTAAATCTGCATCTCAACTTACTTCTAGGTTAATTGTGTAACAATTATAATACTTCACGTAAGGTTAAAAATAGCAGCTTAGGTTTTATATTTTAATGTTTTCGTACAGACCCACTCCACTTGGCCTGATAGTCTCAAATTTTTTTTGTTGCACCACCAAATTCTGCATTTGTAAGACGCGACCTCAGATTTTAGCTGTACATAAAATGAAATATTGATCCGCACAAGCCTCTAATTGCTATTACTCTTTTGATCTTTATTTGATGAAGTTTACAAGATAATTTATGATATAATGTTTTGTTTGTCGTGAGAGAACTTTACAAGTGTTCTTGGTGTTTCTAGCTATGCAAGGAGCTGTTTTATTGCTTTCAAGTTCATCTCCAGTCGTGAGGCATGTGTTTGAGTCGGCCTTTGGTCGCCAAGGTAGAGGCAAACAGCTGGTGAGCAGGCACTTCCATCTTAATTCTATTATTAATCATTAAATCTCATGTGAGTATTCCCATTCCAAGTACGTTTACCTCTACTCCATGTGTGTGTGTGAACTGAAAAATCCGTACTTGCACATCTCGACAGACGGCTGTACAACAAGATTGTGAAATTGTGATAGGCTTTCCCTAGCTGTGTTTCCGCTAACCTTTACCATATTATGCTATTGGTTTGTTTATTACTTATAATTATTTGATAACTCTCTTCTTGAAAATTCATTAATTTTGACAGTTTATATTATGATTGGCATCATTTAGCTTTTGTCTCATATCAAGTAGGCTATCACGCAAGACCTTGTCTACACATTTATCTGTAAATGCATGATTTTATTTCATTTTTAGTGATTATTTTTTCTGTGTCTCGTACTCTACATCTGCATTTTATTAATGCTCTTGTTCGAGGATCACATGCATCTCTCTCATAAGTGCTGCTATAATACCTGTACTCAGGCTGCTTTACATGCCCTTGGAGACATTTGTGGAGCCAACCGTCCTGAAGACAGGATACTGCTTAATGCTGCTGCTGAGAAATGCCTTAGACAACTCTTTTATGCTGCAGCTGCCAGCAGCACAAAATTTACACCATTTGTGAGTATTTAGACTGATGTCTATCTGATAACTCATTTTTTTCACTGTCATTAGTGCCCTTGGAAAAAGGCAATAGAGCTCTGGATTTTTTAAGCATCCAATGTTGGGAAATGTTAAATCCTCTTAATTTTTAAGTTCATGCCTACAGATGGCTTGTCCTTCAAATTGTATTATCTATGGTCCAAACTGTATCTGTAGTTTGTTCGATCATTCTCGAAACAATATTTTTTCATCTGCCTTTCTTATGCATAACATTTTATAAATCTTATTTGGTCGTCAGGGTTTGCTCCTCTCGGTGCTGCAGCAAGAACCAGAAATACGACTAGCTGTAAGTGTTCGTGAAATATATTTAATGCATCCTTGAGTTCCTTTGAATCTTCGTTTTGCCATTTTATGCATGGGGGTGTGCTCTTATTTTATTACTGACCCCAAAAGATTTTATCATGGTTTTAAATCTTGGTCAATCGCGAAATTTGAAACCTTGGTAGTTGGTTCACCAATTGGTTATCGGGATTTTAATATTAAGTATATCAATGGATTAGTGGTCTTGCTAATGGGTTAATTGGTTTTTATTACAGAGGTGATGGTCTATATGACATCATTGAAAAAATTATCTACAAGTTTGTAGTTAATTTTTACAATAGATTAAACCAATGTTGAAAATAGCGATAGTGTGAAGCGTGGATCTAACACCAAATAGCAAAATGCGCAAATAGCGTAGCGTAAGCTACACAGTTGATTAGATTTTAAATTTGAAAAATATAAATATAGTTATACTAAATAAAATAGTCTAAAAATTAAGGGATATTTTTTTTCAAAATCTTTAAAAATAAAGTACTAGCATATCAACTATTTTCCTAAAGTTTAATCCATAAGTTTACACTTCTCATCATAAAATTAGTCTTTAGCCCTTTATTTAGCATCAATAACAATTTAAAGAAACGAGAGCTATAAAAACTCACGCAAGCATAAGCATAAACCCAAACAGCAACAAGGCTACCCCTTCCCAATCGATTTAGACTCGTACAAAAAGAAACCCATTAAATCTAAGAGAGAGCTTTACTCAAAACACTAACAAGGAAACTCATTTCTTCTCCAATTCAAAACCAAAACAAAAAAAAGAAAGTGATAAGAATAAAAATAGTTGCATTAAATACTCACTAGCTGGTCATAGATGATGAAAACTTGCCTCAAATGCCTCGGAAGTGGCTGTGATGGCCTCAAAATTTGCCTTGTGATGGACCGCGATAGGCGGAGATGGGGAGATTGACTTGAAGGAGAAGTGGGGAAGAGGAGAAAGGGCCACTCATATGCCTTGGACCTTGGAATAGGAAGGTTTCTAAATGTTTTTGTTATTATTGAGTCCTGGTCGGGCTTTTATTATTAATAAAATACCCGCTAAAACTCTTTTGTTGTGTAGCTTAAATTTAAAAAATAGCATACGCTACGATGTAAACGCGCTATGTTAGCTCGCTATGTAGCAAAATGGTTATGTTATGCTACGTAGCATGCTATTTTCTACATTGGACTAAACAATCAACTCTTCCCATCATTTATTACTAAAAAATGTGAAACTAATTTATAATTAATAGTTATTTTTATTATGTTTAAACCTATGTACTAATTTATAGATATTCCGACCCAAGATGGCGGATAAATGGACGATTCCGATCCTAAAATTGACCTTAAGTACCAATACTGATTACGAGATTTAAACCTTGCCTATCATCACGTAGTCCTACCATCAAAAGATGCCAAATGTTTCCCTGTTATATTATTTGTCCGGTAGTTTACTTTTCCATACCTGGCCTCTAACCTCGTACTTAATTTGCGCTTCTCTGTTACCAATTGAAGGTTATCAAATGATTTGAACTTCCTTGTTTTCTTTTAATTTCGTTATTTTTTTGGGTCTTTCCATGTTAAATATTTGTATTAGTGCAGTAGAAAGCAAGTTTATAGCTAGATGATTGTTTTTCCTCCTTTTCCTTATTGAAGCCAGTTGACAATCTGCAACTTGGTATAATTCACTTGTTACTACAATTACAGCAGTTCATCTACTATATTCTCTCTCAATAACTACAAACACCTTTCCATGTTGATTAAAAAAAATTGATATTACATGCTTAAAGATACGAAAATTGATATTACAGGCATACAGATTGATATCTGTGCTGGTAGTTCGCCCGTGGGGCTTGATGGAGGTTTGTTCAAAGCAGGAGATTATAACAATAGTCACTGACTCAAACATTGAGGCCACAAAAATTGGTTCGTATTTTTAAAATTTTTTGTCTCTGCAATCCAATTGACTTTCGCTTGTGAATCCACTTGTCAAAATGTGTTTTCTTCTTGAATCTGCTGATTTTGTTTCGAACTTCGAAGATTTTCCGTCACGAGTTTACGTTAAAATAATTTGGAGGTGCTCCCTGCTGATGATCTTTTATCTTTTTGGTCCCACTCATTCCAAATTACTTGCTCTTTATTGTCTTGTTAAACAATATATTGCAGTTCTTTTGTTGAGCATTATGCCTTTAGAGAAGAGCAGCTGTTCTATTCTTCTAAGTTCTAATTACTGAATTTCGTTATTAAAAAAATCTCAGGTATGGAAGCCCGCTTCAATTGTTGTGCAGCGATCAACAAAGCTTTATCTAGCTCGAACATGGTCCATGATGCTAGCATCACTGAAATAGCTGTGAAGGTAAGTTATTCTTTGGATTTAAAACTTGGGTTAATTGCAGAATAATACTTCAAGTTTAACCCAGATCTCACTTTAATGCCCTAAAGATTTATTTATTTATTTGGCACTTGTCCGTAAGCCCTAATCTATGCACACAACACCCACAAACACACCCACACGCACATCACACACAAGCACACAACACACATCCTGGGACCCACGAATTTGCCCTGAAAGCGTTGATTTGTGGCCACTTCCCCTTTTGGGGTTCATGGGGTTCGAACCCTGCACTATCCCCAAGAGGGGAAATGCCCATACCAACTAAGTCATTGCTCATTAAAGTTTTGGATTTCACTTACTCCCTTACGGTGTTAATGGCATGATGTAAAAAGTCCTAAATGCCCTCAGATGAATAAAACTCTGGCAAATATTCTCAATTTTACCATTTAACCATCTCCTTTCTCTTATCGAATCCTAATTTTGTTGATGGTCTAATTAAAAGCTGAGTTATTAATCGGTGAGAATTGTCATAGTTATCCTGAGACATCTATCAGCTATAGATCCTGTGGTGTTGATTAAGATATCCTTCAAACAAAAATCCCAAGTTTGTAAGTTCTTGATTTTTGCGTTTGTGAACATTCAATTAAACATCAATACTGAGCTGTAGTTGAAAATGTGTGTAAGTTTCATCTTATGTTGAATCCCCTTTTCATCTCGTATTACTTCTACTCTTTTTATTCTCATAAGAATACTATTCATAAGAGTACTTAAACCCCGGCAAAAGGAAGTTGTATTCCATAAGAGGAGAGAAGTTTAGCAAGTCTTTTGTGAAAATAAGGCACTTAATGGATTGGGTTTGTGAGAAATAGTAGAACTTATCAGTCAATTAGAGAGATTAATGGAGTATTATCGCTGAAATGTATTCTTGTTTTGGGTTTTAAGAGTGGGAAATAGTTAGCTAGAGTTGAGAGTTTATGAAAAAGATGATGAAGAGAAGTAGAAGGGGACATCACTGTATTGTCATTTAGTTTCAAATTAAGGGTAGTATTGTCTGAACTAAGTCATGTGATAGTTACATAAGAATGTTCTTAGGATATTTTATTGGCTAAATAATTGAAGGTATTAAACCACAATTTTTGGAAACTTTGAAGGTATTTTAAGGCAATTAAAAATAATAGAGTATTAAAGTGCAATATGGGCATTTTAAACAAATCATTTTGCAGTTAACCCTTAAACTTGAACACAATAAACCATAACTTTTTCTGAAAGGAAAACATAGGGTGAGAGACCCTATTGTAAAAATATATTAATAGGAAAAAAGCTGTACAAACTACGCACACCACTTCACTCCTAAGTTACAAAAATGATGCAAGTTGGAAAAAATATAGCAGAGGAAAGATGATTTTATTATCTCACACAATGTATTAAGAGAATAGAGAGATCCTTTGTTGTCGGCCATTACCCTAAATCTAATGCAAGATTGAAGATCCCCTCTCCTTGCACATAAAAGAACATCCAATTACAACTTAACAGAAAATAACATCCAAATACAACTTAACAGAAAATCAAAACTGAATCATAAACCAAGAATGCTGCAGATCCAACATTTAGAATGCCTGGGGAATGCGTGAACTGTAAAGTAAAACCCTCTTCGACCTGTCTTTTCTGCTGGGTCCAATTTAAATAACACAGGTGCTGGGGATACTAAAAGGAATTTCCTCCCTGCTCTGAACCTATCAGAAAAAAATTCTTGGATTTCTTCCGAGCCAAAGAAACCGACAGGCAGCAGAACAGATGCACAGTCAGACGTCCTGATTGGCCGAATTAAATTTCAAAATCTATAATGAAATCATCAATTGTTTGAGAAGCATAAATGATGTCGAACCATAAGGCAATAAAAAAGGGTATGATCAGTAGTT
Organism: Agapanthus africanus; assembly: GCA_030015575.1. Taxonomy (NCBI): domain Eukaryota; kingdom Viridiplantae; phylum Streptophyta; class Magnoliopsida; order Asparagales; family Amaryllidaceae; genus Agapanthus; species Agapanthus africanus. Next base: position 63,281,098 of record CM057348.1, read on the forward strand.
TCCAGCTGAGAGTTGCACGAGAAAAACCAGCACCACACCATCTGCTATTAAGAAGATTAGCTTTGGAGAATAATATAACCAAGAAACTAAAGCTTAGAGCAGTAAGCCTGCCTAATTTATGATTGAAGTCAATTTGATGCCTGACAAAAATATTGTGTGTTTTTTCGCAGGTGCAGGAAGCTGTGAGAAGGGGCCCTTATCTTACTAAGAAGCATATTGGGCCTCAGCCTATGGTGATGACTGCTGAGAGATTTTGATTACGTCCAATTTTCCATGTATCAAGATTATGCCACATGTTTCACCCTTTGCTTTGTAAATATTGATGTGTAACTCGCACTTGAATTAGTTGTCGGAAGAAGGCAACTTTTGTTACTGCTGATATTTTTGGTGTGGATTAGGTATCGAAGTGCCCATAGATTGGAGATATATTACGGACAATGTATCAGATGCTCGAAAGCCGTATGTTATAGAGCTAGATAATAACCTAACCTTGCTGTGCTAATTGATTTCCTCCGTTTGCCGCAATTACTTTGGATTCTAAAGTGCGTGTTCTAAACATTATGCAGTAGGTTGAGTCCCTGTGTAAGTTGTTTTCTCCCGCTCTTTTTTCTCTCTTTTTTGGTTGCAAGTGGAGTGGATAACTGGTATTGTTGGCAGGGTGCAAAGAAATTGGTATTTTTTTTTCAAATATTGGTCCTTTTCACCGTAGTTTAATAAAGATCTGATTTTGTTCTTATTGTTGGCCTCTGAGTCTCTGGCCGAAGTTTTTTTTAAATTTGTTGATTTTTAAAAAAAAAATTCGACCAACAAATCACCATGTTAGATTTGAATCTCTTTGTCAAGTCAGAAAGGGAAATTAAAAGGATGAAGTGAGAGAGGAAGAAAATGGCAAATTAAAGGTCAAGTGAAAGTTAGAAATCGAATGAAAGAGTAAATATCCCTAGGCAAATAGAGTAAATGTAACACCCTAGTTTGGATGCGGTGTTTCTAGAGTATCGAGAATTTTTTTTTTCAATAAAACTTTTACTATAATTTTACAATTTACTTGATGGTTGGTTGCCGGTATAATTTTTTTGACTCTTCATATATTATTTTGATATGAAATTCTCATATATATTAGTTCCTTAGTGACAACCAAACAATATTTTTTTTTCATATCTTAAAATTCCTAAATTAATCTGTTAATATTTGGTTTGCATACACATATTCCTTTGGCTAACTCATGTTGCTGTTCATATGAGAACAAGAAAAATCCGTGCCAATCTCTAAATACACTCATATATGTATGTGTGTGTGTGTGTACACACACACACCAATCTCTCTCTCCAAATCCCCAATCTCTCTCCCCCCTCCTCTGTTTTATATATATATATATAATATTACTTTACCTAGTATATTCTAAGTCTCCTCTCTCTCTCGTTTGTGTTGTATAATTAGGTTAATATAAAATTTATATATATATATATAAATTTTATATTAACCTAATTATACAACACAAACCCCTCTCTCTCTCCTTTCTCTCCTCCTCTATTACTTTGTTTCCTTCTTATCCTCGCCTCCGTGAGAAAACCCACGCCCGAGCCTTTAACCCTCGTCACCAGCATCATCTCCGCTACCGTCGCCCTCACCCCATCACCGAGCTCCACCACAAAACGCCCACGAACCACCTCCTTCTACCCTTCCCCACCACCGCAACACCACAAGCCCTCACCGTCACCATCCTCATTGCCGCAGCCCTCGTCTCCTTCGCACCATAGTCCTCGACTCCACCACAACCCCGAGACACCCCATCACCCCAATCGCCTGCACTAACCCTCACCGTCGAACCCATCGCGTCAACTCCCCTCTCTCGACGAACCCATTCCCCAAGCATCCCACTGCAGCAACCACCACTACATTACAAACCCCGACTCCCTCTCCTCTCGCCCTGACGATCACCACCGCGATCAACACCATCTCCCACCACCACAGCCGCACCCCTCATCGCCTACGCCCTCATCTCTGAAACCTGACACCCCCATCCTCAACCACGACAACATCACCACTGCCGCAGCAACCCGCAACAACCATCAAGCCGAGATCCTAACTCCAGTCGCCGACGATCTCGCCGGGTCCAAGTGTCGTCAGCGATTGAAACTGTGTTTGTCCATTGCTTCGTATTGTGATTGTCGTGCTTCCGTCACCAAGGCAAGTATTCTAGATTTACTTTTGGTCGATGCACATTGGCAGTCCATCGTACAAATATACATATATTTTTCCTACACTGTCAAAATAAAAAGAAAAGTATTAGTATTCATTTGTGTCGTATTGATAGAAAATTTAGATTTTAAGCAATAAGGAGAGAAAAAGAAAATTGCAAGTATGGATCAAAAAATGAATTTTATTTCACAAATAACAGTTTGGAATTGCTAATCTATCTCATACAAGCATCTTACTAGCTAGCTTGGAATTATTTTATATACACACTAAAGCTACAGGTAAAGACAACATTTGTGACTTGTGCTAGCTCGTGCATCGCTTCCATGCGGTTACTTTTACCTGATTAAGATTATATTTGACATGGCATGATTATTCATTACTCTAGTTCATTTTATTAAGAACGAGATCTCTAGTTAGGATGCTAAACTACATGCCATGTTACACTACTATTTACCAACTTCTTTTCTGTACAATTATCATACTACAAATTCCAGTCATTTTAGCATTCCGAAGTAGTGATCTAGTTCTACCATAGTAGATATGAATACGCGGGTGTTGGGGTAGTTTGAGTGTGTGTCCGTACAACAGGAATACTCGTACCGGGCTATATCGGTCGCATATTATTACAGTTCGTACCAGGTTATATCGATCGCTTGTTCATTCCACAGTTGGGCCCGTGTTTCCTAGCCCCTGGGGCACTACTCTTGGGTTAGGAATACTCCTGTAGAGGTTGACGCACACACTCGAGCTTACGATAGGATAGTTTATCTTTTTAGCGACCAGTTAGGTCATGACTTGACCTCTTTACATGTTTGTTTAATGTATCTATTTATATATCTGTTTTTACTTGTGCACAAGGGTTTCACTACGTTCATCTATTCATGTTATCATACTATATACACACTTTATACGTTGAGCACTTGCTGGGATGTTCTGACATCCCTGAGATTTGCCATCTCAGATTTAGAGACAGATTTTCAGGCTGAGCAGGATCGCAACGGCTATCAAATCTTTGCCGAAGATCAGTAATCCGTAGGTTTATTTCCTTTCGGCTAGTATTTAGCATGTGCGTCCTTGTGGGACATTAGGACTTATGTTTCTTTCAGATTTTGTTTTCTTTTCAAACCTACTGTATTGGGTATTTATTTGCATCAATTATCTAGTGGATCCATTTTTTAGTATTCTTTATGGTGTCGTTGCAGCATGATTATCAGTATTATCTCTTTTGGTATTGAATTTTATTTTTGACAGGTTAAGCTAGACAGCCTTATGTGACTATGGAAGGATCTTTCCTTACCGTAGGTAGCACGACTGTCCTTCGTTGCTCTCTGTATTCCGTATTTTGTGTAACAACCGAGTCCAGTTCTACAAATTTCTGTCACCGTATGTGTGGTGTGTGGTATTTATTTTATTGATCATGGTTTGACTGTTACTAGTTATAATTTACCCTGACAGTTCATAATTTTGCATATAACAATTTAAGTCATTTAAATTAAATTAAAAATACTTGTCATGGCCTGCTCGACACCCCTAACCCTGTGGTAGCGTCCTTGCATCGTGTTTTTGTCCCGTTCAGCGAAACGGACGTGTTTGGACGTCTACGCGCACGTGCGTGCGTCCGTTCTTGGGGGTATGCTTTTTAATTATAAAATACTTCATTTTAATTTTTGGAATCTGCCAATAAATTTCATATTTCAAATTCAAATTTTTGGACCCGACCCGGGCGCAATTTTGAAATATTTTGCACTTACGCCAAATCCTATTTTTCTAAATCTTTTACCAGCTAAAGCATTTGTCTTCAGCCAATTAGATTTTTTTAAAACCAACGAAATTATGATTCCTTCAAACCAGAAAATATTTCCCTATTTTAAAAATCCTTTTAAAACTTTCCCTAACCAATTAAAACCCCAGCCAATCTTTTCCTAGCCAATGCGAGCCTGCATTTCCCCGACCCCACACGCCTTTCTCTTCCTCTCTCCTTTCTCCTTCTCTTTCTCTCTCTTCTCTCTCACCCCACTACCGTCCAATTTTCTTTCTCCTCTTTCTTTTCTCTCTCCTCTCGATCTCTCTCCTCCTCTCTGTCTCTCTCCTCTCGCGAATCTCTCTTTCTCTCCGCGTCTCTCTCTCTCTCTTTTCTTCTCTTATATTTCTTTCTTCTTCAACACACAGAAATCCATCGTGCAGAAAACCCTAGCCGCCTTTTCTCCTCTCGCCGTTGCCCTAACGCCGACGCCATCGTCGCCGTTCATCGCCGCTGCTCACCCTCGTCGCCTCCACCTTCTCTTCTTCATCCTTCCTTCTCTCCCGAGCACCCTGCACCAGCAGCCGCGCCCCTGCACGCATCTGCACCGCCGGAAGATCGCCGCCGGTGACTCGTTCTCGTGTCCCGAGCCTTGTGCACACCCAGTAAGCATTGTTTCTCCTTCTTCTTCCTTCTTTCCTTCTTCTTTCTGTCCTTTTCTTCTTCCTTCTATTTAGATCCCTCTCGGTTAACAGCCGGGTCTCTGCAGGGTCGTTCGCCGGAGCTCCGTCAACGCAGTCGACAATCACAACCCCTCTACAGATCAACGTGAGCACCCCCTCCTCAATCCTCCTTCTCTTCTTTCTTCTTATTCTTCTCTTATTTTTCTTTCATGCATTCTTGTATTTTAATGTTCACTGTTTTTGTTTGTTCGCCGGAATCCGATCGGACCATCGACGATCACGACGACCCAGTGAGGACCTCTGATCCGTACGATTCCATTGTTCGTCGTTTGGGTTCATTCCGTGTACCGTACGCGCGTCGCGACTTTTCCCCGCCGACGCGTAACGTCCCGTTTTCCGTATCGCGACCCATCGAGGCAAGTGAAACTTGCTACATGCTATTCAAACTAGTCTTATGCTAATTTATTTATTTTCTTATTAAATCTCTAAATAGAATCGAAAGTCTTGAATTTCAAGTTAACCGTATAATGTTCCGTTTACTGATTATCTGATCTAGAACGTGAAACTTAATCGTTGCATCAAGTTGTTTATACCTAGTAATCACATGTATATGATAAACCATATGATCACAACTGTTTTATAGCCATGATACCCCTTTTCTCTAGTATTAACCTATCGGACATCCGTGTGCATCTTTACCGGTTTAGTTACAATTGCATCCATATTATATATGTCAGCGCATCCCTAGATTACTCAATACTTATTAACCTGGTTTTAGTTTTCACATCTGTCATATTGTATTCATATAATGCTGACACCGTCTCTTAAACACACACCGATAACCGCACGGCTAATTAGTTAAATCTGCATTCATTGTTTAACCTATTACATGTGCCAATTTATTGTTGTTGATACCTATGCTTGATTATTTATAACCATGATTATGCTAGCTGATTATGAGCACCCACATGTTATCTTTACACCCTGACATGACTTGCTACACACATATTACTTGACCCGACATGGTACCGTACATTACTTGACCTGACCTGATGTACCATGGCTTGACTTGTCACCTGATCTTGTGTCTAATGCCAACAAACCTGACATGTAGTCCTACTAGTTCCTGATTACTGAATACCTGACTTGACTTACATAATTTGGGGGTATGGGGAAATCAATGATGAAATCCTGACTTGTAACTCGACAGTTGCTTGCTTTTACTGATCAGTTTTAGAGGCTAGGCCTGCTTCGTGACGATGCTGCTGACATCGTTGGTCTGTACCCTTTTCCTGTTAGTGCCTAGCGGCACGTCTCGGTTTTCAGCCCGAGAGTCTTAGACCGTGGTCCCGGGCATGCACGGGATACTATTGAGTTACATCGATGATTCATCAAATTGATTTCAAAGACTTTAGAGTAGATAACCCAATAGACCAGTTTAGCTTACTCACTGCACACCACCCTTCACTGCCCTGATTTATATTACTGTTACACCCGCCTTTCATTCATGTTTATATTTGCATTGCCTGTTACCCTGTTTACATTTTATTACTTGATGACATGACGCGCTGACGTCTGGGTTTTGCATGGCCCAGATTCCGTACCTTTACTGCAGTTCGAGCAGGAGTACTTCAGCTAGCAGGCTGAGCAGTAAGGTTTCCGTAGTAGTTAGTTCTTTTATTTTCTGCATTTTATTCCTGATGTGAGCCCGCATTATGGGACATACATTCCAGTTATTTTGTATTGGATCTTTTGCTTCCGCACTTTTATTATTCTTGACTCATGTTATCGTGGCTTATGGACATGTATTAGATAGTTATATTTTGTTCTTGATATCTCTACAGCCGTAATGTGACTGTGGATGGATACTTCCTACCCACAGGTAGCATGGTTGGTTATGTCACGTGCCCAATTTAGCGTACTCTGGGAAGCGGGGCGTGACATGGTTCTTTTGGTATCAGAGCGATAGGTTAGTCGGGTTGATTCCTTTTGTAGTTGGGTATTGTACCCAATACACGAATCAGAATACCCGTGTTTAGGAAACATGTCCTGCCACCTTGCCGTTTTACCGTTCTTGAATCTAAGTTCTTCCTGATTATATCTTTACGATGTGCAAACTTCCTTTGCATATTGACTCGAAAACCTGATTCTTTGTTATCTCTAGAACTTAGGCGACTTGGGTGGAGTTATGTAATTGTAGCTATGATACCGCGGCATAGTTACAATGCGGTACTCTATTTAAATAACTCGGAGTTCTAGTCTTGATCTACATTTTAAATCTGTTATCATGCTAATCTTTAGGTGTTTTGATTTCAGGAGTATGGCAGACAAGAATCTGAAGACGTACCAAAGGCGTGTTGACGAAGCCGCCATGCTTGGAGTGATACGGGGAATGCTGGAGAATCAAAAGAGGCAGACCGAGCTGATCCAGAAGCAAGTTGAATCGTTTCAGGAAGGTTTGCGGACCGTTTAGCAGTCCGTGAACAATGTTGGAGCTAAGCCAGTTGATCGTGTAGGGACCGTAGCAGATTTCAGGCGTTTGGGTCCGTCTGTCTTTACTGGCTTGGAAGAGCCGTTGCCAGCGGAGCAGTGGCTGGTTGACACGGAGAACTTACTTATTGCGGCATAGATTCCAGATGATAAAAGAGTGGATGTGGTGCGCATTCAGTTAGTGGACTACGCCCGTGAATGGTGGCTTGTGGAGGAGACCCGCTTGCCTAAGCCGATCAAGTGGGCGGATTTTTCGAAGAGTTTCCTGGAGAAGTTCTTCCCGCGGACTGCACGGGAGGAAATGGAAGAGAAGTTCATCAGTCTAAAGCAGAATGGTACGCCCGTAGATGTACATGCAGCAGAGTGGACACGGCTCAGTAGATTCGCTGGACCTTTAGTTGCCAACGATGCAGACAGGGCAAGGAGGTTCATGCGCAGCTTGAATGTGGACATCCAGAGGCGGATTGTCTCCCTGGGTTTGACCACTTTCTCACAGGTTCTTACGGTAGCCCGAGAACAGCAGAGTTTATCTGGGAAGACTGGGAGTTCACAGCAGACAGCAGTTACGGTAAGGAAGCCGACATTTGTACTAAACCGAGCTCATGGACGCAGAGGTATTCCAGTGGACCGTCATGGTGTAACACCGATAAAGAAGCCTGCTGTCGTTGATCAGAGGAAGTACGTGGTTTGTAGCTTTTGCCACTTACCCGGACATTTGTAAAAGGAATGTCGCAGGATGCGGGGACTTTGTCTGGTTTGTGGATTGACGGATCATACTGGTAGTTCTTGTCCGTCGAAGCTACGCACAAGAGATGATATTCAGAAGCCTCCGCAGAAACCATTTCAGGGACAGAAGTAGCTGACTCAAGGACCTAATCAGGCTCGAGCTTTTACCTTGACGGCTGAGGAAGCTAAGGCGTCAGGAGAAGTTGTTTCAGGTATTCTACTCGTTCATGGTTTTCCCGCATTAGCGTTATTTGATTCTGGTGCATCCCATTGTTTTATGTCGTCCAAATTTATAGCTACACACTCGATTACCTGCACGACCCTGTCTAGTTTCTGGGACATACACACTGGGAATGGGAAAATCATATCTAGTAGAATGTAAGGATTGTGCAGTTGTTGTTTGCGGACGGGAGCTTTTTGCAGATTTCTTGGTTATTGATACGGGCAGTTACGAAGTCGTCTTGGGAATGGATTTTCTTGGCACTTTCCACGCTCACATTGATTGTAGGGCAAAGAAAGTAATTTTCCAGATTCCCGGACATCCAGAGTTTACCTTCACTGGGGGAAGCAGTTCTGTCGGGCCAGTCGAGTTTAGGGCTAGGCCGACAACTAATATTCTTGCATCAATGGAGGTTGATAAAAGTGAAGAGCCAGCTGTTGTTCGCGATTTTATGGACGTGTTTGAAGATATATCGGGATTACCGCCGAAGCGAGACGTGGAGTTCGCAATTGATCTTATTCCTGGTGCAGCGCCAGTATCTAAAGTGTATTATCCAATGGCACCAGTGGAATTGGAAGAAGTCAAGAAACAGGTTGCTGAATTGATTGAGAAGGGTTGGATTCGAAGTAGTAACTCGCCTTGGGGAGCTCCAGTTCTTCTAGTCAAGAAGAAGGATGGCACAAGAAGGATGTGCATCGACTATCGAGAATTAAACCGGGTGACTATTAAGAACAAGTATCCGATCCCACGCATTGGCGAACTATTTGAGCAGCTTAGTGGCGCGAGGGTATTCTCGAAGCTGGATTTGCGATCTGGATATCATCAGGTCCGAGTGAAAGCAGAAGATATTTCCAAGACGGCGTTCCGAACTCGGTATGGACATTACGAGTACTTAGTGATGCCCTTCGGAGTAACGAATGCACCGGCGATATTCATGGACTTGATGAACCGAATCTTTTCACCATTCTTGGACCAGTTTATTGTGGTGTTCATTAACGATATTCTGGTCTACTCGAAGAGTTTTGAAGAGCATGCTGAACATTTGAAGATCGCACTGCAGACGCTGAGACAAGAGAAGTTATATGCGAAGATGAGCAAGTGCGAGTTTTGGCTGGAGGAAGTAAAGTTTTTGGGGCATGTTGTGTCTGGCGATGGAATCGCCGTCGATCCAGAAAAGATTGCAGTAGTTCGAGATTGGCCGATTCCGAAGAATGTTGCGGAGATAAGAAGTTTTCTTGGACTCACCGGGTATTACAGAAGATTTGTGGAGAACTTTGCTCGTCTGGCGGAGCCGTTGACCAAGCTTACGCGCAAGGAGGTACCTTTTGTGTGGACGGATAGTTGTGCGTCAGATTTTGAGACGTTGAAGCAGAGATTGATAACCGCTCCTATTCTGACCGTGCCAGACAGTTCCGGAGGATTAGTAATTCATAGCGATGCATCTGGAAAAGGATTGGGATGTATTTTGATGCAGCATGGGAAGGTTGTAGCGTACGCATTGAGACAGTTGAAGACTCATGAGAAGAATTACCCAACTCACGACTTGGAGCTTGCGGCTATGATTTTCGCTTTGAAGATTTGGAGACACTACCTTTTGGGCGAAAGGGTCGAAGTTTTCATGGATCATAAGAGCTTGAAGTATGTGTTCACACAGAAGGAGCTTAATATGAGACAACGTAGATGGTTGGAGATGATGGCTGACTACGATCTTGATCTTAAGTACCATCCGGAGAAGGTTAATGTCGTGCCGGATGCGCTCAGTCGGTTACCAGTAATTCAGATGTTGACTACGCAGAAGGAACTCGTTGAAGACTTTCGAAGATTTGATTTGGAGGTTGTGCTATCGCATTCTTCGGGACAGTTGATGCAGCTGCAAGTACATTCATCGTTGATCGAGAATATTAAAGCAGCGCAATCGCGGGACCCTAGATTGCAAAAGTTTCGAGAATAGGTTGAAGCCGGACTACGAACAGATTTACTGATCTATGAAGATGGTTCGTTGAGGTATGGTAGCCGTTTGTGTGTGCCAAAGGGGGATATCCGCGAAGAGCTTATGAAGGAGGCACACAGTTCAGCTTATTCCGTACATCCAGGAGGCACGAAGATGTACCGAGACTTACGACAGCATTTCTGGTGGGAAGGCATGAAACGGGAGATTGCTCGCTTTGTGGCAAAATACTTGGTGTGTCACCAAGTTAAGGCTGAACATCAAAGGGTTGCTGGTTTATTGTAACCACTTCCGATTCCTCAGTGGAAGTGCGAACATATAACCATGAATTTCGTGACAGCTCTACCGCGGAGTCCAAAAGGCAACAATGCAGTATGGGTGATTGTTGATCGTTTGACCAAGGCAGCTCATTTTATTCCTTTTCGGGTTGGTCAATCAACAGAAGCTTTGGCAGAGCGGTAGATTGTAAGATTGCATAGAGTACCGGTAAGTATCGTGTCCGATCGTGACACTCGGTTCTTATCACACTTTTGGCGGAGCTTACAGGAAAGTTTGGGGACTCGATTGAAGTTTAGCACAATATATCATCTCAAACAGATGGTCAGTCGGAGAGAACAATCCAAACTCTTGAAGATATGTTGAGAGCATGCATGTTGGATTTCAAGGGTTCTTGGGAGGATCATCTACATTTGGTGGAGTTTTCTTACAACAACAGTTTCCAGGCAACTATTCAGATGGCTCCATTCGAAGCTTTGTATGGTCGCAAGTGTCGTTCACCTTTTTGTTGGGACGATGTCGGTGAACGAAGATTGTTGGGACCAGATTTGGTTGTGCAGACAGTTGAGAAGGTTAACGCTATCCGGAACCATATGAAAGCAGCACAAGACCGACAGAAGAGTTGGGCAGATACGTCGAGAAGACCTCTAGAGTTCGCCGTGGGTGATTTGGTATTCTTGAAGATATCACCGACTAGAGGGGTGATTCGTTTTGGAAGTCGAGGAAAACTCAGTCCTCGATTCGTTGGACCCTTTGAGATCTTGGAGCGTGTTGGCGAGGTAGCGTATCGTTTGGCGTTACCGCAGTCCTTGGCGAATGTGCATGATGTGTTTCACGTATCTTAACTCCGTAAGTATGTTCGGGATGAAACGCATGTATTGGATCATTCAGAGTTGACTGTAAGAGAAGATTTGACTTTTAAGGAGCGACCGGTTGAAATTGTGGATCGAAGGGAAAAGGTACTTAAGAACAAGGTTATCCCTCTTATACTTGTTTCTTGGGGTAATCGCTCGCATGGAGAGTCCACCTGGGAACGAGAAGATGAAATCCGGCAGAAATTTCCTCATCTTTTCTTGTAGTTGTTTGTCGTCTATCTTTTGTATTCTTTGAATTTCGAGGACGGAATTCTTTTTGTAGTTGGGTATAATGTAACAACCGATTCCAGCTCTACAAATTTTTGTCACCGTATGTATGGTGTGTGGTATTTATTTCATTGATCATGCTTTGACTGTTACTGGTTATAATTTACCCCGACAGTTCATAATCTTGCATATAACAATTTAAGTCATTTAAATTAAATTAAAAATACTTGTCATGGCCTGCTCGACACCCCTAACCCTGTGGTAGCGTCCTTGCATCGTGTTTTCGTCCCGTTCAGCGAAACGGACGTGTTTGGACGTCTACGCGCACGTGCATGCGTCCGTTCTTGGGGGTATACTTTTTAATTATAAAATCCTTCATTTTAATTTTTGGAACCTGCCAATAAATTTCATATTTCAAATTCAAATTTTTGGACCCGACCCGGGCGCAATTCTGAAATATTTTGCATTTACACCAAATCCTATTTTTCTAAATCTTTTACCAGCTAAAGCATTTGTCTTCAACCAATCAGATTTTTTTAAAACCAACGAAATTATGATTCCTTCAAACCAGAAAATATTTCCCTATTTTAAAAATCCTTTTAAAACTTTCCCTAACCAATTAAAACCCCAGCCAATCTTTTCCTAGCCAATCGCGAGCCTGCATTTCCCCGACCCCACACGCCTTTCACTTCCTCTCTCCTTTCTCCTTCTCTTTCTCTCTCTTCTCTCTCACCCCACTACCGTCCAATTTTCTTTCTCCTCTTTCTTTTCTCTCTCCTCTCGATCTCTCTCCTCCTCTCTGTCTCTCTCCTCTTCTCTCTCCTCTCGTGAATCTTTCTCCCTCCCCGCGTCTCTCTCTCTCTCTCTTCTTCTCTTATATTTCTTTCTTCTTCAACACACAGAAACCCATCGCGCAGAAAACCCTAGCCGCCTTTTCTCCTCTTGCCGTTGCCCTAGCGCCGATGCCATCGTCGCCGTTCATCACCGCTGCTCACCCTTGTCGCCTCCACCTTCTCTTCTTCATCCTTCCTTCTCTCCCGAGCATCATGCATCAGCAGCCGTGCCCCTGCACGCATCTGCACCGCCGGAAGATCGCCGCCGGTGACTCGTTCTCGTGTCCCGAGCCTTGTGCACACCCAGTAAGCATTATTTCTCCTTCTTCTTCCTTCTTCTTTCTTTCCTTTTCTTCCTCCTTCTATTTAGATCCCTCTCGGTTAACAGCCGGGTCTCTGCAGGATCGTTCGACGGAGCTCCGTCAACGCAGTTGACGATCACAACCCCTCTACAGATCAACGTGAGCACCCCCTCCTCAATCCTCCTTCTCTTCTTTCTTCTTATTCTTCTCTTATTTTTCTTTCATGCATTCTTGTATTTTAATGTTCACTGTTTTTGTTTGTTCGCCGGAATCAGGTCGGGCCATCGACGATCACGACGACCCAGCGAGGACCTCTAACCCGTACGATTCTATTGTTCGTCGTTTGGGTTCATTCCGTGTACCGTACGCGCGTCGCGACTTTTCCCCGCCGACGCGTAACGTCCCGTTTTCCGTATCGCGACCCGTCGAGGCAAGTGAAACTTGCTACATGCTATTCAAACTAGTCTTATGCTAATTTATTTATTTTCTTATTAAATCTCTAAATAGAATCGAAAGTCTTGAATTTCAAGTTAACCGTATAACGTTCCGTTTACTGATTTTCTGATCTAGAACGTGAAACTTAATCGTTGCATCAAGTTGTTTATACCTAGTAATCACATGTATATGATAAACCATATGATCACAACTGTTTTATAGCCATGATACCCCTTTTCTCTAGTATTAACCTATCGGACATCCGTGTGCATCTTTACCGGTTTAGTTACAATTGCATCCATATTATACATGTCAGCTCATCCCTAGATTACTCAATACTTATTAACCTGGTTTTAGTTTTCACATCTGTCATATTGTATTCATATAATGCTGACACCGTCTCTTAAACACACACCGATAACCGAACGGCTAATTAGTTAAATCTGCATTCATTGTTTAACCTATTACATGTGCCAATTTATTGTTGTTGATACCCATGCTTGATTATTTATAATCATGATTATGCTAGCTGATTATGAGCACCCACATGTTATCTTTACACCCTGACATGACTTGCTACACACATATTACTTCACCCGACATGGTACCGTACACTACTTGACTTTACCTGATGTACCATGGCTTGACCTGTTACCTGATCTTGTGTCTAATTCCAACAAACCTGACATGTAGTCCTCACGGACCGTTCCTGTTGTCTATCCAAACAAACCTGCTCCTACCTGATCCTGCGTTGGCATTAGTTCCTGATTACTGAATACCTGACTTGACTTACATAACTTGGGGGTATGGGAAAATCAATGATGAAATCCTGACTTGTAACTCGACAGTTGCTTGCTTTTACTGATCAGTTTTAGAGGCTAGGCCCGCCTCGTGACGATGCTGCTGACATCGTTGGTCTGTACCCTTTTCCTGTTAGTGCCTAGCGGTACGTCTCGGTTTTCAGCCCGAGAGTCTTAGACCGTGGTCCCGGACATGCACGGGATACTATTGAGTTACATCGATAATTCATCAAATTGATTTCAAAGACTTTAGAGTAGATAACCCAATAGACCAGTTTAGCTTACTCACTGCACACTACCCTTCACTGCCCTGATTTATATTACTGTTACACCTGCCTTTCATTCATGTTTATATTTGCATTGCCTACCCTGTTTACATTTTATTACTTGATGACATGACGCGCTGACGTCTGGGTTTTGCATAGCCCAAATTCTGTACCTTTGTTGCAGTCCGAGCAGGAGTACTTCAGCCAGCAGGCTGAGCAGTGAGGTTTCCGTAGTAGTTAGTTCTTTTATTTTCTGCATTTTATTCCTGATGTGAGCCCGCATTATGGGACATACATTCCAGTTATTTTGTATTGGATCTTTTGCTTCCGCACTTTTATTATTCTTGACTCATGTTATTGTGGCTTATGGACATTATTAGATAGTTATATTTTGTTCTTGATATCTCTACAGCCGTAATGTGACTGTGGATGGATACTTTCTACCCACAGGTCGCATGGTTGGCTATGTCTGGTGCCCAATTTACCGTACTCTGGGAAGCGGGGCGTGACATTTTGGGAAGCGGGGCATGACAAGGTTTTGTTGGTATCAGAGCCAGACTGATGCCGAAGTTAGTCTGGGTTCTACCGAACTTTAGGGTTAGAATCACATGTCTAGGTTTTTCCCGTATGTCATGCTGCATATTCTTTTGATTCTGGTTGTAGGATTTGGGCGACTTACATAAAGTTACGATATTGTGCCCATGTATCGCGGCATGGATACAATACGGTATTATATATAAGTAACTTTGAGTTCTACCCTTAATTCGTATTCTTTGAGTTGATTATATTGCATTATCTCTTTGCTTCGCTCAGTTGTTTTTGTAAGTGCACGGTGGCGCCCCGGCCGTCAATCCGACGCCGGAATGCGGAAGCGGTGATTACAATAACTTTTCAAACCGGCACCACCGCGCACTATATACCCGGATCGTGCCAATAAACTAGTCCTACCTAACTACAAGATGGGAAGAGAGATATACCGAGTGATCCGTGTCCTCCGGTCTTCTCGTCGTCGTCCCGATCTTCCCGTAGAATCTCCGGTCTCCACCTCGTCGCCGGAAGGGCACCACTTCGCCGGCTTCTTTTACGGGCTCCCACCTCTATACCGAGGCAACTCGGGCACGAAGCTGGCGAGTCGACGTGCCTAAGAGTTGCTGTAGAATACGTGTAGAAGGCCATGTCTCATTTGGGGTTATGGAGTTGCCCTTTTGGTGGAGGAATGATACAAGCTAATGGAGATGGAACTTGTGGGATTTTTATAAAAGCAAAAGAGCAAAAAATCCCACATGAGAAATTTGGACAGCTCCTATCCAATGTGGCCGGCCAAGCTTGGAGAGAATGAGAGGAGAGAGTGTCTTGATCAAAAATATGAGAGTCTCTCAAGAATAATGCAAGAGAGAGAGATCAAAATGATATCATGAAAGAAAATGATCACAAACACAAACCCACACTCCACCAACCTCATCATCTCATCACAAAGTCAAGCCATCATGAAAGAAGAAGTCAAATGGTCAAGGGATGGTGCAACCATCATGATACAATAATATGCAAATACCACCCTCCACAAATGCTTATTTGCACAAATGCAAATAAGCCCTCCTCCACCAATCTTCGACCAATGAAAGATACAAAGAAATATGGCCGAAACGGAAAGTAAACTGGCAACTCCAAAAACCTGATCCCGTAATAAATTACAGGAAAACCCTGCTACTGTGCATACACACCCGCATTTGTATTCCGACCGAAATACAAATGCAATGAGACAAAATCTACACTGTACAATACTAGGATCCGGCTTAAACCAAAGCCCGCTAGTATAATCCGTCCGATCCTGATCCGTGCAATACCGCACGTGTCTGATCGATCCCTGCCATATCTCCATACGGCCTCTACAGCGTTTCGCCCGAAACTTGAGAAACTGGTCAGTGGGGGACTCTAAAGACTCGTCAATACATTGGCTGTGGATTTAACCACTAGCATGTCAGAACTATTAGCCTATACGTAACGGGCTACCAGGTATTGACCAAAAGGGACGTCGATGAGCGAACTCATCCTGACACCCTACTGAGCCTGTCAGTGACAATATCCGTACTGTCCGGTCCGTTCGTCTATGAGCATCGCATGGCGGGCCTAGGGGGTTGGTAAAAGTCAGACCCCCAAAAGCGGTACAAGTCGTGTCGGAGTGTAGCCCAGAACATCCTGAGATACTACTGGAATACCTACCAGTAAATCTCCTGCCTTGGCCAAGGACTTCGTGTAATGGCTCTCCTAGACACAGCGCGACCTCACCCCCAATACCGGGAGAGACGAACCCCTGAAGATCCGCTCACTGCCTCCATGTGGCTCGGGACTGTACCCAACTAAAACCTGTTTGCACGTCTCCTTTGAGCGTGGTAGGGTAGTAATCAAAGTACAGTGGGAACTCACACGAGACAAATGACGATCTTCAGGTCGATGAACTAACCTGTACACATGTCACCAGGGAACTGCTATCTGACGTCTGGTATAATCCCAACTAGCAGGTTCCCGGCGAGTCCTGTCCCGTGTACTCATAACCCAATGAGCACCTGTATACATCTTAGGTGAACCAATTGACACCAGTGGCTTGTGAGACCGGCCACCGCCCCTCGTCGGGGTCTCGACTGTATACACTAGTCTACTCTGGAGAATCGATGCCCTGTCTCGAAACTCCCACGACTAGGGACCTTTTAAGGATGTGCTTATAGACTACCAGCTCTCACGTATATGATCGCCCTCATACTGCTGGCAGTCAAGCAAGAATCCTAGGGGCTCTATCAACGTGTAACAGTGACCTGTAAGGTCACCTAAAGTAGTACACGATGATAAAGATAAACCAGATATCATACTATCATCTTGAGTAAGACTGTCCTACCGGGATAGGTCCTCCCTCAATCATTGCAATCACGTGCCTGTGATCCAATAATTGACTCTGAGGGCACTATCTCCAACAATCTCCCACTTGCACTCAAGACTAATTATTGCGATGTCGCATACTCACAGCCCGTGTGATACCGAACACCCAACTCCTCTACTTGTCAGTCTCACAAAGCTCGTTTGCGAAACTATTGCGTTCGAGGAATAGCCTCAGTGAGTGGATCCGCTTTGATATTTCTTTCTATGTCTCTCTAAATCTCAAGTTCGCGGAGAAACCCATCTCCCGAAAAGAGCAACACCTGTCTTAGAATGTGTCTGGATGTCTGATGGGACCTAGCTCATAAATGAACTCCAAATCCAAACTTCTTAGACTGTATCGTCAACTGAACTTAATCAGTATCTTGCGCCATGCCTCACTCAGTATTGCCTTGGACCACCTGTCCAAAATACTGACTCTCGTCAGAAGGAAAACTATAACTCTGACAACCTCCCTGTCGTCCAAGTCACCTTGGAAGCCTGGAATGATAACCGTCTCCAGAACGAGGCTGTCGTTATCATATCCTTAGAACATCCACTTATGTTCTAAAACTGCTTCCGACTGTTTCTCCAGGATTGGATCAATGTCAACTTATTGCATCTACTGCAAGAACAATATCTGGTGTGGTACTTGACATCTCATGATTGATTCAATTACCTAAGCAAGTGATCTGCCAATCATGCACATCCCTCTCCCCTTTAGTCTGTAAGACACCTTTAGAGAGGGTGACTCCATCACCTGCAGGTACACTACCGTGCCAGGAGTCGTCCATTCTAAATACTCTTAGAATGCTGTCTAAGTACCCTTAATTAGGAAACCACCCAAATCTAGATCTAAAACCATAGATCTAGTAACCAGTATGTCTGATATAATGTCCAAGTCCCATGTGGAGAAACCACTGTGTGACGACCAAACTATAACCGATCGTAGTATAGGAAAATCACTTCCTACTCTATGTATGTCATCCAGATACCATGACATCACACCCTACTACCTTCTTAACAGATCCATCCGCTATTCTGATGAAGTCAAACCTATGACTGTCATGTCAGAAATAGATGATCTATCTCCGCTATATCTGCTTTAGTCTATAAATAGATATAAGCCACTTGTCCACCAATGCTTCCGCTGCTCCCACTGACTACGACAACCCTCTGGCAGAGTCATATAGACGTACACTTCTAAAGCTAGTTTAGAACGACGCTATACTCATCCTCCTGCCGGGTCTCACAGTCTGGAACAACAGCAATGGTAAGTCTGGGTAAACAAGAACCTCCCTGTCACCGTCCTAGAGGCTACCGGAGTACCTCTCGGGTGCCTGAGGTTACCCACCTTATCTGTGGAGTGGCCAATGGAATGTCAAACAAGATTGAATCTTTAGGTTCCTATCAAATCTTCAGTAATCGTTTGTGGTTCTGGAATCACTTCCAGTTCTACTATACTCCCGCTACTGTTTTCTGAAAAAATCCATTTTTGTTAAAACTGTGGCGAGTCAAGAACAATATCACTATTGATCTTCCAGATGGTAGAAAGTCAACCCTCGTCATAGCCTGGGTCAACCCACAAACAGCCATTACAGAAACGTGCCTTGAGTTATCCAGAGTCTGGTTTTAAGCATAAGCCGGACAACTCCCCGTACTTTAACATCGTTAAGATATGAACTGTTCTATATCCAATATAGAAACAGAGGCACTGATTTAATTGAACCGGATTCAAATCATGCAGCTGTCTCCAGTGCATGTCAACTAATTGGAAGGAGGCCGATCAGCGTTACTCAACTTAGGAATGCTTCCAATTATGAGTAACCTGAAAGAGAAGCATGTTCTCTTAATATCCATCAGTATCAACTGAATACCACACACAAGTATCTACATCTTCGATCACCTTGAAGAATCCTGATACTTGCAATACCTGGTTCTCTATTTTATTCAAATATCTATAACTTCTCAAAACTTAGACCTTGTGTTTCTACGAAACACCTGTCTAAAAACTAGAGAAGTCATAAGTAAACCGAATATAGTACGAGAACCATCCCCTCTGTCCTGATGGACACTGGACAACATACAATACTCTGTATAAGTCCCTTGAGTCAAATAACTCAATCCCTGTGCGTCGTAGGTTGAAAACTGTACTTATGGTTAAGAAGAATTACACCGCTGTTTAATGCTCCTTACCTAACCATCAACTGATATAGGTAAATGTCATCGACATAATTTCAAAAAGGTACATCTCACTCTATAAAAATAGACGTACAGATATATCAATTTGAAATTGGTGCATTATAACGGATATTCAAAACCAAATATTTGCCGTCCGGCAAACAGCCCAGGTGACTTCCTCAAATATCACCAATTACAACGAATTCCGATATAATGAGGATGATCACCTAATTCCCAATAACTTACTCCCACTCATCATCTGTAAAACTATACAGATGTGAGAATCAAACCTGGTAAATACATACCCTGGAGTAAGTATCTAATCGGGAAATCAGTTTTCTTTAACAGTACACAGTGAAAATGAAACATTGAAAATGTTTCGATGGGGTATCTGGGTATTCTTAGTAATGCCTCTTCCAGATTCACAACTGTAACCGTATGAATCTCTGCCACCTCTCCAAATCCCTTCATATGTATTTAGTCATTACCTTCTGTACACCCCTTTAGGCCAAATGGTTTTCTTCCTTCCCTACCGTTCGGCACCAGCCTATGGTTTGGAAGAAGACTATCCAATAAGCATAATGGGTGTACTGTCTCAATCCTAGGAACACTCGCAATGCGAGAGAAGGTGAAGATAAAAGACACCTGAATAAACCTTATTCCTATTTCTCCTGAACCGGAATCAATCCCCGAACTGGAACAAGTTCCTTTCGAGTTCGTATATAACCATACGATGGAATATCCAATAAACTGTGCATTTTCGTAGTGATACGGAGTGTCCTGGAGAAATACAAAGGTGAAGTGGGAGTGGTAATGAAATACTTGGTTTGGTCGTGAATATCAGTCACAATTTACTTTGCCCTCTTACTAATCCCTTTCTTTGTCTTTACATAATACCTTCTGTACACCGTTTAGGCTAATTGGTTTTCTTCATTCCCTACCGGTCGGCACCTGCCTATGGTTTGGAAGAAGACTATCCAATTTGCGTAATAGGTGTACTATCTCCTAAACCAAGGAGTACTCGCAACCTGAGAGAAGGTAAAAGGAAAAGACAACTGAATAGTCATATTCGTTTTCTCCAGAACCGGAAACCATCCTCGAATAAATTCCTTCGAGTTCGTATATAACCATACGATGGTTTTGTCCAATGGAAGTGGACGTTCGTAGTAATACGGGGTGTTCTGGAGAAAAGGGTAAAAGTAGGAGTGGCAATGAGGTTTGCAACTCTGACAATCCAAAAGCCAGTGTTAAGAAGGTTCGGTTAATTTTGGTCACCGAGTCATAGTCTAGGGTCGGGTCAATGGTCGCTGCCAAAGAGAGAGAGAAAAGAAACACTCAGCGTGCACTCTAACCTAGATCAGAATGGTTACCAATTTATCTAATCTGGAAACCTCCCACTGTACCGTCAAATTCTCCTCCAAACCTAAAAGAAGAATTAGTCGGGATCACCCGAGGAGTAAACCAACTCATCAGTGGGAATCGGGATCCAACTATCATCGCATGATAACGTGACGGAATCCGCTCACGCTATCACACTCCAGAAGGTATGCGCATATCTGGCAAGTTTCAGTTTCTTTTGAAACTCCCGATGTGATTTTTGCCCCATGCTCTTATGATTTGACTTTGGCCAACAAATCATAAGTCACATGTCAAGTTCTACCCGTCATTCTCCAGGTTAATTTGAGCCCACCCGCACAAGCCCTTGACTTTGGCCAACAAGGCTATACGACTGCCCCAAACCAACGCAGCTATCTATGCTACACATGAATACCCAATAGCTACCAATCACTATGCCTTGACTTTGGCCAACAAACATAGCTTGAATACTGATTGACTATCCATGTGAAACGACGGAGGGCTACGAATGGTTTCTGGCGAAAACCTTTAACGTAATGAACTTGATATCGTTGAAGGAACGGATAGCTTTTAAAAAAATATAGTGACGAAAACCTTTGCTAAAGAGGTCACTCCCGGTGAAGGGATCTCGGCTCTTTCCCCGTAGAATGAGGTGCAGGATATTCCAACTGAATACCACGATGCAAAGCAAAAGTAATCGGCTATAGTGAAGTTATTGCCCTGACGCAAACTTTTGTCCAAGGGTCACTCCCGGTGAAGGGATCTCGGCCCTTGCCTCGTCGACTGAGGAGCAGGATATTCCAACTGAATACCACGATGCAAAACAAAAGAGAACGCCCTTGCAATAATAGCTTTTTGAAAAGTGTTCCAACAACATCAGATTAGGTTTGTTTTTAACTTGCATTGATCCGAATCAACGCAGTCCCATCAATTGATCACACCACAAAGAACGAAAATATATTGATGTACGTATATGCCATCCGCATTCGCCACTGGGTCCCGTCATTACCCGTTATGTTAGCTAACTAACGACAGAGCGGGGACTGGACTAGCGCGGATGCAAAACATATACAACATCTACTAGTATATATATCAATATATAATATTTCGCTCAAGGCGTGATAAAATGCAACATCACAGAAATGTACAGCATCACTGAACAATACAGATATCTGGGATCCTCGGGTTTCACAGAGCCGATACTGAAACCCGACGTTCCCCTGGTTGTGTGGATAGCCTGTGCAATGAAATCCTAGACCCCTACGGGCGCGGCATGTTACCCGCCAAAACCTGAAGCGAGGCAGCCCCCTTCAGCAACGTGAATGGACCACCCAGCACTTCACGGAATCCGGTAACTTGGGCATCCCTCCTGGGTCAACCTGTACCCCCTACGAGTGCGGCGAATAGCCCGCCATTTCTAGAGTGAAGCCCCCTCCGTCTCAATGCCATGAGATGCGGGCTTGTTGCCCTCTAGAACCCGGCTATCCGTGCACCCCTCCGTGGGGCAATCCTAGTACAGAAAGTAAAATATACATACAACGGGTATATCTACCGCAACCTGGTCATGCCCCAAAAGAATAATACAAACAGGCAGTGACGGCATTCCACATGTCGGACGCTCGCCCCGCAATATCAAATGTACATAATACAACAAAAACTGTACTAGCATTGCATCCAGGCTATCCCCCACGACCGATCCGCAACATCACAGCACAATCACAGAACATCAACATGAATGTCACGTTCGCAAATCCGTCTAACCGGGCTATAGCAGTTAGACAGGATTTACCGATCAAGTGACATTCACGGTCGCAGATATAATGTAAATACTGTGAACTAATGTATTTAAAATTTTCGATCGATCAAATATTCCTAAGTGGGCCCTCAAGTACTACTGTAGCACATAAAGAAATTCTGGGCCCAAAAAGAATGTTCCAAAAACCCTATTTTTAACCCAGGAGGTCTCTGTAAAATTTTGGGGCCATGAACAGTGAAAATAGCGGCGGAACCGCGGCCCATGCATGGGTTTGGCCGCGGTTCCGCGGTGGTTTAGACTGTTCACGAGACCAAATTTTCCCAGAACTCTTAAAATTCCCTGCACATCATTCTGCAACATACTGAAAAAATTTTCGAGCCAAAAATAATTCGACAGAAACTGATGCTATTGAAAACGCGGATTTTGGAATTTTTTTATTCGATCGGAAATGTAAACACATTAGACAAAGCTAGACTAGGTTAATGGCGAGGCTCTGATACCACTGTAAGTGCATGGCGGCGCCCCGGCCGTCAATCCGACGCCGGAATGCGGAAGCGGTGATTTACAATAACTTTTCAAACCGGCACCACCGCGCACTATATACCCGGATCGTGCCAATAAACTAGTCCTAGCTAACTACAAGATGGGAAGAGAGATATACCGAGTGATCCGTGTCCTCCGGTCTTCTCGTCGTCATCCCGATCTCCCCGTGGAATCTCCGGTCTCCACCTCGTCGCCGGAAGGGCACCACGTCGCCGACTTCTTTTACGGGCTCCCACCTCTATACCGAGGCAACTCGGGCACGAAACTGGCGAGTCGACGTGCCCAAGAGTTGCTGTAGAATACGTGTAGAAGGCCATGTCTCATTTGGGGTTATGGAGTTGCCCTTTTGGTGGAGGAATGATACAAGCTAATGGAGATAGAACTTGTGGGATTTTTACAAAAGCAAAAGAGCAAAAAATCCCACATGAGAAATTTGGACAGCCCCTATCCAATGTGGCCGGCCAAGCTTGGAGAGAATGAGAGGAGAGAGTGTCTTGATCAAAAATATGAGAGTCTCTCAAGAATAATGCAAGAGAGAGAGAGATCAAAATGATATCATGAAAGAAAATGATCACAAACACAAACCCACACTCCACCAACCTCATCATCTCATTACAAAGTCAAGCCATCATGAAAGAAGAAGTCAAATGGTCAAGGGATGGTGCAACCATCATGATACAATAATATGCAAATACCACCCTCCACAAATGCTTATTTGCACAAATGCAAATAAGCCCTCCTCCACCAATCTTCGGCCAATGAAAGATACAAAGAAATATGGCCGAAACGGAAAGTAAACTGGCAACTCCAAAAACCTGATCCCGTAATAAATTACAGGAAAACCCTGCTACTGTGCATACACACCCGCATTTGTATTCCGACCGAAATACAAATGCAATGAGACAAAATCTACACTGTACAATACTAGGATCCGGCTTAAACCAAAGCCCGCTAGTATAATCCGTCCGATCCTGATCCGTGCAATACCGCACGTTTCTGATCGAACCCTGCCATATCTCCATACGGTCTCTACAGCGTTTCGCCCGAAACTTGAGAAACTGGTCTGTGGGGGACTCTAAAGACTCGTCAATACATTGGCTGTGGATTTAACCACTAGCACATCAGAGGTATTAGCCTATACGTAACGGGCTACCAGGTATTGGCCAAAAGGGACGTCGATGAGCAAACTCATCCTGACACCCTACTGAGCCTGTCAGTGACAATATCCGTACAGTCCGATCCGTTCGTCTATGAGAATCGCATGGCGGGCCTAGGGGGTTGGTAAAAGTCAGACCCCCAAAAGCGGTACAAGTCGTGTCGGAGTGTAGCCCAGAACACCCTGAGATACTACTGGAATACCTACCAGTAAATCTCCTGCCTTGGCCAAGGACTTCGTGTAATGGCTCTCCTAGACACATCGCGACCTCACCCCCAATACCGGGAGAGACGAACCCCTGAAGATCCGCTCACTGCCTCCATGTGGCTCGGGACTGTACCCAACTAAAACCTGTTTGCACGTCTCCTTTGAGCGTGGTAGGGTAGTAATCAAAATACAGTGGGAACTCACACGAGACAAATGACGATCCTCAGGTCGATGAATTAACTTGTATACATGTCACCAGGGAACTGCTATCTGACGTCTGGTATAATCCCAACTAGCAGGTTCCCGGCGAGTCCTGTCCCGTGTACTCATAACCCAATGAGCACCTGTATACATCTTAGGTGAACCAACTGACACCAGTGGCTTGTGAGACCGGCCACTGCCCCTCGTCGGGGTCTCGACTGTATACACTAGTCTACTCTGGAGAATCGATGCCCTGTCTCGAAACTCCCACGACTAGGGACCTTTTAAGGATGTGCTTATAGACTACCAGCTCTCACGTATATGATCGCCCTCATACTGCTGGCAGTCAAGCAAGAATCCTAGAGGCTCTATCAACGTGTAATAGTGACCTGTAAGGTCACCTAAAGCAGTACACGATGATAAAGATAAACCAGATATCATACTATCATCTTGAGTAAGACTGTCCTACCGGGATAGGTCCTCCCTCAATCATTGCAATCACGTGCCTGTGATCCAATAATTAACTCTGAGGGCACTATCTCCAACAGTTTTAATATTTTGAATTTGAACCTCGTTTTCATTGCTAAACCTTGTTGTTCGTTTTGACTTCAGAATCATGGCAGAAGAAAATTTGCGAGTATATGGAAGGCGTGACAATAATGCTACACTACTTGGAGTTATACGTGGTATGTTAGAGAGCCAACAGCAGCAGATCGAATTACTGCAGGAAGATCTAATTGCTTCTCAGCTGACCGCTACTGCAGCCTTGAATAAGATGGTTGAGGTTCGTGAAGGTAGACGTTCGGGTAGCGTCGCCAATTTCAGGAGACTACAGCCGGCAGTTTTCACTGGCTCGGGCGGTCCACTTAATGCCGAGTAGTGGATTGTCGACATAGAGAATTTGCTGTCAGCTGCCCGAGTTCCTGAAGAGGACAGAGTAGATATAGTCAAGATTTAGTTGCAAGATGTAGCTAGAATTTGGTGGCTCGCAGAGAAGAACATGTTGAAAAAACTGATTGCATGGACTGATTCTCTATGGCTTTTCTTGAGAAATTCTTTCCCAAGTCGGCCAGGATCGAAATGGAACAGCAGTTTATTAGTCTTCGACAGAGAGCTCGCACAGTGGATGAGGTAGCGGCTGAGTTTATCCGACTCAGTCGTTTCGCTCCTTCGATGGTAGCTCAGGAGGAGGACAGGGCCGGGAGATTTCTACAGTGCCATACTCTGGAATACAGGAGAAACTAGCTTCACATGATCTGGGGACTTATTCTGAGGTATTAAATGCAGCCTGCAGAATTGAGACAGTGATGGATAAGAGAAAGAAACTTCAGGGTGGAGGACCCGGTGAATCAAATTTCAGGAAGGATTCTAGTTAGACAGCATGGAGGAGTTCAGATGAAGCGTACCGCAACCCCACCACAACGAGAATCTCCGGTTTGTAGATACTGCCAGATACCGGGACACATTGAGAGAAATTGCCGCCGGGCCAAGGGTCTATGTCTGATTTGTGGTGCTAGTGACCATCAGATTGGGAGTTGTCCTAGGAGAGCAGAGCGCAACCAACTTCAGAAAGGACTTGTCCCTCAGAAGTGTTGGATATAGTGCCCTCAAGTCAATTATTGAATCGCAGGCAAGCGATTGTGATGATTGAGGGAGGACCTATACAGGTAGAACAGTCTTACTCAAAATGATAGTATACTATATGGTTTGTCTTTATCATCATGTACATGTATTATGTGGTATTACAGATCACTATTACATGTTGATAGAGCCCATAGGATTCTTGCTTGACTACCAGTATTATGATGGCGATCATATACGTGGGAGCTGGGTGGTCTATAAGCACATCCTTAACCGTCCCTAGTCGAGGGAGTATCGAGACTGGGCATCGATACTTCGGTGTAGACTAGTGTATACTTATCGATACCCTGACGAGGGAAGGTGGCCGGTCTCACAACCCATTGGTGTCAGTCAGTCACCTAAGATAGTATACATGTGCTCATTGGGTTATGAGTACACTGGACGGACTCGCTGAGACATGCTAGTTGTTAGTATACCTATTGTCAGATAGCAATTCCTAGGTGACATGAGTACATGTTAGTCCGTCGACCCGAGATCGTCATTTGTCTCGTGTGTGTTTCCACTGTGTTTTGATTACTACCCTACCACGGCTCAAAAGAGTCGTGCAAACATGTTTTAGTTGGGTACAACCCCGAGCCACATGGAGGCAGTGAGCGGATCGTCAGGGATTTGTCTCTCCCGGTATCGGGGGTTGATGTCGCGTTGTGCTCGGGTGGACATCACCAGAAATTCTTGGCCAAGGTGGACGAGAATTACTGATTTGGATTATTAGTTTCTCAGTGGGTGATGGGCTTCATACCGACACGAAATATCGCGTTATTAAGGGTCTGACTTTATCCACCCCCTAGACACGATATACAATACTCTTAGATGAACAGACCGGACTGTACGGAGATTGTCACTGACAGGCTCAGTAGGGGTTCGGATGTGTTTGCTCGTCGGCCTTCCTTTCGCTCAATACCTGGGTAGCCGTTACGTACAGCTAGTGCTGCTAACGTGCTTCTGGTTAAACCCATTGCCAGCGTATTGACAAGTCTTTAGAGTCTCACACAGAGGGTTTTCCTGGTTCTGGCGAAACGATGTAGTAGCCATATTGGATACGTGCAGGGTTCCGATCGATCAATTGTACTATGTACTCGGACTTTCGATTGGACAGTTGATAATACTAGTCGGCTCGGGTTTGAGTCGGATTATTAAATCAGGTATTGATTTAATAATTTACATATATATATTTCGATATGTATATTCTAGTATTATGTTCTTTGTGCTATTCTATCTCTTCGGGTATTCGTATTTCGGTATGAATACATGTATGTATATACAGTAGAATATAATCCGTATTTTCTACAAATAACATTTTAGAAGGTGGACACCTCATTGTGGGTTTGACCATTTATTTTAAATGGATAATGAGGTAGAAAAGAATGATGGGGAGTATGGTGAGAACCATGCTTGCATAGTGTACACAAATTAATTGTTAATTCATTTGTGCAAACTATTCAAGCATGGTCTTGATATTAAATTAAAAAGAAATGTTTTACAAAGCCAAGCATGTTCATTTTCTCTCATATGAGAGGCTCATTATTTTTGAGATGGCTCATTCTTTCTTGAGCTTGCACTCTCACCATTAGCTTGCACTCTCCTCTAGATTTCTTGAGCTCCTCTACCTTCAACCTCAACCTTCTCTCTACAATCTCATGAGTTGAGAATCAATAGGGGAGGTGAGATGGATAAACACTTTGAATACTCACTACATCCTAGGCATTTTAGATTAGCAACCTAGAATCCCTAATTGCTTCACTTGCTTTCGATGTGGAGCTAGAGCCAAGAGCTACATCTCTCGGGTGGATTATCTTCGACGGAGGAAAACCGGCGGCCAAGTTTGTTCGAGCACGCCTTAAGGAGTTAAGGAAGATGATGGAAGACCGAAGGACTTTGTTTATTCGGTATAAACATCTCTATCCTTATAGTTTATCTTTTATTGTTTGCTAGTAAAGGTTTATGGTTCGATCTTAGGCGGGTTTCATTAGCGCCAATTTTTTAAACGCCAATTTTTGTTCCGCACCGGCCATGGTAGATGGACGGGGCGTCGGCGTAACCCAACATCGTATCAGAGCCACCCCATAAACCATTACGAGCTAGTTTGCACAAAGTTAAAATCTCAATCGACAAATTTTTCCGAATCGTATTTCCATATTAGCATGCTTGCTGCCGAATTTCAAAATTGTTCAAAATTTTTTTTGGGTGTCTTAAAAATATGTGTAGGCAAAACTAGAGCTAAGAAAAAAATTTGGGTATCTAACTCCAAAATTCCGCCGCGGAACCCAAGCCAAATGGCATGTTTTGCTGAGGAACCGCGGCTCTTTTTTTGCTACAGTACCCCAATTTTTTTCTGGGGTTCTAGTTTATGGAAATATGATTTTTGGGATATTTGGTTTTGGCCCAGATTTGTTTGAGTGCTGGTTTGCATTTGGGGGCCAATTTGGAAAAGTTTAATTAATTGAAATTTTAAGTTCGTGTTTATCAGTGCATGTGAATATATCTGCGATCGTGAATATCATTGAGCGGTACAACCCGACTAATTGCTATATATTCAACTAGACGAGTTTACGAACATGATATTCACGTTGAAGTTCTGAGTTGTGCTGATATTGTGGTTGAATTGTTGTGGTGGATAGACTATTGTGCAATGGTACCAGTACAGTTAAGATTCATTTGTATATTTGTTATTACGGGACGAGCGTCCGACATGTGGATAGCCGTCTCTACCAGATTGTATATTCTTTTATTGGGGCATGACCGGGTTGTGGTCGATGTCGCCATTGTATATATACTTTTCTTTTCTGTACTAGGATTACCCCGCGGTGGAGTGCAGGAATAGCCGGGTTCTAGAGGGCAACGGACCCTCATCTCATGGCGTTAAGACGTAGGGGGCTTTACTCTAGAATTGGCGGGCTATTCGCTGCATTCGTAGGAGGTATAGGATGACCCACGGTGGAGTGCTCAAGTTACCGGATTTCGTGAAGTGCTGGGTAACCCATTCACTTTGTTGATTATGGTTGCCTTACTTCTGGGATTGGCGGGTAACTTGCCGCGCTCGTAGGGGTCTAGGTTTTCATTGCACGGGCTATCCACATGACCGGGGAATGTCGGGTTTTCATTTGTGGCTCAAAGGAAACCCGAGACTCCTAGATTATCCAATATTCTGTGATGCTTCTATGATTTTGCTTATATCATGCCTGGGACGAATGTTATATATATATATACTGGTAGATGTTGTATATGTTTTGCACCCGCGCTAGTCCAGCCCCCGCTCTGCCGTTAGTTAAGTAACCTAACGGTGCATGACGGGACCCAGTGGCGAATGCGGATGGCATATACTTGCATTTTATTTTCGTTCTTTTCTGGTGTGATATGGATTAATTGATAGGACTGCATTAATTTTGATTAATGCAAGGAAAACAAATATGATGTTGTTAGAACCAATTTTCAAAAACTGTTATTACATGACGTTTTCTTTTGCTTTGCACAGCGGTATTCGGTTCACAATATCCAGCACCTTATTCGACGAGGCAAGAGCCGAGATCCTTTCATCGGGGGTGACCTTTTGGGCAAAAGTTTGCGTCAGTATAATAACTTCACTATAGTCGATTCTTTTGCTTTGCATCGTGGTATTCAGTATGGAATATCCCGCACCTCATTCGATGAGGAAAGAGCCGAGATCCCTTCATAGGGAGTGACCTCTTCAGCAAAAGTTTGCGCCACTATATATTTGTAAAACCACTCGGTTCCTTCAACAATATCAAGTTCATCACGTTAAAGGTTTTTCGCCGAAAACCAGCCGTAGCCCTCCGTCATTTCAGATTAGTATTGCTTAGTATTCGTGCTACGTATGTCGTGCTCAGCCGAGGCGTAGTGTTCGATAGCTATGTAGTGTTTTTCTGTCGCATGGATATGCGATTGGTTAGGACAGTCGTACGGTCATTTTGGCTTAGTCAAGGACTCGTGCAGGTGGGTCTAATGCAATAAAGATAATGGTGGGTTGAACTTGACTAGGATCCTTTGATATGTTGGCTCAGTCAAGGTCACTTGGGTCCTTGGGGTAAAAAACACATCAGGAGTTTCAAACATACGGGAAACTTGACAGGCATGTGCATACCTTCTGGAGTGTGGTGACTTGAGTGGATTCCATCAAGTTATCATACGATGATAGTTGGATCCCGATTCCCACTGATGAGTTGGTGTTACAATCACGACCCGGAAATTTGGCACGTGACCGGCATGAGAATCACGCAACGTCTAAAAGCGTAACGTAATTCAAATAAGCCGAAACCCAGAAATCTAAACCTTTTTGCGGAAAATAGTAGAGGTGCAGTTTTGAAATAAAAGTATAATGAAATTAAGTTTTCTTTAAATGCATAGATAATGATATATGAAAATGCAAGTGAAATATATACTAAAGTTGAAAACATTTTTCGTCCTTTAAAAATTTGGGCAGCACCTCCCTTGTATATTTTGATCCAAAACCGCATACATGCAATATATAGGCATCCCCAAGCGGAAGCTAGCTCTTCGCCAATTGGCGGGATCACAACCGCGCAATAAACATATATACGACGCCTAACGGCGAAGACCAACACAAAAAGAATAAATGAATAAAGCAAGACATCAACAACACGGAGAAGCGAACATACACCCATCACTCTAAGTCTCGCAATATACAAAGTCTAGATTCTGATTGATGGAGTTTAACTAGATATAATAGAAATAAATACAAGGGTGGACACGATCCAATGTGTCCCACCTACCATAGCAAACACCCTGAAAGAAACTGTATGCCGGCGATACCGCTACTGATCCAAGCGGTCGAACCTGTAAGAAAACTGTGGCACAATGGGGGTGAGTTGCCAACTAGTGAGTAGAAAACATCGGCAGGTAGAAATAGAATAAACAGCGATTCCTAGGTCATACTATATCATGAAGGTAATACTATGATATCTAGGATAACCATGTATACATATATATCAACAATAGAGTCAATGCAATGACATATACAAATAAACATCTGAAATCATATGCCTGTATGCATTTGGATATCATCCACATGTGTCCATCAACGATACAATCAATATCATAGAACCTGAGTGTCCAACATTGACACTCGAATCATCATGAAAACATATCCCTATATGTATAAGGATATCAACCAACATGTGTCCATCAACGACACATCAAAATCATGGAACCTGAGTGTCCAACATCGAAACTCGAAATATCATGAAACCCATATCCAGTATTAATACGTAAATCCTCATATCTCGGGCTCCGTCAGTCCGGATCGGCCCATGGGCTCCGTCAGTCCGGATCGACCAATATTCATCTCACGACTCCGGTCAGTATCCTCCGGATAACCGCCGGGTCCAAACTATCACTGGTAGGTAGTACATCCCATGCCAGGCTCATCGTCATCCCTACAAAACCGTTCTTTCCCCGGGGTACCTTACCGGGTCCACCATGTACCCGCAGACGGTTCGTCCAACTCCTCGAATCGGGTCTCGAAAACAATCTCAGAACCTAGAAAACTCATGGTGGACGTATCGAAATCACATCACGAGAAACTGAGTTTTTAAAACAATTTATAATTTCCTTTGAAATATATCCGCGGTTCTCAAATCCAGAAATCTCATGAAAACAGTATCTCAATGCATATGACCATAAGTACGATGTATGCAAATATAGAACAGTAATATGAGCATATCAAGTATATCATGCAAGCATATCAAATGATAGTACTGAACAATGAATGTACTTTACGGTTATGAATAATATCATAATATGTCAGTTCTACTGTGCAAGTGGCATGGTAATTACCGATGATGAATGTGTGTGAGCCGGCAAATCTGTGTAAGTGTAACATGCGCATCATTAGTAATTATGCAGGTGTATTAGCAGCTGATATCATATAACAATAAATACCGGAAACATGATACATATCACACGAGAGATAATCCAACATAAACATGAAATGTAATAAGATATACATCTACACATGAACCATACGGCCGGTTTAAAAGATACGAATCGTAGTTTTGAAAGTGGGGGCTATGGTGTTTTTGAGGAAAGGACATCATTTGAAAATCCGTAACTTCTCTTGAGGTTTCCATTTAAAAGTGCATACGATTTGTCAGTTTCGGAAATAAGTATTGTTCAGGTGACATCTTTACGTTGGCGATCCAGCCTCATAGTATCCGATATAGCAATATCCTCGAATATCATCCTCAAATCACGAGCGCGGATCAGTCATCCGGAATATCTCATCGCGTACGGTTGCAGTAATCTAGATTAAGGATCTATCATCCTATACATTGATAAGAGTACAAATCTATGGTCTCGTACATCCTATCTTATCGATCTCATCACATCTCTATCTCAATCTCATATCGTATTTACAATCGATCTCATATCATATCATTATCGATCTCAAATCATGCACTATCAATCTCATCTCATCGCTATTAATCTCATTATATATATATCTTGGCACATGTATTTGGGCATCTATACCGCCTCGCATCCTCATATCAAGCATATCCGCTCATATCATCATATATCATTACATTGACACCTAAATTCACGTCATCTTGTAATAATCATATCACCTCATGTTAACTCTTTGATCATATCCTTAATTCATACTTAGGTTTCTCCAAACTATAATTCGTATATCGGTTCTTTCACCATTAGTTGCGAGGGTGCTATATGCCATCCACCCGACTTCCCCCATAGATATAAATCTACCCACCTGTTAAACTCCTCGTTTAGCCGAAGTCGATGTGCTTCATCGTCTCGGAAGTCCACACGAAAGTACCTACAATCAAAACACATCGTAATGCTATTAAAACCAATTATAAAACAAAAACCGATACGGCACACGGATTGCTTATAGGTTAGAACCTATAGCTCATGCATGCAAAAACAACAAAATTACCCTCGTCGTTCACGTACAAACGTCCAACGACCAAATCAAATCAAGAAATCCAAGTTTCAATATCGGAAAACATAATATAGCAACTGAGCAAATCACTCCCAGATTTTTGCACAGGTATATTGGGACTAAACTAACAATACATGGGCTAGGTTATAAGGTGTGTAAGCTACAGGCAAAACCCCAACACCAGACACCAACATGTGGCCGGCGAGAAGACTAAATTACCCGGCGCCGCCGGTCCAAGAAAGGTGTTTTAGTTTCGTTTTCCTGTGGTGGTCTTCTAGTGGTCTAAGTAGGTCAATGTAGTTGTTTGTTTTTCATACAATTAATCCAAGTTGCTCTAGATTCCATATAGTCCTAAAAAAACAATCAAACCGACATCGGGAATTTCTAAGTTGAGTATTGGGTTCTAGTCTTCGGTCTAGGCCGGTAAACACCACTAAAATCATGAACAACACTCACTACACCTCAAATACACCATCACAACTCAACTCATACCCTAAACCTCATCTAGGAATATTCAAAGATCACAAAACTACACTAGTTAGCTCTAAACTACTATAGGACATAGAGAAATTAAAAACTTAGCAAAAAGAGTAGAAATATACCACCTTTGGCAACTCAAGAAAATTCTTGGGTTGTCCAAAGTCTTCAAAATCCAAACTTGAACTTGTTATGAGGTGTAGGATGAGGTGGGGATTATTTTTAATGAAGGTGGTGTTTACCGCCGAAAACAGAAACGAAACCGCGTAGGTCGTCTTGCCTGAATTTGGGGGCAGATGCTGTTTGGTTTTATCTGTCTACCTCTTCGAAGATGCCAAATTGATTTATGGCACCGTGTATCGAAGGTTTAGACAGATGCGGCCGTTGTAGCAGATTTTGTCAGATTCCCCCTCGTTGTAAGGGGTTTTTGATTGTGGGCCTGCTCTTCCCTGCAGGCGCAAGCCCCTGCAGTTAATTATGTTACCGCGTAGCGATAACCACTTTCTCCTGCTTCAGAAGGTCACTTCGTGTCGTGTGCGTTTGTTTTATCTTTGGTTGCCCATGGATTGTATATGGAGACTAATTTGTGTTGTCTCCCGTAGGGCGTGGATTAGTCCAAATCCGTATTTTCTTAGATTTAGGTTTGGTTTGATTTAAGGATCGTTAACCTTGTTTGAGATTAAGATCGACTTAAATATTTGTTAAGGATACATTAATCCGATATTGACTAAGATCTACTTAAAGGGGGTTCAGGATCATTTTTGATCCAACGAAAGAGCATTTGGGTTCTATCGTTTTAGTTTAAGGACGTTACGGTCCACAGCTAGTTTAAGGACATTATGGTCCATATTAGGATGTACCCATCCATTTGAGAGTGCACTAAATAGTTGTTGGTTATCGGGACCCACCATCTCTCTGAAGACGCTGAAGAATTACAACGACATTTATCAGAGGGTGAGGAGATGTACCCTTGAACCAATGTCCGTTGGAAGATCAATAGTCGTGTTTGGGACTAAGACCAATTTGGAAAAATTGTGAGCACGCGGGCTCAGTTGATCTGAATTAGGGACTTTTGGTCAACTTAGACTCAACCCACTCAGTCTTTGCATAAAGTGTTAAACACTTGTTTGGGCTCAGTCCCTTTTCTATGCAAACAGTGCTGATAATTGATATGGGCTTTGACGCTCACCTTTTACTTTATCCTCTCTCTTTTTTTTATTTTTTATGGACTGTTAAACACTCTTTATGGCGTCCACGTGCAGAACACGTGAGGCGCTTGGCGCTGAGCGCCAACCACTGAGCGCTAGGCACTACTTATTGAGCGGCGCCCACATGAGGGACACGTGAGGCGCTTGGCGCTGAGCGCCAACCATTGAGTGCTAAGCACTCTTTATTGAGCAGCGCCCACGTGACGGGCATGTGAGGCGCTTGGCGCCAAGCGCCAACCATTGAGTGCTAAGCACTCTTTATTTGAGCAGCGCCCACGTGAGGCGCTTGGCGCTGAGCGCCAACCATTGAGTGCTAAGCACTCTTTATTTGAGCAGCGTCCATGTGAGGTGCTTCTTCCTTCTTTGTGCATTTTTCTGGAGATGTTCAATTCTCTGTTTTCCCCTGGATCTTCGATCCCCAAGAACAAATCCGTCCCCACGAGAATTAAATTCTCATTTGTGGGAGACTTGTTTCATGGATCTCGGATCGAGGGGAAAGAACTACGTTCTTTATGAGGGTTAAACCCTCGGATATGCAGATGAGATACTATACTCTCTACTACTTTTATTTACCTTGAAGAAAATTCTTCTTCTTTCTTCTCTCTTAAAGCTTTTTTGCTTGCTCTTCTTTTTTGAATTTGAAGTTTAGAAGGGGGGTTCTCTGTGTTAGACTTGAAGTCTTGGGGTCTTTATATGGTGGAGGCAAGTTTGTTGATTTAGTTACAGAAATCTCTCATTGAGAGATCCTTAATTGATTTGGGGATTTTATCCACCGTTGGATCTTTGATCCAAGGACTTCTGTTTTACAGAAGATATTTTTTTCTTGTTTTTAACAAGATTGGGAAAATATTTTCCATACAGAGCTTATTCTATAGCTTCATGATTTTTAATCACCATTGGATCTTTAATCCAATGGTGCTCTGTTTTACAGAGCGTAATCTTTCTTGTTTAGAAAGATTGGGGAAAATATTTTCCCCTACAGAGCTTATTCCGTAGCTTGGTGATTTTTTTAATCACCATTGGATCTTTAATCCAACGGTGCTCGTAATCTTTCTCATTTAGAAAGATTTGAGGAATATTTCCTTAACGGAATTTAATTCTGTGTTTTGATGATTTATCATCTCCGTTGGATTTTTGATCCAACGGGACCTATGTCCCGCTCATGCAAAAGAACCAAATATCGCTCGATGTCGGCGTACAAACGCCGATTGATCGAGATAAACATCAACAAACAACTTGTAGTTTAAAAACTCATTCCTTATAATATAAAACATGATTTAATCCATCGAAACCCAAAAAATCGATCAAATCGCCCGATTTCGAAAAACCCGAAAACGCCAATTTACCGTTTTACTTCAAAGCTTACCGTTTAAACAAAACTAATAGTCATGATACTCATTAAATAGCATAACTAGATTATACAACCCATTACTATATTTTTAACGGCCCAATTGTATTAATTGGAAAATTCTAGTTTGCAAATAAACCAATTTTAACACCTTGCAAGCAAAAATGTCACAATATCACATCTAAACTGGATTTTGCATGAATTAATGCATTAAGCTACAATTCATGATGATAATGATATAATGAAACCATAAATTATATTTTAAATTTCATTTATTTAAGAATTTCCTAAATCTAGTTAGCAAAATAGCATGTTTTATCACTATTTTTCAATTATCAATAGAACTAGTAACCAAATTAAGTTTTCCATTCCACTAACAAGTTAATATCCTCACTAAAACCACAATCTAGTGATAACAATCTTAATTAGAATTTTATATCAGCAATAATTATGTTTTATAGAAACCTAGTTAGCAAAAATACTTAATTTAACAAATTGGAATGAACAAATTATAATTCAACAACCATGCATGATTTTCCATCCCAAAAAAAATGTTAAACTACATAATATAACCCTATTTAATTAATAAAAACCATAACTAAATTTTATAACCCTAACTTGAATTTTAAAACTTGTAGATAGAATTAATTTATTAAATCTAATTATACTAGAAAGAAACATTAAATAACAATAAATCAAAAGAATGAGATTTATACCTCCATAACATGAAATCCAAACATGAAAATAAGCCTCCAAAATAATGGTTTCCATCTCTAAGATCCATGCCAAAAAGGTTAAAGAATATTGGATAAAGATTGAATATGGATTTTGAGGTTTATTTTGGAATTTTTGATGGAATTTTGTTGACTTTTTTATGCAAAATGAAGGGGGTGGATTTTTGGGGCAGCCAAGGGATGAGGAGGCCGGCCACTTAGGGTGGGAAAAAGAGAAAAAGAAATGAATGAGGAATGGTGTAGAAACTTCTCCAAAATATCATCATCTTTATGTCTTTTCATGAAATTCTTTATTTAATAATTTTCTTCTTATACAATTTGATCCTAGAAAAATCTAGAATCATGAAAATATTTGAAAAAGAATTTTGCATAAAAACAATTGATTCTAATATTTAATAGTTCATTTTGTAAAATTAACCCATTTCAAATTTGTAATTTACACTAATTTAATGCATAAATAAGCTTATGTTAATATTTAAAATAATTAATTTCGGAAAAATATTTAATTAAACTAAAAATTTATAAGTGACTAAATAAACACCATTTACTAGTAATTACATAATTAAAATAGGTATTTTTAAATTTATAATGAAAAATAATTACGGTTTAGTTTTATGAAAACTACGTTTTACTTTACCGAAAATTATAAAATTCACTTAAACGATTTTATTTATTTAATTATTTATTTAATTATTTATTTAATTATTTTTAAAACGTTACACCAAGACTTGCACTCATGTGTCATGCCACAATCAATGCCCAAGTGTAACGTTTTAAAAATAAATAAATAAATAATTAGATAAATAAAATCTTTTAGGTGAATTTTCTGATAATTAGTAAAATAAACCGTATTTTCCATAAAACTCAACTATAATTATTTTTCTATATAGAATTAAATATGCCTATTTTAACTAAATAATTGCTAGTAATTGCTATTATTTAGCGACTTATAAATTATTAGTTTACTTAAATATTTTTCCATAATTAATTAAATTCAAATATTAACATAAGCTTTAATTTTACATTTAATTAGTGTAAATTACAAATTGGAGTGGGTTAATTTTACAAAAGTGAACCATGGCATCTTAGAATTTAGTGTGTAGCATGCTTCTCTCTTCTTAATTTGTTTCCAAAATTCTAGAGTTTTCTAGGTTAGAAAATAAATAAAATAAATTAATCAATGAAAAGACATAAAAGATGTAATAATTTGAGAACTCTTCTACACTTTTCTACACACTTTTCTCACTCTCCTCTCATTCCTGTCTTGTGTGGCCGAGCCTCCTCCATGGGCAGCCCCCATTTTTCCACATCATTTTTGCATCAAAAATCATCCAAAAACTCATCAAAAATTCCAAATAAAACCCTAAAATTCCTAATTTAATTCCTACCCATTATTCTTTGCTCATTCTAGCTTGGATTCTTGAGGCAAGAGTGCCATTTGGGAGGCTATGTGAGCATGCTAGACATCATGTTGTGAGGTATAAATCTTAACTTATAGCTAATTTGTTGGATAATTACTTTAATTTAAGCTAATTAGTTGTTTAAATTATGGTTTTAATTTCAAGATTTAAAAATTCAAGAGATGGGTTTAAAATTAAGTTAGGGTTTTTATAAATTGATCATGATTACAATATGTAGTTTAACACTTTATGATATGCTAAATTTAGTTTAGTTGTTAAGTTCCAAATTGTTGCTTCAAAATTGTTAAAATTTGATAATTTTGCATACTAGGTTTTTAATATTTATATAAATTGGTGAGATAAAATTCAAGTGATGATGTTTATCAATGATTCATGGTTTTAATGGGTAGACTAATATGTTAATTGAATGCAAAACCTAATTTGGTTACTAGTTGTTAATGCTTAGTTTAAAATTTATGATAATTATGCTAAATTGCTAACTAGGTTTTTAGAAATTAATTTAATTGTGGGATTAAAATCTAGTTAGGATTTTTAGTACATCATTAAGGTTTCCATGAGTGGGTTAACAAATTAAAATATGCAAAATCTAACTTAGTTGTTGAATTGTGAATTTTTCTTTAAAAAGTATTGAAATTTGATATTTTTGCAAACTAGAATTTTCAATTCAATGCAAATTGATGAGGATAAATTATAGGAATGGTTTATATATTCTATTTATGATATTTAGTGAATATTATGGCCATTAGTTTCGTTTAAACATCAAGTTTTGAAGTGAAACGGTTAATTGACGCTTTCTAGGTTATTGGAAATAAACCGATTTGATTTATTTTGGGTTTTCGATGAGTTGCAATCTATTTTATATTATAATTAGTGAGTTTTGGAACTATGATTTGTACGTTTGTGTTTTATCTCGATCAATCGGCGTTTGTACGCCAATATCGAGGGTTATTTGGTCATTTTGCATAAGCGGGTCATAGATTTTAACCTATGCGCGTTTCGTGCGCTGTTTTGGTTTTGTCCGCGATTCGGTTTACGATATTATATGTGTTTGCGTATAGGTACCCTTCACACGGACTTCGGACGAGGAAGAAGAGGAGGGAGATATCGACTTCGGCAGACAGGGACCAGGTGAGTAGATGTATATCTACGGGGGAAGTCGGGTGGATTGCGTATAGCACCCCCGCAACGTAGAATAGGGATAATACTTACTGTTATTAGGAAGTCGGACGTGACCTTAGATTCTTAGCGAGTAGGTTCCTATTGAAGACTTTAGGTTGGATTAGAATGATTTAGAAAGACTTAACCATGAGGATGACTGCCTTGGAAAGAATTCGTAGGTTTCATATAGACACGTACACATACGCATACACATAAACTTGACTTGGTGTATATGCGTGTGTGTGTATATACATATAGGAATGTGTGTAGGTATTTATATATATACAACATATACATGTGATATGAGGAGGTTATATGATACATGGGGATGAGTCGATATGACTGGGCTTGATGCCGTGATCTATTGGAGATATGATCGAGTTATGATATGAGATGTGTTATGATAGTAGCGGATCGTTGGGTAATGAGATTATATAAAATATATTTATATAAACGATAATAGGTGATGATGGCATTGAAATGTACGAGACTCTAGAATAGCACCCGGATTGTAATATGTGACTTAATCACGATATGATATATGACATGACATTTTAGTGGATCATTTGACGATGTATATTTACACAGACAATGATTATATTTGATGATATTGGGATGTATGCGATTATAGTACAGTACCCTTGATCATGATATTGTTTGAGAATGATACTATACGAACGATTATGTATATCTGTGATAGTTGACCCGTACCCCGATTTTGGAAAGCCGTACGATGGATTTTACCGTACAAGGCATAGATGTGAGGATTGATCCGCACTCGTGACTCGAGGAAGTCGTACTACGTACGTGACGCTATTGAGGCTGGATTGCCGACTACTAGAGATATCGACCCAGACTTTAGGTGGATTCTTATTTCCCATCGACTAGTTTCTTTAGTTTAGTTCTTTAGTGGGTTAGATAGATACTAGTTTAGGCTCGAATCATATAGTTTGTAGATAGATATGTATATTCTAAATGTACGGTTAATACACTTTCACCCTTATATTCAGATTGTAATCATCACATTGCATGTTCATACATATGTTTCTTTAGTTAATATAAAACTCTGCCTGTTAGGACACCAGCACGATTACCGATGATGCGCATGATCCACGTACACTTATTTGCCGGCTCACACACATCATCATTGATAATTGCCATGTTATGTACACTTTAGAACATATTATCTTTTATTGACATAATCAGCTAAATGCTAGTCCAGTATAATATTGTGTGATTACTCTCATGTGCTAGTTTAGACATTACATTTATTACTTAGACACTTCATGCATTCACATATTCACATTATCATGCAGTATTGTGGGGCTTATGTCGATACTCATTATTACTTACTCATGATTTTCAGATTTTGGATTTCTATAAGATTTCTGGATTTTGGGGAAAACCGTAAGAATATATATAAAAAACTTCTCTTTCTCTCCCTCTCATTTTAAAATACAAGTTGCGGTTTTCTCGTGATGTATGTGTCGTCCACCATGAGATTTCATGTTTTCTGTTGGATTTCGAGACCCGATTCGAGGAGTGGATGAACCGTCTCGGGTATATGGTGGGCCCGGTATGGTACCCGGGGCAAGAAGCTCGAGTTGTAGACGATGAGCCTGGCAGGGGAAGACTACCTACCGGTGATGTCTGGCGCGGCGGATATCCG
This sequence comes from Agapanthus africanus, assembly GCA_030015575.1. Classification (NCBI taxonomy): domain Eukaryota; kingdom Viridiplantae; phylum Streptophyta; class Magnoliopsida; order Asparagales; family Amaryllidaceae; genus Agapanthus; species Agapanthus africanus. Next base: position 63,321,996 of record CM057348.1, read on the forward strand.
GAGGATACCGACCGTTGTCGTGAGATGTGATGATATGGGCCGATCCGGACTGACGGAGCCCGAGATTTGAAACTATGAGATATTGAGATTATGAGGTATTGAGACTTGAGATTTACATGTTTTGTGTCGATACTTGACACGGATTTCCATAGATTTCATTGATGATTTAGATGTTGGATATAGTGCCCTCAGAGTCAATTATTGGATCACAGGCACGTGATTGCAATGATTGAGAGTGGACCTATACCGGTAGGACAGTCTTACTCAAGATGATAGTATGCTATCTGGTTTATCTTTATCATTGTGCACTGCTTTAGGTGACCTTACAGGTCCCTATTACACGTTGATAGAGCCCTTAGGATTCTTGCTTGACTGCCAACAGTATGATGGTGATCATATACGTGGGAGCTGGGGTCTATAAGCACATCCTTAAAAGGTCCCTAGTCGTGGGAGTTTTCGAGACAGGGCATCGATATTCCGGAGTAGACTAGTGTATATAGTCGAGACCCCGATGAGGGGCGGTGGCCGGTCTCACAAGCCATTGGTGTCAGTTGGATCACCTAAGATGTATACAGGTGCTCATTGGGTTATGAGTACACCGGACAGGACTCGCCGGGAGCATGCTAGTTGGTATTATACCTGAAGATCAGATAGCAGTTCCCTGGTGACATGTGTACAGGTTAGTTAATCGACCTGAGATCGTCATTTGTCTCGTATGAGTTCCCACTGTGCTTTGATTACTACCCTACCACGGCTCGAAGGAGTCGTGCAAACAGGTTTTAGTTGGGTACAGTCCCGAGCCACATGGAGGCAGTGAGCGGATCGGCAGGGATTCGTCTCTCCCGGTATTGGGGGTGAGGTCGCGCTGTGTTTAGGAGAGCCATTACATGAAGTCCTTGGCCAAGGCATGAGATTTACTGGTAGGTATTCCAGTAGTATCTCAGGGTGTTCTGGGCTACACTCCGACACGACTTGTACCGCTTTTGGGGGTCTGACTTTTACTAACCCCCTAGGCCCGCCATGCGATGCTCATAGACGAACGGACCGAACTGTACGGATATTGTCACTGACAGGCTCAGTAGGGTGTCAGGATGAGTTCGCTCATCGACCTCCCTTTTGGTCAATACTTGGTAGCCCGTTACGTACGTCTAATACCTCTGATGTGCTAGTGGTTAAATCCACAGCCAAACTATTGACGAGTCTTTAGAGTCCCCCACAGACAGTTTCTCAAGTTTCGGGCGAAACGTTGTAAAGGCCGTATGATATATGGCAGGGTCCGATCATATACGTGCGGTATTGCACGGATCATGATCAGACGGATCATACTAGTGGGCTTTGGTTTAAGCCGGATCCTAGTATTAGATTTTTTGGATTACTTTAGTCTCATCGCGCATTCAGTCGGAATGCGGATGCAGGTATGTATATACAGGTGAGGGGTATCTTTGTGATCCGTCACGAGTTTACTTTAGATGTTGCCGTATCTTTTTATTGTTGCAAACATTTGGATTAATGTTTGTTAATGGAAATTGTGAGCTAGATTTCATCATGACATGCATTAAATGTGACATGAACACATTAGTGACTCATGGTCTCTTTTTATGTGTTAATGTCACATTATATAATGTTTTTGGGTTGAAATGATGAGAGAGGAGAGAGAGGGGCAGCCAAGGTCATGGGTGAGTTTTCATATTATTCTATACTCTCTCTCACTCTTATTATTCCATCACAAGAAAAGAAAAGAAAGCCTTCTCTTCTTCTTCTTCTTCCTCTAGCTTACATTTTCCATTAATGGCAACACGTTCAACCTCCATCCAAGTAATGGATGCAAGAGGCAAAGTGATCACAAACATTCTCTACAACACCTTGGACACGTCGGCTAGCACACTTCGTGCCCGAGTTGCATCGGACGAAGCGGGAGCCCGTAAAAAGACTTCTCGATATGGTGCCCTTTCCAACGAGGAGAACAAGACAGGAGATGCCGCGAGGAGCTTGGGATGGTGGCCGAAGACCGAAGGACACGGATCGCTCGGTATAGCCTCTCTACCCTTTCTCTAGTTAGCTAGTAGTAGGTTAATGGTCCGATCCGGATTTTAAGCATACGATAGCGCCGGTTTCTAGTTTGAAAAAGTTTTTGTTTCCGCATTTTGGCCTCGTACAGACGGCCGGGGCGCTACCGTAGTGTCACGCCCCGCTTCCCAGTGTACGACGAAGTGGACGCGACGAGGTCCGCTACGTATGTACTCAGAAGTACATACGCTAAGCGTAGCTAAGCAATATAAAATAATCACAAGAGACAAATGATATGGAAATAACAGCAACTTTTATTAATAACATTCTTTGTACAATGCATGAAATGAAAATACAACTGGAATGAAAAAGCAATGCCTAAACAGTGGCATAACAGAAATGAAAAATACTGGAAAGAACAAGGTACAATTATCTAGAGCTCCGGGTCTTCTTGGAACTGCTCCAAATCTTCACCGGTGGGCTCGATCTCAGCTTGGTCCAACGCACCTGACGACATTCAAAGAAGAAAGAAATAGAATGTCGTCAGCAAACAGGTCGCTCGGTAAGTCCCAAAGAATAAGAAGAATGAGAATGACAGAGTAACAGTATTTTCTAAAGTATTATATTGTTGAATATTATGGAACATTGTTTAACGCTGTTGTTTGTAGCTTGGTACAGAAGGATGCCAGTGTATACGAGGGGGATCTCTATATGCTAGAGATCAGGGCAAAAGGAAAGTATAAGGAACCGTTATGCCACGGTACAACAGCAATAGGATTCAGGTTAGGTGTCTTAATCTGACCACCTCGTGCCACCTTTAACACCTTCCGTACCAATCTACCCCTTAAACCCCGTAGTGTTTTAACAGTATTGTAGTATTGGAATATGTAAATTGAGTGACTGACCAAAACCATGATATCAGTAAGCATGTTGTAACTGTATAATCAGGTAAATGGAATATCAGGATAAAGGATGAATATCCATGGTTTGATTCAGTCAAAAGAATATATTATTAACTGGATTCAGGGTTTCATGTATTCAAATTGTGTTGGAATATAAAAGAATATAGATTGACTTGAATCGTATTCAAGTCAGAAATAGTCAGACTCTAACCCGAGTCAGACTAAAAGAAGATAATTTGAAGTTCAATATTAGCTAGGGGCCTTATTGTAATTTGTAAAACTTGAGGGGGTTTTATGTAAAAATACTTTTGTATAGTTTCAAAATATATCTCAAGTATTTAATAACCGTATTTATTGTTATAATGAATGTGAATTTTATTTGTGTTATTCTAGTGAATATATCCTAATAAAAGTATTAATTGTTTTATCTGAAATTCATGGTATTTTAGTGTAACTTTTAATCTTGTAATTTTTTTAGAAAAATGTGGAAACTTTATATTATGATAAAATAGGTGTTTAAATGATAATTATATATATATTAACACATGAATAATTTTATATAAATATTTTATTAAAAAAAATCTCATTTTCCCTAAATATTGTATTTTGAACCTTTCGAGACCGAATGCTCCTTGCGGAGGTCTGAATCTCGCATTACTAGCCTGCGGGTGCACGATGAACCGTACTATCCCTAACAGGTTCCCCAAAAGTGGGTTGTAGCGGTGCTTTGCTTAGGTTTAACAAATACTTTTCATTTGGGAAAACGGTTTTATAAATATAAGGTATTTATTTGCAAAAAGTATAGTTTTCCGTATTTTAGTTGTTAGGGTTTCCTAAGCCAACTAGCCTACTTCTAAGGTCTAAACGATGAGTCATTAGAAGCCTCAAATCGTCTCTTCACCGTCAATTGCGGCCAGGTAAGTGCCAGGTAAGTGGGAAGAAACCATAGTCATGGGCCTAATTAAAAACCACTAACCTTAGACACACTTGCCTAGGCACCACAAGACAGTTTAGATAAACTATCGATGTCCATGACCAATCGTGCTTTCATTTTATTAAAAGATTTTATTTAGAAATGTTTACAACTTAAAGCTTTCAATAAAGATTATAAAGATTAGGGTATTTTAGTGAAAAGTCCTGTAATTTCGTATTCTGTGTTTTGATATTTATCAATTAGGGTTATATTGAGTGTGTGTAGAGGTAGGTCATTACCTCGTGACTTATTTTAAGGTTTAATGAAGTTTAAAGGTAAAACATGCTATGTTAAACTTAAAGGTATTATAGCGCAAGAATACGGTATTCGAAAACGTTATCATTTTATGTGTGAAATTTCATTCAAATTGGGTTCTACAAGTTTAGTGATCAAGATAAACCTATTTAGAAGTGAGAGAATTTATTAAACTAAGAAAAATGAACTTCATGGTATTTTTATGAAAAGAATACGGTTTTACAAAGAAGCTATCATTTCATGTGAAAAAGTTTGTTTAAATTGGTTTATTGGTGATTAATAGTCAACATGAATATGGGTAGATATTATGTATTAGGTGATAAGTGGAAATTTATAGAAAAACCGAATCGGAAATCGGTTTGTCCGATTTCCGTCGGGTTCCAAAAAGTCGTATTTTTACATTTATAGAAAAGAGATAGAAGAGGTGGGGCTTACGGTTTGGACAAGCTAAGGAAAGCTAAGGGATGTGGTGGTTGTCGATTCGTCGAAAACGTCGCGAAGGTTCTGATCCGGTCGCCGGAATCTGTCGTCGATTTCGGCAGCGCTTCGCTTCTCGCTCTTCGTACCGAGTTCTCGAGAATTTGGGAGAGTAGACTTAGAGTGGTGAGGTGAAATGGTAGAGGGTAGGGGTCTTTATATAGGGCTAGGCTAGGGTTAGGGTTAGGATAAAAAATATTAAAAGAAAATATAAAAAAACAATAAAAATTCATTAAAAATCATTAAACCTAGGAGTAAAAGGGATTTATTGGCCAAATCAAAATCAATCCAGGTATAATAAGTGTGCAAGAGGGTTGACCAAGTCAAGAGCCAACTTTTCTCAGTTGGTGACTCGGCCGTCCGGCCAAGTCCGGCCGGCGGCGCCGGACCGAGTGGGCCGAGTCGCCGGCCGGCGGCGCCGAGTCGGGCCGAGTCAAGGGTCCAATGGCCGGGGGGTTTCCTGAGGAACAACTTGGTATTTTTACTTTTTGTTGTCCAGTACATATTTTGGGAGTTATGGCCTTTTTACCGTTGACTTCCAAAAAAAAATAAATACAAAAATAATGTGGGGCATGGGATTTGAACTCCGGTGGCTTGGTTCAGCAGTGCAAGGTATTACCAATGAGCTACAAGCTTCTTCTTGTAATTATTGTAAGGAATTAGATACTTAAATTGTTTCCAGCAACATTAATACTTCAAGTATACACTATATTTAAAGCAAATTTTTGGTATACAAAATTGGAGTTGTTACAATCTACCCTCCTTACAAAAATTTTGTCCTCGAAATTTACAACTTTTATTTAAGGACTAGTTTACAAAAAGGTGCGGATATCTTGCATGCATCTCATCCTCCCTTTCCCACGTGGATTCTCCTGGAGTGTCTTTCCTCCACATTACCCGGACCAAATTAACTTCTTTGTTCCGAAGTGTCTTCACTTTCCTGTCCAGGATCTCCACTGGTTGTTGCTCACAAGACAAATTGGGCTGTATCGTGAGTTCGGAATGATCAAGTACATGGCTGGGGTCACTCACATACCTTCTGAGTTGAGATATGTGGAACACGTTATGCACTCCTTCCAGTGAGGGTGGAAGCGCTAAACGATATGCCACTTCACCGAATCGTTCGAGTATATCGAACGGTCCAATGTATCTCGGACTCAACTTTCCCCGTCTTCCAAATCTGATCACTCCGCGGTTTGGAGAGATCTTCAGGAATACATGATCTCCTGGCTGGAACTCCAAGTGTCGTCTCTTCGCATCAGCCCAATGTTTCTGTCTATCTTGGGCTATGCGCATTCTTTCACTGATAGTACGAACCACATCAACGGTCGCTACTATCATCTCTGGTCCAAAGAGTTCTCTCTCTCCGATGTCGTCCCAACTTAATGGCGATCGACACTTCCTTCCATATAATGCTGCAAAAGGTGCCATTCCTATACTTGCTTGGTAGCTGTTATTGTACGCGAACTCCACAAGATGCAGGTGATCTTCCCACGATCCCTTGAAGTCGAGCATACATGCTCTGAGCATATCCTCCAAGATCTGAATAGTTCGTTCCGACTGACCATCTGTTTGTGGATGATAAGCCGTGCTGAAGTTCAGACTTGTTCCCAAGCTAGCTTGCAGACTTTGCCAAAATTGCGATCGGAACCTGGTGTCACGATCGGAGACAATGCAGACCGGTACTCCATGAAGTCTCACAATTTCCTGTATGAGTTCATGGGTATCAGAGATAGTACAGTATGAAGAGTTTAAATCTTAAATTAGATTATTACCTCCATGTACTTCTTCGCTAATGTCTCAGTTGATTGGCCAACTCGAAATGGGATGAAGTGAGCCGACTTTGTGAGTCGATCCACAATGACCCAAATCGCATTGTTACCCTTTGTGCTGCGAGGAAGAGCAGTTACAAAGTCCATCGTGATGTGCTGCCACTTCCATTCTGGAATTGGTAACGGTTGAAGTAGTCCAGCTGTCCTGTGATGTTCAGCCTTTACCTGCCGACACACCAAACATTTTGCGACACTCCTGGCTACTTCACGCTTCATTCCATGCCACCAATAATTCTGACGTAGATCTTTGTACATTTTGGTACCTCCAGGATGTACTGAATAGGGAGAGCCGTGAGCTTCTTTCATTAACTCTTCCCGAACAGGACCCTTTGGTACACACAATCTGCTGCCGTATCTCAAAGATCCGTCTTCATGAATGATGAAATCTGTTCTGAGTCCATTCTCCACTTGTTCTCTGATCTTTTGCAACTTAGCATCGCTGGATTGAGCTGCTTTGATCTGATTGACAATATTTGATTGAACTTGCAGATTCATCAAATTTGAAACATCACCTGGCATGACTAGTTCGATCTCCATCTAATGTAGGTCTTGCTGAAGCTTCCACTGAGCGGTGAGATTCATTGCTAATGGTTGGCGACTAAGAGCATCAGGTACTACGTTTACCTTTCCTGGATGATATTGCAAGTTGATGTCGAAGTCCGCCATGAGTTCTAACCATCTTCTCTGCCGCATATTCAACTCCTTCTGAGGAAACACATACTTCAGACTCTTTTGATTTGTGTAGATGTTCACATCGTTCACCAAGTAAGTAGTGGCGCCAAATCTTGAGAGCAAAAATGACGGCTGCCAACTCCAGATCATGCGTCGGATAATTGCGCTCATGAGTCTTCAGTTGTCTTGAAGCATAAGCCACAACCTTACCGTGCTGATGTAGAACACATCCTAGTCTCTTACCGGATGCATCACAATGTACTTCAAATCCTCCAGATTGATCCGGTATGACGAAAATAGGTGCAGATGTCAGTCTTGATTTGAGTTCTACGAAAGCTTGCTCGCATGTTTCTGACCACACAAATTCTTCATCTTTTCGTGTGAGCTTGGTCAGGGGTGTTGCTATCTTCGAAAAGCCTTCAATGAATCTTCTGTAATATCCAGCTAAGCCCAAGAAACTCCGAATATCCTTCACTGATTTTGGTGTAGGCCATTCACTGACTGCTGAAACTTTTGCTGGATCCACAGAAATCCCTTCTCCTGATACGATGTGTCCAAGAAAACCAACTTGTTTTAGCCAAAACTCGCACTTGCTGTATTTGGCGTAAAGCTTATGTTGTCGAAGTGTTTCCAGGACAATTCGTAAGTGCTCCGCATGTTCTTTCCGATTCTTAGAATATACCAGGATGTCGTCGATGAAAATGACAACGAACCTGTCTAAATACTCCCGGAAGACTTGGTTCATAAGGTTCATGAAGATTGCAGGTGCATTGGTCACTCCAAATGGCATTACTAGAAATTCGTAATGTCCATAGCGAGTTCTGAAAGCTGTTTTGTGAATATCAACTTCCTTGACCTTCACTTGGTGATACCCTGAACGAAGATCTAGTTTAGAGAAGACACAAGATCCACTTAGCTGATCGAATAAATCGTCGATGCGCGGGAGGGGATACTTGTTCTTTATAGTAACTTCGTTCAAGGCCCTATAGTCGATGCACATTCTGTAAGAACCTTCCTTCTTCTTCACCAATAGTACAGGTGCTCCCCAACTTGAAGTGCTGGGACGAATCCATCCTTTCGCCAATAATTCGTCCAACTGTGTTCGAACTTCTTTCAATCCTTCCGGACTTAGTCTATACGGTGCTTTGATCACTGGTTGTGCTCCTGGTACTAAGTCAATACTGAATTCAAGAGCTCGATCGGGAGGCAAACCTGATATATCGTCAGGGAATACATCGTCGAACTCTCGAACTACCTCCGGTCTTGATTCTTCCTCTGCTTGAGCTGCTGCAACTACTGCTTCCCTTGGCTTCGCTTTGTAAGTACTTGGCTCCAGGGTGCGATCTCCACTCTTGAAATAGAAGACCGGATGATCGGGAATCTCAAATACTACCCTCCTTTGACGATAGTCGATGGTAGCATAAAAGATTCCAAGCCAGTCCATTCCTAGAACCACATCGAAATTTGGTATATCCAGTACCTTGAAGTCAGCATAAAATTCTCGACTGCAGACGACGACTGGACACATGCTGTATCCCATAGTTGCCTTTAGAACACCATTTCCAGAACTGACGTTCTAGCTGGATACAAGCGGTGAGACTGAAATTGCATGGGTTCGGACAAACCGTTGCGACATAAAGCAGTGGGATGCTCCAGTATCAAACAGTGCAAGTGCAGGTAGTGAAGCTACTAGGATTGTACCTAAGGTATATGGGATAGGTTTTAGGTATAGGGAAAGTGTGTAGGTAAACAAAACTAAAAGATGAGTTTTGAGAAAGAAAGTTTACCAGTAATGACTTGGCCAGTGGCCTCAGATTCTTCCACAGACATCATGAAAGCCTGGCGCTTCGGCACATTCCTCCTGGCCTGAGGAGCATTCCTCTGAACGTTCCTTTGAGCTTGATGGAACTGTCGAGGAGGTGGTGCAGCTTGTGGTCCCCTAGGTGGTGCAGGCAGTGCAAGTCTGGTAGAAGGTGCCTGAAGAGCTGGTCGTTGCTGATAAGTATTTGCTGGCCTTGGTGCAGCAAATGGGTTCTGCCTTTGGGGACAAGATCCAATATTATGAGTGGCTGAACCGCAAACTAAGCAGAGGCGGTTGGCTCGACGGCAGTCCTTCATCATATGTCCAGTTCTCTTGCAGTAAGTGCAAAAGGTTGGGCTAGGACGATGAGTTGGTACTCCGGGTCGCCTCGGCACGAAAGATGGTCTGGACGTGGCTCCACCTGCTATCTGGTTGGCAGGGCGCTTGACTCCTGCAGACTGAGGTCTGCCCCTCTCTTTTATCACTGCCTCATAACTGCGGGCAGCTTCTAGGGCTTCCTCATGAGTCAAAAACTTTCCTGTGGCTAGAGCAGCCTTGATCTCTGTGTCCAAACCTTGCTGAAAACGACGGGCTCTGATCTCGTCCGTCGGTATCAGGTGTGCCGCGAATCTGTTTAAAGATTGTGTTAGCTGTGTAGTATGTGATATTTAGAATTGAACTATTATGACAGATCTTACCGGCTCAACATAGTGAACTCAGCATCGTATTCATCTACCGATTTCTCCCACATTGATCCTTGCTGTAGATGAATAAACTGCTGCTCCATAGCGAACCTGGCAGTCACAGGGAAATATTTCGCGTCAAACTTCTCGCGAAATGTCTTCCATTCAATCGGCTGTGCTAGACGGGTTTCTTCCGCCTTCCACCAATTGCGAGCATTATCCGTGAGCTGTAGTTTCGCTACACGGACCCAAGCGTGGTCTGGCACTTGAGCTGCTGCCAGATCATCTTTGATGCTTTGTGCCCATTCTTCCGCTTCAAGAGGGCTTCCTTTACCAGAGAACTGCTTTGGGTGCAAAGCCCTGAATTGCTTTACTCCCGGTGCATCGTTATCAGGACGGCTCAATAGTTGTTGCTGTCCCTCGAGAAGACTGCGGATCGCATCAAATAGCATTGTTTGCTCAGTGGGTGGTGCCGGAACAACTGGTGTGAGAGGTAGTGCTGGTGGGGTGTTGTTAACGTTGGTGTTGGTGTTGTTCGGGGAATCCATAACCCTGAAGAAAAATTTGGATTAGGACAGATTCAAATACATGAAATGATAAGATTCAAGGAATAGAGATTTGCAAGTTTCAAAGAGCATGAATTGTAAAGAATGTTTTAGTTGCTGGTTCTTGTGTTATATTGCTTAGGCTATTCACGCAGACCAGAACTACATGACAGAGATTCATACAGCTCTGACCTGCATGGGCCACCAACAAAACCTGTCACGCCCCGCTTCCCAGTGTACGACGAAGTGGACGCGACGAGGTCCGCTACGTATGTACTCAGAAGTACATACGCTAAGCGTAGCTAAGCAATATAAAATAATCACAAGAGACAAATGATATTGAAATAACAGCAAGTTTTATTAATAACATTCTTTGTACAATGCATGAAATGAAAATACAACTGGAATGAAAAAGCAATGCCTAAACAGTGGCATAACAGAAATGAAAAATACTGGAAAGAACAAGGTACAATTATCTAAAGCTCTGGGTCTTCTTGGAACTGCTCCAAATCTTCACCGGTGGGCTCGATCTCAGCTTGGTCCAACGCACCTGACGACATTCAAAGAAGAAAAAAATAGAATGTCGTCAGCGAACAGGTCGCTCGGTAAGTCCCAAAGAATAAGAAGAATGAGAATGACAGAGTAACAGTATTTTCTAAAGTATTATATTGTTGAATATTATGGAACATTGTTTAACGCTGTTGTTTGTAGCTTAGTACAGAAGGATGCCAGTGTATACGAGAGGGATCTCTATATGCTAGAGATCAGGGCAAAAGGAAAGTACAAGGAACCGTTATGCCACGGTACAACAGCAATAGGATTCAGGTTAGGTGTCTTAATCTGACCACCTCGTGCCACCTTTAACACCTTCCGTACCAATCTACCCCTTAAACCCCGTAGTGTTTTAACAGTATTGTAGTATTGGAATATGTAAATTGAGTGCTGACCAAAACCATGATATCAGTAAGCATGTTGTAACTGTATAATCAGGTAAATGGAATATCAGGATAAAGGATGAATATCCATGGTTTGATTCAGTCAAAAGAATATATTGTTAACTGGATTCAGGGTTTCATGTATTCAAATTGTGTTGGAATATAAAAGAATATAGATTGACTTGAATCGTATTCAAATCAGAAATAGTCAGACTCTAACCCGAGTCAGACTAAAAGAAGATAATTTGAAGTTCAATATTAGCTAGGGGCCTTATTGTAATTTGTAAAACTTGAGGGGGTTTTATGTAAAAATACTTTTATATAGTTTCAAAATACACCTCAAGTATTTAATAATCGTCTTTATTGTTATAATGAATGTGCATTTTATTTGTGTTATTCTAGTGAATATATCCTAATAAAAGTATTAATTGTTTTATCTGAAATTCATGGTATTTTAGTGTAACTTTTAATCTTGTAATTTTTTTAGAAAAATGTGGAAACTTTATATTATGATAAAATAGGTGTTTAAATGATAATTATATATATATTAACACATGAATAATTTTATATAAATATTTTATTAAAAAAAATCTCATTTTCCCTAAATATCGTATTTTGAACCTTTCGAGACCGAATGCTCCTTGCGGAGGTCTGAATCTCGCACTACTAGCCTGCGGGTGCACGATGGACCGTACTATCCCTAACAGGTTCCCCAAAAGTGGGTTGTAGCGGCGCTTTGCTTAGGTTTAACAAATACTTTTCATTTGGGAAAACGGTTTTATAAATATAAGGTATTTATTTGCAAAAAGTATAGTTTTCCGTATTTTAGTTGTTAGGGTTTCCTAAGCCCACTAGCCTACTTCTAAGGTCTAAACGATGAGTCATTAGAAGCCTCAAATCGCCTCTTCACCGTCAATTGCGGCTAGGTAAGTGCCAGGTAAGTGGGAAGGAACTACAGTCGTGGGCCTAATTAAAAACCACTAGGCTTAGACACACTTGCCTAGGCACCACAAGACAGTTTAGATAAACGATCGATGTCCATGACCAATCGTGCTTTCATTTTATTAAAAGATTTTATTTAGAAATGTTTACAACTTAAAGCTTTCAATAAAGATTATAAAGATTAGGGTATTTTAGTGAAAAGTCCTGTAATTTTGTATTCTGTGTTTTGATATTTATCAATTAGGGTTATATTGAGTGTGTGTAGAGGCAGGTCATTACCTCGTGACTTATTTTAAGGTTTAATGAAGTTTAAAGGTAAAACATGCTATGTTAAACTTAAAGGTATTATAGCGCAAGAATACGGTATTCGAAAACGTTATCATTTTATGTGTGAAATTTCATTCAAATTGGGTTCTACAAGTTTAGTGATCAAGATAAACCTATTTAGAAGTGAGAGAATTTATTAAACTAAGAAAAATGAACTTCATGGTATTTTTATGAAAAGAATACGGTTTTACAAAGAAGCCATCATTTCATGTGAAAAAGTTTGTTTAAATTGGTTTATTGGTGATTAATAGTCAACATGAATATGGGTAGATATTATGTATTAGGTGATAAGTGGAAATTTATAGAAAAACCGAATCGGAAATCGGTTTGTCCGATTTCCGTCGGGTTCCAAAAAGTCGTATTTTTACATTTATAGAAAAGAGATAGAAGAGGTGGGGCTTACGGTTTGGACAAGCTAAGGAAGCTAAGGGATGTGGTGGTTTTCGATTCGTCGAAAACGTCGCGAAGGTTCTGATCCGGTCGCCGGAATCCGTCGTCGATTTCGGCAGCTCTTCGCTTCTCGCTCTTCGTACCGAGTTCTCGAGAATTTGGGAGAGTAGACTTAGAGTGGTGAGGTGAAATGGTAGAGGGTAGAGGTCTTTATATAGGGCTAGGCTAGGGTTAGGGTTAGGATAAAATATATTAAAAGAAAATATAAAAAAACATTAAAAATTCATTAAAAATCATTAAACCTAGGAGTAAAAGGGATTTATTGGCCAAATCAAAACCGATCCAGGTATAATAAGTGTGCAAGAGGGTTGACCAAGTCAAGAGCCAACTTTTCTCAGTTGGTAACTCGGCCGTCCGGCCAAGTCCGGCCGGCGGCGCCGGACCGAGTCGGCCGAGTCGCCGGCCGGCGGCGCCGAGTCGGGCCGAGTCAAGGGTCTAATGGCCGGGGGTTTTCCTGAGGAACAACTTGGTATTTTTACTTTTTGTTGTCCAGTACATATTTTGGGAGTTATGGCCTTTTTACCGTTGACTTCCAAAAAAAAAATAAAACAAAATAAATACAAAAATAATGTGGGGCATGGGATTTGAACTCCGGTGGCTTGGTTCAGCAGTGCAAGGTATTACCAATGAGCTACAAGCTTTTTCTTGTAATTATTGTAAGGAATTAGATACTTAAATTGTTTCCAGCAACATTAATACTCCAAGTATACACTATATTTAAAGCAAATTTTTGGTATACAAAATTGGAGTTGTTACACGTAGACTTACATGGTATCAGAGACACGCCATTAACCTTTACTAGCATGCTCTAACGTGTTTACAAGTTCGATCGAACGAATTTTCTAAAAACCGCATTTCCATGTCACAGTTTCTGTCGAATTTTTCCTGTGGTCAAAAAATTATTTAGTGTGCTGCAGAAAATCAGGCAGGGTTTTTTATGGGCACTGTAGAAATTTGGTGGTTTAATTTCTCAGGAGCGCCGAGGAATCGCGGCCTAACCCCCCTGTTGGCCGCGGTTCCGCCGCCATTCTAGCTTTTCATTGTACCAAATTTCTTCAGTAAGTCTCTGACTTGGAAAAGGGGTTTCTGGTAATTTTAGTTTGGGCCCAGATTTATTTGAGTACTGGGTATTGTGCTTGGGGCCCACTTCAGGAAATTTAGTCAATCGAAAAGTTTAAACATGTTAGTTCACAGTATTTACATTATATCTGCGACCGTGAATGTCATTTGATCGGTAAATCCTGTCTAATTGCTATAGTTCTTTTAGACATATTTGCGAATGTGGCATTCACGTTAATGTTCTGTGTTGTGCTGTAATGTTGCGGATTTGTCATGTGGATAGCCTGGATGCAATATTGTACAATTTCGGTATTATTATGTACATTTGATATTGCGGAGCGAACGTCCGACATGTGGACTTCCGTTACTGCCTATTTGTATATTATTCTTTTGGGGCACGACTGGGCTGAGGTCGATGTACCCGTTGTATATTTTACTTTCTGTATTAGGATTACCTCGCGGTGGGGTGCATGGATAGTCGGGTTCTAGAGGGCAACGGGCCCGCATCTCATGGCATTGAGACGGAGGGGGCTTCACTCTAGAATTGGCGGGTTATTCGCCGCACTCGTAGAGGGTATAGGTTGACCCAAGGAGGGGTGCTCAAGTTACCCGTTTCCGTGAAGTGCTGGGTGGTGCATTCACGTTGTTGAAGGGGGCTGCCATGCTTCAGGTTTTGGCGGGTAACTTGCCGCGCCCGTAGGGGTCTAAGATTTCATTGCACAGGCTATTCACACGACCAGGGGAACGTCGGGTTTCAGTAGCGGCTCTATGAAACCCGGGGATCCCAGATATCTGTATTGTTCTGTGATGCTTATTACATTTCTGTGATGTTGCATTTTATCATGCCTTGAGCGATTATTATATATTGATATATATACTAGTAGATGTTGTATATGTTTTACACCCGCGCTAGTCTAGTCCCCGCTCTGTCGTCAGTTAAGTAACCTAACGGGTGATGACGGGACCCAGTGGCGAATACGGATAGCATATACGTACATCATATTTTCGTTCTTTTATGGTGTGATCAATTGATGGGACTGCGTTGATTCGGATCAATGCAAGCTAAACAAACCTGTTCGATGTTGTTGGAACATTTTTCAAAAAGCTGTTATTGTAAGGACGTTCTCTTTTATTTTGCATAGTGGTATTCGGTTATGAATATCCAGCACTTCAGTCGACGAGGTAAGGGCCGAGATCCCTTCACCGGGAGTGACCCCTTGGACAGAAGTTTGCGTCAGGGTAATAACTTCACTATAGCCGATTAATTTTTGCTTTGCATCGTGGTATTCAGTTGGAATATCCTGCACCTCATTCTACGGGAAAAGAGTCGAGATCCCTTCACCGGGAGTGACCTCTTTAGCAAAGGTTTTCGCCACTATATTTTTATAAAAAGCTATCTGGTTCCTTCAACGATATCAAGTTCATTACATTAAAGGTTTTTCGCCAAAAACCATTCGTAGCCCTCCGTCATTTCAGACGGGTAGCACTTAGTATTCATGCTATGTTTGTTGGCCTTAGTCAAGGCATAGTGTATGGTAGCTATTTGTTACTTTTCTGTTGCATAGATAGATGCGTTGGTTTGGGACAGTCGTACAGCCTTCTTGGCCCTAGTCAAGGGCTTGTATGGGTGGGTTCAAATTAACCTGGACAATGACGGGTAGAACTTGACATGTGACTTATGATTTGTTGGCCTTAGTCAAGGTCATAAGAGCATGGGGTAAAAATCACATCGGGAGTTTCTAAAAAAACCGAAACTTGCCGAATATGCGCATACATTCTGGAGTGTGATAACGTGAGTGGATTCCATCATGTTATCATGCGATGATAGTTGGATCCCGATTCCCACTGATGGGTTGGTTTACTCTTCGGGTGATCCCGACTAATTCTTCTTTCAGGTTTGGAGAAGAATTTGAGGTTACAGTGGGAGGTTTCCTGATTAGATAAAGTGATAACCATTCTGATCTAGATTAGAGTGCACACTGAGTGTTTCTTTTCTCTCTCTCTTTGGCAGCGACCATGACCCGACCCTTGACGATGACTCAGTGACCAAGTTAACCGAACCTTCTTAAAACACTAGCTTTTGGATTGTCTGAATTGCATACCTCATTGCCACTCCTACTTTTACCCTTTTCTCCAGGACACCTCGTATTACTACAAATATCCACTTCCATTGGATAAAACCATCGTATGGTTATATACGAACTCGAAGGAACTTGTTCCAGATTCGAGGATGGTTTCCGGTTCTGGAGAAAACGAATAAGACTATTCAGTTGTCTTTTCCTTTTACCTTCTCTCAAGTTGCGAGTGCTCCTTGGATTAGGACGGTACACATATTACGCTAATTGGACAGTCTTCTTCCAAACCATAGGCAGGTGTCGAACGGTCGGGAATGAAGAAAACCAATTAGCCTAACGATGGTGTACAGAATGTAATAAGTTAAGACAAATAAAGGGATTAGAAAAAGGGCAAAGTAAATTGCGACTGCTATTCACAACCAAACCAAGTATCTCTTCGCCAATCCTACATCACCTTTGTATTTCTCCAGAACACTCCGTATCACTACGAAGATCCACAGTTTAATGGATACTCCATCGTATGGTTATATACGAACTCGAAGGGACTTATTCCAGTTCGGGGATGGATTCTGGTTCAGGAGAAATAAGAATAAGGTTTTATTCAGTTGTCTTTTATCTTTACCTTCTCTCAGGTTGCGAGTGCTCTCTCAGGTTGCGAGTGCTCCTAGGATTAGGACAGTACACCTATTACGCTTATTGGATAGTCTTCTTCCAAACCATAGGCTGGTGCCGAACAGTAGGGAAGGAAGAAAACCATTTGGCCTAAAGGGGTGTACAGAAGATAATGACTAAAGACATATAAAGGGATTTGGAGAGATGGCAAAGAAATATACGGTTACAGTTGTGAATCTGATAATGGAAGAGGCATTTCTAGGAATACCCGGATACTCCTTCGAAACATTTATATGTTTCAGTTTCACTGTGTGGGTCTCTCCCTCCTTTTTTGAATACGGGAGTTAAAAGAAAACTGATTTCCCAATTAGCTCTTGCTCCAGGGTATGTATTTACCAGGTTTGATTCTCACATCTGTATGGTTTTACAGATAATGAGTGGGAGTAAGTTATTGGGAATTAGGTGATCATCCTCATTATATCGGAATTCGTTGTAATTGGTGATATTTGAGGAAATCGCCTGGGTTGTTTGCCGGACGACAGATATTTGGTTTTGAATATCCGTTGTTATGCACCAATTTCAAATTGATATATGTGTACGTTCATTTTTTATGAAGTGAGATATAACTTTTTGAAATTATGTTTATGACATTTACCTATATCAGTTGATGGTTAGGTAAGGAGCATTAAACGGCGGTGTAATTCTTCTTAACTATAAGTACAGTTTTCAACCTACGATACACAGGGATTGAGTTATAAAACTCAGGGGACTTATATGTTAGTGTATATGCCCTATAGGCCATTACTGTATCATACTAGTATGTATATTACTTGATGGAAGCTTGGGATATTCACAGTTGTATAGACAATCTTGCTCGAAATGGTAGTATGCTACTTGGTTTGTCTCTGCTTTAATGTGTACATGTGTTTCTTTTAGTATATTACCTATACGCATTAGTGGAGCCCTTAGGATCTTTGCTTGATTACCAGCGTTGTGATGGCAGTCACACTCGTGGGGGCTGGGTAATCTACAAGCACATCCTTATATATACGTCCTTGGTCATGGGATTATCGAGACGGGGCATCGATACTCCGGAGTAGACTAGCGTATGCGCTTCTCATCCTAGCAGGGGAGACGGTCTGTCCCACAGCCGTCAGTACGTCGTACTTGAGATAGTATGCGGGTGCTCATTAGGTTACGAGTAACTGGACAGGACTCGTCGGGAACTGTTGGTTGGTACTATACCTATCGTCAGTTGTCAGTTCCCAGGTGACATGAGTACAGCTTAGTCCGCTGACTTGACACTGTCACTTCGCCTCGAGTATGTTCCCACTGTACTTTGATTACTACCCTACCATGGCTTAAAGGAGTCGTGCAAACAGGTAGTAGTTGGGTGCAGTCCCGAAGCACTTGGAGGCAGTGACGGTTTGATAGGATTCGTCTCTCCCGGTATTGGGGGTTGATATTGTGCAGTGTCTAGGAGAGCCATTACACAAAGTCCCTGGCCAGGGCTAGCGAGATATACTGGTAGGTTTCCAGTGATATCTCAGGGTGTTCTGGGCTACACTCCGACACGACTTGTACCGCTATTAGGGGACTGAGGTTTACCACCCCCTAGGCCCGCCATGTGATATTCTCAGATGAACAAATCGGACTGTATGGAGATTGTCACATACAGGCTTAGTAGGAGTTCGGATGGGTTCACCTCATCAGTCTTCTTATCGGTATCTACCTGGAGACCGTTACGTACAGCTAGTGCCGCTTGCGTTCTGGGGTTAAACCCACTGCCGGCGTAGTATCGAGTCTTTAGAGTCCCATACAGAGGGTTATTCGCCTTTGGGCAAAACAGAATAGAGGTCGCATGGTTTTGCGACAGGGTTCATTCACATTCGCGCACTTGTGCACGTTTGGTGTCCGGGCAGTCATTACTAACGGGCTCTGGTTTGAGCCAGATCCTAGTATATATTTTGGGGTTAGTTTTATCTCATTGTATTCGTGTTCCTCGGAACACGAATGCGGGTGTATATGCACAGTTGTTTGAGGCGGAGGAAGAGGATTCTCATTAGGGTTTTGGTACGGGTGTGTATGCACAGTTGACAGTTGTCGTTTACCAAACCCTAATGAACATGTGAATTATGATTAATAATGTTAATTAAAAGGAAATTGAGTTATGGTTAGGGTTGTTGACATTTTAACCAAGGTTGACTTGTTGACCAAGGTTGAAACTTTGACCATCATCATTTCAAGCAAAGATACTCTTTGATCTTTGCAAAACACATTAAATGTGAAATGATAATGGTCATATCAAACCAACCATCACCTTTTTCATTTTGATTAATATTGTTAATTATTAATACACATATATGTGATATGGTTGTTATTTTCATATCATAATCTCATTCTCATTCTCTCTCATCTCTTCCTCTTCCTCTTCCTCTAGCTCAAGGAAAATCATTCTCATGAGTTGAGAACCATTTCTTTTGAGATAAAAACCCAAAGCCACTCTCTACTTATCCTAAGGTAGAAGGTCTAGCAAGCCGGACACTTTAGTTTCCTCAAGTTTGAGGAAGGAGCTCAAGGTAGAGACCCTCAGGTGGATCCATCTTCGGCAAGAGAAGGCGACGAGGAGAGAACCATCCGACCACCACAAGGAGTCCAAGAGAAGGAGTTCAAGTTGAGTTATAACCCCCTAACCGAGTAGGTAAAGCTCTTGTTAGTTGCTAGTGTGTAGTTTAGCAAAGATCCGTGTTTTATAGTCCATGTTACCATAACCCAAAAAATCGTTTTTCAGCGTTTCCGCAAGCCCGAAAGAACCGGGAGAGGTAACGTGGACTTACAGTGGTATCAGAGCCTAGCTAAACACACCCTAGCATGTTCGCAAAGTATCTAGAATTTCGATCGGACAAAAAACCGCAAAACACGTTAAAAATATCAACTTTCTGCCGATTTTTATTTCTGCTCAAAAAATAATAAATCATGTACTAAAAATCGGCTCAGGGTTTTTACAGAACAGGCAAGAAAAACGATCCAGTGAGTCGACCAACTCACCGCGGATCCGCGGCATGAGCTTGCTCATGCCGTGGATCCGCGGCCGAGTTGACTCGGCCGTGGATCGTTTCTCCTGCAGTGTTGTTGTGTTGGTGTTTTGTGATTTTTAGGATGGTTTGTTTCTGCCCAGAATTTCCATAGAACAAATTTGTTTTTCGGATGGTTAAAAATCCGTATTTTGATCGATTTTCTGTAGACTTTGGCTAATGGGTTGTATCTGTGATGTTATATATGTATTGAACATCTGCTAATCGCTATACGTCGATTAGTGGGGGTTATACATATCTGTGATCTGTAATGTTGATGGTATGTGTATATGAATTCGTTGGATTGTCGCGGATGAATAGCCGGGGGGTTGTGAGATGAGAGTTTTTTCTTTATCTTTCAATTCATGTAATATGTAAATTTGATGTAATATTATTTGTATGGCCGCACATCCGGGATGAGGTTGTAGCCGCCATTGTATAATTTCTTTTAACTGTTTTTGCTCCTAGGATAGACCCAATGTGGGGTGCACAAACTACCGGGTATCTCGAAGTGCTGAGTGGCCTACTCACATCGTTGAGGGAGGTTGCTTCGCTTCGGGTACTTGGCGGGTAGTTTGCCACACCCGTAGGGGTCTAGGGTGGGGTATTGGCTATTCATCGCGACCGTGTAATCCGCTTTTCGTTACAGGCTCGAACGGAATACGGATTCCTAGTATATCCAATGTATTCATCTGTGATCTGGAATGGCTATCATTATATCTGACGAATGTGTATATATGATATCTATTTAGGCGTTGCTTATGTTTTGCATCCGCGCTAGTCCAGCCTCCGCTCTGTCGTTAGTTAAGTAACCTAACGGGTGTTGACGGGACCCCGTAGCGAATGCGGATGGCATAAGCGTACGTCATATTTTCGTTGTTTTCTGCAATGGTAGGATTAAATGATGGGACGCATTAAAATTAATGCAAGAAAATAAACCAAGTAAAAGTCGTTAGAACACTTTCAAAACCACTCGGTTCTTTTCAAAAACCAACTTTTAAATGCGGAGCTTGAACCAATCCTTTTAAAAGCTATCTCGTTCCATCGATTATATCAAGTTCACTACGTTCACGGTTTCGCCAAAACCATTCGTAGCCCTCCATCATTTCAGTTAAATATTCGGTAGTATTCAAGCTCTGTATTTTGACCTCACGCCAAGGCATAATGATTGGTAGCTGCCGGATATTTATCTGTTGCATAGATAGAATGCGTTGGTTTGAGACAGTTGTACTGCCATTTTGGCCTATGTCAAGGGTAGGTACGGGTGGGTTCAAATTAACCTGGATAATGATGGGTAGAACTTGACATGTGACTTATGACATTTTGACCTCACGCCAAGGTCATAAGCACATGGGGCAAAAATCCACATCGGGAGTTTCAAAAGAAATTGAAACTTGCTAGCGCTGCATACCATTTGGAATGTGATGATTCTGGTAGGATTCCTTCAGTTTTGTCACGCGATGATATTTGGATCCCGATCCTACTGTGAGTATATGCTACTCCTCGGGAAATTTCTCACTTAACGATCAATGCTATAAACCAAGAAGGTGTCTAGAAAGGTGTTAGCGGGGCTACGCTCCCAAGGAAAAGAGGTTCTTAAATTAAGGAACTTCGCGAAAGCGTTGGAAAACTTCCCTCGAAGTACCGACACTGGCCTGGCTGAACGGTTAAGCAAGTATTGTACGGTGAGATTGATCCTGACTAATTCTTCCTTTATGGTTTGAGGAGGGATTCGAGAGACAGTGGGAGCCATCCTGTTTAGACAAACTAAAAACCACTCTAAACTTGCAAGAGCATCATGCTAAAGTGTTTTCTTTTCTCTCTCCTAATTGCAGCGACCAATCGATATGACCGGACTTAAGTTATTACTAGATAAAAACATACTGACAGGGCCAAACTACAAAGATTGGCTCAGGAATGTCAAAATGGCAATCACTTACGACAAGTTGGGGTATCTCCTTACCACCAAAGCTCCCCCTGTCCCAGGTCCCACCTCCAGCGTCGCGGATGTAGAAATCCGTAAGACATGGGAGATCGACTGCGCGAAGGCCAAGTGCCTCGTGCTTGCCTCTATGGACAATGAACATCAGAGGAGGCACGAGAATATGGACCTAGAATCCATATTTCATAATACAAAAGAACTGTATGGAGAGCAATCCCTGTAGGGTTCCTAGGCACACTAATGAGGTCTCACAAGGCATCAACCATGCCAATTCAAAAATTTTCTATGTGATCGTTACTAGAGGTAAGGCGATGCAAGCAAGTAAACGATTTTAATGCTAAAGGAAAGTGACTACACCTTTGTAGATCCGGTCCTCCACTTCCTTGGCTCCGTGATGACGTCCCTCCGCTGTACCCATCGGAATCCTAGACTCTCGCGGTGGTTTCATCGGAGAAAAGATCGGGCTAGGTCGTCGACTTCGATGCCGAAGATGATCTAAGTCGAGGCAACTCAAGATCAAGCTCCAACTTCACCAAGCCATGAAACTTGTGAAGAAAACACCCTATACTACATGGCAAGTGGTAGAGGATGAAGAAATAGGAAGTGGGTTCACTTTAGAATTGGATTTCTCACTCTTTTTCTCATTTCACCATTGAAGCTAGCAAGCTTTCATGAAACTTGATGAAGATGATGAAGATCAAAGAATAAAAAAATAATTATCTTAGAAAGAAAATCCCATTCATTCTTATCATAATGCAACCTTGGTTAAGTGTAGAGAATAAACCAAGGTTAGGTGAATGGTTAGGTTTAGGCAAAAGACAAAATGGTAGATAATCTAAAGAAGCTTCATGAAGCTAAAGCAAAGAAACAAAATTAGCCACCATTTTCATTTTTCCAAAAATGAATAAATGAATAAATAAATAAACAAAACCCTAACCATTCACTTAAACATGGTTTAAAGTAAACATACACCCAAACTTGCATGATACAATCAAGTGCACAAAAATATATCACATATACAATGTGCACATCAAGTAAGAAAATCCATTTTAAGTGAACAAATACTAGTTAATGTAAAGTAATATATCTAATATATAATTATATATTAAATCATTAAATCAACACTTGATTTAACGATCCGGTCGTGTCGCATATGACCGACTAATATCCAATGTATCGACTTATCGAATCAATCCTCGATTCGATAACTAGGTTATATCGCATACAACCATTCGATACATTCATCGCGAGAATAGAATACGGTATCACATACACGCATTATTCTCGGTCCCGCACATATCTCATATGCGCTCCTATTTCGTTTCGCTTGAGCCAGGAAACCTCTGTGTAGGACTCTAAAGACTCGTCAATACGCCAGCAGCAGGTGATGATCATATCAAACACCCACAAGCCGCAAGCGGTCTGCTAAACGTAACGGCCACCCGGGTATTGAACGATCAGAAGATCGACGAGCAAGCCCGCTCACACTCCTGTGAATCCAACCAGTAACACTTACCGTACAGTCCGGTCTGTTCATCTGATATGTCGCATATCTCGCTTAGGGGTGGTAAACGTCAGACCCCAATAGATCGATAAGTCGTGTCGATATGAGGTCTATAACAGTTCGAGAAACTACTGGTAACATTTACCAGTAAATCTCAGCAACCCTGGCCAGGGATTTCCGGTTATAGCCAATCGAACACAGCGCAACATCAACTCCCTATACCGGGAGAGACGAATCCCCTCCTATCGCTCATTGCCTCCATGTGAATCGGGACTGTACCCAAAAACCACCGTTTTGCACGCCCTCTTGGACGTGGTAAGGTGAAAATCAAAGCACAGTGGGAATCACACAAGACTCTATGACGATCTCGGGTCAACAGACTACTCTGTACCAGTGTCACCAGAGAACTGCCATATGACGTAAGGTATAACACCTTCTCGGCAAGTCCGTCCAGTGTACCCAGTCTCCACTGAGCACCCGTATATCATCTCTGATGTCAAACACCAATGGATATGGGATCATCCATCGCCCATCTGTATGGGTCGAGAAGGTATACGCTAGTCTACTCTGGTATATCGATGCCCCGTCTCGATACACCCATAACTAGGGACATTGAAGGATGTACTTATGGACTACCATGTCCCCACTAGTATGATTCGCATCATAGTCCAGGTAGTCAAGTACACATCCTAAGGGCTTTACCAACATGTAGCAGAGAGACAATCAGTGTACACGTTAAGGTAAAGAGCAACCAGATAGCATACTATCATGTCTAGCAAGAAAGTCCTCCCTATATATATCCAAGCATCCACTACAATATACATCCTATGTATAGTAATGGCCTCTAGGGCATACATATAACTAACAATCTCCCACTTGCACTAGGGCCATCTGATAGCAGTGGTTGTAGTATCTCATACTCAACCATCCCATAAAAGTCTTTCTCTGGGAAAAGGCCTTTGTGAGTGGATCCGCCGTATTGTCCTCTGAGTCTACTCTCCTAACCTCGATCCCCTGGAGATCAACCATCTCGATGATCAGGTGATACTGCCTTAGAATATGTCTGGGTCACTGATGGGACCGGGGTTCCCGGGCCAAAGCCACACTTCCATTGTCACACAATGGTAGGAACCTAGTTCATCTCATGAACCAATATACACCCAAACAGCCTCTTTGGTAGCATCTTAAGTAGCGATGTATCCTGCCTTTATTGTCTAGTAAGCTACGGTATTTAGCTTGGAACTCTTCCAGCATATCGTCCCTCCACTGAGGGTAAAGACAATGCCTGTGACTGACATTCAGTCGTCCTTATCACCCTGGAACACTTCCAGTGATTCTCCCCAGGATCAATTGATACCATCTCACTTCAACTGGTGAGAATCCTAACATCCATTTAGATCTATCTCATAGATCCAAAACCCAGGATTTAGTAGGTATCACTTTGATCCTATGTGGAGAATCATTGTGATAAGCGGAGATTGACCGAGCATAGCATAGGAAACTCCTTCCCTATCAAGAGTATGTCATCCACGTACTCTACGAGGATCGTCACCATACTCCCTACTACCTTTTTGTTTATACAAGGTTCATCTACCATTTTGATGATGTCAAACTCTTTGACTACTACATCAAAACAGACGTTCCAACTCCGCGATGCCTGCTTTATCCTATAAAGCATCTTGTACACGTTTCCGCTGCTCCCACTGTCTACGAAGCCCTCTGGCTGTGTACTTATAGACGCTCTCTTCCAAAACATCATTTAGAAAAGCAGTCATGACACCCAACCACCAGATATCGTAGTCATGGTATATAGCCGTGGCAAGTAGGATCTGGATGGACTTAAGCATAGATCCTTAGAAAAGGTTTCAACATAATCCATATCTGGTCAATGATGCAAACCATTAACAAGTCTAGCTTTAAAAGTCTCAACTTTTCCATGTACACCAAGTAATCTTCTCAAGATATACTTGCTCCTGATGGGGATTTAACCCTTCAGATATAGCAACCAAAGTCCATACTTTGTTGGTGTATAAGGATTCCATCTCAGATCGCTAAGCATCCAGCCATTCTTACAGAGTCTCACTCCTGATGGCCAGCTCGAAACTAGTTGGGTCATCATCTCATAATGCAATCCTCGCTCCCACTGTCATAGAGAAACCGAAGTATCTCTCAGGTGGGTGAGGAACCCTACTAGATCGACGGAGAGGCTGAGGTTCGTCGGGGACTATTGAATCCTTTGGTTCTATCAAATCATCAGCTGTAGTTTGTATAGCTGGAACCATTCCAGTTCTACATAACTGACCTTGCTTCGAGCTTGTCCAGATTTTGCTTTTAGACATAGGCCGGACAACCCCAAATCTTAACTTACTTAAGAGATAGGCTTTTCCCATACCATATCATATATGAAGTGGTAGGCAATTGATTTGCTTTGAACCCTATTCAATAGGTATGCAGCTTCTCAAGTGCATAACTCCCAAAAGAAAATAGGAAACTCAGTAGTACTCATCATAGAGCACACCATATCATATAGGGTGCTATTGCTCCGCCTCGATTTACCATCGTGCTATGGTATATACGGAGGAGTAATGCTGAGAGAGAATCTCATTTTCCTTTAGAATATTCCAGGAATTCTATGCATAAGTATTCTCCTCCTTGATCTCATCAAAGGACATAATACTTATACCCGTATTGGTTCTCTACTTCTAACTTATATTCTGTGAATATCTCAAAAGGTTCGGACTTGTGTTTCAACAGGAACATATGTCTGAATCTTGAGAGATTATCAGAGAATGTAATGAAATACAAAGAACCGGTCCTGGCATGTGTAGACGGGGGACCTTGCATACATCAACATGTATCAATCCCAAGAGTTTACTAACTCTTTCTCTGTTTCCAATAAACAGAGCTATGGTCATCTTATCTCTGTGACATGACCAGCAAGTTTCACAAGATGTAAATTCAAACTGATTTAAATATGCATCTATATGTAACTTCAGCTAGTCGGGTCGCATTGATATAACCAAGTCTACAATACCTTAAGAAAGATTCGTTCATTTCTGAACTCTTCCTCTTGTGTGTGTTCCGTATACTAAGAACTGTAATTTGATTTAGAACATCAATGCTTTTAGATAACGTGCCTGAACCGATCAACTTTTGATATAGGAAATGTTCAAAACATTATCCAACAATACAAAATTTTATCATTTCTTACTAATAAAGAGACTGATATGATTTTGTATATCAGGTTCGGTATCTAATAACATTCGTTCAGAATCAATGTATTTGGAATACAGGGTGACAGTGACCAACAGACTTGGCCGCAACACTTGCACCGTTTTCTGCCTCATGAAACTTATCACCCGTTCTCAGTTCTCTACCTTTCTGTAGCCCATGTAATATATTACATATGTAGGATCCTGATGCGGTATCACATACCCAGGACGTAAAGGATACTGAGAAACAGTTATTTATAATGAACACACCCGAAAGAGATGCATCATATGCACTTTCTTCGTTTGGGCGGCATAGGAATTCTGGTATTCCCCTATTTCCTGCTCTGTCTTATAACATTTATAAGTTGGAGCGGGACCAACGTTCCCCAGCTCAGTATAACAAGCAGGTTCAGTCAATATATCCGTATTATTATCTTGATTAAGGCGTGACATGGTCGCTACCTGGAGAGAGAGAGAAGAAAACACTCAGCGTGTGCTCTTGCAAGATTAGATTGGTTATTGTTTTATCTAATCAGGATGGCTCCCACTGTTTTTATCAAATCTTCCTTCAAACCCTAAAAGGAAAGACTAGCCGGGATTAATTACACGCTACAAGTTCGCCAATCTTTCAGCCAGGCCAGTGTCGGTACTTTGAGGGAGGTCCCCCATGCTTTCGCACGAACCTAATTAATGTAAACCTCGTTTTCCCAGAGGCGTAACCTCGTTAACACCTTTCTAGACACCTACTTGATCGGCTAATTGTAATGTGTAAAACTCTCTCAGGAGTAACTCTTACTCGCAGCGGGTATCGGGATCCAACTATCTCATAGAAGGTATGCAATCTCATTGCAAATTTCAACACTTGAAATTCCCGATAATTTTGCCCCTAACGTTCTATGACCTTGACGAATGCCAAACAACCCATAGTCCACTAGTCAAGTTCAACCCGTACATTTCTTGATTGAATTAAACCCACCCGCACAACCCTTGACGAATGCCAAACAACGCCATACGAATACCCTAATCCAATCCGCATCATATGCATAAGCAGATAAATACTAGTTAGCTACCGCACACTACGTCTTGACGAATACCAAACTACCACAGCACGAATACTAACTAGTACTTATCTGAAATGACGGAGGGCTACGACAGGTTTTTCTGAAAATCTATTGCGTAATGAACTTGATATCGTTGTAGAATCAAATGATTTTAAAATGGAGTGTTTTTTAGGCTTTTCTAGTTTTGCTAAAGGGGTCACTCCCGGTGAAGGGATCGTCGGCCCTTTCCTCGTCGAATGAGGTGCGGGATATATCATATATATCACTGTGCAAAGCAGAAACTATAGAAGCAATCAAAAGACAAACCGAGTGTGTAGCATCTGCCAGTTATTGCTAAAGGGGTCACTCCCGGTGAAGGGATCGTCGGCCCTTTCCTCATCGAATAAGGTGCAGGATATATCATATATACCGCTGTGCGAAGCAAGAACTGTAGCTACCTGTTTTATTTTTGAAATTCGATTCTACAACATCTTAGGTTTCTTTTTCTTTCATTAATCATATTAATGAAGTCCCATCATTAAGTTACCTAAACATCACAGATAAATACGACGTACACTTATGCCATCCGCATTCGCCTCGATGTCCCCTCGTGCACCGTTAGGTTAGGTAACTAAAGGCAGAGCGGGGCAGGGCTAGCGCGGGTGTAAAACATAAGTAACGCCTATATAATATATCATATATACTATATACAGTATTTATCACAGAACATATCAAATGATCACATCACAGATATCGCAGCAGAATATATCATATGAAATATTGGATATACTAAGACGTCCGTGTTTTTAATACGAGCCAGTATAAAACACGGATTCCACGGTCGCGATGAATAGCCAAACCCACATCCCTAGACCCCTACGAGAGTGGCAAGCAACCCTACCAATTCTGGAGTTAAGAGACCCAGACTCGACTCCTCGAGTTGGTCTCCCACTGGACTCCAGAACCCGGTTACTTGTGCTCCCCTCCTTCGGTCTATCCTAGTGCGGAAAAGAAAATAATATACAAATGGTGACATCATCCGCAACCTGGAAGTGCCCTAATAAAAGAATATTACATACAAGTTTTTACATGAATGAAAATGAAAAACACTCATCTCACATAAAAAAACCGGCTATTCAAACACGACGATCCAATATAACATATCCAGCAACACATAACATCACATGTCATCAACGTAAGTAAATATGTCCATCCCAATTGTCGTTGACATATAGTAACGAAACCGGCGATATCACATATTACACTTACGGTCACAGAAAAGAAAGTGTAAAACTACAACAGTTGGAATCCGCAACCTCCTTAGACATCGCATGCCTAATTAAATGAATTACTTAGACATCGCATGCCTAACAATTATAAACCCCGCATTTTAGTCTCATTATCGAAAACTCTTTTCAATATCTAGTCGGGCAATTCAACAAGATTCCCGGCATCCTGACCGAATGCTCGTCGCAAACTTTAGTAGATGGCCGCACCCCCGATACCGTCGACGAAGTGCACTAAGGCGGAACACCGCTGCCGCGAGCACCCGAACGGATGCTTTCGGCGACGGAGTTCTCCTACAGTCACTTGGTCGGGGCTAAGGGGTGTAGCTGTCTATTAAGTTTATCCGGCAAGTATCCGCGTACGCTACGTGATTGCGACGGACTTTTGATCACATCAAAATTCTGTGGCAACCGATCAAGTGAGACTAAAGTGCTATGTTTATAACATTCAAATCAGTTATCTCATAACTACTTGTGGATTCCAATTATTGTATCACATTCCAGATAAATAGAAAAGGTTAAACTTTCCGATCGAACAACCAAACACCCAAGTTTTCCCGATACAGCTCAACACATGAAATAGGTTTTAAAACATCCAGTTCATGCCTCAGTACCAACGGTCCAGTCATAGAAGGGTCAAGCCAACGCCTCATATGTGGTACGCCGTACTGCCCCAAACCCTAACGTTCAAAGGGCAGTTCAAGATGATCACATAATCGAGTTAAGGTTTGTTGTCTTCTAGAGGGTCCATCACGTTACTTGCACTACTTAGAACGTCTTTAAACCACGGAAAAATCCAACACTTGGAAATTTCCCGACAGGGGAAAAAGTGGGTATTTACATCCGGTCGAACCTTTTAACATGTTCTAAAGATACCCGGAAAAACACAGTAAACAAAGTTAAATAATCCGATCGAATCATCGAGTCCCAAATACAACCCCAGAATACTCAACTCTTGAGTCATAATAAAAATACCCATAAAATACAGCAACTGAAGATAGAGATTACTGTGTAAACAGAAGTGAACAAGCTCACTTTATTGCCGCGGAACCGCTGCCTAACCTAGGGTACGGCCGCGGTTCCGCGGCGGTTTAATTGAGTTAGGTCCACGAATATCACAGTAATTCCTATAAAACCCTGCTGAATTTTTTGGCTATTTTTAATTCACAAAAATTCAAAATTCCAGAAAATTTCCAGAGAGGGATTTAGAATTAGGGATTCGGGTTCGATTGGGTTTCTAACTTCGTCTACTAATCGCCTAAGGCTCTAGCTAGGCTTTGATACCACTGTAGGGTTCCTAGGCACACTAATGAGGTCTTACAAGGCATCAACCATGCCAATTCAAAAAATTTCTATGTGCTGAGAAACCCTAAACTAGATCGTTACTAGAGGTAAGGCGATGCAAGCAAGTAAACGACTTTAATGCTAAAGGAAAGTGACTACAACCTTTGTAGATCCGGTCCTCCACTTCCTTGGCTCCGTGATGACGTCCCTCCGCTGTACCCATCGGAATCCTAGACTCTCGCGGTGGTTTCATCGGAGAAAAGATCGGGCTAGGTCGTCGACTTTGATGCCGAAGATGATCTACGTCGAGGCAACTCAAGATCAAGCTCCAACTTCACCAAACCATGAAACTTGTGAAGAAAACACCCTATACTACATGGCAAGTGGTAGAGGATGAAGAAATATGAAGTGGGTTCACTTTAGAATTGGATTTCTCACTCTTTTTCTCATTTCACCATTGAAGCTAGCAAGCTTTCATGAAGCTTGATGAAGATGATGAAGATCAAAGAATAAAAAAAGAATTATCTTAAAAAGAAAATCCCATTCATTCTTATCATAATGCAACCTTGGTTAAGTATAGAGAATAAACCAAGGTTAGGTGAATGGTTAGGTTTAGGCAAAAGACAAAATGGTAGATAATCTAAAGAAGCTTCATGAAGCTAAAGCAAAGAAACAAAATTAGCCACCATTTTCATTTTGCCAAAAATGAATAAATGAATAAATAAATAAACAAAACCCTAACCATTCACTTAAACATGGTTTAATGTAAACATACACCCAAACTTGCATGATACAATCAAGTGCACAAAAATATATCACATATACAATGTGCACATCAAGTGAGAAAATCCATTTTAAGTGAACAAATACTAGTTAATGTAAAGTAATATATCTAATATATAATTATACATTAAATCATTAAATCAACACTTGATTTAACGATCCGGTCATATCGCATATGACCGACTAATATCCAATGTATCGACTTATCGAATCAATCCTCGATTCGATAACTAGGTTATATCGCATACAACCATTCGATATATTCATCGCGAGAATAGAATACAGTATCACATACACGCATTATTCTCGGTCCCGCACATATCTCATATGCGCTCCTATTTCATTTCGCTTGAGCCAGGAAACCTCTGTGTAGGACTCTAAAGACTCGTCAATACGCCGGCAGCAGGTGATGATCATATCAAACACCCACAAGCCGCAAGCGGTCTGCTAAACGTAACGGCCACCCGGGTATTTAACGATCAGAAGATCGACGAGCAAGCCCGCTCACACTCCTGTGAATCCAACCAGTAACACTTACCGTACAGTCCGGTCTGTTCGTCTGATATGTCGCATATCTCGCCTAGGGGTGGTAAACGTCAGACCCCAATAGCTCGATAAGTCGTGTCGATATGAGGTCTATAACAGTTCGAGAAACTACTGGTAACATTTACCAGTAAATCTCAGCAACCCTGGCCAGGGATTTCCGGTTATAGCCAATCTAACACAGCGCAACATCAACTCCCTATACCGGGAGAGACGAATCCCCTCCTATCGCTCATTGCCTCCATGTGAATCGGGACTGTACCCAAAAACCACCGTTTTGCATGCCCTCTTGGACGTGGTAAGGTGGAAATCAAAGCACAGTGGGAATCACACAAAACTCTATGACGATCTCGGGTCAACAGACTACTCTGTACCAGTGTCACCAGAGAACTGCCATCTGACGTAAGGTATAATACCATCTGGGAGTTCTCGGCGAGTCCGTCCAGTGTACCCAGTCTCCACTGAGCACCCGTATATCATCTCTGATGTCAAACACCAATGGATATGGGATCATCCATCGCCCATCTGTATGGGTCGAGAAGGTACACGCTAGTCTACTCTGGTATATCGATGCCCCGTCTCGATACACCCACGACTAGGGACATTGAAGGATGTACTTATGGACTACCATATCCCCACTAGTATGATCCGCATCATAGTCCAGGTAGTCAAGTACACATCCTAAGGGCTTTACCAACATGTAGCAGAGAGACAATCAGTATACACATTAAGGTAAAGAGCAACCAGATAGCATACTATCATGTCGAGCAACAAAGTCCTCCCTATATATGTCCAAGCATCCACTACAATATACATCCTATGTATAGTAATGGCCTCTAGGGCATACATATAACTAACAATCCCGTATCGCCAGATACGAAGTCTCGGAAAAGTTGTTTTCGAAGAGATTGGCCATCGGATCATCGGTAGCGGAACACGTGCTTAAGATGATTGGCTTCATTGAAGAGCTCACGGACCTTGGGACCACGTTAGAGAACGAGCTCTTTACGGACTTGATTCTCCAGTCCCTTCCTTCCACTTACGCCCAGTTTATCCTAAACTTCAACATGCAATGGAAGGAGGTTGAACTTTCCGAACTTCTGAACATGTTGAGGAGTGCTGAGGGCACCCTACAGAAAGGTAGGGAAACATCCACTTTGTTTGTAGGAGGATCTTCCTCTTCTAAGTCCAAGGCGAAAGCTAAAGGAAAGAAGAAGAAAGCCCCCGCCAAACCAAGGGACGGTGTTAGTAAAGTGGATACGAAGGGAAAGGCAAAGGCAACAAAGGTAGCGGGAAAGCTTGTGGGAAAGGAAGAATGCTTTTACTGTCACAAGAGTGGACACTGGAAAAAGGATTGCAGGACTTGGAAGGCCAGAAACCAGGATCCGAAGCAAGTTATGGCTTCGGCTTCAGGTGTGTATGTTATTGAAAACTGTCTTTCAATTAACTCTACTTCCTGGGTATTGGATACCGGGTCAGGATCTCATATCTGTAATTCTTTGCAGGCACTGAGAAGGCGTAGGGTTTTGAAGGCAGGTGATATGATCCTCAGAGTTGCAAACGGAGCTGGCATGGATGCTGAGTCCGTGAGGGACTATCACCTGGGAATGTCAGATGGACATGTTTTGGTTTTGCGTGACTGTTATTTTGTACCCAATGCAACCTGTAATATCATATCTGTATCTTTAATATCTAAAGAAGGTTATGAATTTGCATTTATAAGTAATGTTGTGAACACTCACCTTAATCAAGTTTTGATTGGGTCGGGTACATTAAACAATGGTATATACGTATTAAACCAACCACAGATTTTCAATGTCCAGAATACACACAAAAGAAAGTCTCCAGAAATCAATCATGCTTTCTTATGGAATTTAGACTGGGTCACATCAATGAGAGAAAGTTGACGAAATTACATACAGAAGGATATTTGGATCCGTTCGAATATCATTCATATGCAACTTGTCAATCCTGTCTCAAAGGAAAGATAGCAAAGATTCCGTTCACTGGACACGGAGTAAGAGCGAGCGAGCTCTTGGGGCTCGTACACAGTGACGTGTGCGGTCCAATGTCTACACATGCGCGAAGTGGTTTTTCTTACTTCATTACTTTAACGGATGATTTTTCTAGGTTCGGACATGTCTTCTTAATGAAGCATAAATCTGAAACCTTTGAAAAATTCAAGGAATATAAGAATGAAGTAGAAAAACAAACAGGCAAAAGTATCAAGACACTAAGATCTGATCGAAATGGTGAATACTTAAGTGCCGAGTTCCTGGATTACTTAAAAGAGAATGGAATTCTCTCTCAGCTTACTCCTCCGTACACTCCGCAACATAACGGTGTATCGAAGAGACGGAACCGAACCCTATTGGATAGGGTACGTTCCAAGATGAGTAACGCTGAGTTGCCGCGATCATTCTGAGGATATGCGCTAGAATCAGCTGCATACCTTTTGAACCGAGTTCCAACTAAGACTGTGCCTACCACACCATATGAGATATGGAGTGGGAAGAAACCCTATTTTCAATATCTGAAGATCTGGGGATGTCCAGCTTTTGTCAAAAAGCAGCATGCGGACAAACTCGAGGCACGCTCAGTACTGTGCAAGTTTGTGGGATACCCAAAGAACTCCAAGGGGTATCTTTTCTATTACGCAGAAGAACAAAAGGTCTTTTTTCTCGTAATGCCCACTTTCTAGAACACCAGTTCTTAGAAAAGGAAATTAGTGGGAGCGCAATAGAACTGGAAGAAATTCCAGAACCACAGACTATTACTGAAAGCTTAGTAGAACCAGAGGGTTCAAAAGAACAAGACATTCCTGCGCCGCTCCGCAGGAGTAGTAGGCAGTCTCATCCGCCCGAGAGATACTACGGTTTTCTCATAGACGGGGATAGAGAGGATTGCATCATTGATTATGATGAGCCGACTAGCTTCCAACAGGCCATTCAGAGTGTTGACTCGGTAAAATGGCTGGATGCAATGCGGACTGAAATGGAGTCCATGTACACCAACAAAGTATGGACTTTGGACGTTGCTCCAGATGGGGTAAAACCCGTAGGATGCAAGTGGATCATCAAGAGGAAGATTGGTGTAGATGGACAGGTTGAGACCTATAAGGCTAAACTTGTTGCAAAGGGTTTTCGTCAAAGACCTGGTTTGGACTATGACGAAACCTTTTCTCCAGTGGCTATGCTGAAATCCATTCGGATCCTTCTTGCCATTGCTGCCTTCTACGATTATGAAATTTGGCAGATGGACGTAAAGACCGCTTTTCTAAATGGAAATTTAGAGGAGTGTGTATATATGGACCAGCCAGAGGGTTTCATTCAGAGTGGGAGCAGCGGAAAGGTGTGCAAGTTGCTTAAGTCCATTTATGGACTAAAGCAGGCATCGCGGAGTTGGAACATCTGTTTTGATGAGACGGTCAAAGAATTTGGCTTTATTAAAAATCCAGATGAACCATGCATCTATAGTAGATTTGTAGCACGAACTGTCGTATTCCTCGTTTTATACATGGATGACATTCTCTTGATAGGAAATGGCATTCCTATGCTACAATCTGTCAAAGGGTTCTTGTCACACAGGTTCTCCATGAAAGACCTGGGTGATGCCTCTTACATTCTGGGGATCCGAATCCATCGTGATAGATCCAAGAGGATATTAGGACTTTCACAGTCCAGGTACATCGACACCATACTGAAAAGATTCAGTATGGAAGATTCCAAGCGCGGTAATCTACCGGCTTGTCATGGGATCACCCTCTCCAAAGAGATGTCTCCCAAGACTGGTTTGGAAAGGGATCGCATGTCTATTATACCCTATGCTTCTGCGGTAGGCTCTATAATGTATGCGATGTTGTGTACCAGACCAGATGTAGCTTATGCACTGAGTGTGGTAAGCCGATATCAGTCAAACCCTGGGGAGAAGCACTGGATAGCAGTAAAGAACATTCTCAAGTACCTGAGAAGGACTAAGGAGATGTTCTTGGTGTATGGTGGAAAAGACCTCCAGATCGAGGCCTTTGCTGACTCAAGCTTCCAGAGTGACAAGGATGATTCCAAGTCCATGTCGGGTTTTGTCTTTACCCTCAATGGAGGGGCGGTGTGTTGGAAGAGTTCCAAACAGGAAACCGTTGCTGACTCGACAATGGAAGCGGAATATATCGCTGCATCTGATGCCGCAAAAGAAGCCGTCTGGATGAGGAAGTTCTGGAAAGAACTTCAGGTGGTTCCGTCCATTGTTGATCCAATACCTCTGTATTGCGACAACAACGGGGCTATAGCTTTAGCGAAGGAACCCAGGTCCCATCAGAAATCCAGACACATCTTGAGGCGGTATCACCTGATTAGGGAGATCGTGGATCGCCAGGAGATCGAGGTTCGGAGGGTTGCTTCAGAAGATAACATTGCAGATCCACTCACGAAGGCCTTACCCCAGACTCAGTTCGAGCGGCTGATCGAGATGATAGGTCTTCGATACGCCAGTACATGGCCTTAGTGCAAGTGGGAGATTGTTAGTGTATATGCCATAGAGGCCATTACTGTATCATACTAGTATGTATATTACTTGATGGAAGCTTGGGATATTCACAGTTGTATAGACAATCTTGCTCGAAATGGTAGTATGCTACTTGGTTTATCTCTGCTTTAATGTGTACATGTGTTTCTTTTAGTATATCACCTATACGCATTAGTGGAGCCCTTAGGATCTTTGCTTGATTACCAGCGTTGTGATGGCAGTCACACTCGTGGGGGCTGGGTAATCTACAAGCACATCCTTATATATACGTCTCTGGTCATGGGATTATCGAGACGGGGCATCGATACTCCGGAGTAGACTAGCGTATGCGCTTCTCATCCCAGCAGGGGAGACGGTCTGTCCTACAGCCGTCAGTACGTCGTACTTGAGATAGTATGCGGGTGCTCGTTAGGTTACGAGTACACTGGACAGGACTTGTCGGGAACTGTTGGTTGGTACTATACCTATCGTCAGTTATCAGTTCCCAGGTGACATGAGTACAGCTTAGTCCGCTGACTTGACACTGTCACTTCGCCTCGAGTGTGTTCCCACTGTACTTTGATTACTACCCTACCACGGCTCAAAGGAGTCGTGCAAATAGGTAGTAGTTGGGTGCAGTCCCGAAGCACTTGGAGGCAGTGACGGTTAAATAGGATTCATCTCTCCCGGTATTGGGGGTTGATATCGCGCAGTGTCTAGAAGAGCCATTACACAAAGTCCCTGGCTAGGGCTAGCGAGATATACTGGTAGGTTTCCAGTGATATCTCAGGGTGTTCTGGGCTATACTCCGACACGACTTGTACCGCTATTAGGGACTGACGTTTACCACCCCCCTAGGCCCGCCATATGATATTCTCAGATGAACAAACCGGACTATACGGAGATTGTCACATACAGGCTCAGTAGGAGTTCGGATGGGTTCACCTCATCAGTCTTCTTATCGGTATCTACCTGGGGACCGTTACGTACAGCTAGTGCCGCTTGCGGTCTGTGGTTAAACCCACTGCCGGCGTAGTGTCGAGTCTTTAGAGTCCCACACAGAAGGTTATTCGTCTTTGGGCAAAACAGAGTAGAGGTTGCATGGTTTTGCGACAGGGTTCGTTCACATCCATGCACTTGTGCACGTTTGGTGTCCGGGCAGTCATCACTAGCGGGCTCTGGTTTGAGCCAGATCCTAGTATATGTTTTGGGGTTAGTTTTATCTCATTGTATTCGTGTTCCTCGGAACACGAATGCGGGTGTGTATGCACAGTTGTTTAAGGCGGAGGAAGAGGATTCTCATTAGGGTTTTGGTACGGGTGTGTATGCACAGTTGACAGTTGTCGTTTACCAAACCCTAATGAACATGTGAATTATGATTAATAATGTTAATTAAAAGGAAATTGAGTTATGGTTAGGGTTGTTGATATTTTGACCAAGGTTGACTTGTTGACCAAGGTTGAAACTTTGACCATCATCATTTCAAGCAAAGATGCTCTTTGATCTTTGCAAAACACATTAAATGTGAAATGATAATGGTCATATCAAACCAACCATCACCTTTTTCATTTTGAGTAATATTGTTAATTATTAATTCACATATATATGATATGGTTGTTATTTTCATATCATAATCGCATTCTCATTCTCTCTCATCTCTTCCTCTTCCTCTTCCTCTAGCTCAAGGAAAATCATTCTCATGAGTTGAGAACCATTTCCTTTGAGATAAAACCCAAAGCCACTCTCTACTCATCCTAAGGTAGAAGGTCTAGCAAGCCGGACACTTTAGTTTCCTCAAGTTCGAGGAAGGAGCTCTAGGTAGAGACCCTCAGGTGGATCCATCTTCGGCAAGAGAAGGCGACGAGGAGAGAACCATCCGACCACCACAAGGAGTCCAAGAGAAGGAGTTCAAATTGAGGTATAACCCCCTAACCGAGTAGGTAAAGCTCTTGTTAGTTGCTAGTGTGTAGTTTAGCAAAGATCCATGTTTTATAGTCCATGTTACCTTAACCCAAAAAATCGTTTTTCACCGTTTCCGCAAGCCCGAAAGAACCGGGAGAGGTAACATGGACTTACATTATACAGAGTATTGTATGTTTTCCAGTGTCCATGAGGACAGAGGGGTTGGTACTCGTACTATATTCTGTTTACTTGTGACTTCTCTAGTTCTTAGACATGTGTTTCGTAAAAATGCAAGGTCCAAATTTTGAGAAGTTATAGGTATAAGAATAAAGTAGAGAACCAGGTATTGCAAGTATCAGGATTCTTCAAGGTGATCGAAGATGTAGATACTTGTGTATGGTATTCAGATGATAGTAATGATTAAGAGAACTTACTTCTCTTTCAGGTTACTCATAATTGGAAGCACTCCTAAGTTGAGTAATGCTGATCGGCCTCTCTCCATTTAGTTGACATGCACTGGAGACAACTGCATGATTTGAATCTGGTTCAATTAAATCAGTGCCTCTGTTTCTGTATTGGATATAGAACAGTTCATATCTTGACATTATTAAGGTACGGGGAGTTGTCCAGCTTATGCTTAAAACCAGACTCTGGATAACTTAAGGCACGTTTCTGTAATGGCTGTTTGTGGGTTGACCCGGGCTATGACGAGGGTTGACTTTCTACCATCTGGAAGATCAATAGTGATATTGTTCTTGACTCGCCACAGTTTTAGTAAAATGGATTTTTTTCAGAAAACAGTATTGGGAGTATGGTAGAACTGGAAGTGATTCCAGAACCGCAAACGATTACTGAAAGTTTGATAAGAACCTAAAGATTTAATCTGATTTGAAATTCCATTGGCCACTCCGCAGATATGGTGGGTAATTTCAGGCACCCGAAAGGTACTCCGGTAGCCTCAAGGACGGTGACAGGGAGGTTCTTGTTTACCCAGACTTGCCATTGCTGTTGTTCCAGACTGTGAAACCCGGCAGGAGGATGAGTATAGCATCGTTCTAAACTAGCTTTAGAAGTGCACGTGTATATGACTCTGCCAGAGGGTTGTCGTAGTCAGTGGGAGCAGCGGAAGCATAGTGGACAAGTAGCTTATGTCTATTTATGGACTAAAGCAGATATAGCGGAGATAGGTCATCTATTTCTGATGTGACGGTCATAGGTTTGACTTCATCAGAATAGGGGATGGATCTGTTAAGAAGGTAGTAGGGTGTGATGTCCTGGTACTTGGATGACATACACAGAGTAGGAAGTGAAATTCCTATACTACGATTAGTTATATTTTGGTTGTCACACAATGGTTTCTCCACATAGGACTTGGATATTATATCAGACATTCTGGTTACAGGATCTATGGTTTTAGATCTAGATTTGGGTAGTTTCCCCAATCAGGGTACTTAGACAGCATTCTAAAGGTATTTAGAATGGACAACTCTAGGCATGGTAGTGTACCTGCAGGTGATGGAGTCACCCTCTCTAAAGGTGTCTTACAGACTAAAGGGGAGAGGGATGTGCATGGTTGGCATATCACTTGCTTAGGCAATTGAGTCAATCATGAGATGTCAAGTACCACACCAGATGATGTTTTTGCACAAGGTGCAATAAGTTGTGATATTAATCCTATCCTGGAGAAACATTCGAAAGCAGTTTTAGAACATAAATGGATGTTCTATGGATATAATAACGGCATCCTCTTTCGGGAGACAGTTATCATTCCAGGCTTCCAAGGTGACCTGGATGACAGAGTGACTGTCAGAGTTGTAGTTTTCCCTCTGACGAGGGGCAGTATTTTGGACAGGTGGTTCAAGCGGATACTGAGGGAGGTGTGGCGCAGGATACTGATTAAGTTCAGTTGACGATACAGTCTGAGAAATTTGGATTTGGAGTTCATTTATAAACTAGGTCCCATCAGATATCCAGACATATTCTAAGACAGGTATTGCTCATTTCGGGAGATGGATTTCTCCAAGAACATGAGATAAAGAAATACATAGAAAGAAACATCAGGGTGGATCCACTCACTAAGGCTATTCCTCGAACGCAATAGTTTCGCAAACGGGCTTTGTGAAACTGATTAGTAGAGGAGTTGGGTGTTCGGTATCACACGGGCTGTGAGTATGCGATGTCGCAATAATTAGCCTTGAGTGCAAGTAGGAGATTGTTGGATATAGTGCCCTCAGAGTCAATTATTGGATCACAGGCACGTGATTGCAATGATTGAGGGAGGACCTATGCCGGTAGGACGGTCTTACTCAAGATGATAGTATGCTATCTGGTTTATCTTTATCGTCGTGCACTGCTTTAGGTGACTTTACAGGTCGCTATTACACGTTGATAGAGCCCTTAGGATTCTTGCTTGACTGCCAGCAGTATGATGGCGATCATATACGTGGGAGCTGGGGTCTATAAGCACATCCTTAAAAGGTCCCTAGTCATGGGAGTTTTTGAGACAGGGCATCGATACTCCGGAGTAGACTAGTGTATACAGTCGAGACCCCGACTATGAGCGGTGGCCGGTCTCACAAGCCATTGGTGTCAGTTGGATCATCTAAGATGTATACAGGTGCTCATTGGGTTATGAGTACACCGGACAAGACTCGCCGGGAGCATGCTAGTTGGTATTATACCTGATGTCAGATAGCAGTTCCCTGGTGACATGTGTACAGGTTAGTTCATCGACCTGAGATCGTCATTTGTCTCGTGTGAGTTCCCACTATGCTTTGATTACTACCCTACCACGGCTCAAAGGAGTCGTGCAAACAGGTTTTAGTTAGGTACAGTCCCGAGCCACATGGAGGCAGTGAGCGGATTGGCAGGGGTTCGTCTCTCCCGGTATTGGGGGTGAGGTCGCGCTGTGTCTAGGAGAGCCATTACACGAAGTCCTTGGCCAAGGCAAGAGATTTACTGGTAGGTATTCCAGTAGTATCTCAGGGTGTTCTAGGCTACACTCCGACACGACTTGTACCGCTTTTGGGGGTCTGACTTTTACCAACCCCCTAGGCCCGCCATGCGATGCTCATAGATGAACGGACCGGACTGTACGGATATTGTCACTGAGATGAGTACGGTGTCGCACGTAGCTAGACCGAGATGAGTACGGGTCGTCCTCTGGGAAACGTGGAACTTTTTACTTTTACTTTAGATGTGTTGAGAAAGAGAGGAGGAATAAAGAATTTTATAGAATGGTTTCTAGATCTACGTTAAACAAGAATGTAAAATATAGATCTAGATTATTTTAAAGATGTAGTAAATTTAATAAGAAGGCTTGTAGGGTTCGTTAGGATTTAGTAGTTATGGACGATTAATTAAAAGTTACCCTTTTTATCCATTAATAGATTTAGAACTCGAACGACGGTGATGCGTGTAGATTAGGGTTTCTGGAGGGAAAAGGAATCCCACTCTTAACCCTTATCTCGACACGGAACTCCGTTCATATCTAGCCTTTACCAAAACAATCATTAATCTAATCTCTAATCGCGGTCGGAACTAGCAAAGAATTGCTAGCGCGCCCGATTAGGATGTTAATAATTCTTTTGATAAAGTTCATAAACTTTATAGGACTTAAAAAAGGTTTAGAGATGTTCATCATCCATTAGCCTACCCTAATCCTTCGAACCCTAACAAGCGGAGAATTACTCGCGCATTTTGGGAGAAGAAGATGAAAAGACAAAGAGGGAAAACATAATGTAAAATGCAAAAACAATTAAATAAAATAACTACCTTTATTAATCGACTTGAACAAACTACACTTTAATCCGTAAAAAATGATTACAAACTAGTTGCTTCTCGATCTTTCCTAAGGAGGTAGTCGAACAGTCGATGATCAACCTGGATGCGTGAGCGTCTGGAGCTTCGTGATCTCTTCGGCTTGATAAATTTTCCAAGAGGCTCTCGGTGCCTTTTTATAGTGCAAAGCCAGAATCTTTTTGTTGAAAACTTGGTAAAATTCATCAGAGATTCATGCCCCAAAATTTTAGCAATTGATCCTTCTAGAATGCCGCGGATCCGCGGCCAACATGGGGGTTTGGCCGCTGTTCCGCTGCCAAAGGTGGAGATTGCTTCATCAAATTTTAGGTGCTCTGTCCTTGTGACATTTGGCGATCCTTGGAACCTTCAGAATTCAAAAATCTTCTCTTGGTTGCTTCCAGACTTGGTCTCCAAGTTTTGCTTCTCAATTTAGCAAGTCTTCTTCAACAACTTGATTTGCTTGATTTTAGTCTTGGAAAATTCTGCACAACTTGGAAATATTCTGCACAACAACTCAAATAAGATTTAGTAGACCTTGTTCTACTAGGATTTGGTCAATGAATTTATTTGCATACATTTTCCTACCAAAAGCTAATTATAATATATCAACACATGGAAAATAGTATTTTTACACATAAACCCTCATATGTATGATATATTATAATAAAGTCCTTTTTTAATATGAAAATGGTAGGAAAAATGTAATAACAAATGTGCAGTTTTATCAACTGAACAAATACCCCCAAACTTATCTTTGATCGTCCCGAGCAAACTAGTTTATTCAAGAGGAGAAAAAGAAAGGAGAAAACTAAGCACACTTTCGTAGGCAGACACGATTGCACTGAGCACGTGCAACAAGCGTTAAACCTCTAGGTGTCCCTAGTAGGAGGAGTGTTGTCTCCTGAGGGTTTTCAGCGGATTACACCCACAAAATCCTATAACAAAAGAGAGATGGTGAAATTTACATATAAAGATAAGAACCATAAAAGAAAGACTTTGAAAATAAGAGTTTTCAACTACACTAACTTTTCAGTTGTCATGAGCCGTATCTTAATAGTCATGAAAAGATGTTAGAAATCACATTATCCCTCAATAAAACATCATCTTTATTCTTCATTCCTACCTTTCATCCAAACACCGATCATATAATCCTACGTGTGTGTAAAGAACATCCCTACACTCGGAGAATTCAATTCAAGCTATCATACTCTTGTCCATCTACCTTAGTACTTTTTAATTTAATGAATATTAAGATTTGCTCACACATTTTCATGCGACCGTTAATACTTCTTGAGGTACTAACAGATTGATTACTCGTGTGCTTGCTGATTAGGTGATAGTATTTTCCTCGTCTTGTACCACCTAAGGCTTAGCAGTGACTCCCAGACCAGTTGGCCTTAGGGCACTAGGTGAAGAGGCACCCTCGCTATATTTTTTTTATTGCTGCCTTGGCGATAACAAAACCAGTGTTCATTTTTTTTCTTTTCACCATTTTTATATTTTCTTCATTTTTTTTTCATTTCCTTCATACTTTGGCTTTTAGACAAGAGCATTTCAAGGTATTCTCTACTATCCCGAGTTTCAAGACGTGTGTAAGTGCATATAGTAGGGTATCAACATTCAAATGTTTGGCTTCCAGAATAGAAACTATTTTTCAGACTTATTTTTATCCTCAGATTAATGACTTCCTTCATCTTACTAACCCTTGGGACAACAGCTCATAACTACTTATTACTAATTCGTTTAAGAAAACTTCTAATTTTCTTGGTTTTCTTAAACTATTCCTATCTTTTGGATGTAATTCTTCACTTTCTACTCTTTTGTTACAAAAGAAATTTTTTGAAATTTTTTTATTTTGAAAATGTTGTGCTTATGCAAAATATGATGCAAATTGATGCGTAAATAAGCACAAACCTCCCCCAAACCTGTTTACAGCAGTGTCCTCACTGATATCATCCGTTAAACTCAAAAACCTGTAGACTTGGGAGGAAATTATTAATGGGGGAAAGAATATATGAAAGTGAAAATCCTCCCCCAAACTTATTTTAGGCTCACAAATTTGTAAAAATCATTTTATTTTCAAGAGCCAAAATATACCACACCCCCCCAAACTTGAGTTAAACAATTTTAATCTTTTAAAATCACACGAGGGGGTTAAGATTATTGGTCAATGCCAAGTTTTGCAAAGACCGAAGGTCAACACCAACCATTCAAAATTTTATCGATGAAGCACCAAGGTTGGTGGAAGAACATGTCACCTTTTGACGTGAAGAAGTGGGGAGGTGACAAGAGGTGTAATGGAAAAGGATTGCGTCTCAATTTGGAGAGACGACACAGTGATAGTAATGATGGATTACTCGCATTATCATGATTGTCCAAAAGAGGGGGTGGAGGTCCAATTTCTTCATCTTGGAGTTGATTCATCTCAACACCCGTGTCTTGTAAAAATGCGAGTTCATCAGCGAAAATTTCCTCAAAGCTTTCATCGATATTCCGAAGAATAATATCATCAGAAAAAATAGGGTGATCGTCAGACTCTATAAAAAGTTCCTCATCAGTGTTAGATGTTGACCCGGACAACTCGGTGGAAGAGTCCGTGTCAAACAACGACATATGAAAAGAGTCAGAATTATGAGGTTGATCAAATTCGCTGCTGTCGACATCCATTAATTCGACAGAACACACATGAGCATAGGGTTCGGAGGGTTCACTTCCCAACTTGTAAATTTTAAGCTCAATTGACTTCTTTCCAAAGGATAGGGTCATAGAGCCGTTTCTACAATTGATTACTGCGTTGGAAGTGGCCAAAAATGGTCGACCGAGTATCACCGGGATTTGATTGCGTGGGTTCGCTACAGGTTGTGTATCTATAACGATAAATTCCACAGGGAATATGAATTCCCCGACTTTGATTAACACATCCTCTAGCTCACCCCTAGGTTGGGTGATAGATCGATCGACCATCTGAAGAGTGCAATGCGCAGGTTTTAACTCTCCGATCCCTAATTGCTTATAAACAGAATACGGAAGCAAGTTTACACTAGCACCTAGATCGAGTAGAGCACGATTGATATTTTTACCCCTAATGGAAATAGAAATTGTAGGACTTCCGGGGTCCTTTCGTTTCTTGGGTAGTTGTTGTGTAAAAGCTGTGCTTACATTACTCGCAAGGAAAACTTTTTTAGGTACTTGAACTTTTCTCTTCCTAGTGCACAAGTCCTTTAGGATTTTCGCATATGACGGAACTTGTTGAATAGCATC
This sequence comes from Agapanthus africanus, assembly GCA_030015575.1. Lineage (NCBI taxonomy): Eukaryota > Viridiplantae > Streptophyta > Magnoliopsida > Asparagales > Amaryllidaceae > Agapanthus > Agapanthus africanus. Next base: position 63,366,675 of record CM057348.1, read on the forward strand.
TAGAAGAGAAATGTTTATGTTAACTTGCTTAAAAATTTCCACAATCTTCTCCATTTGTGGACTTGGTCTGTTGCCCCTTAACCTGTTTGGATAAGGTGCTTTATCAATAAGGTTTGGTCTAACATTGGAGAGGATTGTGGGGACGGATTCGATCCCAAAACTGGAGTGGGAATCGACTTAGATAGATTTGGCGAAATGGGCAAAGGGTTCGAGCCTTGGGGAAAATGGAGAATAGGCTCGGGTGAAGGTGGGAGACTAGACGAATTAGGGGAAGAAGAAGAAGCTGGGGTATCATTGGTGTCACTATCATCACATTGCTCACCCACTCGGTTATTCAGCACTTTTCCCGATCTCAACGTGGTAACAGCACTCACATTATAACTTTGTGAGTGGCCAGGATTAGGTATGGGTTGAGATGGGAGTTTCCCTTTCTCTCTTGCACTCATTGCGGCGTTTAACTGTGCGATTTGGTTTTCTATTGATTTGATACTCTGACCATGGGAGGAGGAGTTATTCGTTAGGGTATCAATAGAAGACTTCATCTCAGCCGAAAATTGCATGGATTGTTTCATGAACATATCCAAAGTTTATGCAAGTGAGTTGTCAGTACCGGCCACTTGTGATGTAGAAATGTTGGCCGGATTTTGGAAATTTTGTGACTGAAAGGGGGTTGATTCTGTGGTTGTGGTTGCTGTGGAGGAGGTCTTTGATAATTGCTTTGTTGGTTTTGATTCTAAGCAAAGTTAGGATGATTCCTCCATCCTTGATTGTATGTGGAAGAATAAGGGTCGTTTCTAGGTCGCTGCTGAAAAGCAGCATTAGCTTGAAACGATGCATTCATAGGGCATTCTTCCGTTAGGTGTGAAGGATCCGAACAGCAACCACAGACGGTCTTAGGAAGCATGACCTGATTTAGGGAGAATGATCAAAATTTGTTCTCAATAGCATCGAGTTTCTTCTGTATCGCTGCCATTTCGGCTTTTACTGCGATAGAAACATCGAGCTGGTGAATACCTCTCTTTGTTGAAGGTGGTCTTACGCTTTCCCACTGCAACTTGTGTTCTGCTAGATCTTCCAGATATTTCCATGCTTCACCGTCATCTTTAGACATGAAATTGCATTGACACATTGTTTCAAGCATCTGCTTTGTCGCTGGGTTAATGCCCTCATATATAATCCGACATAAATCCCATCTTTGTATTCCGTGATGGGGGCATTGGACAAGCAGATCTTTGAAACGTTCAAAGCACTTCCAAAATGGTTCATTGGGAAGCTGAGTGAACTGGTTGACCTCGCTCCTAATGTGGGCAGTCTTATGATTTGGTTAAAATTTCTTAAGAAATGCTATGACGAATTCATCCCAATTAGTGATAGAATGTGCGGCAGTATTATAAAGCCATTTTTTTACCAAGTCGCACAGTGTGAATGGGAGAAGACGTAAGCGCATAGCATCTAAAGTCAATTGTGAAGTACCCATCATTGCGCATACGTTTTCGAATTTGGTGATGAAAACGTACGCGTCTTCCGACTCAAGCCCGTGAAATTTGGGCAGCAGATTGATGTAGTGGGGTTTAATTTCAAAATTATCCCCGTTAGGTGGTGGAAGAGATAGACAAGTAGGAAGGGGACCACGAATAGGATAGCATCTCTCTTGGAGAGAGATGCGCGGTGGATTCTACTCACCTACGGACGGTGGCAGCGTGGTGTTATAATTAGATGGAGTGCCGTCCATCACGGTCGATGTGGTGTGTGGTGGGGGAAAAGAAGATGAAGAAGTACCGACTTCGGCGTCGATAGCAGGAACGCGGACAAGACGGGCACTAGGATCCCGTGTCCAGCCGAGCATGCACTAAGCGGGTTTAGTGCAAGTGGCAGCGTGTGTGTGATTTTAAAATTGGCTTGTTTTTGAAAAAAGTGGGACTCAAGACAAATCACCCTAAGATGCACAAGCAACCCTAGAACTAAGGTCACCTAGGTCCAGTCTCTAGACCGCTCCTAGACTTCCAAAGGACAAGCCGCAGGATAAATCCTCTACCGCCTCCGTACTACCCTTGTAGCCAGGTAAGTGCCAGGTAAGTGGGAAGGAACCACGTCGTGGGCCTAATTAAAAACCACTAGCCTTCGACACACTTTCCTAGGCACTACAAGAATAATGCGGATAAACGATAGATTACCCACGACCTTCCTCTGTCCTTATTGAGCGCGACAGTCCTTAGAGTCTGGTCTAGATATTTTTTAAATTAATGAAGGGTTGATCTAGATGCTCGGTTTATGATTTGTGAGGCTTAGGAAGGGTGATGAAATCCCCACCTAATCTTGATTTGGTCTTTGCCCCTTAAAGTCCGTATTAAAATATGCAAAACAAAACCAATCACAAAACTTTTGCAAAAAGATTTTTGAGCGGCGCTATTTTGCAAAGAATCCTGCAGAAAATAGATTTGAGAGGATTTGAGAGGAGAGAGAAGGAGTTGAGAATCTTACCAGAGAGTTCTGTAGCCCTAATCCCTCTAACCTGCCGCGGTTCCGCCGTGAGGTGGAAGAATCAAGTGATGAAAATTTTTCTTTGGCCTCCTGTACTCCTCTGGATCTCGATGAATGTCTCTGTCTTCTATTTTCCTCAATTCTGTGACTACAGATTTCCTCGCAAAATTCACACATAAATCGTTAAATATGCAATTTGCAGTTTTGTGTTAATAATGATATGAATCGTCTAAGAATTCAACACAAATAGTAAAAATAAAAAATTACGCATGTATCCCCGGCAACGGCGCCATTTGATTGGAGTGGAAAGAGTGTGTTTGTAGTTAACCGTAATCAATAACGGTGTCGCACGTAGCTAGACCGAGATGAGTACGGGTCGTCCTCTGGGAAACGTGGAACCTTTTACTTTTACTTTAGATGTGTTGAGAAAGAGAGGAGGGATAAAGAATTTTATAGAATGGTTTCTAGATCTACGTTAAACAAGAATGTAAAATATAGATCTAGATTATTTTAAAGATGTAGTAAATATAATAAGAAGGCTTGTAGGGTTCGTTAGGATTTAGTAGTTATGGACGATTAATTAAAAGTTACCCTTTTTATCCATTAATAGATTTAGAACTAGAACGACGGTGATGCGTGTAGATTAGGGTTTCTGGAGGGAAAAGGAATCCCACTCTTAACCCTTATCTCGACACGGAACTCCGTTCATATCTAGCCTTTACCAAAACAATCATTAATCTAATCTCTAATCGCGGTCGGAACTAGCAAAGAATTGCTAGCGCGCCCGATTAGGATGTTAATAATTCTTTTGATAAAGTTCATAAACTTTATAGGACTTAAAAAAGGTTTAGAGATGTTCATCATCCATTAGCCTACCCTAATCCTACGAACCCTAACAAGCGGAGAATTACTCGCGCATGTTGGGAGAAGAAGATGAAAAGACAAAGAGGGAAAACATAATGTAAAATGCAAAAACAATTAAATAAAGTAACTACCTTTATTAATCGACTTGAACAAACTACACTTTAATCCGTAGAAAATGATTACAAACTAGTTGCTTCTCGATCTTTCCTAAGGAGATAGTCGAACAGTCGATGATCAGCCTGGATGCGTGAGCGTCTGGAGCTTCGTGATCTCTTCGGCTTGATAAATTTTCCAAGAGCCTCTCGATGCCTTTTTATAGTGCAAAGCCAGAATCTTTTTGTTGAAAACTTGGTAAAATTCATCAAAGATTCATGCCCCAAAATTTTAGCAATTGATCCTTCTAGAATGCCGCGGATCCGCGGCCAACATGGGGGTTTGGCCACAGTTCCGCGGCCAAAGGTGGAGATTGCTTCATCAAATTTTAGGTGCTCTGTCCTTGTGACATTTGGCGATCCTTGGAACCTTCAGAATTCAGAAATCTTTTCTTGGTTGCTTCCAGACTTGGTCTCCAAGTTTTGCTTCTTAATTAGGCAAGTCTTCTTCAACAACTTGATTTGCTTGATTCTAGTCTTGGAAAATTCTGCACAACTTGGAAATATTCTGCACAACAACTCAAATAAGATTTAGTAGACCTTGTTCTACTAGGATTTGGTCAATGAATTTATTTGCATACATTTTCCTACCAAAAGCTAATTATAATATATCAACACATGGAAAATAGTATTTTTACACATAAACCCTCATATGTATGATATATTATAATAAAGTCCTTTTTTAATATGAAAATGGTAGGAAAAATGTAATAACAAATGTGCAGTTTTATCAACTGAACAGGGACCTACATACATCAACATATATCATCCCAAGAGTTCACTAACTCTTTCTCTGCTTCAAATAAACAGAGCTGTGGTCATCTTATCTTTGTGACATGACCGGCAAGTTTTCACAAGATGTAAATTCAAACAGATTTAAATATGCATCTTTGTGCAACTTAGCTAGTCGGGTCGCATTGATATGACCTAGTCTACAATACCTCAAGAAGGATCCGTTCATTTCTGAACTCTTCCTCTTGTATGTGTTCCGTATACTAAAGAACTGTAGTTTGATTTAGAACATCAATGCTTTTAGATAACGTGCCTGAACCGATCAACTTTTGATATAGGAAATGTTCAAAACATTATCCAACAATACAAAATTTTATCGTTTCTTTACTAATAAAGAGACGGATATGATTTTGTATATCAGGTTCGATATCTAATAGCATTTGTTCAGAATCAATGTACTGATAATACAGGGTGACAGTGACCAACAGACTTGGCTGCAACACTTGCCCCGTTTTCTGTCTCATGAAACTTATCACCCGTTCTCAGTTCTTTACCTATCTGTAGCCCTATGTAACAGATTACATATCTGGGATCCTGATCCGGTATCAAATACCCAGGACGTAGAGAATACAGAGAAACGGTTCTTTGTAACGAACACACCCGAAGAGGATGCATCATATGCACTTTCTTCGTTTGGGCGGCATAGGAATTCTGGTATTCCCCTATTTCCTGCTCTGTCTTATAACAATTATAAGTTGGAGCGGGACCAACGTTCCCCAGCTCAGTATAACAAGCGGGTTCGGTCAATATATCCGTATTATTATCTTGATTAAGGCGTGATATGGTCTCTACCTGGAGAGAGAGAGAAGAAAACACTCAGCGTGCGCTCTTGCAAGATCAGATTGGTTATTATTTTATCTAATCAAGATGGCTCCCACTGTTTTTATCAAATCATCCTTCAAACCCTAAAAGGAAAGACTACCCGGGATTAATTACACACTACAAGTTCACCAATCTTTCAGCCAGGCCAGTGTCGGTACTTTGAGGGAGGTCCCCCGTGCTTTCGCACGAACCTAATTAATGTAAACCTCGTTTTTCCAGAGGCGTAACCCCGTTGACACCTTTCTAGACACCTACTTGATCGGCTAATTGTAATGTGTAAAACTCTCCCAGGAGTAACTCTTACTCGCAGCGGGTATCGGGATCCAACTATCTCATAGAAGGTATACAATCTCATTGCAAATTTCAACACTTGAAATTCCCGATAATTTTGCCCCTAGCATTCTATGACCTTGACGAATGCCAAACAACCCATAGTCCACTAGTCAAGTTCAACCCGTACATTTCTTGATTGAATTAAACTCACCCGCACGACCCTTGACGAATGCCAAACAATGCCGTACGAATACCCTAATCCAATCTGCATCATATGCATAAGCAGATAAATACTAGTTAGCTACCGCACACTACGCCTTGACGAATGCCAAACTACCGCAGCATGAATACTAACTAGTACTTATCTGAAATGACGGAGGGCTACGACAGGTTTTTCTGAAAACCTATTGCGTAATGAACTTGATATCGTTGTAGAATCAAATGATTTTAAAATGGAGTGTTTTTTAGGCTTTTCTAGTTTTGCTAAAGGGGTCACTCCCGGTGAAGGGATCGTCGGCCCTTTCCTCGTCGAATGAGGTGCGGGATATATCATATATATCACTGTGCAAAGTAGAAACTATAGAAGCGATCAAAAGACAAACCGAGTGTGTAGCATCTGCCAGTTATTGCTAAAGGGGTCACTCCCGGTGAAGGGATCGTCAGCCCTTTCCTCATCGAATAAGGTGCAGGATATATCATATATACCGCTGTGCAAAGCAAGAACTGTAGCTACCTGTTTTATTTTTGAAATTCGATTCTACAACATCTTAGGTTTCTTTTTCTTTCATTAATCATATTAATGAAGTCCCATCATTAAGTTACCTAAACATCACAGATAAATACGACGTACACTTATGCCATCCGCATTCGCCTCGATGTCCCCTCGTGCACCGTTAGGTTAGGTAACTAACGGCAGAGCGGGGCAGGGCTAGCGCGGGTGTAAAACATAAGTAACGTCTATATAATATATCATATATACTATATACAGTATTTATCACAGAACATATCAAATGATCACATCACAGATATTGCAGCAGAATATATCATATGAAATATTGGATATACTAGGACGTCCGTGTTTTTAATACGAGCCGGTATAAAACACGGATTCCACGGTCGCGATGAATAGCCAAACCCACACCCCTAGACCCCTACGAGAGCGGCAAGCAACCCTACCAATTCTGGAGTTAGGAGTGTTAGTTATATGTATGCCCTAGAGGCCATTACTGTACATAGGATGTATATTGTAGTGGATGCTGGGACATATATAGGGAGGACTTTCTTGCTCGACATGATAGTATGCTATCTGGTTGCTCTTTACCTTAACGTGTATACTGATTGTCTCTCTGTTACATGTTGGTAAAGCCCTTAGGATGTGTACTTGACTATCTGGACTATGATGCGGATCATACTAGTGGGGACATGGTAGTCCATAAGTACATCCTTCAAAGTCCCTAGTCATGGGTATATCGAGATGGGGCATCGATATACCAGAGTAGACTAGCGTGTACCTTCTCGACCCATACAGATGGGCGATGGATGATCCCATATCCATCGGTGTTTGACATCAGAGATGATATACGGGTGCTCAGTAGAGACTGGGTACACTGGACGGACTCGCCGAGAACTCCCAGATGGTATTATACCTCACGTCAGATGGCAGTTCTCTGGTGACACTGGTACAGAGTAGTCTGTTGACCCGAGATCGTCATAAAGTCTTGTATGGTTCCCACTGTGCTTTGATTTCCATCTTACCACGTCCAAGAGGGCGTGCAAAACGGTGGTTTTTGGGTACAGTCCCGAGTCACATGGAGGCAATGAGCGATAGGAGGGGATTCGTCTCTCCCGGTATAGGGGGTTGATGTTGCGCTGTGTTCGATTGGCTATAACCGAAAATCCCTGGCCAGGGTTGCTGAGATTTACTGGTAAGTGTTACCAGTAGTTTCTCGAATTGTTATAGACCTCATATCGACACGACTTATCGAGCTATTGGGGTCTGACGTTTACCACCCCTAGGCGAGATATGCGACATATCAGACGATCAGACCGGACTGTACGGTAGTGTTACTGGTTGGATTCACTGGAGTGTGAGCGGGCTTGCTCGTCGATCTTCAGATCGCTCAATACCCTGGTGGCCGTTACGTTTAGCAGACCGCTTGCGGCTTGTGGGTGTTTGATATGATCATCGCCTGCTGCCGGCGTATTGACGAGTCTTTAGAGTCCTACACAGAGGTTTCCTGGCTCAAGCGAAACGAAATAGGAGCGCATATGAGATATGTGCGGGACCGAGAATAATGCGTGTATGTGATACCGTGTTATATTCTCGCGATGAATGTGTCGAATTGGTTGTATGCGATATAACCTAGTTATCGAATCATGGATTGATTCGATAAGCCGATACATTGGATATTAGTCGGTTATATGTGATATGACCGGATCGTTGAATCAAGTGTTGATTTAATGATTTAATGCATAATTATATATTTGATATATTACTTTGCACTAACTAGTATTGGTTCACTTTAAACGGATTTTCTCACTTGGTTTGTGCGCATTGCATATGCGATATGATTTTGCGCACTTGCTTGTATCATGTTTGATGATACATGCCTTTTGGTTAAGTGTAAAGAATTAAACCTTGGTTAATGAAATGGTTAGGGTTTACTTTTTCCTTATTCATTTTATTCATTTATTTATTCTTTTGGAAAAAGAAAAGCAAATGAGAAAATGGTGGCTTGTTTTGTTTTGTTCATGAAGCTTCATGAAGACTTTGACCAAGTGACCATTTTGTCTCATGCTTAACCCTAACCATTCCATTCAACCATGATTAACTCTCTACACATTACCATGGTTACATTATGATAAGTATTATTATTATTTCCTGTTAGTGTATATGCCCTAAAGGCCATTACTGTATCATACTAGTTTGTATATTACTTGATGGAAGCTTGGGATAATCACCTTGTATAAACAATCTTGCTCAATATAGTAGTATGCTACTTGGTTTGTTTCTACTTCAATGTGTACATGTGTTTATATTAGTATATCACCTATACGCATTAGTGGAGCCCTTAGGATCTTTGCTTGATTACCAGCGTTGTGATGGCAGTCACACTAGTGGGGGCTGGGTAATCTATAAGCACATCCTTATACAGGTCCCTAGTCGCAGGACTATCGAGATAGGGCATCGATACTCCGGAGTAGACTAGCGTATGCGCTTCTCATCCCAGTGTGGGAGATGGTCTATCCCACAGCCATCAGTACGTCGTACTGGAGATAGTATACGGGTGCTCGTTGGGTTACGAGTACACTGGACAGGACTCGTCGGGAACTGACAGGTTGGTATTATACCTATCGTCAGTTATCAGTTCCCAGGTGACATGAGTACAGCTTAGTCCGCTGACTTGACACTGGCACTTCGCCTCGAGTGTGTTCCCACTGTACTTTGATTACTACCCTACCACGGCTCAAAAGAGTCGTGCAAACGGGTAGTAGTTGGGTACAGTCCCGAAGCACTTGGAGGCAGTGACGGTTAGACAGGATTCGTCTCTCCCGGTATTTGGGGTTGACATCGCGCTGTGTCTAGGAGAGCCATTACACGAGTAGTCCCTAGCCAGGGCAAGCGAGATATACTGGTAGGCTTCCAGTGTTATCTCAGGGTGTTTTGGGCTTCACTCCGACACGACTTGTACCGCTATTAGGGGACTGACGTTTTACCGCCCCCTAGGCCCGACATGCGATGTATTAGACGAACAGACCGGACTGTACGGAGACTGTCACATTCAGACTCAGTAGGAGTTCAGATGGGATTCACCTCGTCAGCCTTCTTGTCGGCATCTACCTGGGGACCGTTACGCACAGCTAGTACCGCTTGCGGTCTGTGGTTAAACCCACTGCCAGCGTAGTGTCGAGTCTTTAGAGTCCCACGCAGAGGGTATTCGCCTCTGGGCAAAACAGAGTAGAGGTCGCATGGTTTTGCGACAGGGTTCGTTCTCATTCGCGCACTTGTGCACGTTTGGAGTCCGGACGGTTTTTACTGGCTGGCTCTGGTTTGAGTCAGATACTGGTATATGTTTTGGGGTTGCTTTTATCTCTCAGTATTCATGTTCCTCGGAACAAGAATGCAGGTGTGTATGCACAGTTGTTTGAGGAGGAGGAAGAGGACTTTCATTAGGGTTTCGGAACGGGTGCGTATGCACAATTGACAGTCGTCTTTTTCCAAACCCTAATGGATTTATGTTATATCAATTAATAATATTAATAAAATGAAATTGTGTCATGGTTGGATTTTGTTGACTAGTTGACCATGGTTGACTTGTTGACCATGGTTGAAGGTTTGACCATCATCATTACAAAAGAAAGATGCTCTTTGATTCTAGCAAATTCATTTAATGTTTGAAATGATAATGGTCATTCCTAAACCTTCCATCAACTATTTCATTTTCATTATTATTATTATTTTGATAATTCTTTTTCTTTTGTGATATGGTTGCAAGAAAGAAAAAGATAGCTCATTCTATCATTTAGCTTCTCTCTCCTCACTTCATCTTCTTCTTCCTCTAGCTCAAGGAGAATCCTTCTCATGTGTTGAGAATCTCTCTCCTTGAAAGATAAACACCCCTTAGACACTCTCTACTCACTCTAGGATCAAAGGTTTAGCAAGCCGAAGATTCTAGTTCTCTCCAAGTTCGAGAAAGAGCCCGAAGGTTGAACCCTCAGGTGGATCCATCTTTGACGGAAGAAGGCAACGAGGAAAGCACCATCAACCTCTACAAAAGTTTGAAGACGAAGGAGTTCAAGTTAGGTATAACCATCTTTCCGAGTAGCTAACTCTCTTTAGCTTGTTTGCTAGTTTAGTTTAGAAAAGATCCCGACTTTGTTAGTCCATGTTGCCCCATGCGCCAAAAATTTGATTTTTATACCGTTTCCGCCTCCCCGCAAGAACCGGGGGTCGCAACGTGGACTTACAGTGGTATCAGAGCCAAACTAAACTTAAACTAGCTAGGTAGTGAAGTGTAACGAAGTTCGGAACCGAAAAATCCAAAAACCAAACTTTTCAAAAACCCTAGTTTCTGTTAAAAAATTTTCTGGTCAAAACAAAATTTGTTATATACCAAAAATTATCTCAGGGTTTTTTAAAGATAACCACCAAAAACGAGCCAGAGATCTGACTAAACGGCCGCGTTTCCGCGGCGACAGCAAGCTATGGCGCCGCGGATCCGCGGCCGTCTTGTCTCCTCTCTGCCTCGATTTTGGTGCAGTGTATCTCTGTATTGGTTTTAGGATTTTTAAGATATATTATATGTGCCCAGATTTTCCAGAATAGAAATTTGTTTTTGGGGGCCTATAATTCCGTATTTTTTTTCCGAACTTCACTACACTTTGACTATGATGGTTATATCTGTGATGTTTGTATGTATTGAACGTCGGCTAATCGCTATAAGTCGATTAGTCGGGGTTATACATCTCTGTGATCTGTGTTTGATATTGGAATGTGTATATGAATGTGTTGGACTGTCGCGGGTGAATAGCCGGGGTGGATGTGAGATGAGCTTTTGTTTTTCTTTCATTCATTTGTAACATGTAAATTGATGTAATATTATTATTTGTTTGGCCGCACAACCGGGTCGGGGTTGTAGCCGTCATTGTATAATTCTTTTTACTGTTTTTGCTCCTAGGATAGACCCATGGAGGGGTGCACAAACTGCCGAGTACTTGGCGGGTAGTTTGCCGCACCCGTAGGGGTCTTGGGTGGGGTATTGGCTATTCACCGCGACCGTGTAATCCGCTTTTCGTTGCAGGCTCGAACGGATTGCGGATTCCTAGTATATCCAATGTATTCATCTGTGATCTGTAATGTCTATCATTGCTATATTTATAACTATTTAGGCGTTGCTTATGTTTTACAGCCGCGCTAGCCCAGCCCCCGCTCTGTCGTTAGTTAGGTAACCTAACGGGTGATGACGGGGCCCCGTGGCGAATGCGAATGGCATAAGCGTACGTCATATTTTGGTTGTTTTCTGCAATGGTAGGATTTAAATGATGGGACGCATTAAAAGAACTAATGCAAGAATATCACGCATTAAAAGAACTAATGCAAAATAATAAACCAAGTTAAAGTCGTTGGAACACTTTCGAAAAACCACTCGGTTCTTTTCAAAACTAACTTTTAAATGCGGAGCTTGAGCCACTCCTTTTAAAAGCTATCTCGTTCCATCGATTATATCAAGTTCACTACGTTCACGGTTTCGCCAAAACCATTCGTAGCCCTCCATCATTTCAGTTAAATATACGGTAGTATTCAAGCTATGTATTTTGACCTCACGCCAAGGCATAGTGATTGGTAGCTGCCGGATATTTATCTGTTGCATAGATAGAATGCGTTGGTTTGAGACAGTCGTACTGCCATTTTGGCCTACGTCAAGGGTAGGTACGGGTGGGTTCAAATTAACCAGGATAATGATGGGAAGAACTTGACATGTGACTTATGACATTTTGACCTCACGCCAAGGTTATAAGAGCATGGGGCAAAAATCCACATCCGGAGTTTCGTAAGTACTGAAACTTGCTAGATTTGCATACCATTTGGAGTGTGGTGACTCTGGTAGGATTCCTTCAGTTTCGTCACGCGATGATATTTGGATCCCGATCCTACTGTGAGTATATGCTACTCCTCGAGAAATTTCTCACTAAACGATCAATGCTATAAACCTAGTAGGTGCCTAGAAAGGTGTTAGCGGAGCTACGCCCCCAGGGAAAAGAGGTTATTTAATTAAGGAACTTCGCGAAAGCGTTGGAAAACCTCCCTCGAAGTACCGACACTGGCCTGGCTGAACGGTTAAGCAAGTATTGTGCGGTGGGATTGATCCCGACTGATTCTTCCTTTATGATTTGAGGAGGGATTCGAGAGACAGTGGGAGCCATCCTGTTTAGACAAATTAAAAACCACTCTAAACTTGCAAGAGCATCATGCTAAAGTGTTTCTTCTCTCTCCCCCTGCAGCGACCAAATCGAAATGACTGGACTTAAGTTACTTCTAGATAAAAACATACTGACAGGGCCAAACTACAAAGATTGGCTCAGGAATGTCAAAATGGCAATCACTTACGACAAGCTGGGGTATCTTCTTACCACCAAAGCTCCCCCGGTCCCAGGTCCCACCTCCAGCGTCGCGGATAAGGAAATCCGTAAGACTTGGGAGATTGATTGCGCGAAGGCCAGGTGCCTCGTGCTTGCCTCTATGGACAACGAACATCAGAGGAGGCATGAGAATATGGACTTAGAATCCATATTTCTTCATACAAAAGAACTGTATGGAGAGCAGTCTCGTATCGCAAGATACGAAGTGTCGAAGAAGTTATTTTCGGCAAAGTTGGCCGTCGGATCATCGGTAGCGGACCACGTGCTTAAGATGATTGGCTACATTGAGGAGCTCGCGGAACTTGGGACCACGTTGGAAAGTGAACTTTATACGGATTTAATTCTCCAGTCCCTTCCATCCACTTACGCCCAGTTTATACTGAACTTCAACTTACAAGAAAAGGAAGTTGAACTTTCAGAACTCCTCAACATGCTGAGGAGCGCAGAGGGCACCCTACAGAAAGGTAGGGAAACACCCGCTTTGTTTGTAGGAGGATCTTCTTCTTCTAGGTCCAAGGCGAAAGCCAAGAGAAAGAGGAAGAGAGCCCCCGCTAAACCAAGGGGCGGTGTTAGTAAAGTGGGTACGAAGGGAAAGGAAAAGGCAACAAAGATAGCGGGGAAGCTTGTGGGTAAAGAAGAATGCTTCTATTGTCATAAAAGTGGACACTGGAAGAAAGATTGCAGGGCTTGGAAAGCCAGGACACAGGAACTGAAGCAGGTTGCGGCTTCAGCTTCAGGTGTGTATGTTATTGAAAACTGTCTATCGATAAACTCTACTTCCTGGGTATTGGATACCGGATCAGGATCTCATATCTGTAATTCTTTGCAGGTGTTGAGAAACCGTAGGTTTTTGAAGGCAGGTGACATGACCCTCAGAGTTGCGAACGGAGCTAGCATGGATGCTAAAGCCGTGGGGGACTATCACCTGGGAATGTCAGATGGGCATGTTTTGGTTTTGCGTAATTGCTTTTTTGTACCCAACGCAACTTGTAATATCATTTCTGTATCTTTGGTTTCTAAAGAAGGTTATGAATTTGCGTTTGTAAGTAATGTTGTAAACATTCACCTTAATCAAGTTCTGATTGGGTCAGGTACACTGAGCAATGGTATATACGTGTTAAACCAACCACAGATTTTCAATGTCCAGAATACACACAAAAGAAAGTCTCCAGATATCAATCAGGCTTTCTTGTGGCAATGTGGACTGGGTCACATCAATGAGAGAAGGTTGACTAAGTTACATACAGAAGGGTATTTGAATCCGTTCGAATATCAATCGTATGCCACTTGTCAATCCTGTCTCAAAGGAAAGATGACAAAGACTCCGTTCACTGGACACGGAGTAAGAGCGAGCGAGCTCTTGGGGCTCGTACACAGCGACGTGTGCGGTCCAATGTCTACACATGCGCAAAGCGGTTTTTCTTACTTCATTACTTTTACGGATGATTTTCCAAGGTTCGGACATGTCTTCTTAATGAAACATAAATCCGAAGCCTTTGGAAAATTCCAGGAATATAAGAATGAGGTAGAAAAACAAACCGGCAAAAGTATCAAGATTCTAAGATCGGATCGAGGTGGAGAATACTTGAGTGCCGAGTTCCTGAACTACTTAAAAGAGAATGGAATTCTCTCTCAGCTTACTCCTCCATACACTCCGCAACATAACGGTATATCGGAGAGACGGAACCGCACCCTATTGGATATGGTACGGTCCATGATGAGTAACGCTGAGTTACCGCGATCATTCTGGGGGTATGCGCTAGAATCAGCTGCGTACCTTTTGAACCGAGTTCCCACTAAGACTGTGCCTACCACACCATATGAGTTATGGAGTGGGAAGAAACCCTATCTTCAATATCTGAAGATTTGGGGCTGTCCGGCTTTTGTCAAAACGCAGCATGCGGACAAACTCGAGGCACGCTCAGTACTATGCAAGTTTGTGGGATACCCAAAGAACACCAGGGAGTATCTTTTCTACTACGCAGAGGAACAAAAAGTCCTTGTTTCTCGTAATGCCCACTTTCTAGAACACCAGTTCTTAGAAAAAGAAATAAGTGGGAGCGCAGTAGAACTGGAAGAAATTCCAGAACCACAGACTATTACTGAAAGCTTAGTGGAACCAGAGGGTTCAAATGAACAGGACATTCCTACGCCGCTCCGCAGGAGTAGTGGGCAGTCTCATCCGCCCGAGAGATACTACGGTTTTCTCATAGACGGGGATAGAAAGGATTGCATCATAGATTATGATGAGCCTACTAGCTTCCAGCAGGCCGTTCAGAGCGTTGACTCGGTAAAATGGCTGGATGCAATGCGGACCGAAATGGAGTCCATGTACACCAACAAAGTATGGACGTTGGACATTGCTCCAGACGGGGTAAAACCCGTAGGATGCAAGTGGATCTTCAAAAGGAAGATTGGTGTAGATGGACAGGTTGAGACCTATAAAGCTAGACTTGTAGCAAAGGGTTTCCGTCAAAGAGCTGGCTTGGACTATGACGAAACCTTTTCTCCAGTGGCTATGCTGAAATCCATTCGGATCCTTCTTGCCATTGCTGCCTTCCACGATTATGAGATTTGGCAGATGGACGTAAAAACCGCTTTTCTAAATGGAAATTTAGAGGAGTGTGTCTATATGGACCAGCCAGAGGGTTTCATTCAGAGTGGGAGCAGCGGAAAGGTGTGCAAGTTGCTTAAGTCCATTTATGGACTAAAGCAGGCATCGCGGAGTTGGAACATCTGTTTTGATGAAACGGTCAAGGAATTTGGCTTTATCAAAAATCCAAATGAACCATGCATCTATAGTAGATTTGTAGCGAGAACTGTAGTATTCCTCGTTTTATACGTGGATGACATTCTCTTAATAGGAAATGACATTCCTATGCTACAATCTGTCAAGGGGTTCTTGTCGCACAGGTTCTCCATGAAAGACCTGGGTGATGCCTCATACATCCTGGGGATCCGGATCCATCGTGATAGATCCAAGAGGATATTAGGACTTTCTCAGTCCAGGTACATCGACACCATAGTGAAAAGATTCAGTATGGAAGATTCCAAGCGCGGTAACCTACCGGCTTGTCACGGGATCACCCTCTCTAAAGAGATGTCTCCCAAGACTGATTTGGAGAGGGATCGCATGTCTATTATACCCTACGCTTCTGCGGTAGGCTCTATAATGTATGCGATGTTGTGTACCAGACCGGATGTAGCTTATGCACTGAGTGTGGTAAGCCAGTATCAGTCAAACCCTGGGGAGAAACACTGGATAGCGGTAAAGAACATTCTCAAGTACCTGAGAAGGACTAAGGAGATGTTCTTGGTGTATGGCGGAAAAAACCTCCAGATCGAGGCCTTTGCTGACTCCAGCTTCCAGAGTGACAAGGATGATTCCAAGTCCATGTCGGGTTTCGTCTTTACCCTCAATGGAGGGGCGGTGTGTTGGAAGAGCTCCAAACAGGAAACCGTTGCAGACTCGACTATGGAAGCGGAATATATCGCTGCATCTGATGCCGCAAAAGAAGCTGTCTGGATGAGGAAGTTCTTAAAAGAACTTCAGGTGGTTCCGTCCATTGTTGACCCAATACCTCTGTATTGCGACAACAACGGGGCTATAGCTTTAGCGAAGGAACCCAGGTCCCATCAGAGATCCAGGCACATTTTGAGGCGGTATCACCTGATCAGGGAGATCGTGGATCGCAAGGGGATCGAGGTTCGGAGGATTGCTTCAGAAGAAAACACTGCAGATCCATTCACCAAGGCACTGCCCCAGACTCAGTTCGAGCGGCTGATCGAGATGATAGGTCTTCGATACGCCAGTACATGGCCTTAGTGCAAGTGGGAGATTGTTAGTGTATATGCCCTAGAGGCCATTACTGTATCATACTAGTTTGTATATTACTTGATGGAAGCTTAGGATATTCACCTTGTATAAACAATCTTGCTCAATATAGTAGTATGCTACTTGGTTTGTTTCTACTTCAATGTGTACATGTGTTTATATTAGTATATCACCTATACGCATTAGTGGAGCCCTTAGGATCTTTGCTTGATTACCAGCGTTGTGATGGCAGTCACACTAGTGGGGGCTGGGTAATCTATAAGCACATCCTTATACAGGTCCCTAGTCGCAGGACTATCGAGACAGGGCATCGATACTCTGGAGTAGACTAGCGTATGCGCTTCTCATCCCAGTGTGGGAGATGGTCTGTCCCACAGCCATCAGTACGTCGTACTGGAGATAGTATACGGGTGCTCGTTGGGTTACGAGTACACTGGACATGACTCGTCGGGAACTGACAGGTTGGTATTATACCTATCGTCAGTTATCAGTTCCCAGGTGACATGAGTACAGCTTAGTCCGCTGACTTGACAATAGCACTTCGCCTCGAGTGTGTTCCCACTGTATTTTGATTACTACCTTACCACGGCTCAAAAGAGTCGTGCAAACGGGTAGTAGTTGGGTACAGTCCCGAAGCACTTGGAGGCAGTGACGGTTAGACAGGATTCGTCTCTCCCGGTATTTGGGGTTGACATCGCGCTGTGTCTAGGAGAGCCATTACACGAGTAGTCCCTAGCCAGGGCAAGCGAGATATACTGGTAGGCTTCCAGTGTTATCTCAGGGTGTTTTGGGCTTCACTCCGACACGACTTGTACCGCTATTAGGGGACTGACGTTTTACCGCCCCCTAGGCCCGACATGCGATGTATTAGACGAACAGACCGGACTGTACGGAGACTGTCACATTCAGACTCAGTAGGAGTTCAGATGGGGTTCACCTCGTCAGCCTTCTTGTCGGCATCTACCTGGGGACCGTTACGCACAGCTAGTACCGCTTGCGGTCTGTGGTTAAACCCACTGCCAGCGTAGTGTCGAGTCTTTAGAATCCCACGCAGAGGGTATTCGCCTCTGGGCAAAACAGAGTAGAGGTCGCATGGTTTTGCGACAGGGTTCGTTCTCATTCGCGCACTTGTGCACGTTTGGAGTCCGGACGGTTTTTACTGGCTGGCTCTGGTTTGAGTCAGATACTGGTATATATTTTAGGGTTGCTTTTATCTCTCAGTATTCATGTTCCTCGGAACAAGAATGCAGGTGTGTATGCACAGTTGTTTGAGGAGGAGGAAGAGGACTTTCATTAGGGTTTCGGAACGGGTGCGTATGCACAATTGACAGTCGTCTTTTTCCAAACCCTAATGGATTTATGTTATATCAATTAATAATATTAATAAAATGAAATTGTGTCATGGTTGGATTTTGTTGACTAGTTGACCATGGTTGACTTGTTGACCATGGTTGAAGGTTTGACCATCATCATTACAAAAGAAAGATGCTCTTTGATTCTAGCAAATTCATTTAATGTTTGAAATGATAATGGTCATTCCTAAACCTTCCATCAACTATTTCATTTTCATTATTATTATTATTTTGATAATTCTTTTTCTTTTGTGATATGGTTGCAAGAAAGAAAACGATAGCTCATTCTATCATTTAGCTTCTCTCTCCTCACTTCATCTTCTTCTTCCTCTAGCTCAAGGAGAATCCTTCTCATGTGTTGAGAATCCCTCTCCTTGAAAGATAAACACCCCTTAGACACTCTCTACTCACTCTAGGATCAAAGGTTTAGCAAGCCGAAGATTCTAGTTCTCTCCAAGTTCGAGAAAGAGCCCGAAGGTTGAACCCTCAGGTGGATCCATCTTTGACGGAAGAAGGCAACGAGGAAAGCACCATCAACCTCTACAAAAGTTTGAAGACGAAGGAGTTCAAGTTAGGTATAACCATCTTTCCGAGTAGCTAACTCTCTTTAGCTTGTTTGCTAGTTTAGTTTAGAAAAGATCCCGACTTTGTTAGTCCATGTTGCCCCATGCGCCAAAAATTTGATTTTTATACCGTTTCCGCCTCCCCGCAAGAACCGGGGGTCGCAACGTGGACTTACATTTCCTTTTTAAAAAAGAACATATCATAATATTCATCTTCTTCTTCTTCTTCTTCACTTGAAGAAGCTTACTTCATCAATGGTGATTGATGAAAACAAGTGAGAAATCCAATTCTAAAGTCTACCCACTTCCTATTTCTTCATCCTCTACCTCTTGCCAAGTAGTAGAGTGTGTTTCCTTCACAAGTTTTCATGGCTTGGTGAAGGTGGAGCTTGATCTAGTGATGCTTCGACGTAGATCATCTTCGGCACGTTGTCGATAACCTAGCCCGGTCTTTTCTCCGATGAAACCACCGTGAGAGTCATGGTTCGATTTGGACAGCGGAGAGGACTTCATTGCGGAGCCGTGGAGGTGGAGCACCGGATCTACAAAGGTTGTATTTCCGTATTATTTAGTTAAGTGTTAACTAGTTTTTTTTCGACTAGATTTCTAGCCAACGATCCGTATTAGGGTTTCTCGGCACCCGTAATTTTTGAAATCGGCATGATCGATGCCTTGTGAGACCTCTTGGGAGTGCTTAGGAACCCTACAGTGGTATCAGAGCCTAGCTAGAGCCTTAGGCGAAGTCTAGACGGAATTTGAAACCCGAACGAACCCGAAACCCAACTCCAAAATAGCTCTCTGTCCTTTTTTCAAAAACTGGGATTTTTCCAAATTAAAAATTGCTAAAAAATTCAGCAGGGAAATATAAGAATTACGGCGCAAAAAGTTTCCAATGAACAGTATAATGTGCGGCGGAACCGCGGCATAAGCATGGCTTATGCGGCGGTTCCGCGGCCTATTGATGACGTAATCCTCCACTGTTTGCACAGTAACTCTTATTAAATTATGCTGGATTTTCTGGGAATTTTTAATATTAATTCAAGAGTTGAATTTTCTGGGTTGTTTTGGGGATTCGAATGTTCGATCGGATTATCAGATTTTGTCTATGTGGCTTTCCGGATAAATTTTAGAATATGTTAAAAAGTTCGACCGGATATAAATACCCAATTTTTCCCATATCGGGAAATTTCCAAGTGTTGAATTTTTCCGTAGTTTAACGACGTTCTAAGTAGTGCAAGTAACACGATGGACCCTCTAGAAGACAACAAACCTTAACTCGATTATGTGACCGTCTTGAACTGCCCTTTGAACCTTCGGGTTTGGGGCAGTACGGCGTGCCACATGTGAGGCGTTGGCTTGACCCTTCTACGGCTGGACCGTCGGTACTGAGGCACGAACTGAATGTTGTTAGACTTGTTTCATGTGTTGATCTGTATCGGGAAAACTTGGGTGTTCGATCGTTCGATCGGAAAGTTTAACATTTTCTATTTATCCGGAATGTGATACAATAATTGGAATTCACAAGAAGTTATGAGATAACTGAATGAATGTTATAAACATAGCAGTTTAGTCTCACTTGATCGGTTGCCACGGAATTTTGATGTGATCAAAAGTCCGTCGCAATCACGTAGCGTACGCGGATACTCGCCGGGTAAACTTAATAGACAGCCTCGCCCCATAGCCCCGACCAAGTGACTGTAGGAGAACCCCGTCGCCGAAAGCATCCGTTCGGGTGCTCGCGGTAGCGGTGTTCCGCCTTGGTGCACTTCGTCGACGGTATCGGGGGTGCGGCCGTCTACTGAAGTTTGCGACGAGCATTCGATCAGGATGTCGGGAATCTTGTTGAATTGCCCGACTTGATATTGAAAAGTGTTTTCGATAAAGAGACTAAAATACGGGGTTTATAATTGTTAGGCATGCGATGTCTAAGTAATTCATTTAGTCAGGCATGCGATGTCTGAGGTAGTTGCGGATTCCAACTGTTGTAGTTTTACACTTTCTTTTCTGTGACCGTAAGTGTAATATGTGATATCGCCGGTTTCGTTGCTATATGTCAACGACAATTGGGATGCGCATATTTACTTACGTTGATGACATGTGATGTTATGTGTTGCTGGATATGTTATATTGGATCGTCGTGTTTGAATAGCCGGGGGTTTTTATGTGAGATGAGTGTTTTCATTTTCATTCATGTAAAAACTTATATGTAATATTCTTTTATTGGGGCACTTCCAGGTTGCGGATGATGTCACCATTTGTATATTATTTACTTTTCCGCACTAGGATAGACCCAAGGAGGGGAGCACAAGTAACCGGGTTCTGGAGTCCAGTGGGAGACCAACTCGAGGAGTCGAGTCCGGGTCTCCTAACTCTAGAATTGGCAGGGTTACTTGCCGCTCTCGTAGGGGTCTAGGGGTGTGGGTTTGGCTATTCATCACAACCGTGGAATCCGTGTTTTATACTGGCTCGTATTGAAAACACGGACGTCCTAGTATATCCAATATTTCATATGTTTCTTCTGCTGCGATATCTGTGATGTGATCATGTGATGTTCTGTGATAAATACAGTATATAGTATATATGATATATTATATAGACGTTACTTATGTTTTACACCCGCGCTAGCCCTGCCCCGCTCTGCCGTTAGTTACCTAACCTAACGGTGCACGAGGGGACATCGAGGCGAATGCGGATGGCATAAGTGTACGTCGTATTTATCTGTGATGTTTAGGTACTTAAATGATGGGACTTCATTAATGAGATTAATGAAATAAAAAAAACCTAAGATGTTGTAGAATCGAATTTCAAAATAAAACAGGTAGCTACAGTTCTTGCTTTGCACAGCGGTATATATGATATATCCTGCACCTTATTCGATGAGGAAAGGACCGAGATCCCTTCACCGGGAGTGACTCCTTTAGCAATAACTGGCAGATGCTACACACTCGGTTTGTCTTTTGATTGCTTTTAAGAGTTTTTGCTTTGCACAGTGATGTATATGATATATCCCGCACCTCATTCGACGAGGAAAGGACCGATGATCCCTTCACCGGGAGTGACTCCTTTAGCAAAACTAGAAAAGCCTCGAAAACATTCCATTTAAAAACCATTTGATTCCGCAACGAGATCAAGTTCAAAGCGTTAAAAGTTTTCACAAAAACCATTCGCAACCCTCCGTCATTTTAGGAAGTAGAGTACTTAGTATTCGTGCTACGTTTGTCGACCATAGCCGAGGCGTAGTGTGCGGTAGCTAAGTGATGTCTTCCTACACAGCATATGATGCGATTAGTTAGGACAGTCATGTGGCTTTGTTGACCTTAGCCAAGGGTCATGTGGGTGGGTCTAATTAATCACGAAATGACGGGTAAAACTTGACTAGTACCTATGATTTGTTGACCTTAGCCAAGGTCATAGGTGCTAGGGGTAAAAACCATTATCGGGAGTTTCAAGTGTTGAAATTTGCAATGAGATTGCATACCTTCTATGTGATAGTTGGATCACGATACCCACTGCGAGTAATTGTTACTCCTGGGAGAGTTTTGCACTTTACAATTAGCCGATCAAGTAGGTGTCTAGAAAGGTGTCAACGGGGTTACGCCTCTGGGAAAACGAGGTTTATTGTAATTAGGTCCGTGCGAAAGCACGGGGAACCTCCCTCAAAGTACCGACACTGGCCTGGCTGAAAGATTGGCGAACTTGTAGAGTGTAATTAATCCCGGCTAGTCTTTCCTTTTAAGGTTTGAAGGAAGATTTGATAAAAAGCAGTGGGAGCCATCCTGATTAGATAAAATAATAACCAATCTATTCTTGCAAGAGCGCACGCTGAGTATTTTCTTCTCTCTCTCTCCAGGTAGCGACCATATCACGCCTTAATCAAGATAATAATACGGAATATTGACCGAACCCGCTTGTTATACTGAGGTGGGGAACGTTGGTCCCGCTCCAACTTATAATTGTTATAAGGCAGAGCAGGAAATTGGGGAATACCAGATTTCCCTTACCGCCCAAACGAAGAGAGTGCATGCTGATGCATCATCTTCGGGTGTGTTCATTATACAGAACTGTTTCTCAATGTCCTTTACGTCCTGGGTATATGATACCGGATCAGTGTTGGAGATAGTGCCCTCAGAGTCAATTATTAGGTCACAGGTACGTGATTGTAATGATTGAGGGAGGACCTATCCCAGTAGGACAGTCTTGCTCGAGATGATAGTATGCTATCTGGTTTACCTTTATCATCGTGTACTGCTTTAGGTGACATGACACGTCGCTATTACACGTTGATAGAGCCCCTAGGATTCTTGCTTGACCACCAGCAGTATGAAGGCGATCATATAAGTGGGAGCTGGGGGTCTATAAGCTTATCCTTAAAAGGTCCCTAGTCGTGGGAGTTTCGAGACTGGGCATCGATACTCCATTAGTAGACTAGTGTATACAGTCGAGACCCCGACGAGGGGCGGTGGCCGGTCTCACAAGCCACTGGTGTCAGTTGGATCACCTAAGATGTATACAGGTGCTCATTGGGTTATGAGTACACCGGACAGGACTCGCCGGGAACATGCTAGTTGGTCATATACCAGACGTCAGATGGCAGTTCCCTGGTGACATGTGTGCAGGTTAGTTCATCGACCTGGGGATCGTCATTTGTCTCGTGTGAGTTCCCACTGTACTTTGATTACTACCCTACCACGGCTCAAAGGAGTCGTGCAAACAGGTTTTAGTTGGGTACAGTCCCGAGCCACATGGAGGCAGTGAGCGTATCTTCAGGGGTTCGTCTCTCCCGGTATTGGGGGTGAGGTCGTGCTGTGTCTAGGAGAGCCATTACACAAAGTCCTTGGCCAAGGCAAGGAGATTTACTGGTAGGTATTCCAGTAGTATCTCAGGGTGTTCTGGGCTACACTCCGACACGACTTGTACCGCTTTTGGGGGTCTGACTTTTACCAACCCCCTAGGCCCGCCATGCGATGCTCATAGACGAACGGACCGGACTGCACGGATATTGTCACTGACAGGCTCAGTTGGGTGTCGGGGTGAGCTTCCTCATCGACGTCCTATTTGTTCAGTACCTGGTAGCCCGTCACGTATTGGCTTATACCTCTGACGTGCTAGTGGTTAAATCCACAACCAAGGTGTTGACGAGTCTTTAGAGTCCACCACATTTACAGTTACTCAGCTTTCGGGCGAAAGGTTGTAGAGGCCGTATGGAGATATGGCAGGGTCCGATCAGGTACGTGCGGTATTGCACGGATCAGGATCGGACAGTCTGTACTATAGGCCGTATGGATATATGGCAGGGTTCGATCAGATACGTGCGGTATTGCACGGATCAGGATCGAACAGATATTACTAGCCGGTTTTGGTATAAGCCGGATCCTAGTATAGTACAGTGTAGATTTTGTCTCATTGCATTTGTATTTCGGTCGAAATACAGATGCGGGTGTGTATGCACAGTATCGGGGTTTTCCTGTAATTTATTACGGGACCAGTTTTCTGGAGTTGCCAGTTTGCTTTCCGTTTCGGCCAATTTCCTTTGTTCCGTTCATTGGCCGAAGATTGGTGGAGGAGGGTTTATTTGCATTGTTGCAAATTTGTTTTTGTGGAGGGGGTCTTTGCTTCTTGTTTCATCATGATGGTTTTCATGATGAGCACCATACCTTGACCTTTTGACTTGATCACTTCATGATAGCTTGACTTTGGATGTCATCATGGTTGTTGTTGATTGGTTAGTGGAGTATGGATTTGGTTGTGATGATAATTTCTTTTCATCATTCTTTTTCTCTCATGATTATTGTAGTGGTTGAATCATCCATACACCACACACTCTCTCTCCAATCTTACTCCCTCTTTTGTTTGGCCGGCCATTCCAAATGGAGGTGTGGATTCATTTTTTATGTGTGGCATTTTGTTTCTCATGCTCACTAGAAAAGCCCTCTAGTTCATTTCCAAAAAGTTCCTCTCTTTTCTTCCACAAAATGGCACAACTCCAAACCCCAAAAATGAGACTCCTTCTCTACGAATTCTACAACGAATCTTGGGCACGTCGAGTAGCCGGCTTCGTGCCCGAGTTGCCTCGGCATTGAGGTGGGAGCCCGTAAACAAAGTAGGCGATGTGGTGCACTTCCGGCGACGAGGAGGAGACGGGACTTTTCCGCAGGAGATCCGGACGATGGCGAGAAGACCGGAGGACTTGGATCGTCGGTATATCTCTAACCCATCTTGTTAGTAGCTTAGACTAGTTAATGGTAACGATCCCGGGTGTTTAGTGCGCGGTGGTGCCGGTTTGCTAAGTCCGCAAAAATTTAAGTTATTCACCGCTTCCGCATTCCGGCGTCGGATCGACGGCCGGGGCGCCGCCGTGCACTTACAGTGGTATCAGAGCCTCCCCATTAACTTAGTCTAGCTTTGTGTAATGTGTTTTTCAGTTCCGATCGATCGAAATGTCCGAAAACCCAAATACACCCACGACAGTTTCTGTTGAATTTTTTCAGTCTCCAAAAATTTTTCAGGTTGCATAAAAGTACTGTGCTAGATGAACTAAGAGCACTGTTCAAATTCGAGGCAATGATATTCCAACCAGAGCGCGGAAGCGCGGCCAAAACCCACTTCTGGCCGCGCTTCCGCCGCAGTATGGAATAATCATTGGGCCGGATTTTTTCAGTGGGCTTCTGGGGATAAATTTGGGTTTCTGGAACATTTAAATTGGGCCCATATTTTCTGTAACTGCTGCAGTTTTGTTTTGGGGCCCACTTGTTATATTTTAATCGATCGGATATTTTAAACACATTTTTCACAGTATTTACATTATATCTGCGACCGTGAATGTCACTCGATCGGTAAATCCGGTCTAACTGCTATAGCTCGGTTAGACGGATTTGCGAACGTGACTTTCACGTTGATGTTCTATGTATTTGCTGTGATGTTGCGGATCGGTCGTGGGGGATAGCCTGGATGCAATGCTAGTACAGTTTTGTTGTATTATGTACATTTGATATTGCGGGGCGAGCGTCCGACATGTGGACTGCCGTCACTGCCTGATTGTATTATTATTTTGGGGCACGACCTGGTTGCGGTCGATGTACCCGGTGTATGTATATTTTACTTTCTGTACTAGGATTGCCCCGCGGAGGGGTGCACGGATAGCCGGGTTCTGGAGGGCAGCAAGCCCGCATCTCATAGCATTGGGACGGAGGGGCTTCACTCTAGGATTGGCGGGCTATTCGCCGCACTCGTAGGGGGTACAGGTTTGACCCAGGAGGGGTGCCCAAGTTACCGGATTCCGTGAAGTGCTGGGTGGTCCATTCACGGTGCTGAAGGGGGCTGCCTCGCTTCAGGTTTTGGCGGGTGACTTGCCGCGCCCGTAGGGGTCTAGGATTCTCATTGCACAGGCTATCCACACGACCAGGGGAACGTCGGGTTTCAGTAGTGGCTCTGTGAAACCCGAGGTTCCCAGATATCTGTTTTGTTTCTGTGATGCTGTTCATTCTCTGTGATGTTGCATTTTATTCACGCCTTGAGCGAAATATAATATATTGGTATATATATTAGTAGATGTTGTATATGTTTTGCATCCGCGCTAGTCCAGTCCCCGCTCTGTCGTTAGTAAGCTAACCTAACGGGTAATGACGGGACCCAGTGGCGAATGCGGATGGCATATACGTACATCAGTATATTTTCGTTTTTTGTGGTGTGATCAATTGATGGGACTGCATTGATTCGGATCAATGCAAGTTAAAAACAAACCTAATCTGATGTTGTTGGAACACTTTTTCAAAAAGCTGTTATTGCAAGGACGTTCACTTTTGTTTTGCATCGTGGTATTCATTTAGAATATCCTGCTCCTCAGTCGACGAGGCAAGGGCCGAGATCCCTTCACCGGGAGTGACCCCTTGGACAGAAGTTTGCGTCAGGGCAGTAACTTCACTATAGCCGATTGCTTTTGCTTTGCACCGTGGTATTCATTTGGAATATCCTGCACCCCATTCTACGGGGAAAGAGCCGAGATCCCTTCACCGGGAGTGACCTCTTTAGCGAAGGTTTTCGTCGCTATATTTTCAAAAAGCTATCCGTTCCTTCAACGATATCAAGTTCATTACGTTAAAGGTTTTTGCCAGAAACCATTCGTAGCCCTCCGTCGTTTCATATGGGTGGTCAATAGTATTCAAGCTGTGTTTGTTGGCCTTAGTCAAGGTACAGTGTTTGGTAGCTGTTGGGTGTTCATATGCTGCATAGATAGATGCGTTGGTTTGGGACAGTCGTATAGCCTTGTTGGCCCTAGTCAAGGGCTTGTACGGGTGGATTCAAATCAACCTGGATAATGACGGGTAGAACTTGACATGTGACTTATGATTTGTTGGCCTTAGTCAAGGTCATAAGAGCATGGGGTAAAAATCACATCGGGAGTTTCAAAAGAACTGAAACTTGCCAGATATGCGCATACCTTCTGGAGTGTGATAGCGTGAGCGAATTCCGTCACGTTATCATGCAATGATAGTTGGATCCCGATTCCCACTGATGAGTTGGTATACTCCTCGGGTAACCCCGACTAATTCTTCTTTCAGGTTTGGAGGAGAATTTGAGGTACAGTGGGAGGATTCCAGATTAGATAAATTGGTAACCATTCTGATCTAGGTTAGAGTGCACGCTGAGTGTTTCTTTTCTCTCTCTCTTTGGCAGCGACCATTGACCCGACCCTAAGACTTTGACTCAGTGACCAAGTTGACCGAACCTTCTTAAACACCGGCTTTTGGATTGTCAGAGTTGCAGACCTCATTGCCACTCCTACTTTTACCCTTTTTCTCCAGGACACCCCGTATTACTACGAACGTCCACTTCCATTGGACAAAACCATCGTATGGTTAGATACGAACTCGAAAGAATTTATTCGAGGATGGTTTCCGGTTCTGGAGAAAACGGATAGGATTATTCAGTTGTCTTTTCCTTTTACCCTCTCTCAGGTTACGAGTACTCCTTGGTTTAGGGGTAGTACACCTATTACGCAAATTGGATTGTCTTCTTCCAAACCTTAGGCTGGTGCCGACCGGTAGGGAATGAAGAAAATCAATTAGCATAACGATGGTGTGCAGAAGGTATTAAGTTCAGACAAAGCAAGGGATTAGTAAGAGGGCAAAGTAAATTGCAACAGATATTCACGACCAAACCAAATATTTCATTACCACTCCCACATCACCTTTGTATTTCTCCAGGACACTCCGTATCACTACGAAGATCCACAGTTTATTTGGATACTCCATCGTATGGTTATATACGAACTCGAATGGAACTTGTTCCAGTTCGGGGATGGATTCTGGTTCAGGAGAAATAGGAATAAGGTTTATTCGGTTGTCTTTTATCTTCACCCTCTCTCATTGCGAGTGTTCCTAGGATGCGGACAGTACACCCATTATGCTTATTGGATAGTCTTCTTCCAAACCATAGGCTGGTGCCGAACGGTAGGGAAGGAAGAAAACCATTTGGCCTAAAAGGGTGTGCAGAAGGTAAAGACTAAAGACATATGAAGGGATTTGGAGAGGTGGCAAAGAACTATACGGTTACAGTCGTGAATCTGGAAGAGGCATTACTAGGAATACCAGAATATCCCATCGAAGCATTTCAATGTTTCAGTTTCACTGTGTACTGTTAAAGGAAAACTGATTTCCCAGTTAGACACTTACTCCAGGGTATGTATTTACCAGGTATGACTCTCACATCTGTATGGTTTTTCAGATGATGAGTGGGAGTAGGTTAGTGGGAATTAGGTGATCACCCTCATTATATCGGGATTCGTTGGAATCAGTGATATTTGAGGAAGTCACCTGGGTTGTTTGCCAGTCGGCAAATATTTGGTTTTGAATATCCGCAGTTATGCACCAATTTCAAATTGATATATCTGTACGTCTATTTTCATAGAGTGAGATATACCTTTCTGAAATTATGTCTACGACATTTACCTATATCAGTGGATGGTTAGGTAAGGAGCATTAAACAGCGGTGTAATTCTTCTTAACCATAAGTACAGTTTTCAACCTACGACACACAGTGAATGAGTTATCAGACTCAAGGGACTTATACAAAGGATTGTATGTTGTCCAGGGTCCATCAGGACAGAGGGGTTGGTCCTCGTACTATATTCGGTTTACTTATGACTTCTCTAGTTTTTAGACAAGTGTTTCGCGGAAACACAGGGTCCAAATTTTGAGAAGTTATAGGTATTTGAATAGAGTAGAGAACCAGGTATAGCAAGTATCGGGATTCTTCAAAGAGATCGAAGATGTAGATACTTGTGTATGGTGTTCAGTTGATAGTAATGATAAAGAGATCTTGCTTCTCTTTCAGGTTACTCATAATTGGAAGTATTCCTAAGTTGAGTAACGCTGATCGGCCTCCTTCCATTTAGTTGACATGCGCTGGGGACAGCTGCATGATTTGAATCTGGTTCAATTAAATCAGTGCCTCTGTTTCTATATTGGATATAGAACAGTTCATATCTTAACATTGTTAAGGTACGGGGAGTTGTCCGGTTTATGATTAAAACCAGACACTGGACAACTCAAGGCACGTTTCTGTAATGGCTGTTTGTGGGTTGACCCAGGCTATGACGAGGGTTGACTTTCTACCATCTGGATGAACAATAGCGATATTGTTCTAGACTCGCCACAGTTTTATTAAAAATGGATTTTTTCAGAAAACAGTAGTGGGAGTATGGTAGAACTGGAAGTGATTCCAGAACCACAAACGATTACTGAAGATTTGATAAGGAACCTAAAGATTCAATCTGGATTGATATTCCATTGGCCACTCCGCAGATAAGGTGGGTAACTTCAGCCACCCGAGAGGTACTCCGGTAGCCTCAAGGACGGTGACAGGGAAGTTTTTGTTTACCCACAATTGCCATTGCTGTTGTTCCAGGTTACGAGACCCGGCAGGAGGATGAGTATAGCGTCGTTCTAAACCAGTTTTAGAAGTGTACGTCTATATGACTCTGCCAGAGGGTTGTCGTAGTCAGTGGGAGCAGCGGAAGCATTGGTGGACAGGTAGCTTATGTCTATTTATAGACTAGAGCAGATGTAGCGGAGATAGATCATCTATTTCTGACGTGACAGTCATGGGTTTGACTTCATCAGAATAGGGGATGGATCTGTTGAGAAGGTAGTAGGGTGTGATATCCTGGTATTTGGATGATATACACAGAGTAGGAAAAGAAACTCCTACACTACGATCGGTTATACTTTGGTCGTCACACAGTTGTTTCTCCACAAAGGAAATGGATTTTATATCAGACATACTGATTACTAGATCTATGTTTTCAGATCTAGATTTGGGTGGTTTCCCAATCAGGGTACTTGACAGCATTCTAAGAGTATTTAGGATGGACGACTCCTGGCACGGTAGTGTACCTGCAAGTAATGGAGTCACCCTCTCCAAAGGTGTCTTACAGACTAAAGGGGAGAGGGACGGGCATGATTGGCAGATCACTTGCTCAGGCAATTGAGTCAATCGTGAGATGTCAAGTACCACACCAGATGTTGTTCTTGCACTAGATGCAATAAGTTGACATTAATCCAATCCTGGAGAAACAGTCGGAAGCAGTTTTAGAACATAAGTGGATGTTCTAGGGATATGATAACGACAGCCTCATTCAGGAGACAGTTATCATTCCAGGCTTCCAAGGTGACATGGACGACAAGGAGGTTGTCAGAGTTATAGTTTTTCCTTCTGATGAGGGGCAGTATTTTGGACAGGTGGTCCAAGGCAATACTGAGGGAGGCATGGCGCGCAGGATACTGATTAAGTTCAGTTGACGATACAGTCTAAGAAGTTTGGATTTGGAGTTCATTTATGAGCTAGGTCCCATCAGACATCCAGACATATTCTGAGACAGGTATTGCTCTTTTCGGGAGATGGTTTTCTCCGCGAACTTGAGATATAGAGAGACATGGAAAGAGACAACAAGGCGGATCCACTCACTGAGGCTATTCCTCGAACGCAATAGTTTCGCAAACGAGCTTTGTGAGACTGACTAGTAGAGGAGTTGGGTGTTCGGTATCACACGGGCTGTGAGTATGCGACATCGCAATAATTAGCCTTGAGTGCAAGTGGGAGATTGTTGGAGATAGTGCCCTCAGAGTCAATTATTAGGTCACAGGTACGTGATTGTAATGATTGAGGGAGGACCTATCCCAGTAGGACAGTCTTGCTCGAGATGATAGTATGCTATCTGGTTTACCTTTATCATCGTGTACTGCTTTAGGTGACATGACACGTCGCTATTACACGTTGATAGAGCCCCTAGGATTCTTGCTTGACCACCAGCAGTATGAGGGCGATCATATAAGTGGGAGCTGGGGGTCTATAAGCTTATCCTTAAAAGGTCCCTAGTCGTGGGAGTTTCGAGACTGGGCATCGATACTCCATTAGTAGACTAGTGTATACAGTCGAGACCCCGACGAGGGGCGGTGGCCGGTCTCACAAGCCACTGGTGTCAGTTGGATCACCTAAGATGTATACAGGTGCTCATTGGGTTATGAGTACACCGGACAGGACTCGCCGGGAACATGCTAGTTGGTCATATACCAGACGTCAGATGGCAGTTCCCTGGTGACATGTGTGCAGGTTAGTTCATCGACCTGGGGATCGTCATTTGTCTCGTGTGAGTTCCCACTGTACTTTGATTACTACCCTACCACGGCTCAAAGGAGTCGTGCAAACAGGTTTTAGTTGGGTACAGTCCCGAGCCACATGGAGGCAGTGAGCGTATCTTCAGGGGTTCGTCTCTCCCGGTATTGGGGGTGAGGTCGTGCTGTGTCTAGGAGAGCCATTACACAAAGTCCTTGGCCAAGGCAAGGAGATTTACTGGTAGGTATTCCAGTAGTATCTCAGGGTGTTCTGGGCTACACTCCGACACGACTTGTACCGCTTTTGGGGGTCTGACTTTTACCAACCCCCTAGGCCCGCCATGCGATGCTCATAGACGAACGGACCGGACTGCACGGATATTGTCACTGACAGGCTCAGTTGGGTGTCGGGGTGAGCTTCCTCATCGACGTCCCATTTGGTCAGTACCTGGTAGCCCGTCACGTATTGGCTTATACCTCTGACGTGCTAGTGGTTAAATCCACAACCAAGGTGTTGACGAGTCTTTAGAGTCCACCACATTTACAGTTACTCAGCTTTCGGGCGAAAGGTTGTAGAGGCCGTATGGAGATACGGCAGGGTCCGATCAGGTACGTGCGGTATTGCACGGATCAGGATCGGACAGTCTGTACTATAGGCCGTATGGATATATGGCAGGGTTCGATCAGATACGTGCGGTATTGCACGGATCAGGATCGAACAGATATTACTAGCCGGTTTTGGTATAAGCCGGATCCTAGTATAGTACAGTGTAGATTTTGTCTCATTGCATTTGTATTTCGGTCGAAATACAGATGCGGGTGTGTATGCACAGTATCGGGGTTTTCCTGTAATTTATTACGGGACCAGTTTTCTGGAGTTGCCAGTTTGCTTTCCGTTTCGGCCAATTTCCTTTGTTCCGTTCATTGGCCGAAGATTGGTGGAGGAGGGTTTATTTGCATTGTTGCAAATTTGTTTTTGTGGAGGGGGTCTTTGCTTCTTGTTTCATCATGATGGTTTTCATGATGAGCACCATACCTTGACCTTTTGACTTGATCACTTCATGATAGCTTGACTTTGGATGTCATCATGGTTGTTGTTGATTGGTTAGTGGAGTATGGATTTGGTTGTGATGATAATTTCTTTTCATCATTCTTTTTCTCTCATGATTATTGTAGTGGTTGAATCATCCATACACCACACACTCTCTCTCCAATCTTACTCCCTCTTTTGTTTGGCCGGCCATTCCAAATGGAGGTGTGGATTCATTTTTTATGTGTGGCATTTTGTTTCTCATGCTCACTAGAAAAGCCCTCTAGTTCATTTCCAAAAAGTTCCTCTCTTTTCTTCCACAAAATGGCACAACTCCAAACCCCAAAAATGAGACTCCTTCTCTACGAATTCTACAACGAATCTTGGGCACGTCGAGTAGCCGGCTTCGTGCCCGAGTTGCCTCGGCATTGAGGTGGGAGCCCGTAAACAAAGTAGGCGATGTGGTGCACTTCCGGCGACGAGGAGGAGACGGGACTTTTCCGCAGGAGATCCGGACGATGGCGAGAAGACCGGAGGACTTGGATCGTCGGTATATCTCTAACCCATCTTGTTAGTAGCTTAGACTAGTTAATGGTAACGATCCCGGGTGTTTAGTGCGCGGTGGTGCCGGTTTGCTAAGTCCGCAAAAATTTAAGTTATTCACCGCTTCCGCATTCCGGCGTCGGATCGACGGCCGGGGCGCCGCCGTGCACTTACAATCAGGATCCCAGATATGTAATCTGTTACATAGGGCTACAGATAGGTAAAGAACTGAGAACGGGTGATAAGTTTCATGAGGCAGAAAACGGGGCAAGAGTTGCAGCCAAGTCTGTTGGTCACTGTCACCCTGTATTGTAATACATTGATTCTGAACGAATGTTGTTAGATACCGAACCTGATATACAAAATCATATCAGTCTCTTTATTAGTAAAGAAATGATAAAATTTTGTATTGTTGGATAATGTTTTGAACATTTCCCATATCAAAAGTTGATCGGTTCAGGCACGTTATCTAAAAGCATTGAAGTTCTAAATCAAATTACAGTTCTTAGTATATGGAACACACATAAGAGGAAGAGTTCAGAAATGAACGGATCCTTCTTAAGGTATTGTAGACTAGGTCATATCAATGTGACCCGCCTAGCTAGAGTTACATAAAGATGCATATTT
The DNA here is from genome assembly GCA_030015575.1 of Agapanthus africanus. Classification (NCBI taxonomy): domain Eukaryota; kingdom Viridiplantae; phylum Streptophyta; class Magnoliopsida; order Asparagales; family Amaryllidaceae; genus Agapanthus; species Agapanthus africanus. Next base: position 63,399,760 of record CM057348.1, read on the forward strand.
AAATCAGTTTGAATTTACATCTTGTGAAACTTGCCAGTCATGTCACAGAGATGAGATGACCATAGCTCCGTTTATTGGAAACAGAGAAAGAGTTAGTGAACTCTTGGGATGATACATGTTGATGTATGTAGGTCCCCTGTCTACACATGCCAGGAATGGTTCTTTGTACTTCATTACAGTCTCTGATGATCTCTTTCGAGTTTCAGACCTATGTTCCTGTTGAAATACAAGTCCGAACCTATTGAGATATTCACAGAATATAAGTTAGAAGTAGAGAACCAAAATACGGGTATAAGTATTATGTCCTTTGATGTGATCAAGGAGAAGAATACTTGAGCACGGAAATACTGGATTATTCTAAAGGAGAATGAGATTCTCTCTCAGCATTACTCCTCCGGATACACCATAGCATGATGGTATATCGGGGTAGAGCAATCACACCCTATATGATAAAGTGTGCTCTATGATGAGTACTACTGAGTTACCTATTTCCTTTTTGGGAGTTATGCACTTGAGAAGCTGCATACCTATTGAATAGGGTTCAAATCAAATCAGTTGCCTACCACTTCATATTTGATATGATAAGGGAAGAGCCCATATCTTAAGCTGGTTAAGATTTGGGGTTGTCCGGGCTATGTCTAAAAGCATAATCCGGACAAGCTCGAGGCAAGGTAAGTTATGTAAAACTGGAAAGGTTCCAGCTATACAAACTACAGCTGATGATTTGATAGAACCAAAGGATTCAGTAGATTCCAACGAACCTCAGCCTCTCCGCCGATCTAGTAGGGTTCCTCACCCACCTGAGAGATACTTCGGTTTCTCTATGACAGTGGGAGCGAGGATTGCATCATGAGATGATGACCCAACTAGCTTCGAGCTGGCCATCAGGAGTGAGACTCTGTAAGAATGGCTTGATGCTTAGTGATCTGAGATGGAATCCATATACACCAACAAAGTATGGACTTTGGTTGCTATATCTGAAGGGTTAAATCCCCATCAGGAGCAAGTATATCTTGAGAAGATTACTTGGTGTAGATGGAAAAGTTGAGACTTTCAAAGCTAGACTAGTTAAAGGTCTTCATCATCGACCAGGCGTGGATAATGATGAAACCTTTTTCTCAGTGACTATGCATAAGTCCATCCAGATCCTACTTGCCACGGCTACATACCATGACTACGATATCTGGCGGTTGGGTGCCATGACTGCTTTTCTAAATGATGTTTTAGAAGAGAACGTCTATAAGTACACAGCCAGAGGGCTTCATAGACAGTGGGAGCAGCGGAAACGTGTGCAAGTTGTTTTATAGGATAAAGCAGACATCGCGGAGTTGGAGCATCTGTTTTGATGTGTTGGTCAAAGAGTTTGACATCATCAAAATGGTAGATGAACCTTGTATAAACATAAAGGTAGTAGGGAGTATGGTGGTGATCCTCGTAAAGTACGTGGATGACATACTCTTGATAGGGAAGGAGTTTCCTATGCTACGCTCGGTCAATCTCCGATTATCACAAGGATTCTCCATATAGGACCAAAGTGATACCTACTAAATCCTGGATTTTGGATCTATTAGATAGATCTAATTGGATATTAGGAATCTCACTAGTTGTAGTGAGATGGTATCAACCGATCCTGGGGAGAGTCACTGGAAGGGTTCCAGGGTGATAAAGACGACTGAATGTCAGTCGCAGGCATTGTCTTTACCCTCAGTAAAGGGACGGTATGTTGGAAGAGTTCCAAGCTAGATACCGTGACATACTAGACGATAAAGGCTGGATACATCGCTACTTAAGATGCTACCAAAGAGGCTGTTTGGATGTATAATGGTTCATGAGATGAACTATGTTCCTACCATTGTGAGACAATGGAGTTGTGGCTTATGCCAAGGAACGCCGGTCCCATCAGTGATCCAGACATATTCTAAGGCAATCTCACCTGATCATGGAGATGACTGATCTCCAAGGTGATCGAGGTTAGGAGAGCAGACTCAGAGGATAACACAGCGGATCCACTCACGAAGGCCTATTCCCAGAGAGAGACTTTTATGGGATGGTTGAGTATGAGATACTACAACCACTGCTACAGATGGCCATAGTGCAAGTGGGAGATTGTTAGTTATATGTATGCCCTAGAGGCCATTACTGTACATAGGATGTATATTGTAGTGGATGCTGGGACATATATAGGGAGGACTTTCTTGCTCGACATGATAGTATGTTATCTGGTTGCTCTTTACCTTAACGTGTATACTGATTGTCTCTCTGTTACATGTTGGTAAAGCCCTTAGGATGTGTACTTGACTATCTGGACTATGATGCGGATCATACTAGTGGGGACATGGTAGTCCATAAGTACATCCTTCAAAGTCCCTAGTCGTGGGTGTATCGAGATGGGGCATCGATATACCAGAGTAGACTAGCGTGTACCTTCTCGACCCATACAGATGGGCGATGGATGATCCCATATCCATCGGTGTTTGACATCAGAGATGATATACGGGTGCTCAGTAGAGACTGGGTACACTGGACGGACTCGCCGAGAACTCCCAGATGGTATTATACCTCACGTCAGATGGCAGTTCTCTGGTGACACTGGTACAGAGTAGTCTGTTGACCCGAGATCGTCATAGAGTCTTGTGTGGTTCGCACTGTGCTTTGATTTCCATCTTACCACGTCCAAGAGGACGTGCAAAACGGTGGTTTTTGGGTACAGTCCCGAGTCACATGGAGGCAATGAGCGATAGGAGGGGATTCGTCTCTCCCGGTATAGGGGGTTGATGTTGCGCTGTGTTCGATTGGCTATAACCGGAAATCCCTGGCCAGGGTTGCTGAGATTTACTGGTAAGTGTTACCAGTAGTTTCTCGAATTGTTATAGACCTCATATCGACACGACTTATCGAGCTATTGGGGTCTGACGTTTACCACCCCTAGGCGAGATATGCGACATATCAGACGATCAGACCGGACTGTACGGTAGTGTTACAGGTTGGATTCACTGGAGTGTGAGCGGGCTTGCTCGTCGATCTTCAGATCGCTCAATACCCGGGTGGCCGTTACGTTTAGCAGACCGCTTGCGGCTTGTGGGTGTTTGATATGATCATCGCCTGCTGCCGGCGTATTGACGAGTCTTTAGAGTCCTACACAGAGGTTTCCTGGCTCAAGCGAAACGAAATAGGAGCGCATATGAGATATGTGCGGGACCGAGAATAATGCGTGTATGTGATACCGTGTTATATTCTCGCGATGAATGTGTCGAATTGGTTGTATGCGATATAACCTAGTTATCGAATCATGGATTGATTCGATAAGCCGATACATTGGATATTAGTCGGTTATATGTGATATGACCGGATCGTTGAATCAAGTGTTGATTTAATGATTTAATGCATAATTATATATTTGATATATTACTTTGCACTAACTAGTATTGGTTCACTTTAAACGGATTTTCTCACTTGGTTTGTGCGCATTGCATATGCGATATGATTTTGCGCACTTGCTTGTATCATGTTTGATGATACATGCCTTTTGGTTAAGTGTAAAGAATTAAACCTTGGTTAATGAAATGGTTAGGGTTTACTTTTTCCTTATTCATTTTATTCATTTATTTATTCTTTTGGAAAAAGAAAAGCAAATGAGAAAATGGTGGCTTGTTTTGTTTTGTTCATGAAGCTTCATGAAGACTTTGACCAAGTGACCATTTTGTCTCATGCTTAACCCTAACCATTCCATTCAACCATGATTAACTCTCTACACATTACCATGGTTACATTATGATAAGTATTATTATTATTTCCTTTTTAAAAAAGAACATATCATAATATTCATCTTCTTCTTCTTCTTCTTCACTTGAAGAAGCTTACTTCATCAATGGTGATTGATGAAAACAAGTGAGAAATCCAATTCTAAAGTCTACCCACTTCCTATTTCTTCATCCTCTACCTCTTGCCAAGTAGTAGAGTGTGTTTCCTTCACAAGTTTTCATGGCTTGGTGAAGGTGGAGCTTGATCTAGTGATGCTTCGACGTAGATCATCTTCGGCACGTTGTCGACGACCTAGCCCGGTCTTTTCTCCGATGAAACCACCGTGAGAGTTATGGTTCGATTTGGACAGCGGAGAGGACTTCATTGCGGAGCCGTGGAGGTGGAGCACCGGATCTACAAAGGTTGTATTTCCGTATTCTTTAGTTAAGTGTTAACTAGTTTTTTTTTTGCCTAGATTTCTAGCCAACGATCCGTATTAGGGTTTCTCGGCACCCGTAATTTTTGAAATCGGCATGATCGATGCCTTGTGAGACCTCTTGGGAGTGCCTAGGAACCCTACAAGGAGACCCGGACTCGACTCCTCGAGTTGGTCTCCCACTGGACTCCAGAACCCGGTTACTTGTGCTCCACTCCTTGGGTCTATCCTAGTGCGGAAAAAGAAAATAATATACAAATGGTGACATCATCCGCAACCTGGAAGTGCCCCAATAAAAGAATATTACATACAAGTTTTTACATGAATGAAAATAAAAAACACTCATCTCACATAAAAAAAAAACCCGGCTATTCAAACACGACGATCCAATATAACATATCCAGCAACACATAACATCACATGACATCAACGTAAGTAAATATGCCCATCCCAATTGTCGTTGACATATAGCAATGAAACCGGCGATATCACATATTACACTTACGGTCACAGAAAAGAAAGTGTAAAACTACAACAGTTGGAATCCGCAACCTCCTTAGACATTGCATGCCTAATTAAATGAATTACTTAGACATCGCATGCCTAACAATTATAAACCCCGCATTTTAGTCTCATTATCGAAAACTCTTTTCAATATCTAGTCGGGCAATTCAACAAGATTCCCGGCATCCTGACCGAATGCTCGTCGCAAACTTAGGTAGACGGCCGCACCCCCGATACCGTCGACGAAGTGCACTAAGGCGGAACACCGCTGCCGTGAGCACCCGAACGGATGCTTTCGGCGACGGAGTTCTCCTACAGTCACTTGGTCGGGGCTAAGGGGTGTAGCTGTCTATTAAGTTTATCCGGCGAGTATCCGCGTACGCTACGTGATTGCGACGGACTTTTGATCACATCAAAATTCCGTGGCAACCGATCAAGTGAGACTAAAGTGCTATGTTTATAACATTCAAATCAGTTATCTCATAACTACTTGTGGATTCCAATTATTGTATCACATTCCAGATAAATAGAAAATGTTAAACTTTCCGATCGAACAACCAAACACCCAAGTTTTCCCGATACAGCTCAACACATGAAATAGGTTTAAAAACATCCAGTTCATGCCTCAGTACCAACGGTCCAGCCGTAGAAGGGTCAAGCCAACGCCTCATATGTGGCACGCCGTACTGCCCCAAACCCTAAGGTTCAAAGGGCAGTTCAAGACGGTCACATAATCGAGTTAAGGTTTGTTGTCTTCTAGAGGGTCCATCGCGTTACTTGCACTACTTAGAACGTCTTTAAACCACGGAAAAATCCAACACTTGGAAATTTCCCGACAGGGAAAAAAGTGGGTATTTACATCCGGTCGAACCTTTTAACATGTTCTAAAGATACCCGGAAAAACACAGTAAACAAAGTTAAATAATTCGATTGAATCATTGAGTCCCCAATACAACTCCAGAACACTCAACTCTTGAGTCATAATAAAAATACCCATAAAATACAGCAACTGAAGATAGAGATTACTGTGTAAACAGAAGTGAACAAGCTCACTTTATTGCCGCGGAACCGCCGCCCAACCTAGGGTACGGCCGCGGTTCCGCGGCGGTTTAATTGAGTTGGGTCCTCGAATTATGGACTAAGTAGCTTATGTCTATTTATGGACTAAAGCAGATATAGCGGAGATAGATCATCTATTTCTGATGTGACGGTCATAGGTTTGACTTCATCAGAATAGGGGATGGATCTGTTAAGAAGGTAGTAGGGTGTGATGTCCTGGTACTTGGATGACATACACAGAGTAGGAAGTGAAATTCCTATACTACGATTAGTTATATTTTGGTTGTCACACAGTGGTTTCTCCACATAGGACTTGGATATTATATCAGACATTCTGGTTACAGGATCTATGGTTTTAGATCTAGATTTGGGTAGTTTCCCCAATCAGGGTACTTAGACAGCATTCTAAAGGTATTTAGAATGGACGACTCTAAGCATGGTAGTGTACCTGCAGGTGATGAGTCACCCTCTCTAAAGGTGTCTTACAAACTAAAGGGGAGAGGGATGTGCATGGTTGGCATATCACTTGCTTAGGCAATTGAGTCAATCATGAGATGTCAAGTACCACACCAGATGATGTTTTTGCACAAGGTGCAATAAGTTGTGATATTAATCCTATCCTGAAGAAACGTTCGGAAGCAGTTTTAGAACATAAGTGGATGTTCTATGGATATAATAACGGCATCCTCTTTCGGGAGACAGTTATCATTCCAGGCTTCCAAGGTGACCTGGATGACAGAGTGACTGTCAGAGTTGTAGTTTTCCCTCTGACGAGGGGCAGTATTTTGGACAGGTGGTTCAAGCGGATACTGAGGGAGGTGTGGCGCAGGATACTGATTAAGTTCAGTTGACGATACAGTCTGAGAAGTTTGGATTTGGAGTTCATTTATGAACTAGGTCCCATCAGATATCCAGACATATTCTAAGACAGGTATTGCTCATTTCGGGAGATGGATTTCTCTACGAACATGAGATAAAGAGAGACATAGAAAGAAACATCAGGACGGATCCACTCACTAAGGCTATTCCTCGAACGCAATAGTTTCGCAAATGGGCTTTGTGAAACTGATTAGTAGAGGAGTTGGGTGTTCGGTATCACACGGGCTGTGAGTATGCGATATTGCAATAATTAGCCTTGAGTGCAAGTAGGAGATTGTTGGATATAGTGCCCTCAGAGTCAATTATTGGATCACAGGCACGTGATTGCAATGATTGAGGGAGGACCTATGCCGGTAGGACGGTCTTACTCAAGATGATAGTATGCTATCTGGTTTATCTTTATCGTCGTGCACTGCTTTAGGTGATTTTACAGGTCGCTATTACACGTTGATAGAGCCCTTAGGATTCTTGCTTGACTGCCAGCAGTATGATGGCGATCATATACGTGGGAGCTGGGGTCTATAAGCAGATCCTTAAAAGGTCCCTAGTCGTGGGAGTTTTCGAGACAGGGCATCGATACTCCGGAGTAGACTAGTGTATACAGTCGAGACCCCGACGAGGGGCGGTGGCCGGTCTCACAAGCCATTGGTGTCAGTTGGATCACCTAAGATGTATGCAGGTGCTCATTGGGTTATGAGTACACCGGACAGGACTCGCCGGGAGCATGCTAGTTGGTATTATACCTGACGTCAGATAGCAGTTCCCTAGTGACATGTGTACAGGTTAGTTCATCGACCTGAGATCGTCATTTGTCTCGTGTGAGTTCCCACTGTGCTTTGATTACTACCCTACCACGGCTCAAAGGAGTCGTGCAAACAGGTTTTAGTTAGGTACAGTCCCGAGCCACATAGAGGCAGTGAGCGGATCGGCAGGGGTTCGTCTCTCCCGGTATTGGGGGTGAGGTTGCGCTGTGTCTAGAAAAGCCATTACACGAAGTCCTTGGCCAAGGCAGGAGATTTACTGGTAGGTATTCCAGTAGTATCTCAGGGTGTTCTGGGCTACACTCCGACACGGCTTGTACCGCTTTTGGGGGTCTGACTTTTACCAACCCCCTAGGCCCGCCATGCGATGCTCATAGACGAACGGACCGGACTGTACGGATATTGTCACTGACAGGCTCAGTAGGGTGTCAGGATGAGTTCGCTCATCGACCTCCCTTTTGGTCAATACTTGGTAGCCCGTTACGTACGGCTAATATCTCTGACGTGCTAGTGGTTAAATCCACAGCTAAAGTATTGACGAGTCTTTAGAGTTCCTCACAGACAGTTTCTCAAGTTTTGGGTGAAACGTTGTAGAGGCCGTATGATATATGGCAGGGTCCGATCATATACGTGCGGTATTGCACGGATCATGATCGGACGGATCATACTAGTGGGCTTTGGTTTAAGCCGGATCCTAGTATTAGATTTTTTGGATTACTTTAGTCTCATCGCATTCGCATTCAATCGGAATGCGAATGCAGGTATGTATATACTGTAGGGTTCCTAGGCACACTAATGAGGTCTCACAAGGCATCAACCATGCCAATTTTAAAAATTTCATGTGCCGAGAAAACCTAATACGGATCGTAACTAGAGGTATAGGCGAAACAACAAGTTAACAACTTAACTAGATAGTGAAAGGGGCTACAACCTTTGTAGATCCGGTGCTCCACTTTCTTGGCTCCATGATGACGTCCCTCCGCTGTACCCATCGGAATCCTAGACTTTCGCGGTGGTTTCATCGGAGAAAAGATCGGGCTAGGTCGTCGACTTCGATACCGAAGATGATCTACGTCGAGACAACTCAAGATCAAGCTCCAACTTCACCAAGTCATGAAACTTGTGAAGAAAACACCCTATACAACTTGGCAAGTGGTAGAGGATGAAGAAATAGGAAGTGGGTTCACTTTGGATTTGGATTTCTCACTTGAAATCATCACTTGACATTTTTGAAGCAAGCTTTTCTTTTCTTTTTCAAGAAGAAGAAGAAGAAGAAAAGAATATCCATTAAAAATTAAATCAAAAATCAAGTGAAGAGTTATCATTTTGTAACCATGGGTGAGTGTAGAGAATAAACTAGGGTTAAGTTGAATGGTTAGGTTAAAGGAAAGAAACAAAATGGTTACTTCTTCAAAGCTTCATGAAGCTTCAACAAAAGACAAACCATGGTTAGGGTTGTGATTCGGGACATAACCATGGTTTAATCATACACACCCAAGTTTACATGTATCATCAAACATGATACAAACTAGTGCACAAAACTATATCATATATACAATGTTCACATCAAGTGAGAAAATCTATCTTAAGTGAACCAATACTAGTTAATGTAAAGTAATATATCAAATATATAATTATACATTAAATCATTAAATCAACACTTGATTTAACGATCCGGTCATATCGTATATGACCGACTAATATCCAATGTATCAACTTATCGAATCAATCCTCGATTCGATAATTAGGTTATATCACATACAACCATTCGATACATTCATCGCGAGAATAGAATACGGTATCACATATACGCATTATTCTCGGTCCCGCACATATCTCATATGCGCTCCTATTTCGTTTCGCTTGAGCTAGGAAACCTCTGTGTAGGACTCTAAAGACTCGTCAATACGCCGGCAGCAGGTGATGATCATATCAAACACCCACAAGCCGCAAGCGGTCTGCTAAACGTAACGGTCACCCGGGTATTGAACGATCAAAAGATCGACGAGCAAGCCCGCTCACACTCCTGTGAATCCAACCAATAACACTTACCGTACAGTCCGGTCTGATCGTCTGATATGTCGCATATCTTGCCTAGGGGTGGTAAACGTCAGACCCCAATAGCTCGATAAGTCATGTCGATATAAGGTCTATAACAGTTCGAGAAACTACTGGTAACATTTACCAGTAAATCTCAGCAACCCTGGCCAGGGATTTCCGGTTATAGCCAATCGAACACAGCGCAACATCAACCCCCTATACCGGGAGAGACGAATCCCCTCCTATCGCTCATTGCCTCCATGTGATTCGGGACTGTACCCAAAAACCACCGTTTTGCACGCCCTCTTGGACGTGGTAAGGTGGAAATCAAAGCACAGTGGGAATCACATAAGACTCTATGACGATCTCGGGTCAACAGACTACTCTATACCAGTGTCACCAGAGAACTGCCATCTGACGTAAGGTATAATACCATCTGGGAGTTCTCGGCGAGTCCGTCCAGTGTACCCATTCTCCACTGAGCACCCGTATATCATCTCTGATGTCAAACACCAATGGATATGGGATCATCCATCGCCCATCTGTATGGGTCGAGAAGGTACACGCTAGTCTACTCTGGTATATCGATGCCCTGTCTCGATACATCCACGACTAGGGACATTGAAGGATGTACTTATGGACTACCATGTCCCTACTAGTATGATCTGCATCATAGTCCAGGTAGTCAAGTACACATCCTAAGGGCTTTACCAACATGTAACAGAGAGACAATCAGTGTACACGTTAAGGTAAAGAGCAACCAGATAGCTTACTATCATGTCGAGCAAGAAAGTCCTCCCTATATATGTCTAAGCATCCACTACAATATACATCCTATGTATAGTAATGGCCTCTAGGGCATACAGATAACTAACATATACACGTGAGGAGTATCCTTGTGATCCGTCATGAGTTTACTTTAGATGTTGCCGTATCTTTTTATTGTTGCAAACATTTGGATTAATGTTTGTTAATGGAAATTGTGAGCTAGATTTCATCATGACATGCATTAAATGTGACATGAACACATTAGTGACTCATGGTCTCTTTTTATGTGTTAATGTCACATTATATGATGTTTTTGGGTTGAAATGATGATAGAGGAGAGAGAGGGGCAGCCAAGGTCATGGGTGAGCTCTCATATTATTCTATACTCTCTCTCGCTCTTATTATTCCATCACAAGAAAAGAAAAGAAGAGAAAGCCTTCTCTTCTTCTTCTTCTTCCTCTAGCTTACATTTTCCATTAATGGCAACACCTTCAACCTCCATCCAAGCAATGGATGCAAGAGGCAAAGTGATCACAAACATTCTCTACAACACCTTGGACACGTCGGCTAGCACACTTCGTGCCCGAGTTGCTTCGGACGAAGCGGGAGCCCGTAAAAAGACTTCTCGATGTGGTTCCCTTTCCGACGAGGAGAACAAGACAGGAGATGTCGTGAGGAGTTTGGGATGGTGGCCGAAGACCGAAGGACACGGATCGCTCAGTATAGCCTCTCTACCATTTCTCTAGTTAGCTAGTAGTAGGTTAATGGTCCGATCCGGGTTTTAAGCATACGATAGCGCCGGTTTCTAGTTTGAAAAAGTTTTTGTTTCCGCATTTTGGCCTCGTACAGACGGCCAGGGCGCTACCGTAGACTTACATTAGATTACCGTACAAATTTTACTATGATACAAGTTAAAGATTTCTTATACAGATATATCCAGATTTCATGGTTGATTGTTTTACATTCATGGTGCATGCATACTCATACACATGACATGTTACTACTTGAGGCACTGACACGAGCACTGAGCATTACATTTACGCATAGACTATTACCCTGCCACCACTAGATGACTAGTTTTATATTACGTATATTATTATGACCTAGGATATCGTCGTGCATGCGATTTCTACTCGCAGATATCTTCTACTCACGAGTTGGCAACTCACCCCCGTTGTGCCAAATTTTTTTTTATACAGGTTTCGATGTACAGGTTTCCTTGGCAACTTGCTGGCACATCATTTCATTCAGGGTGATTTGCTTGGTAGGTTGGTTCACTTGCATCAGAATCGCCGTTGTACTTTTATTATTTCATTTGTATCTAGTAAGCTCCATCAACCAGACTTGTATTATTGGTAGATTTAGTATACCAGTTGCTTATTCTTTCGACCTTAGAGTCGCGCTTGTACTATTACGGTGTTCTGGTGGTTTGGTGTTCTTTGAGTTTTGAGTCTCTCTTCGGCGTTGTATATTATAGTGCAATGTGTGGTTGTTTCCGCCATTTGGCGTAGAGCTAGCTCCCGCTTGGGGATGCCTTTTTATTGTTTGTATATATTATTCTTGTTTGTACCCGTTTGGGGCCAGTTTTTACAGAGAAGACTCTGCCGAAATTTTTGAGAAAATTTGATGTTGCTTTTAAATTTGTTTTCCTACATGTTTTCCTTTATTTTTTCTTTTAAATGGTTTAGATTTCTGGGCTTTGGCTTGCTTAGATTACATTACGCCTCTAGAAGTTTCGTAATTTAAGTGTCGGTCACCTTCCATACCTTCGGGTCGTGACACCAAGCCAAGACTTGCACTCACACTTTACACCTAATAAACATTAACCTAAATGTTTAATCTAATCCAAGAAAAGAAATGGCATCTTTAAAAGTAATATTGTAACGGATTACAAGAATACCCCCCATCCGTATATACATACCTGCATCCGTATTCCGACTGAATATGAATACAACGAGACGAAAGTAATCCAACAATATAATACTAGGATCCGGCTTAAACCAAAGCCCACTAGTATTATCCGTTCGATCATGATCCGTGCACAAGTGCACGTATATGATCGAACCCTGCCATAAAACCATACGGCCTCTACAACGTTTCGCTCGAACCAGGGAAACCCTCTGTGTGGGACTCTAAAGACTCGTCAGTATGCTGGTAGTGGGTTTAACCACAAGTACGTCAGTGGCACTAGCTGTACATAATGGCTACCCAGGTATTGAGCGAAAGGAAGGCCAACAAGCGAACTCATCCTGAAACCCTACTGAGCCTGACAGTGATAATATCCGTACAGTCCGGTCCGTTCGTCTATGAGTATCGCATATCGGGTCTAGGGGGTGGATAAAGTCAGACCCCTAATAACGCAATATTTAGTGTCGGCATGAAACCAATCACCACCTGAGAAACTACCGATCCTAGATCAGTAATTCTCGACTATCTTGGCCAAGGATTTCTGGTGATGGCCATCCGTGCACACCGCGACATCAACCCTAATACCGGGAGAGACGAATCCCCTGACGATCCGCTCACTGCCTCCATGTGGCTCGGGACTGTACCCAACTAAAACCAATTTGAACGACTCCTTTGAGCCATGGTAGGGGAGTAATCAAAGCACAGTGGGAACTCACACGAGACAAATGATGATCTCAGGTCGATAGACTAACCTGTACACATGTCACCAGGGAACTGCTATCTGACAATGGGTATAATACCAACTAGCATGTTCCCGGCGAGTCCGTCCGGTGTACTCATAACCCAATGAGCACATGTATACATCTTAGGTGAACCAGCTGACACCAATGGCTTGTGAGACCGGCCACCGCCCCTCGTCGGGGTCTCGATCCGTATACACTAGTCTACTCTCGGAGTATCGATGCCCAGTCTCGAAACTCTTATAACTATGGACACTTTAAGGATGTACTTATAGACCATCCAACTCTCACGTATATGATCGCCATCATACTGCCGGTAGTCAAGCAAGAATCCTATGGGCTCTATCAACATGTAATAGTGATCTGTAATGTCACCTGAAGTATGTACACGATGATAAAGACAAACCAAATAGCATACTATCATCTCTAGTAAGAATGTTCTACCGGTATAGGTCATCCCTCAATCATTGCCTGCGATCCAATAATTGACTTGAGAGCACTATAGCCAACAATCTCCCACTTACACTTAAGGATAATTATTGCGGTGTCACATACTCATAGCCCGTGTGATACCGAACACCCAACTTCTCTACTAATCAGTTTCACAAAGCTCGTTTGAGAAACTGTTGCGTTCAAGAAATAGCCTCAGTGAGTGGATCTGCTCCAATATTTCTTTCTATGTATCTCTTTATCTCAAGTTCGCGGAGAAAGCCATCTCCCGAAATGAGCAATACCTGTCTTAGAATATGTCTGGATATCTGATGGGAACCAGTTCACAAATGAACTCCAAATCCAGTAAACTTCTTAGACTGTATCGTCAACTGAATTTAATCAGTATCCTGTACCATGTCTCCCTCAGTATCCGCTTGGACCACCTGTCCAAACTACTGCCCCTCATCAAGAGGGAAAACTGTAACTCTGACAGTCACTCTGTCATCCAGGTCACCTTGGAAGCCTGGAATGATAACCGTCTCCCGAAAGAGGCCGTCATTATCAAATTCCTAGAACATCCACTTATGTTCATAAACTTCTTCCGAACGTTTCTCTAGCATTGGATCAATATATCAACTTATTGCATCTAGTGCAAAAACAACATCTGGTGAGGTACTTGACATCTCATGATTGACTCAATTGCCTAAGCAAGTGATATACCAATCATGCACATCCCTCTCCCCTTTAGTCTGTAAGACACCTTTAGAGAGGGTGACTCCATCACCTGCAGGTACACCACCATGCCAGGAGTCGTCCATTCTAAAACACCTTTAGAATACTGTCTAAGTACCCGGATTGGGAAACTACCCAAATCTAGATCTAAAACCATAGATCTAGTTTCCAGAATGCCTGATATTATTTCCACATCCTGTGTGGAGAAACCACTGTATGACAACCACAGTATAACCGATCGTAATATAGGAATTTCACTTCCTACAATGTGCATGTCATCCAAATACTAGGGCATCACACCCTACTACCTTCTTAACAGATCCATCTCCTATTCTGATGAAATCAAAGCCTATGACTGTCACATCAAGATTAGATGATCTATCTCCGCTATATCCGCTTTAGTTTATAAATAGACATAAGCTACTTGTCCACTATGCTTCCGCTGCTCCCACTGACTACAACAACTCTCTGGCAGAGTCATATACACGTGTACTTCTAAAGAGAGTTTAGAACGATGCTATACTCATCCTCCTGCCGAGTCTCATAGTCTAGAACAGCAGTAATGGCAAGTCTGGGTAAACAAGAACCTCTCTGTCACCGTCTTTGAAGATACCGAAGTACCTCTCGGGCGCCTGAGATTACCCACCATATCTGCAGAGTGGCTAATAGAATGTCAAACCTGATTGAATCTTTAGGTTCTATTAAATTTTCAGTAATCGTTTGTGGTTCTGGAATCACTTCTAGTTCTACCATACTCCCACTACTGTTTTCTGAAAAAATCCATTATACTAAAACTGTGGCAAGTCAAGAACAATATCACTATTGATCTTCCAGATGGTAGAAAGTTACCCCTCGTCATAGCCCGGGATAACCCACAAGCTGCCATTACAGAAACGTGCCTTGAGTTATCCAGAGTCTGGTTTTAAGCATAAGCCGGACAACTCCATATACCTTAACATCGTTAAGATATGAACCATTCTATATATAATATAGAAACAGAGGCACTGATTTAATTGGAACTAGATTCAAATCATGCAGCTGTCTCCAGTGCATGTCAACTAAATGGAGAGAGACCGATCAGCATTACTCAACTAGGAGTGCATCCAGATATGAGTAACCTGAAAGAGAAGCAAGTTCTCAAAACCATTACTATCAACTGAATACCATACACAAGTATTTACATCTTTAATCACCTTGAAGAATCCTGATACTTGCAATACGTGGTTCTCTACTTTATTCTTGTACCTATAACTTCTCAAAACTTAGACCTTGTATTTCTATAAAATACTTGTCTAAAACTGGAGAAGTTACAAGTAAACAGAATATGGTACGAGTACCAACCTCTTTGTCCTAATGGACACTGGACAACATACAATACTTTGTATAAGTCCCTTAAGTTGAATAACTCAAACTCTGTGCGTCGTAGGTTGAAAACTGTACTATGGTTAAGAAGAATTACACCGCTGTTTAATGCTCCTTACCTAACCATCAACTGATATAGGTAAATGTCATGGACATAATTTCAAAAAGTTATATCTCACTTTATAAAATAAACGTACAGATATATCAATTTGAAATTGATGCATAACAACGGATATTCAAAACCAAATATTTGCCATCAGGTAAAAACCCCAGGCGATTTCCTCAAATATCACAAATTACAACGAATTCCGATATAATGAGAACGATCACCTAATTCCCAATAACTTACTCCCACTCACATCTGTAAACCCATACAGATGTGAGAAACAAATCTGGTAAATACATACCCTGGAGTAATGATCTAATTGGGAAATCGGTTTTCAATTGACAACGGACAGTGAAACTGAAACATGAAAATGTTTCGAAGGGGTAGCCGGGTATTCCTAGTAATGCCACTTCCATTATCCCAATTCACGACAATGACCGTATATTTCCTTGCAATCTCTCCAAATCCCTTTATTTGTCTTTACTCATTACCTTCTGTACACCACCCTT
Source organism: Agapanthus africanus (assembly GCA_030015575.1). NCBI lineage: Eukaryota > Viridiplantae > Streptophyta > Magnoliopsida > Asparagales > Amaryllidaceae > Agapanthus > Agapanthus africanus. The sequence continues at coordinate 63,415,737 of CM057348.1, forward strand.
AGGCTAAATGGTTTTCTTCCTTCCCTACCGTTCGGCAACAGTCTATAGTTTGGAAGAAGACTATCCAATAAGCATAATAGGTGTACTCTCATAATCTTAGGAGTACTCGCAACCTAAGAGAAGATAAAGATAAAAGACAACCTGAATAATCCTATTCAATTTCTCCTGAACCGGAGAAATGCAAAGGTGAAGTAGGAGTGGCGATGAAATACACGGTTTGGTCGGGAATGATAGCAGACGCAATTTACTCTGCCCTCTTTCTAATACATTTATTTGTCTTTACTTATTACCTTCTGTACACCACATTTAGGCTAATTGGTTTTCTTCATTCCCTACCTTTCGGTACCTGCCTATTGTTCTCTGTCGAAAGACGCAACCGAGACGTTGGGACGTCCGGCGCTGAATTTTAGGGGAAGATACTATTTGGGTTTTATCCGTCTACCTCTCCGAAAATGCCAAGTTGATTTATGGCCCCGTATATCGAAGGTCTAGACGGATGCGGCTGTTGTAGCAGACTTTGTCAGAATCCCCCTCGTTTACGAGGGGTTTTTTGATTGTGGGGATGCTCTTCCCTGCAGGCAAAAGCCCCTGTAGTTAATTACGCTACCGCATCGCGGTAACCACTTTCTCCTTCTCCAGATGGTCACTTCGTGTCGTGTGTATTTGTTTTATTTTTGGTTTCCCGTGGATTGTATACAGAGACTAATTTATGTTGTCGCCCGTAGGGCGTGGATTAGTCCAAATTTGTATTTTCTTAGATTTGGGTTTGGGTTGGTTTAAGGATCGTTAATCTCGTTTGAGATTATGATCAACTTAAATGTTTGTTAAGGATACGTTAGTCTAAGTTCTAGACTAAGATCTACTTAACAGGGTTTTAGTTTAGGGACGTTACAGTCCATTGGGTTTAAGGACATTGTAGTCCTTGACTTTAAGGACCCCATAGTCCATGGTTTAAGGACCCCATAGTCCATGGTTTAAGGACCCCATAGTCCATAAAGATTAAGGACATCATAGTCCATGAGTTTAAGGACCTCATAGTCCGTAAGGTTTAAAGACATCATAGTCTGTAGGGTTTAGTTTAGGGACGTTGCGGTCTATTGGGTTTAAGAACATTATAGTCCATGAGTTTAAGGACCTCATAGTCCATAAGGTTTAAAGACATCGTAGTCTATAGAGTTTAGTTTAGGGACATTGCGGTCCATTGGGTTTAAGGACATTGTAATCCATGAGTTTAAGGACCTCATAGTCCATGGTTTAAAGACATCGTAGTCTATGGGGTTTAAAGACATCATAGTCTATAGAGTTTTGGTCTAATCTGTTTGGGGATGCACCAAGAGTTATTGGTTGTTGGGACCCTCCACCTCTCTGAAAACGTTGAAGAATTACAACGACATGTATCAAAGGTGTGAAGAGATGTACTCTCGAACCAATGTTGGTTAGGAAATCTATAGTCAGGTTAGGGACTAAGACCAAGATTGTGAGCGCATGGGCTCGGTTAATCTGAATTAGAGATTTGTGGCCAACTTGGGCTCAGCCCACTCAGTTTTGAATAAAATGTTGAACATTTGTGTGGGCTCAGTCTCTTTTTATCCAACAATACTGAGTATTGATTTGGGTTCTGACACCCCTTTTTCTTTTATCTTTTGCCGAGTGTTGAGCACTCTTTATGGTGCTGGGGTTCTATTTACAGAGCGCTTTGTATTTCCTTAGCGCCCACGTGAGGAGCACGTGGAGCGCTAGGCGGCGAGTGCCAGACTTGGAACGCTAAAACGCTTCTTATGAAATAGCGCACACGTGAGGAACACGTGGAGCGCTTGGCGCTGAGTTCTGTATGATAAGTGTAGAGCACTCTATGTCAAGGAGCGCCCACATGAGGAGCACGTGGAGCGCTTGGCGCCAACCAATGAGTGCAGAGCGCTCTTTATAAAAACAGCGCCCACGTGAGGAGCACGTGGAGCACTTGGCACTTGGAGCCAACCATGAGTATAGAGCGCTCTTTATAAAAACAGCACCCACGTGAGGAGCACGTGGAGTGCTTGGCGCTGAGCGCCAGACTTGGAGCGGTAAAGCGCTTCTTTGGCAGTTGCGGTCAGCTCTGTGCTTTGAGAATTAAATTCTCGTTTATAAGAGACGTTGTCTCATGGATTTAAGAACTGAGTTCTTCTTTTATGAGGAGATGCTATAATCTCTTTGTTTTTATGAAAGACTTTGTCCTATAGATCTGTGATCTAGAAAAAGAACTAAGTTCTTATGATGTGAGAGTTAAATCTCAAATATGGAGGATATGTTACGATCACTCTTCTTTTGGTTTACCTTGAAGAAGATTCTTCTTCTTAGAGTTTGCTCTTCTCTTTTTCTTTTCTGAGAACTTGAAACTTATGGGGGTTTCTTCTTTTTTCTTTTCTTTTTCTTCTTTTTTTTTTTTGAAGACTTGAAGTCTTGTGTCCTTTATATAGCGGAGGCTGATTTGTTGAATTAGTTAAAAAAATCTCTCATTGAGAGATCTCTGATTGATTTGTGGATTTTATCCACCGTTGGATCTTTGATCCAAGAACTTCTGTTTTACAGAAGAGATCTTTCTGGTTTTTAACAAGATTGGGAAATATTTTCCCATACAGAACTTATTCTGTATCCCAGTGATTTTTAATCACGATCGGATCTTTGATCCAACGGTGCTCTGATTTACAAAGCACAATCTTTCTTGTTCGGAAAGATTTGAGTATTTCCTCAACAGAATTTAATTATGTAATTTGATGATTTATTCATCTTCGTTGGATCTTTGATCCAAGGGCGGAGAACATTTAGTTCTAGTGCTGGGCGCTCTCGTGTTTTGCACGTGAGGCGCTGCCTCAGAGTTTTTGACTCTTGGCGCTGGGCGCTCTCGTGCTTTGCACGTGAGACGCTGCCTCAGAATCTTTGACTCTTGGCGCTTGGCGCTCTCCTGCTTTGCACGTGAAGTGCTGCCTCAGTTCAAATTTTGAACAGTGTTTTGCTCTTTTATTGGGGAAACAAATGCCCCCTACCGTTGCGTTCACGTGGCTCACACGTGAGTGCAGCGGTGGCAGCTTTTCCACCATTGGATCAACTTGGAAGTTGAATCGGCTTCCCCTACCCCTATAAATAGGGCCTTTAGCCCCTTGGAGATGACCGCTTGTTCATCTTCTCCCTTTCTTGTTTTTTCTGAGAATTGAATTCTCTCTTTAGAGCATAGATCTCTGCCCCAAGAACTTTCTTTAAGTTAGAACTCTGTTCAAATATTTGGTAAGAATCATGTTTGACCCCATTAAACAGAGCTTTGCTCTTACTAGATCACCGATCTCCAAACCGTTAATTAAAACAGAGCTTTGCTCTTCCTAGATCATAGATCTAAAGAAATCTTTTTTAGGTTTTCTTAACCCGTTAATGAAGAACTCTTAGAGTTTCTAAGATTTGTGTTTCAGATCTTTAAAGATCTTAGGGTTTTACCTCTGTAAAAGCTTTGCCTTTTTAAGGGTTCTGATGGCTTGTTCCATTTTCTTCGCAGAGCATGGCTCTTTAGAATTCTTGGGGGGGATTTTTATTCCCTTCATCATTAGAGTTGACAGATGTCACTCTTGTCTGCAGAGTGTTGCTCTCAAGGGAGTTTAACTCCTTGGCCCGAGGGGTCCCTCTTTAAATGAGAATCCTTTTAGGATTTCTCCTTTATTTGCACAAATTTAAATTTGTTGGGTATCTTAATCAGAACCTGTTTTCTCCGTGAGAATATCAAGAGTTGTTTAAACTTCCGTGTCTATTTCAATAAGAATTTTCTTGATCGGTCTGACCACTAAACTCTCACTGATTTTTCTTTTCAGGCACTATGGCGGCTCATCTGTATGATCTTAACGAAATTATTTCTTATGGAGACATTCGCGCATAAGGCCGTTGTCAAAACCAGGAGTTTCCAAATGCTCAATGCGCTGAGATTATGAGTCGCTCTGATGAATACAACGGTCGACTACTTTCTCGTCGCTCCGCTCTTTTGAAGATCGTCGTAAGAGCGATTTGGAACGCACTTCCTGGAATTTACGAAGCCATGCCACTTAAGGCACTGGATGATACTGAAGACAAGGTGCACTCAGTATATCTGATGGGCTTGATCTCGAAGAGGCGGAGAGATAATCTTGTTGATATGTTGCATCAAACTTTTCAACAGACGACGATAATTGCTGCCTATCAGAGGACGGACGACATCAGCGAGGATCCTGACTCTTGCACTCGTGAGAGGATGCACACGAAAGTGGTCAGAGGGGCCAGAAGCATTTTAGACAGTCTTACTTCTTAATTTCTCAATCCATGTCCTGGATTTAGTGTTTAACCATTATAAACATTTTAATGATGTTTTTGTTTTACTGTTTTCATCAATGTAAGAATTTTCTGAGATATGAATGGCAAATTTTTCATTTCTATGCATTTATTTTATGCATTAAGCATTTTCGCACATACATGAGTGGGTACGCTTCGAACGCTTGATTGGATGCGAATCAAATGTTCTCTTTATTGCCTTGCATAGTATGTGGTTGATGTCCACGGGTTATGCCTTTTTGTTTTGACTTGGCGAAAAGTAGTCTATGTATTCTTGAATAGCATCTCCATTTCAGTGGAATGTAACTTTGGCAAGAATGGCTTGCATATGGTATATAATAGTCCATCTTGACCTCCTTGCAGGGTAGCGATGGCTTAGGAAATAGGTTCAGGTATGCTGCCTAAGACTTTTCAACTTTATGAGCCGTGAGGGTCTCATAAGGACTTTTCTCTCTACGAGTCGAGAGAATCTCTTAGGTGTATTTTCTCCTTAGGAATCGTGAGAATTCCTAAGTGCGTTTTCTCTTGAGAGTCGTAAGGATCTCACAAGAGAATTTTCTTCCTTACAAGTCGAGAGGACTCGTAAGTGATTGGCGAGTTGACTTGTTTCCGAATCGGGGTCATTTGATGACGTGTTTCCGAGACGGGGTCATTTGATGACGTTTTTCCGAGACGGGGTCATTTGATGACGTGTTTCCGAGACGGGGGTCGTTTGCTAATGTATTTCCGCGATGGGGTCATTTGATGACATGTTTCCGAGATGGGGTCATTGGATGACGTATTTCCGAGACGGGGGTCGTTTGCTGACGTATTTCCGCGACGGGGTCATTTGATGACGTGTTTCCACGATGGGGTTGTTCCCCTCCGAAAGACGGCACACAGGACCGCGATGTCCTGACGCTGAGATTCGGAGCAGATGCTATTTGGTTTTATCTGTCCACCTCTCCGAAGATGCCAAGTTGATTTATGGCACCGTGTATCGAAGGTTTAGACGGATGCGGCCGATGTAGCAGACTTCGTCAGATTCCCCCTCGCTTGAGGGGGTTTTGATTGTGGGGACGCTCTTCCCTGCAGGCGCAAGCCCCTGCAGTTAATTACGCTACCGCATCGCGGTAACAACTTTCTCCTTCTCCAGAATTTCACTTCGTGTCATGTGTGTTTTTTTTGTTTGTGGTTGCCCGTGGATTGTATACGGAGACTGAGTAATGCCGTCGTCCGTAGGACGTGGATTAGTCCAAATCCGTATTTACTTAGATTTGGGTTTGGTGTTTTTAGCTTAAGGATGCATTAGTCGCGTTGCGGCTAAGATCAACTTAAACGTTCGTTAAGGATACAATAGTCCTGTTTGAGACTAGGATCAACTTAACGTGGTGATCCATTTAATATATGGCCGTCGGGACTCGTCACCTCTCTGACGTCGTTGAAGGATTACAACGATAGGTGTCAGAGGAGTTCGGAGATGTACCCTTGAACCAAAGTCGATTTAGGGTTTTATAATCCATTTGAATGTTTAAGGATACGTTAGCCGTGTTTGGAGCTAAGATCAACTTAAACGGGATCGTTTAGATCCGACAAAAGAGCATTTAGAGGCTCTATTATTCCAGTTTAGGGACGTGGTGGTCCATTGCCAGTTTAGGGACGTGGTGGTCCATTATTAGTTTAAGGACGTCTCGGTCCGATATTAGTTTAAGGACGTCTCGGTCCGATATTAGTTTTGGGACGTTTCGGTCCAACATTAGTTTAGGGACGTTTCGGTCCAATATTAGTTTTGGGACGTTTCGGTCCAACATTAGTTTAAGGACGTTTCGGTCCACGAGTTTAAGGACCCCGCAGTCCATATTCATGTGTGGTCGTTGGGACCCGTCACCTCTCTGACGTCGTTGAGGAATTACAACGATAGGTGTCAGAGGAGTTCGGAGATGTACCCTTGAACCGGATGTAAATTGATTTAGGGAGCAGCCGTGCTCAGTCAATTTAATTTGAGGACTTATGGCCACAACTGGGCTAAGTCCAATTTCAATATTCTTTTGTCTTTGGTCTATTGGACTTGTGTTAGGGCTTTTTATTTACCTTTGTTTTGGTTGGGCTCTGCCCTTTATAAATGATGCAGAGCATCTATTTTGTTTGGGCTCTGCCCTTTTTAAAATGCATAGCATGTTTGATTAGGCCTGTTAGGCCTTTTAATTGGGCTCTGTCCCTTTTCTTTAATAATGCAGAGCATTAAGTACTCTGACAGTGCCCCAAGTGGCTTGTCAGGCGCTTTGCGCCAAGTAATGAGCGCAAGCTCATATGGTGGTGACACGTGTCACGCTCTGGCGAGTGCAAGCGCAACAGCGCAATGCGCTGTGTCAGTGCGCTGCACTGCTGCGCTACTGACACGTGGCGCTTCCTGGTGGCTTGCGCCAATACAGGAGCGCAACAGCGCAGTTCTTGCAAGTGCAGAGCACTGTTTTATCTTTTGATCGATTTTAAATCAAAGAAAACAAGTTTTTTCTTGTTTTCAAGGAACCAATGGTTCATAAAAGAAGTGTAAAGCACTATTTTTATTTTTTTTTATTTTTTTTTATTAAAGATCTATGATCTGTTCATAAGAGAACTTTCTCTTTTTCTAAAGGTCTTTACCTTTTTTTTTTCTAGAGGGGTTCTTCAGAGTTCTCTTTCTCTCTTTTTTTTTCAGAAAATGTTCCTCCTTTTGAATTGAGGCCTAGGGTTCTTTTTATAGTGCCCGTAAATTAGTTAAATTTGTTAAAGAGATCTTTCTCTGAACGATTTGGAGAATTTTCCCTACCGTTGGATCTTTGATCCAAGCGCTTCTGTTTTACAGAAGAAAATCTTCTTGTTTTAATAAGAACAGAAAAGATTTCTTTAGAATTTTAATTCTGTTTGGTGCAAATGCCCCAGCGCGTGACACGTGTCGCACAGCGCAGCGCAACTGCGCTAGCGCATCTGCGCTGACACGTGTCGCGCAGCGCAGCGCACAGCGCAGCGCAACTGCGCTAGCGCAACTGCGCTGACACGTGTCGCGCAGCGCAGCGCACAGCGCAGCGCAACTGCGCTGCCACGTGGCGTGCAGCGCAGGGCGCAGACCAGCTGAAGCGTTGCTTCTTTAATTAAAGTTTGAATTTTAAACAGAGCCTTACTCTGATTGGGTGCGCTGCCTTGGGCGCTGCGCTCTCTGCGCTAACGTGTCTGTTTTTGACACGTGGCGCTCTGCGTGCAGCGCAGGGGATTTAAAGCGTTGCTTCATTTATTTTAACTTCAATTTTCACTTTAATTTTCAAGACAGAGCTTTGCTCTGATTGGAGAAAAACAGGAGTATTGCTTCTTTTCCCACCTTGGAATTTGAACAGAGCTTTGCTCTGATTGGGGTAAACAAATGCCCCCCCACCGTTGCGCTTACATGGCCTCCTAACGTGAGCGCAGCGGTGGCAGACTCCGAACCGTCGCGCCATCTCTTGGAAGCTGAAAGGGCACTTGATGCCTATAAATAGGACATTTGGTCCCTTAGATGATTTTCATCTCTAAAATTTTACTTTCATAACTCAGAGCCCTGCTCTTTATTTTCAAGAACTTCAAGAGTTAAACTCTTAAAACTTTTTAGGTGAAAATTTTAATTTGGATTAAATTAAATTAAATTAATTTTCATTGATAGAGCCTCACTCTCAATAGATCCCTGATCTAAAGGAAACCTATTTAGGGTTTCACTTAGCAGAGCTTTGCTCTACAGGTCTTAAAGGGATCTAAAGAGAACTAAAGGGGACCCTACTAGGGTTCCATAGAGCTCTGTTCTCTGAAAGATTTTCCTTGGATTTTCTTAATTCATTAATGGAGCTTTGCTCCTCCCAAATCATATAGAAGAACTCTTAAGAATTCTTCATGGATCTTGGCACTTAAAGATGGTGTCTTATTCCTCAGTGCATTATATCGTTTTGCTTAATCAGTCTTTCTGATAATTCTGTTGATCCTCTTTCACAGGAACAATGAACGCCCACATGTATGCTCTTAACGAGATCATCTCTTATGGGGACATCCGCCGACTTGGCCGCTCTCAAAATCGGGAGTTCACAAACGAGGAGTGTGCTGAAATAATGAGTCGCTTCGACGCATACAATGGTCCACTGCTTCCCCGACGTTCCTCTCTTCTTAAACTTATCGTGGGAGCTATCTGGGAAGCGCTTCCCCTATTCTGTTCCGACGTGCCGCTTAGGGCGTTGGATGCCGCTGAGGACAAGGTGCACTCTGTGTACCTATTGAACTTTATCTCGAAGAGACGGCGAGACGGTCTTATCGATCTCTTGCACGAGGTCTTTCAACAGTCTGCCATACTCGCTGCTTATCGGAGGGTGGAAGACATCAGGGGGGACTCTGACGCTTGTGCTCGCGAAAGGAAGCACACTAGGATGGTCCGCGAGGCTTGGAAAGTCATAGATAGGGTCGCTTTTGAATTCCTCAATCCATGCCCTGGATCTGAGGTTATTCCATTGTAACTTTCGTTTATTGTTTTTATGACTGTAAGAACTTCGGGCAATATTAATAGAAAAAAAAATTTATCCCAGCTTGTCTTTATTATATATCTTTTGTCCCGAGTCTTTTTGCCCATGCATGAATGAATGTGTCTTGAACGCTTGATCAAATGTAAACCGGATGCTTTTTCTGTTGCTTTTCCTCTTTCTCAGCATGTCGTCACAATTAGCAGGTAATAGAGTAAGCTTCTTGATTTCTTCACGGGATAGCGAAGGCTTAGGCCGCAGGTTCAGATCTGCTGCCTAAGACTTTTCAACTCTGTGAGCCGTGGGGGTCTCGTAGAGATTTTTCTCTCTACGGATCGAGAGGATCTCGTAGGTGGGTTTTTTCTCCTTAGGAATCGTGAGGATTCCTAAGTGTGGTTTTCTCTTATAAGTCGTAAGGATCTTATAAGAGAATTTTTCCCTCTTACGAGTCGAGAGGACTTGTAAGCTTCCCTCCTTGTCGAAGTTCGATGTTGGAGAGTGAGACCCGTGGATGGTATGCAAGAGAACGTTTTGGGCCAACTTGCAGGGTCCCAGTGCTTAGGAAACAGGCTTCTTTTATGCCCACTGCCTAAGGCTTTATCTCACGAGTCGAACCGCCTCAACAATTTTATTTTTTTGCAAATCGAGACGAATCGAGCGTTTCTCGTAAGAACATCTTAACGTCGCATTTAACCTCTGCTCTTTACGACAGAAGCCCGTTAAGGTTGGTGGTACTTAGGGTTTTGGCCATCGTACCGTCGCATAAGCTGATATAGTCCTCGATAGGCAATCGTGCTGTTCGAGTAGCCCTGCGACTGCCGTGTCTCTGATCCCTTCGGGGGCTGGACAAGACGTCTTCAAGCAATCCTCCTTGGCAGTTTGACCGTCGGAAGAGCAAGCGTTAGGAATTTGCCATGTCACTTTTTACTTGAGGTTAGGCTTATTTTGGCGAGCCCCGATGAGTCATAACCACTCCGCGCTGGTGTGGGGATGATCTCCGATAGTCTTTCGGGCTTTATGTGAGTTGCCGTCAAGACCCTGAAGCTAGGAATTTGGCATTTGCTTCGTTTGCTGGCATTGCGTCTGCTGTACCGAGACGAATGTTGCGGTGGGAACTAGGGATTTTGCCGTGGCTCCGTTTGTTTGATGACGTTGCGTCTGCTGTATCGAGAAGAACGTTGGGGTGACATCTCGTCTGCTGTATCGAGACGAACGTCGAGGTGGTGACCACTCTGTGCTGGTGCGAGATGATCTCCGATTGTTTTTCCGGTTTTATATGAGTTACCGTCAAGACGTTGAAGCTAGGAATTTGGCCTTCGCTTCTTTTGCTGGCATTGTGTCTGCTGTACCGAGACGAATGTTGCGGTGGGAACTAGGGATTTTACCGTGGCTCCGTTTGTTTGATGACGTTGCGTCTGCTGTATCGAGAAGAACGTTGGGGTGACATCTCGTCTGCTGTACCGAGACGAACGTCGAGGTGGTGACCACTCTGTGCTGGTGCGAGATGATCTCCGATTGTCTTTCCGGTTTTATATGAGTTATTGTCAAGACGTTGAAGTTAGGAATTTGGCCTTCGCTTCTTTTGCTGGCATTGCGTCTGCTGTACCGAGACGAATGTTGCGGTGGGAACTAGGGATTTTGCCGTGGCTCCGTTTGTTTGATGACGTTGCGTCTGCTGTATTGAGACGAACGTTGGGGTGATATCTCGTCTGCTGTATCGAGACGGACGTCGAGGTTGTCTCTAGGTTGCTGGTGAACCGCCGAGGTTTGGAACTAGGGATTTTGCCGTGGCTCCATTCGTTTAATGACGTTGCGTCTGCTGTGTCGAGACGAACATTGGGGTGACATCTCGTCTGCTGTATCGAAACGAACGTCGAGGTGGAGCTGGAATTTTGTCGTGACTCCGTTTGTTTGATTGTCGCGTCTGATCCCTGCTGGAGGAAGAACGCTGGGGTGACAACTCGTCTGCTGTATCGAAACGAACGTCGAGGTGGAGCTAGAATTTTGCCGTGACTCCGTTTGTTTGATTGTTGCGTCTGATCCTTGCTGGAGGAAGAACGCTGGGGTGACAACTCGTCTGCTGTATCGAAATGAACGTCGAGGTGGAGCTGGAATTTTGCCGTGACTCCGTTTGTTTGATTGTTGCGTCTGCTGTGTCGAGACGAACGTTGGGGTGGTGACCATTCCACACTGGTGTGAGACGATCTCCAGTTGTCTTTCTGGCTTTATACGGGTTGCCGTCAAGACCTTGAAGCTAGGAATTTAGTCTTTGCTTCGTTTTCTTTGTCATGTTCGAAGCTTGTTGGAGGAAGAACGTTATTGTTGAAATTGCGTCTACTGTATCGAGGTGAATGTCACGGTTGTCTCTAGGTTGTTGTTGAACCGTCGAGATTTGGCTTGGCTTTTTGGCGGAGCCTGTCGGGAAGGTATGGTTCCCTCTTTGTTTGTGCCCCTGGATTGTATACAGGGATTGCTGTGCTATCGTCTGTAGGGCATGAATTTCGTTACATATATTTTTTTTTATTTTATTTTTTTCCGCGATGCTCTATCATTTCAGCTTTTATATCGCGAAGGTCGCGATTGCCCAATCATTTCAGCTATTTTTCGCGGTGCCCAATCATTTCGGCTATTCATTTCATTTTTACTCGCTGTTTTTTTTTTATTGCGAGTTGCCCAATCATATCGGCTATTTATTTTATTTTTACTCGCTGCTTTTTATTGCGGTTGCCCAATCATTTCGGCTATTTATTTTTATTTTTACTCGCTGTTTTTTATTGCGAGTTGCCCCATCATTTCAGCTATTTCTTTTATTTTTACTTGCTGGTTTTTATTGCGAGTTGCCCAATCATTTCGGCTATTTATTTTTATTTTGTAACGTTTTGAAAATCGTTTCGGTGAAATTTCGAAAAAACGGTAAAATAAGAGGGTTTTCTGTAAAAAGTCAAAATACAAATATCTTTATTATAAAATTAAATATACATATTCTAGCTATGTAATTGCTAGTATTTGGTGTTTATTGAGCCACTGGTAAAATTTCAAATTTTCTGAAAAATTTTCCGAAATTAATTATTTTAATATTATTTTAAGCCGTCACTAATACATTTAATTAGGGAAAATTACAAATTGGAATGAGTTGAAACAAATTTTGTGTATCATAACACATTAAACAAAATTTTATCATGTGGTTTTTGAAATGAAATGGTTTGCCAAAACGGTTTAGAAAATATTGAAGAAAAGAGGCTTATTTGGTGAAATTAGTGTAAATAGTTTTGGGGGTATAATATTTATCTTTTTTTTCCACACCCACACTCACATCGTACATTTTTCCTCCCCTCCTTGGCTGAATTTTCAGCAGCCCCCTTTCCCCCATGTCCCCACTTCTTTTGGTAAAAGGAAATGAATAGAATAAAGAATGAAGGAATAGATATATGGGTATTGGTTTGACTTTGACTTTCTCCCCCCCCCCACTTTCTCCACCTCCCTCTCTCCCCTCACTCCCCCAACCTGGCCGAGAATTCTTTCCCCCCTCTACAACAGCAGCCCTCCCCAAATCCCCTCCATTTCCCTTCAAAAAAATCAACAAAAATCACACAAAATCAAAATCTAAATCCTACCCATTTTTGCTTGACCATTCTAGTATGGATCTTGCGATCAAGATGGCATTTTGGGAGGCTACATCTTGAGCTTGATCTCAACATGGGAGGTATAATCTCATGCTTTTATTAAATTTGTTGTCTAGTTGCTTTAATCTAAATTAACTAAGTGCTTAATTAGGTTTTGATGAGTTTAATTGCATGATTAAAGATTTCAAGTTAGAGTTTTGTTGTGGAAATGGGTTGTGATCGATTGTGCATGGTTTAGTGATATGGATTAACATCTTAAGTTTAGTAGAAAGCTAATCTAGTTGTTAATTACAAACCCTTACTTATAAAATGTCTTAATTAAGTTATTTTGCTAACTAGAGTTTTTGAAAAATTATCAAATACTTAGATTAAAATATAATTAAGTTTTCATGTCATTATAAATATTATATTGAGTGGTTTAATGCTTTTAGTTCATAAAAATCCAAGCTAAATTGTTGTTTGTGCATTTTTGCATTAAATTGTTAAAATTTGGGTCTATCGTAAACTAGAATTTTGGGGTTAATGAAAATTATTGGGATTAAATTATGGAAATTCTTTTTTTTGACTTATTTAAGATATTTAATAAGTATTATGGCCGCTAGATTCGTTTATACATCGAGTTTTGCACTAAAACGGTGATTTGTGCTTGCTAGGTTTTCGGAAAAATGACTTTTTAAGTGAAATTGGGGTTTTTGTGAATTTTAAGCTATTTTATATTATGATTAGTGCTTGTAATTGTACAAATGGGTGTGTTTGGAGCTTTCCCGATGGTTTGGCGTTTGTACGCCGACGTCGAGGGTTTTTGGGTCGATTTGTGAAAGCAACCATAGGTTTTGACCTATGTGGGATTCGTGCGTCGTTTTGGTCATGAGTCGGATTTTAATGCGATATGGTGCATTATGATATGTAGGTACCCCATGTGGACTTCGAGACGACAAGCAAGCACGTGGTGACGTCGGCACCGGCGAGCGAGAACCAGGTGAGTAGATTTTTATCTACGGGGAGAAGTCGGGTGGATGGCGTATAGCACCCCCGCAGTTCGTGGTGATGTATACAAATACGTATACACACATATATATATTGTTTATATATTGTTTGAGTATATTGATGATAATATGGATATTTGATGTTCTTGGATATTTAGTGTCGCGAAACCCTAGAGTAGTGGTCGCACCACGCATACACACACCAATCCATACTTGCATACTTTCTTCTTTCATTTGTGCTTATACGGGAATATATAGTTATGTGTTCACATGGGTATGGGACTATGTGTTCACATACGGATTTGAGGATGATACTTGGGTTTGAGATGAGTCGATGAGATTTGTATTGAGATTGTGAATTCGGTGATATGGCAGGATTCGTATTTGAGATACGACATGACGTTGTAGCGGGTCCTTGACGTAGTGTTTCACACACGTCCATGCATACTTAGGCGGTATCAGTATTGTACTAGACGTAGATCAGTACCCCGATCATGATATTTGATAAAGAGGATACCAGGTGAATAGTATGATGAATGTGATATTAACCCGTACCCAGATTTGGGGATGCCGTACGACGGATTTACGTACGAGCTATATTTTGATGATTGATCCGCACTCTTGACTTGGGATGTCTAATTATAGATATAGTATCGGATATGATATTATTGAGGCGGGATCACCGACTAATATATATACAGGTATGTATATGTATCGACTCAGATGTTAGGCGATTTCCTTACCTGTAATCCAGCTTGTTAGCTTAGCCCTTTAGTTTAGTTTAGTTGTTAGATTAGATTTGATTCTTACCTATTTCAAAAACTAACGAATCGTGGGTATTTTAAAAGACAGCCCAAGGGATCCTACAGATTTTTCAAAAGACGTATCTTTTCATAAAAACACCGTAGCCCCTATTTTCAAAACCCCATGATTCGTGTTATTTCAAAAGGCACCATTTGTAGGACTTATATTAGATTAATGCAGATTAGTTATAGTTGCGTCTAGTATTCAGCTCCCGCTCATTATTGTGGTTCGCTTCGCATCGCATGCTTATATTATGTTTCATACTCCATTATTGATATCATGCTGTTAGGACACCAGCACCATTACCGATGATGCGTATGTACCACGTACACTTACTTGCCGGCTCACACACATCTTCATCGGTAATTGCCATGTCACGTACACCTTAGAAAATATTATTGCTTGACATAATCTGTTAGCTAATAGTTTAGACATGATATTAGTGTACTTGCCGTATATGTTAGTTTAGACATTGTAGTTATTACCTGCTACTTCATGCATACTGTTATTCATTGTTATGCCGCATTCATGGATTCTCATGCATATATTCACTATTTTACGTGTTATTGAGGTTTTGGATTCGGATTTCCATGAGATTTTCTGGATTTGGAGGAAACCGCAAAAACATAAATAAACCTTTTCTCTCTTTTAAAATAAAAAGTGCGGTTTTCCCATGATGTATGAGTCGTCCACCATGAGTTTGCTGATGGATTTCGAGACCCGATTCGAGGAGTGGAGGAACCGTTTCGGGTACATGGTGGGCCCGGTACGGTATCCCGGGGCAAGAGGATCGTATTGTTGACGTTGAGCCTGGCAGGGGAGCACTACCGACCGGTGATATTACCCGACGCGTCGGATATCCAGAGGATACCGTCGTGGTCTTGAGATAGATGGTAGGGGCCGGTCTGGATTGACGGCGCCCTAGATATTGTGATTGAGATATTGAGATTTTGAGATATTGAGGTACAGAGATTGTGATACAGAGATATCGAGATATTTGGACACTTGTTTTGTGTCGATGCTGGGCACTGTTTTATGCTGATTTCATTTATGGTACCTCACTTTTAAAATACAGAAATCTCACTGATTTATGAAAGCAGTTTTCTTCAGTACATGCATTCTGTTTCATGCATTCATACATTGCTACCTGAGGCACTGACACGGCACATGGTTTTACACTTGGGTTAGATATTTACCCTAGTCATTGTTATAGACTGCTGGTTTTATTTGAGGATTATATATATTGATCGTATGACCTAGGATTGCGTTATACATGCGATTTCTGTTCGTAGATGTTTTTCTATTCACGAGTTGGCAACTCACCCCAGTTGTGCCCCAGTTTCTTGCAGGTTTTGCCGTACAGGTTTCATTACGGCTTTGCTGGCACTGCTTCCCATTTCCGGGTGATTTGCTAGTAGGTGGGTTTACTTGTATTGTACCCCCATTATAAATCTTGTATATCATTATTCAGTTGTATCTAGAAGTTCCATCAACCAAACATGTATTTACTTTGAGATAGAGACCAGTGATGTTATTCCTTCAATCTTAGAGTCGCGCGTTATTTTTTCTGTGGTCTTCTTGTGGTTTGAGTTTCCTTTTGAGTTTTGATCCTCGCCGTTGGTGTTGTATATTATATTGCCTGTGTGGTTGTGACCCTCGATTGACGAAGAGCTAGCTCCCGCTTGGGGATGCCTTTTTTTTGATTTCGTATACTATTCATGTTGTATCCCGTTTGGGGGCCAATATTTACAAAGGAGACTCTGCCGAAATTTTCAGGAAATTTTGATGTTTTTAGAAACCCGCATAATTCGGCTTATGCTATTGAAACTACTTGTTTTAAATTGGTTTTCCTTCACTCTACTACTTTTCTTGGTTTGGATTTCTGGGTTTTCGGTTTACTTAGATTACGTATGCCTCGAGACGTTCGTAGTTTAAGTGCCGGTCATATTCCGTACTTTCGGGACGTGACATATTTTTACTCGCTGCTTTTTATTGCGAGTTGCCCCATCATTTCGGCTATTTCGTATGCATGTGTGACATACTGGCTTTCCGCCGTAAACCTGGAATTAGACACCGATTTCGGCATCAGCACCGCTACAACTGGGATATTGCCAGGAGCGAATCATCATCTGCCTCTGTCGATGTTGAACAAAGGCAGCTTAGCGACCAGGGTTAGGGTCCTGTCGTCTAAGGCTTTTAACTTCATGAGCCGTAAGGGTCTCACAAAGATATTTCTCCCTACAAGTCGTGAGGATCTTGTAGGTGTATTTTCTCCTTAGGAATCGTAAGGATTCCTAAGTGTATGTTCCTCTGTAAGTCGTAAGGATCCTACAAGAGAGTTTTCTCCTTGTAAGTCGAGAGGATTTACAAGGGTTGTTCACCATGCGAACATATCCCCAGTCACGGATGAGACTTGGTTAGGGAAATGTTTATTCGCGCCCGTGGATTGTATACAAGGGTCAGTACTGAGCCACTTATAGGGCAATGTCGAAAATTGTGGGGGTTGCTTAAGCACAGGTTTAGGTCTCTGTAACTTAAGACTTTCAAATCTTATGAGCCGTGAGGGTCCCATAAGAGAGTTCTCCTTACGAGTCGTGAGGATCTCACAAGTGTATTTTCTCCTTAGGAATCGTGAGGATCCCTAAGTGTGTTGCTCTCTTGTGAGTCGTAAGGATCTCACGCAGGTGGTTTCTCCTTACAAGGTCGAGAGGATCCTGTAAGCGTCTTTTAACGAGGTTGCGCCCTTTCAGGTTTTCACAAACACTCGCCGGTAGCCCTGCTGTTTTTACTCACGGAGCCCTTTCGGGTTTTCATCCGTGCCCATTTTGCTTGTGGACATACCATTTTTTTTTTATTATTCTTTTTTTCTTTCTTTTTTTTTTCTTTCTTTCTTTTTTTTTTATAACGAGGTCGCGTCCTTTCGGGTTTTCACGAACACTCGCCGGTAGCCCAGCTGTTTTTACTCACGGAGCCCTTTCGGGTTTTCATCCGTGCCCATTTTCCTTGTGGACATACCGTTTTTTTTTTTGGTACGTCAGCCTAAAGATGCTGTGGGTTGGGAGTAGTTTAACGACGTTTCGGTCATTTGCAAGTTTTAGGACATTGCGGTCCGTCGTTAGTTTAAGAACGTTTCGGTCCATATCCAGTTTTAGGACGTAGTGGTCCGCTGTTAGTTTAACGACGTTTCGGTCTATTATCCAGTTTTAGGACGTAGTGGTCCGTTGGGCCTTCTCTATGAATGAGCATGATGCCCCCGGCGTGTCCATATTTTTCGAAGCATGAGGTTATGGCGGGTTCACCTTCCAATTTTCGGACAACGCGAACTTGCCCTGTTGGTATTGGTCTTCAACCCAGTTCTTGAAGACGTAGCAATTCTCGATCAGATGACCTAACGTTTGATGGTAAGGGCAATAATTAGGATTATTAACATCGCCTGGCCGCAACGGACGTTTTGGACTCGGCAGATTGATGAGTCTGTCGCACACTGCCAGCTCGAACAGTCCCCTTTTTTTATCTTGCGGAAACGAGTAAGGACGTTTCAACTTTTCCTGGAGGGGTTGCCGCTTGTTGCTTTGGCGAGCAACCGGTCTAGGGTCACTTAATTGTTGTTGAGCGCTGGCGACGAAGGCCGTTTTTCCTTTTCCTTTATCCTTTTTGTTCGCTCCGTTGTTTGCGGGGCTGGGATTTTTTCCGAGTAGCGTGCGATTGCATGGCTGAACGTTCTCGCAGCTCCTCAATTCCTTCATTTTTGAAATAGATTCTCCAAGGGAAGGGTTGGGGTAGCTTCTTCATCAGAGTCGCTTCCAAAGGTGATAATTTGCGATACCTTAGAGTCGGCTATATGACAATCGTCGGCGGCTCTTTTTCGCTCATCTATCGCATTTTTTTGACGTCTACAAGCTTCACATTTTGTCCTGTCGAAGTGTTGCTTTTGAGCAACATACCCTTGCCGTCAACAGTTAAAGGATTCGCAGTCTTCGGTAGGATGTATGATCTTCCGATGATATAAACAAAAGTTAGGGTGCATCTCTACCTCAGCGAGAGTATTTTCTTCAGAGGGCGGTAGCTTCATTCCTACTGATAGAGCTTTGGCGAACCTTTTCCTCGTCTTGAATTTGTTTTTATCCGCAGTGGATGACTTTTGATTTGACGGGAATGCCTTGGCTCTTTCCAGTATGGCCATTTCACGCTCTTGATTGGCTTTTGCTTTCAGACGAATTTCGTTTAGGAAGACATCGATTAACTCGTCTGATGGCTGTAGAGTCTCCGGCTCAGGGTTCGCCATTGGTTTCTCGGCGCAAGAAGTCTCTTCATCATCTGCCAGTGAGTGAGAAATCACATGACAAGTCGCTACGTAGTCTTCGGATTCATCTGATGAGTTTTCTCCATCGTTTTCATCCCTGACTAAAGAACAAGCTGCCCCCGGTGTGTCCGTCTTCTTTGGAGAGTGCGGCTGTGGTGGGTTTACCTTCCAGTTTTCCGACAGCGCGAACTTGCCTTGTAGGTACTGATCCTCGATCCATCCCTTAAAGACGAAACAATCCTCAATCGGGCGACTTACCATTTGGTGGTAAGGGCAATAATTGGGATTATTAAGATCGCCCGGCTACGACAGACGCTTTGGACTTGGCAGATTAATGAGTCGGTTGCACACTGCCAGCTCGAACAGTCTTCTCGTTTTATTCTGAGGAAACGAGTAAAGACGTCTTAGCCTCTCTTCGAGGGATGGGCGTGGACGCACGTTGTTTTGGCGAACGACCGGCTTTGAGTTGTTCGACTGTTGTTTAGCATTGGCAACGACGATCGCTTTCCCTTTTCCTTTCTCATTTCGAGAATCTGGTTTTGGAGGAGACGGTCCATGGCCCATCCGGTCCATTTGGGCTAATTTGTCGATCAAGGCCTGGAAGGTGGTCGGCCTGAAGAACATCATGAATTGCGAGATGGTCGCCTGCGGATCGAGAGTGCCCATAAACATGCCTACCGCAGGTGCCTCTTCTATGCGTTGTTCGCATTTCGACCATAGGTTTCGCCATCGTGTTGCGTATTGGACCCACGTTTCGTTTAGCCTTATTCTGGCATTTATTAGTGCTGTTATCGGGATGCGTTCACTAGCACTCGTGAATCTTTGTGTAAACAGCAGCTCCATCTCTGCAAATGTTTTGACAGAGTCGTTAGGTAGCTCCGAATACCATTCAAAGGCTGTTTCTGCTAAGCTGCCGATGAATTGACGTAGCAACAATTTGTCATCGCCTCCAGTATTGCCGCATAAGGCCCTGAATTGAGCGACATGCTGATGCGGATTCCCTGTCCCTTTATATACATGGAATTTAGGGATCGTATATCCCGGCGGGTAACTGATTTGGTCGTACCAGCTCGGATACGGTCGTCCGGTTCTAACAATTTGCCCAGCCGCTTCATTCGCCTGATGAACCCGGATCTGCTGAGCTATATAATCGTCTAGCGCGGCCTTGGAAATTGTTTCGTCTTTGGCTGCTGAAAGAGCCGGCGGAGGATTAGATGTCTCCCCTCCGTCATCTTCAACAATGATTGGAGGGTCTTCAGCTGGAGGGTCTTGGAAGAGGAGGGCCATTTTCTTTATGCTGGCCGCTTGTTCCACAGCCTCTTTATCCTTCTTTTCCAATATCCGTCGAAGAAACTCAGCATCAGTTTCTTGTTCTTGACGCTCATCCGAGGACGTTTCAGAGCTTTCTTTTGGCCCAGTGAGTGCGGCCATTGCAGTCATCATTTCCTGGAGTTTTTGCTGTTGCTCCTGGGATTTCGTCACTGATCGGGTGAGCGGTCGGTGACCCGTCAAAGCGCGGCTTTCCTCCTTTCCGGAAGCCATATAAACCGTGTGCACTACCATGCCCCCAGACTTGGGGCATTTGTTTCCAGCGCTTTCATGGTGTGCCTTGTTCCCAGGGGCTTTTTGCGGCCTCCTTCTCTTTTGAGCGATTGGCGTTGAGGGTGTCGCTGCAATAGACACTCGAGTAGCCATTGCTTCTTCTGGTCTGATAGAGTAATCTTTCTTTCGCCGAACCTCCGTCCTTTTCTGTCGGTGGAAATAGTTTTCATCAATCACCGACTCCTGGGCCTGTCGCCAGACCTTGTAAATTTTAGAGGATAGCCGTTGGGGGGGCTGTCCTAGCTTCTTCTCTGGAGTATTTTCTACAGGCGAAGGAGTTCGCTTCAACACCGCGGTAGGAGAGTTTCTGCGCACCGAGTTCAGCAACTCAAAGCTGTTCCCGGTTGGAACAGCAGCCTCGATCCCCACCATTGGAGCTGGAGGAGTAAACCCAGAGGGGGAGTTGCCCCCAGCCTTCCTCGCTCGGCGCCAGTGGCGACGTCGAGCATGTCGTGCTGATGGAGTTGTTTCAGTTATAGGGGTGACCTCCTCATGCCCCCTGTGTTGGTCAGAATCCGCTAGTACCAGCCTTTTAAAGACCGGGGTCCGTTGAATGGGGACGGCCAACCTGTCAAAAGCGGATTTCCGAGCAGGGGAAGCAACCTTGGTGACTTCGCCTGAAACTGGATTAGGGATAGCTATCCGCTTCGGAATGACATCTTCCGGTATTGTTGGCTTTTTCATGGGCCCGCTGGAGCTCTGACCTAGCCTGTTAAAAAACGAGGCAGTGGAGTTGGGCGACCCGTTGAGAAGGGTCACGGCAGTGGTAAGTCGATTGAAGACCGACTTCTTTGGGGCTTCTTGCAGCGTCATTAGGGCATTGAAGCTCATTGATGGGAGCATGGTCCCAAAAAATAGTCCAGTGGTGGTTTGAGCTATCTGCTCCACCGGCATTTTAAAAAGGGAGGCCGCTTGGGGCCCATAAGTCACTCCTCCAGCAAGGACCGAGCGAGAGTTACAGTTGCAGGCAGTGCAGTTTGAAGCCATTGATCTTCTGTTTTCTGCACGGAGCAAGACACCAAATCTTAGTACCTCGAATCCACAGGCAACCACAGTAAACCGCGATTCGTTCGCGAACACGACACACGAAGTGTGGAGTGGAAAGTGGAAAAGGTCCCACCGGGCGTGCCAGAATCTGTTTCCCTCCGAAAGGTGGTGCACAGGACCGCGATGTCCTGACGCTGAGATTCGGGGCAGATGCTATTTGGTTTTATCCGTCCACCTCTCCGAAGAGCCAAGTTGATTTATGGCACCGTGTATCGGAGGTTTAGACGGATGCGGCCGATGTAGCAGACTTCGTCAGATTTCCCCTCGATTGAGGGGTTTTTGATTGTGGAGACGCTCTTCCCTGCAGGCGCAAGCCCCTGCAGTTAATTACGCTACCGCATCGCGGTAACAACTTTCTCCTTCTCCAGAATTTCACTTCGTGTCATGTGTGTTTGTTTTGTTTGTGGTTGCCCGTGGATTGTATACGGAGACTGAGTAATGCCGTCGCCTGTAGGACGTGGATTAGTCCAAATCCGTATTTACTTAGATTTGGGTTTGGTGTTTTTAGTTTAAGGATGCATTAGTCGCGTTGCGGCTAAGATCAACTTAAACGTTCGTTAAGGATACGATAGTCCTGTTTGAGACTAGAATCAACTTAACGTGGTGATCCATTTAATATATGGCCGTCGGGACTCGTCACCTCTCTGACGTCGTTGAAGGATTACAACGATAGGTGTCAGAGGAGTTCGGAGATGTACCCTTGAACCAAAGTCGATTTAGGGTTTTATAATCCATTTGAATGTTTAAGGATACGTTAGCCGTGTTTGGAGCTAAGATCAACTTAAACGGGATCGTTTAGATCCGACAAAAGAGCATTTGGAAGCTCTATTGTTCCAGTTTAGAGACGTAGTGGTCCATTATTAGTTTAAGGACGTCTCGGTCCGATATTAGTTTAAGGACGTCTCGGTCCGATATTAGTTTAGGGACGTTTCGGTCCAATATTAGTTTTGGGACATTTCGGTCCAACATTAGTTTAAGGACGTTTCGGTCCACGAGTTTAAGGACCCCGCAGTCCATATTCATGTGTGGTCATTGGGACCCGTCACCTCTCTGACGTCGTTGAGGAATTACAACGATAGGTGTCAGAGGAGTTCGGAGATGAACCCTCAAACCGGATGTAAATTGATTTAGGGAGCAGCCGTGCTCAGTCAATTTAATTTGAGGACTTATTGTAAGCCCGCGGGGGCGCCCCGGCCGTCGATCCGACGCCGGAAACGCGGAAAACAAAAACTCTGCGAACTTTGCAAAACGGCACCGCCGCGGACTTTTCACCCGGATCGGGCCATTAACCTAGCTAGCTAGCAAAAAGAAAAGAGTAGAGATGCTATACCAAACGATCCGTGTCCTTCGGTCTTCGTCTCCGCTCCGATCTCCTGCGGAATCTTCGTCACCTCCTCGCTCGTCGGAAAGGGGCACCACGTAGCCGGAATCTTTTACGGGCTCCCGCCTCTTGACCGAGGCAACTCGGGCGCGAAGTTGGCTAGCCGACGCGTCCAAGGCTTGCTATAGAATAGTGTAGTGAGTTGTCTCTTTAGGGTTTATGGAAGTTGCCTTGATGGAAGGATGTGAGGAGGAGAAGAAAGCAACTAAAGAAAATGGTGCTTTGGAATTTTGGTAGCATAAAAAATGATATGAAACTTTTTTTTCTCACCAAGAAATAATCCTCCCCTCTCCTCTAAAGTGGCCGGCCCCCTCTCCATCAAAAAATAGATTGGAGAGAGAAAAGAGAATGGTATATCACAATATGAAGAAAAGGAAAAAAAAAGGAGATAAGCATGTAAAAAGGGTCACACTCATTTCTCTTTTCAATCCATTCACAAACCATCACAAGAAAAGATAATGAAGTGATGCAAAAAGCATCTCATCATGACAAAGGAATACTTATGCAAAGAAACCCCTCACATAATGTTAATTGCGAACTTGCAATTAACACCCTCCATCACAAAGCCCGGCCGAGAAGGAATGAAAGAAAACCGGCCGGAACGGAATGCAAACTGGCAACTTCAGAAAACCGATCCCGTAATAAATTACAGGAAAACCCCACTACTGCAAATACATGCCCGCATTTGTATTCGCACTGAACACAAATGCAAAGAGACAAAACTACACTATTTAAAACTAGAATCCGGCTTAAGCCAAAGCCGGCTAGTAAAAACCGTCCGATCACGATCCGTGCAATACCGCACGTATCTGATCGAACCCTGCCATATCTCCATACGGCCTCTACAGCGTTTCGCCCGAAACTTGAGTAACTGTCTGTGTGGTGGACTCTAAAGACTCGTCAATACTGTGGCTGTGGATTTAACCACTAGCACGTCAGAGGTATAAGCCAATACGTGACGGGCCACCAGGTATTGACCAAAAGGGACGTCGATGAGCGAACTCATCCTGACACCCTACTGAGCCTGTCAGTGACAATATCCGTACAGTCCGGTCCGTTCGTCTATGAGCATCGCATGGCGGGCCTAGGGGGTTGGTAAAAGTCAGACCCCCAAAAGCGGTACAAGTCGTGTCGGAGTGTAGCCCAGAACACCCTGAGATACTACTGGAATACCTACCAGCAAATCTCCTGCCTTGGCCAAGGACTTTTCATGTTCTGGCTCTCCTAGACACAGCACGACCTCACCCCCAATACCGGGAGAGACGAACCCCTGCAGATCCGCTCACTGCCTCCATGTGGCTCGGGACTGTACCCAACTAAAACCTGTTTGCACGACTCCTTTGAGCCGTGGTAGGGTAGTAATCAAAGTACAGTGGGAACTCACACGAGACAAATGACGATCCCAGGTCGATGAACTAACCTGTACACATGTCACCTGGGAACTGCTATCTGACGTCTGGTATATCCCAACTAGCAGGTTCCCGGCGAGTCCTGTCCGGTGTACTCATAACTCAATGAGCACCTGTATACATCTTAGGTGAACCAACTGACACCAGTGGCTTGTGAGACCGGCCACTGCCCCTCGTCGGGGTCTCGACTGTATACACTAGTCTACTAACGGAGTATCGATGCCCTGTCTCGAAACTCCTACGACTAGGGACCTTTTAAGGATGTGCTTATAGACCCCAGCTCCCACTTATATGATCGCCCTCATACTGCTGGAAGTCAAGCAAGAATCCTAGGGGCTTTATCAACGTGTAATAGCGACTCGTAAGGTCACCTAAAGCAGTACACGATGATAAAGATAAACCAGATAGCATACTATCATCTCGAGTAAGACTGTCCTACCGGGATAGGTCCTCCCCTCAATCATTGCAATCACGTGCCTGTGATCCAATAATTGACTCTGAGGGCACTATCTCCAACAATCTCCCACTTGCACTCGAGGCTAATTATTGCGATGTCGCATACTCACAGCCCGTGTGATACCGAACACCCAACTCCTCTACTAGTCAGTCTCACAAAGCTCGTTTGCGAAACTATTGCGTTCGAGGAATAGCCTCAGTGAGTGGATCCGCTTTGATGTTTCTTTCTATGTCTCTCTATATCTCATGTTCGCAGAGAAATCCATCTCCCGAAATGAGCAATACCTGTCTTAGAATGTCTGGATGTCTGATGGGACCTAGCTCATAAATGAACTCCAAATCCAAACTTCTTAGACTGTATCGTCAACTGAACTTAATCAGTATCCTGCGCCATACCTTCCCTCTGTATCCACCTGGACCACCTGTCCAAAATACTGCCCCTCGTTAGAGGAAAAACTATAACTCTGACAGCCACTCTGCCATCCAGGTCACCTTGGAAGCCTGGAATGATAACCGTCTCGTAAAGGAGGCTGCCGTTATCATATCCCTAGAACATCAACTTATGTTCTAAAACTGCTTCCGACTGTTTCTCCAGGATTGGATCAATATCAACTTATTGCACCTACTGCAAGAACAACATCTGGTGTGGTACTTGACATCTCATGATTGACTCAATTGCCTAACCAAGTGATCTGTCAATCATGCGTATCCCTCTCCCCTTTAGTCTGTAAGACACCTTTAGAGAGGGTGACTCCATTACCTGCAGGTACACTACCGTGCCAGGAGTCGTCCATTCTAAATACTTATAGAATGCGGTCAAAGTACCCAGATTAGGAAACCACCCAAATCTAGATCTAAAACCATAGATCTAGTAACCAGAATGTCTGATTAAATCCAAGTCCTATGTGGAGAAACCACTGTGTGACGACCAAAGTATAACCGATCGTAGTATAGGAATATCACTTCCTACTCTGTGTATGTCATCAAATACCAGGACATCACACCCTACTACCTTTTTAACAGATCCATCCCTTATTCTGATGAAGTCAAACCTCTGACTGTCACATCAGAAATAGATGATCTATCTCCGCTCTATCTGCTCTAGTCTATAAACAGACATAAGCCTGATATCCACCAATGCTTCCGCTGCTCCCACTGACTACGACAACCCTCTGGCTGAGTCATATACACGTACACTTCTAAAGCAAGTTTAGAACGACGCTATACTCATCCTCCCGCCGGGTCTCGCAACCTGGAACAACAGCAATGGCAAGTCTGGGTAAACAAGAACCTCCCTGCCACCGTCCTTGAGCATACCGAAGTACCTCTCGGGTGCCTGAGGTTACCCACCTTATCTGCGGAGTGGCCAATGGAATGTCAAACCAGATTGAATCTTTAGGTTCTTTATCAAATCTTCAGTAATCGTTTGTGGTTCTGGAATCACTTCCAGTCCTACCATACTCCCACTACTGTTTTTCTGAAAAAATCCATTTTTGATAAAACTGTGGCGAGTCAAGAACAATATCACTATTGATCTTCCAGATGGTAGAAAGTCAACCCTCGTCATAGCCCGGGTCAACCCACAAACAGCCACTACTGAAACGTGCCTTGAGTTGTCCAGAGTCTGGTTTTAAGCATAAGCCGGACAACTTCCCGTATCTTAACAAAGTCAAGATATGAACTGTTCTATATCCAAGAAACAGAGGCACTGATTTAATTGAACCAGATTCAAATCATGCAGCTGTCTCCAGTGCATGTCAACTAAATGGAAAAGAGGCCGATCAGCGTTACTCAACTTAGGAGTACTTCCAATTATGAGTAACCTGAAAGAGAAGCTAGTTCTCTTAATCATTACTATCAACTGAATACCATACACAAGTATCTACATCTTCGATCACCTTGAAGAATCCCGATACTTGCAGTATCTGGTTCTCTACTTTACTCTTATACCTATAACTCCTCAAAACTTAGACCCTGTGTTTCTACGAAACACATGTCTAAGAACTAGAGAAGTTAAAAGTAAACAGAATATAGTACGAGGACCAACCCCTCTGTCCTAATGGACACTGGACAATATACAATACTCTGTATAAGTCCCCTGAGTCTAGTGACTCATTCACTGTGTGTCGTAGGTTGAAAACTGTACTTTTGGTTAAGAAGTACACCGTTGTTCAATGCTCCTTACCTAAACATCCACAGATATAGGTAAATGTCATAGACATAATTTCAAAAAGTATATCTCACTCTATAAAAATAGACGTACAGATATATCAATTTGAAATTGGTGCACAACAACGGATACTCAAAACCAAATATTTGCCGACCGGCAAACAACCCAGGTGACTTCCTCAAATATCACCGATTACAACGAATCCCGATATAATGAGGATGGTCACCTAATTCCCAATAACTTACTCCCACTCATCGTCTGTAAAACCATACAGATATGAGAATCCAACCTGGTAAATACATACCCTGGAGTAAGTGTCTAATCGGGAAATCAGTTTCCTTTTAACAGTACACAGTGAAACTGAAACATTGAAATGTTTCGATGGGGTATGTTGGTATTCCTAGTAATGCCTCTTCCATTATCCAGATTCACAACTATAACTGTATAATTCTTTGCCACCTCTCCAAATCCCTTTACATGTCTTTAGTCATTACCTTCTGTACACCCCTTTAGGCCAAATGGTTTTCTTCCTTCCCTACCGTTCGGCACCAGCCTATGGTTTGGAAGAAGACTATCCAATAAGCATAATGGGTGTACTGTCCTAGTCCTAGGAGCACTCGCAATGCGAGAGAAGGTGAGGATAAAAGACAACCGAATGAACTTAATTCATAGGTGATTTAGGATTGACAAAGAAGTACATGGTTTGGTCGTGAATAGCAGTCGCAATTTACTTTGCCCTCTTACTAATCCCTTGCTTTGTCTGAACTTAATACCTTCTGTACACCGTTTAGGCTAATTGGCTTCTTCATTCCCCACCGTTCGGCACCAGCCTAAGGTTTGGAAGAAGACTATCCAATTTGCGTAATAGGTGTACTATCTCCTAAACCAAGGAGTACTCGCAACCTGAGAGAAGGTAAAAGGTAAAGACAACTGAATAGTCCTATTCTTTTTCTCCAGAACCTGAAACCATCCTCGAAGTCCTTCGAGTTCGTATATAACCATACGATGGTTTTGTCCAATGGAAGTGGACGTTCGTAGTAATACGGGGTGTCCCGGAGAAAAGAGTAAAAGTAGGAGTGGCAAAGAGGTCTGCAACTCTGACAATCCAAAAGCCAGTGTTAAGAAGGTTCGGTCAACTTGGTCACTGAGTCATAGTCTAGGGTCGGGTCAATGGTCGCTGCCAAAGAGAGAGAGAAAAGAAACACTCAGCGTGCACTCTAACCTAGATCAGAATGGTTGTCACTTTATCTAATCTGGAAACCTCCCACTGTATCGTCAAATTCTTCCCCAAACCTGAAAGAAGAATTAGCCGGGATCACCCGAGGAGTAAACCAACTCATCAGTGGGAATCGGGATCCAACTCTCATCGCATGATAACGTGACGGAATCCGCTCACGTTATCACACTCCAGGAGGTATGCGCATATCTGGCAAGTTTCAGTTCTTTTGAAACTCCCGATGTGGATTTCTGCCCCATGCTCTTATGACCTTGGCGTGAGGTCAAAATATCATAAGTCACATGTCAAGTTCTGCCCGTCATTATCCTGGTTAATTTGAACCCACCCGTACATACCCTTGACGTAGGCCAAAATAGTAGTACGACTGTCCCAAACTAACGCATCTATCTATGCAACAGATAAATACCCGGCAGCTACCAAACACTATGCCTTGGCGTGAGGTCAAAATACATAGCTTGAATACTACCAAATATTTAACTGAAATGACGGAGGGCTACGAATGGTTTCTGGCGAAAACCTTTAACGTAATGAACTTGATATCGTTGAAGGAACTGATAGCTTTATAAAAATATAGTGACGACAACCTTTGCTAAAGAGATCACTCCCGGTGAAGGGATCTCGGCTCTTTCCCCGTAGAATGAGGTGCAGGATATTCCAACTGAATACCACGGTGCAAAGCAAAAGCAATCGGCTATAGTGAAGTTAATGCCCTGACGCAAACTTTTGTCCAAGGGGTCACTCCCGGTGAAGGGATCTCGGCCCTTGCCTCGTCGACTGAGGAGCAGGATATTCCAAATGAATACCTCTGTGCAAAACAAAAGAGAACGCCCTTGCAATAACAGCTTTTTGAAAAAGTGTTCCAACAACATCAGATTAGGTTTGTTTAACTTGCATTGATCCGAATCAACGCAGTCCCATCAATTGATCACACCACAAAGAACGAAAATATACTGATGTACGTATATGCCATCCGCATTCGCCACTGGGTCCCGTCATCACTCGTTAGGTTAGCTAACTAACGACAGAGCGGGGACTGGACTAGCGCGGATGAAAAACATATACAACATCTACTAATATATATACCAATATATAGTATTCGCTCAAGGCGTGATAAAAAGCAACACAGAAATGTATAGCAACACAGATCAATACAGACATCTGGGATCCCCGGGTTTGACAGAGCCGCTGCTGAAACCCGACGTTCCCCTGGTCGTGTGGATAGCCTGTGCAGTGAAAATCCTAGACCCCTACGGGCGCGGCAAGTCACCCGCCAAAACCTGAAGCGAGGCAGCCCCCTTCAGCTACGTGAATGGACCACCCAGCACTTCACGGAATCCGGTAACTTGGGCACCCCTCCTGGGTCAACCCTATACCCCCTACGAGTGCGGCGAATAGCCCGCCAATCCTAGAGTGAAGCCCCCTCCGTCTCAATGCCATGAGATGCGGGCTTGTTGCCCTCTAGAACCCGGCTATCCGTGCACCCCTCCACGGGGTAATCCTAGTACAGAAAGTAAAAAATACATACAGCGGGTACATCGACCGCAACCAGGTCGTGCCCTAAAAGAATAATACAAACAGGCAGTGACGGCAGTCCACATGTCGGACGCTCGCCCCGCAATATCAAATGTACATAAAAAACAGAACTGTACTACAACTGCATCCAGGCTATCCCCCACGACCGATCCGCAACAACACAGTACAATCACAGAACATCAACGTGAAAGTCACGTTCGCAAATCCGTCTAACCGGGCTATAGCAGTTATACGGGATTTACCGATCAAATGACATTCACGGTCGCAGATATAATGTAAAAACTGTGAACTAGCATGTTTAAAATATCCGATCGAACAAATTTATCAAGTGGGCCCCATACACTACTGTAGCACTTACAGAAAAACTGGGCCCAAAGAGAATATCCCAAAACCCCTATTTCCAAGCCAAATGCCCACTGGAAAAATTTCGCTCAGCAAGGACTTCTTTCCACCGCGGAACCGCGGCCAAACCAGGGGTTTGGCCGCCCTTCCGCGGTCTTCCTGAAGCATCACAAAACTAAATTTTTCCAGAGTCCTTAGAATTTCATTCTCATGTTTCTGCAATGTACTGAAAAATTTTCTGAGACAAAATAAAATCGACAGAAACCTGAAGCATGGGAAAATACGGTTTTTGGGGATTTTTGTTCGATCGAGCACTAAACATACTAGAGCAAGCTAGGTAGGTTAACGGCATGTCTCTGATACCATTGTAAGCCCGCGGGGGCGCCCCGGCCGTCGATCCGACGCCGGAAACGCGGAAAACAAAAACTCTGCGAACTTTGCAAAACGGCACCGCCGCGGACTTTTCACCCGGATCGGGCCATTAACCTAGCTAGCTAGCAAAAAGAAAAGAGTAGAGATGCTATACCAAACGATCCGTGTCCTTCGGTCTTCGTCTCCGCTCCGATCTCCTGCGGAATCTTCGTCACCTCCTCGCTCGTCGGAAAGGGGCACCACGTAGCCGGAATCTTTTACGGGCTCCCGCCTCTTGACCGAGGCAACTCGGGCGCGAAGTTGGCTAGCCGACGCGTCCAAGGCTTGCTATAGAATAGTGTAGTGAGTTGTCTCTTTAGGGTTTATGGAAGTTGCCTTGATGGAAGGATGTGAGGAGGAGAAGAAAGCAACTAAAGAAAATGGTGCTTTGGAATTTTGGTAGCATAAAAAATGATATGAAACTTTTTTTTCTCACCAAGAAATAATCCTCCCCTCTCTTCTAAAGTGGCCGGCCCCCTCTCCATCAAAAAATAGATTGGAGAGAGAAAAGAGAATGGTATATCACAATATGAAGAAAAGGAAAAAAAAAGGAGATAAGCATGTAAAAAGGGTCACACTCATTTCTCTTTTCAATCCATTCACAAACCATCACAAGAAAAGATAATGAAGTGATGCAAAAAGCATCTCATCATGACAAAGGAATACTTATGCAAAGAAACCCCTCACATAATGTTAATTGCGAACTTGCAATTAACACCCTCCATCACAAAGCCCGGCCGAGAAGGAATGAAAGAAAACCGGCCGGAACGGAATGCAAACTGGCAACTTCAGAAAACCGATCCCGTAATAAATTACAGGAAAACCCCACTACTGCAAATACATGCCCGCATTTGTATTCGCACTGAACACAAATGCAAAGAGACAAAACTACACTATTTAAAACTAGAATCCGGCTTAAGCCAAAGCCGGCTAGTAAAAACCGTCCGATCACGATCCGTGCAATACCGCACGTATCTGATCGAACCCTGCCATATCTCCATACGGCCTCTACAGCGTTTCGCCCGAAACTTGAGTAACTGTCTGTGTGGTGGACTCTAAAGACTCGTCAATACTGTGGCTGTGGATTTAACCACTAGCACGTCAGAGGTATAAGCCAATACGTGACGGGCCACCAGGTATTGACCAAAAGGGACGTCGATGAGCGAACTCATCCTGACACCCTACTGAGCCTGTCAGTGACAATATCCGTACAGTCCGGTCCGTTCGTCTATGAGCATCGCATGGCGGGCCTAGGGGGTTGGTAAAAGTCAGACCCCCAAAAGCGGTACAAGTCGTGTCGGAGTGTAGCCCAGAACACCCTGAGATACTACTGGAATACCTACCAGCAAATCTCCTGCCTTGGCCAAGGACTTTTCATGTTCTGGCTCTCCTAGACACAGCACGACCTCACCCCCAATACCGGGAGAGACGAACCCCTGCAGATCCGCTCACTGCCTCCATGTGGCTCGGGACTGTACCCAACTAAAACCTGTTTGCACGACTCCTTTGAGCCGTGGTAGGGTAGTAATCAAAGTACAGTGGGAACTCACACGAGACAAATGACGATCCCAGGTCGATGAACTAACCTGTACACATGTCACCTGGGAACTGCTATCTGACGTCTGGTATATCCCAACTAGCAGGTTCCCGGCGAGTCCTGTCCGGTGTACTCATAACTCAATGAGCACCTGTATACATCTTAGGTGAACCAACTGACACCAGTGGCTTGTGAGACCGGCCACTGCCCCTCGTCGGGGTCTCGACTGTATACACTAGTCTACTAACGGAGTATCGATGCCCTGTCTCGAAACTCCTACGACTAGGGACCTTTTAAGGATGTGCTTATAGACCCCAGCTCCCACTTATATGATCGCCCTCATACTGCTGGAAGTCAAGCAAGAATCCTAGGGGCTTTATC
The DNA here is from genome assembly GCA_030015575.1 of Agapanthus africanus. NCBI lineage: Eukaryota > Viridiplantae > Streptophyta > Magnoliopsida > Asparagales > Amaryllidaceae > Agapanthus > Agapanthus africanus. The sequence goes on from CM057348.1 coordinate 63,447,772, forward strand.
AACGTGTAATAGCGACTCGTAAGGTCACCTAAAGCAGTACACGATGATAAAGATAAACCAGATAGCATACTATCATCTCGAGTAAGACTGTCCTACCGGGATAGGTCCTCCCCTCAATCATTGCAATCACGTGCCTGTGATCCAATAATTGACTCTGAGGGCACTATCTCCAACACTTATGGCCACGACGGGGCTAAATCCAGTTTCAATATTCTTTTGTCTTTGGTCTATTGGACTTGTGCTAGGGCTTTGCCCCTTCACTGCATTATTTTCCTTTGTTTTGGTTGGGCTCTGCCATAAATGATGCAGAGCATCTATTTTGTTTGGGCTCTGCCCTTTTTAAAATGCATAGCATGTTTGATTAGGCCTGTTAGGCCTTTTAATTGGGCTATGTCCCTTTTCTTTAATAATGCAGAGCATTAAGTACTCTGACAGTGCCCCACGTGGGTTGTCAGGCGCTTTGCGCCAAGTAATGAGCGCAAGCTCATATGGTGGTGACACGTGTCACGCTCGGGCGAGCGCAAGCGCAACAGCGCAGTGTGCTGTGTCAGTGCGCTGCGCTGCTGCGCTACTGACACGTGACGCTTCCTGGTGGCTTGCGCCAATACAGGAGCGTAACAGCGCAGTTCTTGCAAGTGCAGAGCACTGTTTTATCTTTTGATCGATTTTAAATCAAAGAAAACAAGTTTTTTCTTGTTTTCAAGGAACCAATGGTTCATAAAAGAAGTGCAAAGCACTATTTTTATTTTTGTTGTTTTTTTTTTATTAAAGATCTATGATCTGTTCATAAGAGAACTTTCTCTTTTTCTAAAGGTCTTTACCTTTTTTTTTCTAGAGGAGTTCTTCAGAGTTCTCTTTCTCTCTTTTTTTTTCAGAAAATGTTCCTCCTTTTGAATTGAGGCCTAGGGTCCTTTTTATAGTGCCCGTAAATTAGTTAAATTTGTTAAAGAGATCTTTCTCTGAGCGATTTGGGGAATTTCCCACACCGTTGGATCTTTGATCCAAGCGCTTCTGTTTTACAGAAGAAAATCTTCTTGTTTTAACAAGAACAGAAAAGATTTCTTTAGAATTTTAATTCTGTTTGGCGTAAATGCCCCAGCGCGTGACACGTGTCGCGCAGCGCACAGCGCAGCGCAACTGCGCTGACACGTGTCGCGCAGCGCACAGCGCAGCCTAACTGCGCTAGCGCAACTGCGCTGACACGTGTCGCACAGTGCAGCGCAACTGCGCTGCCACATGGCGTGCAGCGCAGGGCGCAGGCCAGCTGAAGCGTTGCTTCTTTAATTATAGTTTGAATTTTAAACAGAGCCTTGCTCTGATTGGGTGCGCTGCGCTCCCTGCGCTAACGTGTCTGTTTTTGACACGTGGCGCTCTGCGTGCAGCACAGGGGATCTGAAGCATTGCTTCATTTATTTTAACTTCAATTTTCACTTTAATTTTCAAGACAGAGCTTTGCTCTGATTGGAGAAAAACAGAAGCATTGCTTCTTTTCCCACCTTGGAATTTGAACAGAGCTTTGCTCTGATTGGGGTAAACAGGGGTCATTTGATGACGTGTTTCCGAGACGAGGTCGTTTGCTAACGTGTTTCGACGTGGTCATTTGATGACGTGTTTCCGCGACGGGGTCATTTGATGACGTGTTTCCGAAACGGGGTCGTTTGCTGACGTGTTTCCGCGATGGGGTCATTTGATGACGTGTTTCCGTGACGGGGTCATTTGATGACGTGTTTCCGAGACGGGGTCGTTTGCTGACGTGTTTCCTCGACGGGGTCATTGGATGACGTATTTCCGAGACGGGGTCATTTTGACGTGTTTCCGAGACGGGCTCGTTTGCTGACATGTTTCCGAGACGGGGTCATTGGATGACGTATTTCCGAGATGGAGGTCATTTGCTGACGTATTTCCATGACGGGGTCATTTGATGACGTGTTTCCGAGACGGGGTCGTTTGCTGATGTGTTTCCGCGACGGGGCCGTTTGCTGACATGTTTCCGAGACGGGGTTATTTGATGACATGTTTCCGAGATGGGGTCGTTTTCTAACTTGTTTCCGCGACGGGGTCATTTACTGACGTATTTCCGAGACGAGGTCATTGGATGATGTATTTCCGAGATGGAGGTCATTTGCTGACGTATTTCCGCGACGGGGTCGTTGGATGATGTATTTCCGAGACGGAGGTCGTTTGCTGACGTATTTCCACGACGGGGGTCGTTTGCTGACGTATTTCCGCGACGGGGTCATTTGATGACGTGTTTCCGAGACGGGGTCATTGGATGACGTATTTCCGAGACGGAGGTCGTTTGCTGACGTATTTTCGCGACGGAGGTCGTTTGCTGACGTATTTCCGCGACGGGGTCGTTTGCTGACGTGTTTCCGTGACGGGGTCATTTGTTGACGTATTTCCGAGACGGGGTCATTGGATGACGTATTTCCGAGACGGAGGTCGTTTGCTGACGTATTTCCGCGACGAGGTCATTGGATGACGTATTTCCGAGATGGAAATCGTTTGTTGACGTATTTCCACGACGGGGGTCGTTTGCTGACGTATTTCCACGACGGGGGTCGTTTGATGACGTGTTTCCGAGATGGGGTCATTGGATGACGTATTTCCGAGACGGAGGTCGTTTGCTGACGTATTTCCGCGATGGAGGTCATTTGCTGACGTACTTCCGCGACGGGGTCATTTGATGACGTACTCCACTTTCTGTGGTGTCTGGGTTGACTTGCTCCGCTTGCTGGGGTGTCAGGGTTGACTTTAGGTTGTCTATGAACCGTAAAGTCTTGGAACTAGGGACTTTGTCGTAGCCCTGATTGATGGTGACACGTCCGTATCCTGTTGGAATGAGGAGGAACGCCGTTGGTGATCTCTAGGCGGTAGATGTAGTCGTCGAGATTTGGAACTAGGGGCTTTGCCATGGCTCCGCTTGGTGGTGCCGCGTCCGTACCCTGCTGGCATGAGGAGGAACGCCGTTGTTGGTCTTCTGGGATGCAGATATTGATGTCGAGATCCGACTTTCCCTTTGACAGAGTTTGTTGGGACATGTGGTTCTCTTTTCGTTTATGCCCATGGATTGTATCCAGGAATCAGTATGGACTTACCTGCAGGGCATAAGTCTCATTTTATATATATATTTTTTGTTTTCTTTCCACGATGCTCTATCATTTTAGCTTTTTATATCGCGAAGGTCGCGATTGCCCAATCATTTCGACTATTTTTATGTGCATATATTTTACTTGCTGATTTTGTTGCAAGTTACCCTATCATTTTGGCTATTTCATATGCATTTATGGCTCGCTGACTTTTCGCTGCGAGTATGGAACTTGGAATCTAGTGCCAAGTAGGATCAGCATCGCTGTGACTGGAATATTGCCAGGAGCGAATCATCACTTGTCGTGAAAGGACTTGGAAGCTGATACCGATTTAGGCATTAGCATCGCTACCACTGGGACATTGCCAGGAGCGAATCATCATTTGCCTCTGTCAATTTAAACAAATGTGGCTTAGCAAACAGGGTTAGGATCCTGTCAACTGAGGCTTTTGATTTCATGAGCCGTAAGGGTCTCATAAAGGTGTTTCTCCTTACGAGTCGTGAGGATCCCGTAAGTGCGTTTTCTCCTTAAGAATCGTGAGGATTCTTAAGTGTATGGTCTCTTATAAGTCATAAGGATCTTGTAAGAGTGTTTTCTCCTTATAAGTCGAGAGGACATACAAGTGTCACTCACCATGTGAGAACATTTCGCGCCATTGGCGGAACTTGGTGGGGGAGACGTTTATTTATGCCCGTGGATTGTATACAAGGGTCAATATTGACCGCCTATAGGGCAGTCTGGGAAAAGTGATGGCTTAAGAACAGGTTCAGATCTCTGTAGCTTAAGACTTTTGAATCTTATGAGCCGTGAGGGTCTCGTAAGAGGGTTCTCCTTATGAGTCGTGAGGATTTCGTAAGTGTAATTTCTCCTCAGGAATCGTGAGGATCCCTAAGTGTTGCTCCCTTGTGAGTCGTAAGGATCTCACGCAGGTATTTTCTCCCTACAAGGTCGAGAGGACCTTGCAAGTGTGCATGAATTTTTTATGAGTCTGCGCCCTTTCGGATTTTCACAAACTCGCCAGTAGCCCTGCTTTTTTTACTCACGGAGCCCTTTCGGGTTTTCATCCATGCTCATTTTGCTTGTGGACGTACCTTTTTTTAGCCCAAGGATGCTGCGGTCTGTAGTAGGTTAAAGACGTTTCGGTCCGTCGTTAGTTTTAGGGACGTTTCGGTCTGTAGCTAGTTTAAAGACATTACGGTCCATCGTTAGTTTAGGAACGTTTCGGTACATTCTTGCCATTTTGGAGACAACGGTTTCGCTGGATACTACTTATAGAGTTTGGGCTTGGGAAGATAGCGAGCGGACATAGGCGTCGTCATCTATCGTTGACCTAGGCCGTGACTCGTCAAGCGTAGTATTTTTTCAGGAACCGGCCGTTTATTGGCCTGAAGGGTCTTTCGCCATGCATATCCATGAGCAAGTAAGCCCCGCCTTGGTAGACCTTGTCTATGATGTATGGGCCTTCATAGATCGGCTCGAATTTCCTCCGTTTGGCACGATTGGGGATCATAGGTCTCTTAACCACTAGCACGAGTTCGCCTTGGCGGAATGTTCTCGGCCTAGTTAATCTTTCGTATGAGCGCATCATCTTTGCTTTGTAAGCTTCTAGATTTTGCTGCGCCATGAGACGAGTTTCATCGAGGGCGTCGAGCTCCTCAAGCCGAAGCTGAGCATTCTCTTCGTCTGTTAGCTCGTAATGAACCTCCACTCGTACAGAGGGTAGCTCTATCTCCAAGAGGAGTACTGCTTCAGCGCCAAATACCAATGCATACGGCGTTGTGTTTGTAGCCATTTTGAACGTGGTCCGATACGCCCAGAGAGCTTCATGCAACCTCTCGTACCAGTTCTTCTTATTTTTGGACACCGTCTTCTTTATGATCTTCATCAAGTTTTTGTTGAAACCTTCAGCTAGACCGTTAGCTCGTGGATTGTAGACCGAAGAGTATCTCCGGTCTATATTATGCTGCTGCGCGAAGCGGCTGATTCTGTGACTTCTGTAGGCCGTCCCGTTATCGGAGATAATCCGTCGCGGAGTGCCGAATCGATAGATGACGTGTGTCTTGAAGAAATTGAGAATATTCTCCGTCTTCACTTCTCTTAGCGGTATGGCCTCAGGCCACTTAGAGAAGTAATCGGTTGTCGCCAATATGAACCGATATCCTCTGGATGACGCTGATTCAATGGGCCCAATTATGTCGGTTCCCTACATTTCGAATGGCCAGCTAGCCACCGTTGGGTGTAGCGGATTTGGATCCTGGTAGATAAAGTCCCCGTGAATCTGGCACGAGTGGCACTGCTTCGCGTAATCGAGGTAGTCTTGGATTATCATGGGCCAATAGTAGCCCATCCTCTTGATCTTCAGCTTCATCTTTGGCCTGGCTTGATGAAAACCGCAAAGTCCATCGTGAGTTTCTTGGACGACTCACCTTGCTTCTTCCGGTCCCAGGCATATCAGCCACAGAGAGTCGAACGATCTCCTATATAGAGTATCATTGACGAAAGCGAAGGACAGAGCTCGTCTCATGAGCTGATGTCTTGAGAATGCATCTTCAGGTGTTCGACGGGATTTGAAGTAGTCTATAAAGACTTCTCTCCAATCCTTAGCCTTTTCCTGGTCCTCTATTTGTAGGGTTGTTTCCTCGGTCGCTTCCTTTTCTTCAGACGACTCCGGAGATATTTCTGCTGGTGTAATAACCCGACGGCTTTGTACAACGATCCTTACGTCATCGAGGTTTTCATCAGCCGATTCTTTAGCGAGTTTGGATAACGCATCCGCCTTGCTATTTTCCGCATGCAGTATGCTTTGTAGGGAGTAGGAAGGGATTTGAGTCAGCAATTGTTGCACTCTCTCGCCGTACTTCACCAACTCTGGTTTGTACGTTTGATAGTCGACGTTTGCTTGACTAACGACCAGCTGGGAGTCTCCATATATGAGGAGGTTTTCGATTCCCATGTCGACAGTGATCTCAAGACCTGCTATCAAAGCTTCATATTCTGCTTCATTGTTTGTCCTCGGCTCTGTTAGGGAAAAAGCAAAGCGCATTATCCCTCCTTGCGGAGTCATGAAGATAAGACCTACCCCCGATTTGATTATAGGGGTGGTGTGCTTTCGCTTCTTCATGGAAAATGCCCCATCGAAGTAGAGTTCCCATTAGGTATCACTCCCTCCTTTCTTCCCGTCGATCGTGTCAAACGCGTGCTCGTCTGGCAATTCACAATTTAGGGACGAATCAGCAGGTATCGGATGCTCAGCGAGGAAGTCAGTAATGGCCTGGCCTTTCACCGTCTTGAGAGGTCGGTATATTATCGAGAATTCCATTAAGAGTAGGGCCCATTTAGCGAGCCGTCCTGTTAGTATGGCTCTTGACATTAAATACTTGAAAGGATCCACCTTTGATATGAGATGGACCTCATGCGCCAACGCATAATGTCTGAGCTTCGTTATCACGAAGATTAACGCTAGGCAGTTTTTTTCGATAGGGGAGTAGTTGTTTTCTGCCCCCAGGAGAACTCGACTCAAATAGTAGAGGGCTCTCTCTTTCCCTTGGTCGTTTTCCTGTGCCCATAATGCGTCTAACGAACCTTCAAGGGCGGTTGTGTACAGGATGAGGGGCTTTCCCTTAACCGGAGCAGTCAGTACCGGCGGATTCTGCAGGTATTGCTTGATTTCGTCCAGTGCACTCTAGCATTTACGATCCCAGATGAAAGGGGTCCCCTTCTTCATTAAATGGCTGTAGGGGCGACATTTGCCGGAGAGGTTGGCTATGAATCGCCGGATATATGCGAGCTTCCCTTGGAGAGACCGCGGTTTCTTAAGAGTTCTAGGCGGAGGTATTTCCATAATCGTTTTGATCTTTGACGGGTCTATTTCGATGCCCCGGTGCTGTACGATGAATCCTAGGAATTTGCCCGAGGAAACTCCGAATGCGCATTTGAGAGGGTTCTTCAGGTTGTATTTCCGAAAACGTTGGAACACTATCTTCAGATGCTCCCAATGCTCCTCGTGCGATTTGCTTTTCACCACGAGGTCGTCAATATAGCATTCGACGACTTCATATATGAGGTCATCGAAAATCTTCGTCATGGCCCTCTGATAGGTAGCACCAGCATTCTTCAGACCAAAAGGCATCACTTTGTAGCAAAATATGCCCAGCGGAGTCCGGAAAGCGGTATGCTTCTGGTCTTCGGGATGCATCTTTATCTGATTGTACCCTGACGATCCGTCTATGAAGGAGAATACTTCGTGAGTAGACGTGTTGTCTATCATCAGCTCGGTGACAGGTACTGGGAAGTTATCTTTCGGACAAGCTTTGTTGAGGTCCCGAAAGTCTACGCAGATGCGCACCGTCTCATGTTTCTTCATCACTGGGACAATGTTGGCGATCCAGTTAGGGTATTGAACTTCTTGGATGAAATCGGAGTCGATTAGCTTCTTAAATTCGGCATTAATACTCATCTCAAGCCCAAGCCACATCTTTCTTGGTGCTTGTTTGACCAGCTTGACGTCCGGAGATACGCCAATTTATGCACAGCTATTTCTGGATCTAGCCCCGGCATCGCGGAATAGTTCACGCGAAGCAGTCCTTATACTGCATGAGCACGTCTTTTAGCGTAGCCACCTGTTCTTTAGACAGCAGCTCACTGACGAACGTTGGCCGTGGGTCATTTACCGTCCCCAAGTCGATTTTCCTTATGTTGTCCGCAGTAGTATGTATTCCATCTCCCAACTCTTTTGGCGCCGGTGGAAATTCTGAGATCAATTCCTCTTCATCCTGGTTTCTGAGGCACCATATTCTCGGGCACTCCTTCTTCTGACAGTGTTATCACGTGACTGGTACGAGATCGTTTCCAAGACCGATGTTGATCCGGTTCTACTCTCGCAATATTCATTACTTTTGGCACATGCCTTTGTGGTGGGGCTACCCTCCAACTGTTGGATAGAGCGAAGCTGCCGAGTTGATATTGATTTTCGATCCAGTTTTTGAAGGTGAAGCAGTCTTCAAGAGAATATTCTATCGCTCGGTGATAGGAGCAATAATCCGGGTGATGAAACTCGTTTGCTTGCTCAGGATGCCGAGACTCCGGGAGTGTCATCATTTGATATTTCATGATGAGGTCAAAGATTCTCTTTGTCTTGTCTTGAGGGAAGGAATATTCCCGATCCATCTTCTTCGTCGGTGATGGATTTCGGCTGACCTTTTCTTGATCGCGTGCCCTTTTAGATTCGTTTTGCCGTCGTCGAGCGTTTTTTCCGTTCTTTGACTTGTTTTTGCCTCTGTGTCGGGCCTTCTTCTTGTCTTAGGAATGCATGGCAGGCTGACGGTGAAGGGTATTATCATCCTCCATAGCCTGCTGAAGGAGGCGTTGCGTCTTGGCTTTCTCGTAGATGGCCATTTCGCGATTGTAGTCGTTCCGAACCTTTTGACTCGCTTCCCTTATCAGCTTGTTCATCCATTCTTCAAACGACGGACTCGGCATTTTTATGGCAGGATCTCATTCTGGTTCAACGTCAGCGTCTTTTAAAAGAGCATTCTCTTCTTCATCAAGGTCCTTTATGACATGGCAGCCATGGAATTGCTTCCGTTTCTCGGACTGGACATATCCAAGCCCAATCGTTTCCATTTTTCCGTTAGGCAATTTTCGCTGAATTCCGGGGACGTTCCAAATCCTATTGTAGAACTGAGCTTGTCGAGGAGTCTGTTTGAAAGGTACGCCTTGGCATCTTAATAACCTTTTCAATCCCTCGGTGTAATACCTGGGCGGACGAATGGATTGGAGCCTGTCAAATGCAGGATCGACACCATGCCAGACTTCTCTTTCGATATTAGTCTCCGTGGATCGATAGAATAGGATAGCCTTTTCACCTCTTCGCCTGGGAGGGACGTAGAATGTCCGCAACTCTTGCACACTATATGTCTCCAGCATATCAAGCTCTCTATAGTGCTGCTGCGGAGCCATCATGATTTGGAAACTCTGGTCCGCTCCAATGAGGGTCTGTATTGATGGCCGGACCGAGAACACTGCGTTAACTTCGTCTTCAGAGTCGCTGCCAAAAACCAGAATAGGGGTGGACGGTCCTGGCCTGTTGCATTGGGGCGGTCCTGAATAGACTATCTCTTCTTCTTCGGTATCTCTCCCGAAGACCGAAATAGTGGTGATAGCTTTTTGCTCATTCTCCGGTTTATGGCATCTTTCCGTGTCTTCAAAGTCCGGTAGGAAATACTTTGCATCTTCGTACTTTCGGACTTCGTTTACGGAGAATGGGTTTAGTTCCCCCGTCACGGTGTACTCGAGACTATCTTTGAAATACTTCATACACTGATGTTGTGTAGAAAGGATGATGTTGTACTCGTGTAACCACGGCCTGCCGAGCAAAGCGTTGTAGCAAGTCTTGGCGTCAATGACATGAAATTTGATATCGGTGACGAGCAGCCCAAATCATAATGTGAGAATTACAGACCCGAGCATCCGCGATGATTGGGAGTCGAATCCAGAGATAGTGATTTTATCCCGAGCGAGGTGCTGAACGCTCATGCAGATTTCTTTAGCACCCTCACATTTAGGAGGTTGACAGAGGACCCGTTGTCAACTAAGATCTTCCCTATCTTGATGACATGGCGGTACCTGGTGACATACAGGGGACGGTTGTGCTCGCACGTACCGAGGAGGAGATCTTCATCGTTGAAGGTGATATCGGCTGTGTGGACTTCTTCTAGTTTGTCCTTCATCTTTTCTTCCGCCAGGAAGGCTTGAAACTGGTCGGGCTCTTGTAACGCCTTGATCAGGGAATCTCGCGACTCTTTAGATAGGAGAAGGGCATCCAAGATACTCAATTGTGAGGGTATCTTTCTTAAATGCGCTAAGACATTGCAATCCACCTTACTTTTCTTAAGCAGGTCCTTGGCTGCAAACTCTTTGACGACTCGATCATCGAGGGCGATATCCTCAGGGACTTTTTCCTTCCCTTTATCTTTTTTGTTCATCCCTTTGTTTGTGGGTCCAAGATTCTTTTCATGCAACGTACGGCTGCGCAGCTGAATATACTCGCAGGTCTTCATTTCTTCTGTCTCGGAGGTGGATTCCTTGAAGAGAGGGCGGAGGGCTATTTCTTCGTCAGAGTCGCTTCCGAAAGTGAGAACTTGTGATCCCCTGGTATCAACCACGTGACAGTTGCCGGCAGCTCTTTTGTGCCCATCTGTCGTGCTTCTCTGCTCCCGACGAGCCTTGCGCTTCAATCGCTTAAAGTATTGTCGGTGGACAACATATCCCTGCCACCAGTTTTAAAGTCCATGCACTCTTTGGTAGGGTGCGTGATCCTCCGATAGTATAAGCAGTAGTTCGGATGTGCGTCCGCTTCGTCAAGGTGTATACCACCAGGAGTATTTTCTTTGAGAGATGGCAGCTTCATTCCCATTAACAGAGCTTTAGCGAACAGCTTTCTTGTCTTAAGCCTGCTTTTGCTGGTGGCAGGAGTGCTTCGATCCGGTTGGGGTACTCTATGTCTTCTCAATACCGGAGCTTCTTCAACTTGATGCCGACGCTTGGCCCTTTCGTATATGGCCATTTCACGCTCTCGATCAGCTTTGCTTTTCTTAAGAGCTTCGCTCAGCAGCCTGACAATCAATTCGTCCGATGGCTCCAGAGATTTTGATTCCGGTTCTGGATCTGCCCTCAGTTTCTCTGCAACAGGAGCTTCTTTTCCATTTATTGACGAGTGAGAGATCATGTGGCAGCTCGCCACATAATCATTGGGCCCTTCTAAAGAATCGTCTCCTTCGTCATCGTCGTCATCTTCTTCATTCTCAAGAACATGCTTAAAGAATTCGTCCAATGTGATTAGGGTCCGTGCCCTCTGGTTATATTCTTCCAGTGCATCGATGTATTTCTGCAGACCTGTACGGCTATCGTCGGGTTGGACGGGCTTCTTGGCCTTCTTCTTTTTCTTTAAAGACTTCGGAGGCTTGGCCTGAATGTTTTGTTCACCATCACCAACTTTCAGAGTTGGGCACGGCTTCAGCATCCCCTCAATAATCTTGGGCTCCAGCGGGCTCTTCCACCTAATCTTCGTACATGTTTGAAGGTCCTTCAGCATTCTTTTTGTCTTAGCTGAAAGGGCCACCTCCCACAGGACTTCCTCTATAAGGGAGCATGATGCCCCCGGCGTATCCGTCTTTTTAGAAGCATGCTGCTGCGGTGGGTTTACCTTCCAGTTTTCAGACAGCGCGAACTTGCCCTGTTGGTACTGGCCTTCGATCCAATTTTTGAAGATGTAACAATCTTCGATTGGGTGACCCAATATTCGGTGGTAAGGGCAGTAATTGGGATTGTTAACGTCGCCTGATTGCGTTGGGCGTCTCGGCTCTGGCAGGGTGATAAGCCTGCTGCGCACTGCTAGTTCAAACAGCCTTCTCGTTTTATCCCAGGGGAACGAGTAAGGGTGTCTCATCTTTTCCCCAAGGGATCTTTGTTTATTGTCTTGGTGAGCAACCGGCTTCAGGCCACTCAGTTGTTGTTGAGCGTTGGCGATGAAGGTCGCTTTCCTTTTGCCTTTTTCATTTCGGAGCTCCGTTTTCGAGAAGGATGGCCTATGGCCCATCTGATCCATCTGGGCCAGCTTGTCGATCAAGGCTTGGAAGGTGGTCGGCTTGAAGAACATCATAAATTGAGATATGGTCGCCTGAGGGTCGAGGGTCCCCACAAACATACCCACGGCAGGAGCTTCCTCTATGCGATGTTCACACTTTGACCACAGGTTCCGCCATCGAATGGCGTATTGAACCCAGATTTCTCCCGGCTTCACTCTGGCATTGATCAGTGCGGTGATCGGGGTACGTTCGCTGACGCTTGCGAACCTTTGTGTAAACAGTAGCTCCATTTCAGCAAATGTCTTGATGGAGTCGTTGGGGAGCTCCGAGTACCATTCGAATGCTGTCTCCGACAAGCTGCCAACAAACTGGCGAAGCAGCAGTTTGTCGTCACCCCCAGTATTACCGCACAGAGCCCTGAATTAAGCAACGTGCTGGTGTGGATTGTATGTTCCCTTGTACACATGGAATTTGGGGATCGTATATCCCGGCGGGTACTTAATTTGATCGTACCAACCAAGATAGGGTCGTCTAGTCTTGACGATTTGGCCGGCCTCTTCGCTTGCCTGATGAGCTCGTATCTGTTGAGCTATATAGTCGTCAAGGGCGGCTTTGGAGGTGGTCTCTTCTTTGGCCGCTGACAGAGCCGGAAGAGGGTTCGATGTCTCCCCTTTATCGTCTTCAATGATCACTGGAGGATCTTCAGCTGGAGGATCCGGCTGTATCATCATCCCGACCATATCTTGAAATAAAAGTGCCACTTGCTTTATGTTAGCCGCTTGTTCCGCGGCCTCTTTGTCTTTCTTCTCGAGAATTCTTCGGAGGAATTCGGCATCTGTTTCCTGCTCCTGACGCTGCTCTGACGATATCTCCGGGCTTTCTTTTGGCCCAGTGAGTGCGGCCATTTTTGTTAGCATTTCCTGGAGTTTTTGTTGTTGCTCCTGAGCCTTTGTCACAGATCAGGTGAGTGGTCGATGGCCTGTGGAGATACGGCTATCCTCTTTTCCGGAAGCCATGTAAATAGTGTGCACCACCATGCCCCCAGACTTGGGGCGTTTGGATTCAGTGCCCTTGTGATTCATCGCAGACGCAGAGATCTTCTCTGGCCTTTTCCTTTCATGAGTGGTTGAATTTGAGGAGGCCGTTGCAGCGGGCACCCATATAGACGATACCTTCTGTGGTACGGTAGGGTGGTCCTTCTCTTGCCGAACCTTCATTTTCTTCGATCGGCGGGGGTAGTCTTGATCAATCACGGAGTCTTGGACCCTTCGCCATACCCTATGGATTTTGGAGGATAGCCGCTGAGGAGGCTGCTCTGGCTCCGCTTTTGTAACATTTTCAGCAGGTGGAGGAGACTTTTTCAACACTGCAGTCGGAGAGTACTTGCGCACCCTCCTGAGCAGGTCAAAGTTGTTCCTAGTTGGAACAGCAGCGTCAATTTCCACCATCGGAGCAGGTAAAGTCAGTCCAGAGGGAGAGCTGCCCCCAGTTTTCCTCACTCAGCTCCAGTGGTGATGTCGAGCGTATCTGCAGATGGTATTGGCTCAGTTACGGGGGTGGCTTCATCATGCCCCTATTCTGGTGAAGGGCTGTCGTTGGTGCCAGCCTATTGAAAACTGACGTCCGCCGAGAGAAAACGTCCAACCTGTCGAAGACTGACTTTCGGATGGGAGAAGCACTTGTAACAACTTTACCCGCAGTGGAAGTTGGAATGGCCAGCCTTGCAAAGATCGATCCCTTAGCAGGAGAAGCCCCTTTGACGACTTCGTCCGTCGGAGTTGGAATGGCTATCCGCTTCGGGATAACTCCTTCGGGTATTGCAGGCTTCTTGACGGGCCCACTTGAGCTTCGGCTCAGCCTGTCAAAGATTGAGGTGCTGGATTTGGACGACCCTTTGAGAGGGGCCGTGGTAGTTGGAAGCCGATCAAAGACCGACTTCTTTGGAGCCTCTGGTGATGGCAATGGAGCGTTGAAGCTTGCCGGTGGGATCATGGTCCCAAAGAACAGTCCAGTGGTGGCCTAAGTCACCTGTTCCACTGGCATGGTGAAGATGGAGGCCGCTTAGGGCCCATAGGTCACTCCTCCGGCGAGAACGGAGTGGGAGTTGTTGCAGCTGGTGCAGTTGGAAACCATTTTCTCTGCATGGGAGCAAGACACCAAATCTTAGTACCTCGAATCCAGGGGCAACCACATTAAATCGTGATTCGTTCGCGAACACAACACATGAAGTGTGGAGTGGAAAGAGGAAAGAGTCCCACCGGGCGTGCCAGAATTTGTTCTCCGCCGAAAGACGCGACCGGGACGTTGGGATGTCCGGCGCTGAATTTTGGGGGCAGATGCTATTTGGATTTTATCCGTCTACCTCTCCGAAAATACCAAGTTGATTTATGGCCCCGTGTATCGAAGGTTTAGACGGATGCGGCCGTTGTAGCAGACTTCTCAGATTCCCCCTCGTTTACGAAGGGTTTTTTTATTGTGGGGACGCTCTTCCCTGCAGGCGTAAGCCCCTGCAGTTAATTACGCTACCGCATCGCTGTAACCACTTTCTCCTTCTCCAGATGGTCACTTCGTGTCATGTGTATTTGTTTTATTTTTAGTTGCCCGTGGATTGTATACGGAGACTAATTTATGTTGTCGCCCGTAGGGCGTGGATTAGTCCAAATCCGTATTTTCTTAGATTTGGGTTTGGGTTGGTTTAAGGATCATTAATCTCGTTTGAGATTAAGATCAACTTAAATGTTTGTTAAGGATATCTTGGTCTAAGTTCTAAAGTAAGATCTACTTAACAGGGTTTTATTTTAGGGACGTTATGGTCCATTGGGTTTAAATATATCGTAGTCCATGAGTTTAAGGACCTCATAGTCCATGGTTTAAGGACCTCATAGTCCGTAAAGTTTAAAGACATCATAGTCCATGAGTTTAAGGACCTTATAGTCCGTAGGGTTTAAAGACATCATAGTCTGTAGGGTTTAGTTTAAGGACATTGCGGTACATTGTGTTTAAGGACATCATAGTCCATAAGTTTAAGGGCCTCATAGTCCGTAAGGTTTAAAGACATCGTAGTCTATAGAGTTTGGTTTAGGGACATTGCGGTCCATTGGGTTTAAGGACATCGTAGTCCATGAGTTTAAGGACCTCATAGTCCATGGTGTAAAGACATCGTAGTCTATGGGGTTTAAAGACATCGTAGTCTATAGAGTTTTGGTCTAATCTGTTTGGGGATGCACCAACAGTTATTGGTTGTTAGGACCCTCCACTTTTCTGAAAACGTTGAAGAATTACAACGACATGTATCAGAGGTGTGAAGAGATGTACCCTCGAACCAATGTTGGTTGGGAGATCTATAGTCAGGTTTGAAACTAAGACCAAAATTGTGAGCACATGGGATCGGTTAATCTGAATTAGAGATTTGTGGCCAACTTGGGCTCAGCCCACTCAGTTTTGAATAAAATGTTGAATATTTGTGTGGGCTCAGTCCCTTTTTATCCAACAATGCTGAGCATTGATTTGGGGTCTGACACCCCTTTTTCTTTTATCTTTTGCTGAGTGTTGAACACTCTTTATGGTGTTGGGGCTCTATTTACAGAGCGCTTTGTATTTCCTTAGCGCCACGTGAGGAGCACGTGGAGTGCTAGGCGCTGAACGCCAAACTTGAAACGCTAAAGCGCTTCTTACGAAATAGCGCACACGTGAGGTGCACGTAGAGCGCTTGGCGCTGAGTTCTGTGTGATGAGTGTAGAGCACTCTATGTTAAGGAGCGCCCACATAAGGAGCACGTGGAACGCTTGGCGCTTGGCGCCAACCAATGAGTGCAGAGCACTCTTTATAAAAAACAGTGCCCACGTAAGGAGCACGTGGAGCGCTTGGCGCTTGGCGCCAACCAATGAGTATAGAGCGCTTTTTATAAAAACAGCGCCCGCGTGAGGAGCATGTGGAGCGCTTGGCGTTGAGCGCCAGACTTAGAGCGCTAAATTGCTTCTTTGGCAGTTCTGGTCAGCTCTGTGCTATGAGAATTAAATTCTCGTTTATAAGAGACTTTGTCTCATTGTAACGTTTTGAAAATCGTTTCGGTGAAATTTCGGAAAATCGGTAAAATAAGGGGGTTTTATGTAAAAAGTCAAAATACAAATATCTTTATTATAAAATTAAATATACATATTCTAGCTATATAATTGCTAGTATTTGGTGTTTATTGAGCCACTGGTGAAATTTCAAATTTTCTGAAAAAAATTATTTTAATATTATTTTAAGCCGTCACTAATACATTTAATTAGGGAAAATTACAAATTGGAATGGGTTGATACAAATTTTATAATTCTTGACACACTAAACTGACGTGTAAAATATTGTTTCTGAAACGAAATTGTTTGCCAAAACGGTTTAGAAATTATTGAAGAAAAAAGGTTTTTTTAGTGAATTTAGTGTAAATGGATGTTTGGGGTATAGTATTTATCATTTTCCATCACCCCACACCCATACCCACACTCACACACCCCCATTTTTCCTCCCCCTTGGCTGAATTCAGCAGACCCCCTTTCTTGTCCCCACTTGTTTTGCAAAAGAAAAGAAAAGAAAAGAAAAGAGAATGATAAAAGTAAAAGGTGGACTTTGACTTTTCTTCTCACTTTCTCCACCACACTCTCTCTCCTCGCTCACCCCCCCCACCCACAATTTCTGGACGAAATTCCATAGGCCCAACAGCAGCCCCCTCCCCCCCCCCCCCTCTTTCTTCTTCTCCTCTCTTTTCCATCAAAAAAACTGTCAAAAAAATCAAGTAAAACCTCACCGAAATCAAAATCCGACTCCTACACATTTCCCCTCATCTCCTTTAGCATGTATCTTGGTGCAAGGATTTCAAAATGGAGGTCTAGAATTCAAGTTTGATCATGGTATGTGAGGTTTAACTTTTGACCCATTGTTCATTTTTTGATTTAAATTCCTTAATGAAGCTAGTTAGGTGCTTAATTGCGGTTTAATTGAAAGATGTGGGTTTGCAAGAGAAGCTTTAGATTAGGGTTTGTGAAAAATCTAGTTATGGTTTTGTGTTGTGAGACTATGGTTGTGGGATGTATTTGACATATCAATGTTTTGCTAAATCAAATTAAGTTGCTAGTTTGCATATTTATTGATTTAAATTGTGATAATTATATAAATTGTAAACTAGGTTTTTAAAATAATTATATTTTGGTGAGATAAAATTCTAATTAAGGTTGCATGTCATTATAAATATTATATTGAGTGGTTTAATGCTTTTAGTTCATGAAAATCCAAGCTAAATTGTTGTTTGTGTATTTTTGCTATAAATTGTTAAAATTTGGGTATATTGTAAACTAGATTTTTGGGGTTAATGAAATTTATTGGGATTAAATTATGGAAATTGTTTTTATGACTTATTTAAGATATTTAATAAGTATTATGGCCACTAGATTTGTTTAAACGTCGAGTTTTGTACTAAAACGGGTAATTTTTGCTTGCTAGATTTTCGGAAAAATGGCTTTTAAGGTGAATTTGGGGTTTTTGTGAATTTTAACCTATTTTATATTATAATTAGTGTTCGTGAATGCGCAAGTTTAGGTTTTTCTCGATGGTTTGACGTTTGTAGATCGACATCGAGGGTTGGTTTGGCTATTCTTGCATGCGTAGGCGATTGGTTTTGACCTATGCGTGATACGCGTGCCGATTTGATTTTCGTATGCTATTTCGATTTCGAATTTGGTTTTAATGCGATACGGTGCGTTATGATATGTAGGTACCTCATGTAGACTTCGAGACGACAAACAAGCGCGTGGCGACATCGGCACCGGCGGGCAAGGACCAGGTGAGTAGATTTATATCTACGGGGAGAAGTCGGGTGGATAGCGTATAGCACCCCCGCAGTTCGTGGTGATGTATACGAATGCGTATACACACATATATTGATTATATATTGTTTGAGGTTATTGATGCTAAATATGGATATTTGGTGTGCTTGGATGATTTAGTGTCGCGAAACCCTAGAGTAGTGGTCACACCACACATGCACACACACACACCCATACTTGCATTCATTCTTCTTTCATATGCACTTATATGGGATTCTATATAGTTATGTGTTCACATGGGTGTGGGACTATGTGTTCATATACTGGATTTGAGATGAGTCGATGAGATTTGAGTTGAGGCCGTGAGATTGGTGATATGGCAGGATTCATACTTGAGATACGTCCTGATGTTATAGCGGATCTTTGGATGACAATGCCATGTAAATAGTGATATTAGTAGTGTACTAGACATAGGTCAGTACCCCAGATGATGATCTTGATAAAGAGGATACCAGATGAACAGTGTGATGAGTATGATATTGACCCGTATCCAAATTTGGGGATGCCGTACGACGAATTTACGTACGAGCTATATATTGATGATTGATCCGCACTCTTGACTTGGGATGTCTGATTATAGATATGGTATCGGATATGATATTATTGAGGCGGGATCACCGACTAATATATATATAGGTATGTATACGTATCGACTCCGATGTTAGGCGGTTTCCTTACCTGTAGTTCAGCTTGTTAGTTCAGCCGTATAGTTTAGTGTAGTTGTTAGACTAGATTAGACTCCTACCTATTTCAAAACTAACGAATCGTGGGTATTTTAAAAGACAGGTCAAGGGATTCTACGGATATTTCAAAAGACGTATCTTTTCTTAAAAACACCGTAGCCCTTATTTTCAAAACACCGCGATTCGTGTTATTTCAAAGGCACTATTGTGGGACTTATATTAGGGTAATGCAGTTTAGTTATCGTTGTGTCTAGTTTTCAGCTCCCGCATATTATTGCTGTTGCTCCGCATCGTATACTTATTGTAATTCATATTTTATTATTGATATCATGCTGTTAGGACACCATCACCATTACCGATGATGCGTATGTACCACGTACACTTACTTGCCGGCTCACACACATCTTCATCGGTAATTGCCATGCCACAAACACTTTAGAAAATACTATTTCATTTGACATAGCTTGTTAGCTAATAGTTTAGACATGATATTAGTGTACTTGCCTTATATGTTAGTTTAGACATTGTAGTTATTACTTGCTACTTCATGCATGTTATTATTCATTGATATGCCGCATTCATGGATTTTTATGTCCATATTCACTGTTTACATGCTATTGAGGATTTGGATTCGGATTTTCATGAGATTTCCTGGATTTGGGGGAAAACCGCAAAAACACTTATAAACTTCTTTCTCTTTTTTGTTAAGAAAAAATGCGGTTTTCCCATGATGTATGAGTCGTCCACCATGAGTTTGCTGATGGATTTCGAGACCCGATTCGAGGAGTTGGATGAACCGTTTCGGGTACATGGTGGACCCGGTAAGGTATCCCGGGGCAAGAAGGTCGTGTTGCTGACGTTGAGCCTGGAAGGGGAGCACTACCTACCGGTGATTTTACCCGACGCGTCGGATATCCGGAGGATACCGTCGTGGTCTTGAGATTTATGGTAGGGGCCGGTCTGGACTGACGGCGCCCTAGATAATGAGATTGATACAGAGATTATGAGATATTGAGGTACAGAGATTTGATGATACAGGCCTGTCCGGATAGCCGGAGCCTGAGATTTTGAGACATTAGGATTTACGTTTTGTGTCGATGCTAGACACTGTTTATACTGATTTCATTATGATACCTCATTTTAAAAATACAGAAAATCTCATTAATTTATGAAAGTAGTTTTCTTCAGTACATGCATTCTGTTTCATGCATTCATACATCATCCATATGATATATTGCTACCTGAGGCACTGACACGGGCACATGGGATTACACTTGGGTTAGATATTTGCCCTAGCCATGGTTATAGGTTGCTGGTTATATATTTGAGGATTATATATTATGATCGTATGACCTAGGATTGCGTCATACATGTGATTTCTATTCGTAGATGTTTTTCTATTCACGAGTTGGAAACTCACCCCGTTGTGCCCCAGTTTCTTGCAGGTTTGCCGTACAGATTTCATTACGGCTTTGCGGGCACAGTTTCGTTCGGGTGACTTGCTAGTAGGTGGGTTTATTGGTATCGTACCCATCATATTACATTGTATATTATTATTCAGCTGTATCTAGAAGTTCCATCAACCAAACATGTATTTATTGAGATAGAGACCAGAGATGTTATTCTTTCGACCTTAGAGTCGCGCGTTATATTTCTGTGGAATTCTTGTTGTTTGAGTTTCCTTTTGAGTTTTGATCCTCGCCCTTGGCGTTGTATATTATATTGCTTGTGTGGTTGTGACCGTCGATTGACAAAGAGCTAGCTCCCGCTTGGGGATGCCTTTTTATTGATTTCGTATACTATTCATGTTGTATCCCGTTTGGGGGCCAGTATTTTCAAAGGAGACTCTGCCGAAATTTTCAGGAAATATTTGATGTTTTTTGAAACCGCATAATTTGGCTTATGCTATTAAAACTACTTGATTTTAAATTGGTTTTCCTTCACTCTACTACTTTTCTTGGTTTGGTTTTCTGGGTTTTCGGCTTACTTAGATTACGTACGCCTCGAGACGTTTCGTAGTTTAAGTGTCGGTCATGTTCCGTACTTTCGGGACGTGACAAAGTTGGTATCAAAGCGTTAGGTTTTACCTTCGGAGCGTAGGATGACCCTTGGTTGATGGAATAGGTGACTAAAGTAGAGTGACGTACCGTGGGTATGTTCCGCGGCATACTTACGATATGCTACTCCACTTAAGGCGTCTTAGGATGTACATTTCTTTGTTCAGTATTATATTCATTCCTGATTTAGCCTCATCGGTATGAGTTATGGTTTTGCTGCCACGATTACGGGCAGGGAGAGCTACGGCTAGAATTGCGGTCAGCACGAGCTCGTCACGAACGAGGACTGACCAGGGCATGATTCCGGAGATACACGATTGCGGAGATGTGTCATTTTACTGTGTTTTCGCTCCACGAGCGTTTGGCGGATCGCCTTTACGAGATTTCTCGGACGTGCCGATCAGTACCGGAGGATTGGGCCACCGATAGAGGCCAGCCAGATTTTTGATGACCGTTGGCGCATTGCTTATTCATGATAATTGAGGCACTGTTCAGCGTGCAGACGAGTAAGCCAGTTATTGCTGCGAACGACGAGATATCGCCCCAGATGTTGGAGCTATTGCAGTACGAGTTGTACTAAGAGATGATAAAAGGTCTGTTAGTTGTATGTATGCCCTAGAGGCCAGTATTGTACAGATGATGTACATTATATTGGATGCTTGGACATATATAGAGATGACTTTCTTGCTCGACATGATAGTATGCTATCTGGTTGCTCTTTATCTTAACATGTACACTAGTCTCTTTATACTGTCTTATAGTTACATGTTGGTAAAGCCCTTAGGATTTGTACTTGACTACCTGGACTATGATGCAGATCATACTAGTGGGGACATGGTAGTCCATAAGTACATCCTTCAAGGTCCCTAGTCGTGGGTGTATCGAGACGGGGCATCGATATACCAGTCTAGACTAGCGTATACGCTTCTCGACCCATGTGATGGGCGATGAATGATCCCATATCCATTGGTGTTTGACATCAGAGATGGTATACGGGTGCTCAGTGGAGACTGGGTACACTGGACGGACTCGCCGAGAACTCCCAGATGGTATTATACCTCACGTCAGATGGCAGTTCTCAGGTGACACTTGTACAGGTTAGTCTGTAGACCCGAGATCGTCATAGAGTCTTGTGTGATTCCCACTGTGCTTTGATCTCCACCTTACCACGTCCATGAGGGCATGCAAAATGGTGGTCTTTGGGCACAGTCCCGAGTCACATGGAGGCAATGAGCGATAGGAGGGGTTTCGTCTCTCCCGGTATTGGGGGTTGATGTTGCGCAGTACTCGATTGGCCGTAGCAGGGAAGTCCCTGGCCAGGGCTGATCAGAGATTTGCTGGTAAGTGTTACCAGTAGTTTCTCGACCCGTTATGAGCCTCACATCGGCACGACTTATCGGGTTATTGGGGTCTGACGTTTACCACCCCTAGACTTGATATGCGACATATCAGACGAAGAGACCGGACTGTATGGTAAGTGTTACTGATTGGATTCACAGGAGTGTGAGCGGGCTAGCTCGTCGATCTTCTGATCGCTCAATACCCGGATGGCCGTTACGTTTAGCAGACCGCTTGCGGCTTGTGGGTGCTTGATATGATCATCATCTGCTACCGGCGTATTGACGAGTCTTTAGAGTCCTACACAGAGGTTTCCTGGCTCAAGCGAAACGAAATAGGAGCGCATATGAGATATGTGCGGGACCAAGAATAATGCGTGTATGTGATACCGCATTACATTCTCGCGATAAATGTTTCGATTGGTTATATTCGATATGACCTAGTTATCGAATCATTGATTCGATAAATCGATACATTGTATACTAGTCGGTTATGTGCGACATGGCCGGATCATTGAATCAAGTATTGATTTAATGATTTAATGTATAATTATATATATTTGATATATTACTTTGCATTAACTAGTATTGGTTCACTTTATATGGATTTTCTCACTAGATGTGCAAGAAGTATATATGATATACTTTTGTGCACATATTTGTATCATGTTTGATGATACTTGATTATTTAGTTAAGTGTAAAGAATTAAAACCATGGTTAAGTGTTGATTAGGGTTTTGCATATTCATTTATTTATTTGTTCATTTATTTATTTGGAAATGATTCAAAAAGGAATGGTGGCTTTCTTTGTCTTTTAGTTGAAGCTTCATGAAGCTTTGATTTCTTAACCATTCTTGTCATCATGCTTAACCCTAACCCATCCATTAACCATGGTCTATTCTCTATACTTAACCCAAGTTAGAATTATGATAAGTATTCTTTTTTATTTTCATTTTAAAGTACTTATCATATATTCTTCTTCTTCTTGATCATCTTCTTCTTCAAGAAAAGCTTAAGGTCCATCAATGGCATCTTGAGCTAAAGTGAGAGAAATCCAAATCTAAAGTCTACCCACCTCCTATTTCTTCACCCTCTACCTCTTGCCAAGTTGTTTTGGGTGTTTTCTTCACAAGTTTCACAACTTTGTGAAGTCGGAGCTTGAGCTTGTGCAACCTCGACGTAGATCGTCTTTGACACGAAGCCGACGACCTATTCCGCTCGTTTTCCCGATGAAGCCGATGAACGAGTCTAGGATTCGAAAAGGACAGCGAGAGGATGCCTACGTGGAGCCAAGGAAGAGGATTACCGGATCTACAAAGGTTGTAGCATCTAACTTTTAGTTAAGTAGTTAACTAGTTTATCTTTTCGCCTAGAATTCTAGTCTAAGATCCGCGTTAGGGTTTCGCGGCACCCATAATTTTTGAAATTGGCATGTTCGATGCCTTGTAAGACCTCTATAGGGTGCCTAAGAACCTTTCACTGGTATCAGAGCCTATCTAGAGCCTTAGGCGAAGTCCAGACGACGTTTGAAACCCGATCGAACCGAAACCCAAAACGCTAAAATCCTCTCTGGACTTTTTCTAAAAATTCGGATTTTTGTCAATTAAAAATATGCAGAAAATCAAGCAGGGTGTTATTTGAATTACTGTGAAATACGACGGCCTGAATCAACTTTTCCACCGCAGAACCGCGGCACGTGCTATGCATGATGCGGCGGTTCCGCGGCCTTACTGTTCCTTTGTGTGATGTTTTCTGCACAGTAACTCATATAATTCAATGCTGTGTTTTCTGGGATATTTTTGTTGTGACTATACAGAAGAGTATTCTGGGGTACTATTGGGAATCAAAGTTTCGATCAGATTATCAAATTTCGTCTTTGTGTATTTCCGGATATTTTTTTTGAATATGTTAAAAAGTTCGACCGGATATAAATACCCAATTTTTCCCCTGTCGGGAAATTTCCATGTGTTGGATTTTTTCATAGTTTAACGACATTCTAAGTAGTGCAAGTAATGCGATGGACCCTCTAGAAGACAACAAACCTTAACTCGATTATGTGACCATCTTGAACTGCCCTTTGAACCTTCGGGTTTGGGACAGTACGGCGTGCCACATGTAAGGCGTTGGCTTGACCCTTCTACGGCTGGACCGTCGGTACTGAGGCACGAACTGAATGTTGTTAGACTTATTTCATGTGTTGAACTGTATCGGGAAAACTTGGGTATTCGACTGTTCGATCGGAAAGTTTAACATTTTCTGTCTATCTGGAATGTGATACAATAATTGGAATTCACAAACAGTTATGTGATAACTGAATGAATGTTATAAATCTAGCGGTTTAGTTTCACTTTATATTGAAAAGAGTTTTCGATAATGAGACTAAAATGCGGGATTTATATCTGTTAGGCATGTGATGTCTAAGTATTTCATTTGATTAGGCATGCGATGTCTAAAGAAGTTGCGGATTCCAATTGTTGTAGTTTTACACTTTCTTTTCTGTGACCGTAAGTGTAATATGTGATATCGCCGGTTTCATTGCTATATGTCAACGACAATTGGGATGCGCATATTTACTTACGTTGATGACATGTGATGTTATGTGTTGCTGGATATGTTATATTGGATCGTCGTGTTTGAATAGCCGGGGGTTTTTATGTGAGATGAGTGTTTTTTCATTTTCATTTATGTAAAAACTTGTATGTAATATTCTTTTATTTGGGGCACTTCCAGATAGCGGAAGATGTCACCTTTTGTATATTATTTACTTTTCCGCATTAGGATAGACCCAAGGAGGGGAGCACAAGTAACCGGGTTCTGGGGTCCAGTGGGAGACCAACTCGAGGAGTCGAGTCCGGGTCTCCTAACCCTAGAATTGGCAGGGTTGCTTACCGCTCTCGTAGGGGTCTAGGGGTGTGGGATTGGCTATTCATCACGACCGTGGAATCCGTGTTTTATACTGGCTCGTATTGAAAACACGGACGTCCTAGTATATCCAATATTTCATATGTTTATTCTGCTGCGATATCTGTGTTGTGACTCTGTGATGGATATAGTATATAGTATATATGATATATTATATAGACGTTACTTATGTTTTACACCCGCGCTAGCCCTGCCCTGCTCTGTCGTTAGTTACCTAACCTAACGGTGCACGAGGGGACATCGAGGCGAATGCGGATGGCATAAGTGTACGTCATATCTATCTGTGATGTTTAGGTATTTAAATGATGGGACTTCATTAATGTGATTAATGAAAGAAAAGAAACCTAAGATGTTGTAGAATCAGATTTTAAACAAAACAGGTAGCTACAGTTCTTGCTTTGCATAGCGGTATATATGATATACCCCGCACCTTATTCGATGAGGAAAGGACCGAGATCCCTTCACCGGGAGTGACTCCTTTAGCAATAACTGGCAGATGCTGCAAACTCGGTTTGGTTATTGATTGCTTTTAAGAGTTTTGCTTTGCACAGTGATATATATGATATATCCCGCACCTCATTCGACGAGGAAAGGGCCGACGATCCCTTCACCGGGAGTGACCCCTTTAGCAAAACTAGAAAAGCCTCAAAATCACTCCATTTCAAAACTTCATTTGATTCTACAACGATATCAAGTTCATTACGCAATAGGTTTTCAGAAAAACCTGCGTAGCCCTCCGTCATTTCAGATAAGTTACATATAGTATTCGTGCTGCATTTGTTGGCTTTCGTCAAGGTGTAGTGTGCGGTAGCTATGTGCTGTTTATCTGCTGCATATGATGCGACTGGATTAGGGAGTCGTACGGCTTTGTTGGCTTTCGTCAAGGGTCGTGCGGGTGGGTTTAATTCAGTCAAGAAATGTACGGGTTGAACTTGACTAGCGGGCTGTGGTTTGTTGGCTTTCGTCAAGGTCATAGCACGCTAGGGGCAAAAGTATTATCGGGAATTTCAAGTGTTGAAATTTGCAATGAGATTGCATACCTTCTATGAGATAGTTGGATCCCGATACCCACTGCGAGTAAGAGTTACTCCTGGGAGAGTTTTACACATTGCAATTAGCTGATCAAGTAGGTGTCTAGAAAGGTGTTAACGGGGTTACGCCTCTGGGAAAGCGAGGTTTACATTAATTAGGTTCGTGCGAAAGCACGGGGGACCTGCCTCAAAGTACCGACACTGGCCTGGCTGAAAGATTGGCGAACTTGTAGTGTGTAATTAATCCCGGCTAGTCTTTCCTTTTAGGGTTTGAAGGAAGATTTGATAAAAAGCAGTGGGAGCCATCCTGATTAGATAAGATAATAACCAATCTGATCTTGCACGAGCTTACGCTAAAGTGTTTTCTTCTCTCTCTCTCCAGGTAGCGACCATTTCATGCCTTAATCAAGATAATAATATGGATGTATTGACCGAACCTGCATGTTATACTGTGCTGGGGAACGTTGGTTCCGTTCATTCTTATAAGAGTTATAGGAATGAACAGGATATAGGGGAATACCAGGATTCCTATGCCACCCGAATGAAGAAAGTACATGTTGATGCATTTTCTTCGGGCGTGTTCGTTACTGAGAACTGTTTCTCCATTTGCTCTACGTCCTGGGTATTGGATACCGGGTCAGGATCCCATATATGTAATCAGTTACATGGGCTTAAGAAAGGTAGAGAACTTGGAGAAGGTGATAAAGACATTAGAGTTGGAAATGGTGCAATTGTTGCAGCTAAGACTGTCGGGGAATATCACCTTGTATTACCAACTGGTAATACATTAGTTCTGAACGAATGCTATTACATGCCGAACCTGATATGCAACATTATATCGGTTTCTTTATTAAGTAAAGAGGGATATAATTTTGTATTACAGGACAATGTTATGAACATTTTCCGTAACCAAAAGTTGGTTGGATCAGGCACGTTGTGCAATGGCATTTATGTTCTAAATCAATCAACAGTTCTGAGCATAACAAACACACACAAGAGGAAGAGTTCAGAACTGAACGAATCCTACTTATGGCATTGTAGACTGGGTCACATCAATGTGACACGACTGGCTAAGTTGCATAAGGATGGATATTTGAAACCTTTCGAATTTTCATCTTATGACACTTACCAGTCATGTCTCAAAGGCAAGATGACCAAAACTCCGTTTACGGGACACGGAGAAAGAGTTACCGAACTCTTGGGACTAATACATAGTGATGTATGTGGTCCCATGTCTACACATGCCAGGGATGGTTCTTCGTACTTCATTACATTCACTGACGATCTCTCAAGATACGGACATGTGTACTTAATAAGACACAAGTCTGAAGCTTTTGAGAAATTTAGAGAATATAAACAAGAAGTCGAAAACCAAACCGGAAAAAGTATTAAAATCCTTCGATCTGATCGAGGAGGTGAATACTTGAGCAATGAATTCCTGGACTTCCTAAAAGAGAATGGGATTCTCTCTCAGCTGACTCCTCCATATACACCACAGCACAACGGTGTATCAGAACGGAAGAACCGCACCTTATTAGATATGGTGCGCTCTATGATGAGCACAGCTGAGTTACCTATTTCCTTCTGGAGGTATGCGCTTGAGACAGCCATACATCTATTGAATATGGTCCCCACCAAATCTGTGCCTACCACTCCATATGAGATATGGAAAGGGAAGAGACCAAGTCTTAACTATGTTAAGATATGGGGTTGTCCAGCCTATGTCAAACGACAAAATCCGGACAAACTCGAGGCACGGTCTGTGCTATGCAAATTTGTAGGATATCCCAAGAATTCTCAAGGGTATATCTTCTACCACCCTGAGGAACAAAGAGTGTTTGTTTCTCGGCATGCCACCTTTTTAGAAAAGGAATTTCTTGAAAAAGAGGTTAGTGGTCATGAGGTAGAACTGGAAGAGGTTCCAGCTGCAGAAGCTACAACAGAAGATCTGGTGGAACCAGAGGATTCCGTAGTTCCCGATGAACCCCAGCCTCTCCGCCGATCTAGTAGGGTTTCTCGTCCACCAGAGAGATACTACGGTTTTCTCATTGACGGTGGAAGCGAGGATTGCATCATGGAGGATGATGACCCAACTAGCTTCGAGCAGGCCATCACGAGTGGGGACTCAGTGAAATGGCTGGATGCTATGCGGTCCGAGATGGAATCCATGTACACCAACAAAGTATGGACTTTGGAAGTTGCTCCTGAAGGGGTAAAACCCATTGGGAGCAAGTGGATCTTCAAGAAGAAACTTGGTGTAGATGGGAAAGTGGAGACTTTCAAAGCTAGACTTGTAGCAAAGGGTTTTCGTCAAAGACCAGGTGTGGACTATGACGAAACCTTTTCTCCAGTGGCTATGCTTAAATCCATCCGAATCATGCTTGCCATCGCTGCATATCATGACTACGAAATCTGGCAAATGGATGTTAAGACCGCCTTTCTAAATGGTGATTTAGAAGAGTGCGTGTACATGACTCAGCCAGAGGGCTTCGTAGACAGTGGGAGCAGTGGGAAGGTGTGCAAGCTGCTTAAATCCATTTATGGATTAAAGCAAGCATCGCGGAGTTGGAACATCTGCTTTGACGTCGTTATCAAAGAGTTTGATTTCGTCAAAAATCCAGATGAACCTTGTATCTACAAGAAGGTGGCAGAGAGTAAGGTTGTCTTCCTCTTATTGTACGTGGACGACATACTCTTGATAGGAAACGATATTCCTATGCTGCAAGCGGTCAAGCTCTTCTTATCACAAAGATTCTCAATGAAAGATCTTGGTGATGCCTCCTGCATATTGGGAATTAGGATCTATAGAGATAGATCCAAACGGATTTTGGGATTGTCCCAATCCAGGTACATTGACACCATACTAAAGAGGTTTAGTATGGAAGAGTCCAAGCGTGGGAACTTGCCCACGATCTCTGGAGTCACTCTCTCCAAAGAGATGTCTCCCAAGACTGATTTGGAGAGAGCTCGCATGCAAGGGATACCCTATGCTTCGGCAGTAGGCTCTATCATGTATGCGATGCTATGTACCAGACCCGATGTTGCATACTCACTAAGTGTAGTGAGTCGGTATCAAGCAGATCCTGGAGAGAGTCACTGGACAGCTGTGAAGAACATTCTCAAGTACTTGCGAAGGACTAGAGATATGTTCTTGGTATATGGTAACGGAGAACTCCAAGTGGAGTCCTTTACCGATTCGAGCTTCCAGAGTGATAAGGACGACTCTAAGTCGCAGTCGGGCTTTGTCTTTACCCTTTACGGAGGGGCGGTTAGCTGGAAGAGTTCCAAGCAGGAAACCGTGGCAGACTCGACGATGGAGGCTGAATACATCGCTGCCAACGATGCTGCTAAAGAGGCTGTCTGGATCAAGAAGTTCATTACTGAACTTGGTGTGGTTCCATCCATTGAGCATCCAATACCTTTGTATTGCGATAACAATGGAGCAGTGGCTTTGGCCAAGGAACCCAGGTCCCATCAGCGATCCAGGCATATTCTGAGGCGGTATCACCTGATCCGGGAGATAGTTGATCGCCGGGAGATCGAGGTCAGGAGGGTTGACACGAAGGACAACACTGCAGATCCACTCACGAAGGCCATTCCCCAGATACAGTTTGAGAGACTCTTCGGGATGCTCGGTATGCGATACTACAGCAGCTGGCCCTAGTGCAAGTGGGAGATTGTTAGTTGTATGTATGCCCTAGAGGCCAGTATTGTACAGATGATGTATATTATATTGGATGCTTGGACATATATAGAGATGACTTTCTTGCTCGACATGATAGTATGCTATCTGGTTGCTCTTTATCTTAACATGTACACTAGTCTCTTTATACTGTCTTATAGTTACATGTTGGTAAAGCCCTTAAGATTTGTACTTGACTACCTGGACTATGATGCAGATCATACTAGTGGGGACATGGTATTCCATAAGTACATCCTTCAAGGTCCCTAGTCGTGGGTGTATCGAGACGGGGCATCGATATACCAGTCTAGACTAGCGTATACGCTTCTCGACCCATGTGATGGGCGATGAATGATCCCATATCCATTGGTGTTTGACATCAGAGATGGTATACGGGTGCTCAGTGGAGACTGGGTACACTGGACGGACTCGCCGAGAACTCCCAGA
Source organism: Agapanthus africanus (assembly GCA_030015575.1). Taxonomy (NCBI): domain Eukaryota; kingdom Viridiplantae; phylum Streptophyta; class Magnoliopsida; order Asparagales; family Amaryllidaceae; genus Agapanthus; species Agapanthus africanus. The sequence continues at coordinate 63,477,466 of CM057348.1, forward strand.
TGGTATTATACCTCACGTCAGATGGCAGTTCTCAGGTGACACTTGTACAGGTTAGTCTGTAGACCCGAGATCGTCATAGAGTCTTGTGTGATTCCCACTGTGCTTTGATCTCCACCTTACCACGTCCATGAGGGCGTGCAAAACGGTGGTCTTTGGGCACAGTCCCGAGTCACATGGAGGCAATGAGCGATAGGAGGGGTTTCGTCTCTCCCGGTATTGGGGGTTGATGTTGCGCAGTGCTCGATTGGCCGTAGCAGGGAAGTCCCTGGCCAGGGCTGATCAGAGATTTGCTGGTAAGTGTTACCAGTAGTTTCTCGACCCGTTATGAGCCTCACATCGACACGACTTATCGGGTTATTGGGGTCTGACGTTTACCACCCCTAGACTTGATATGCGACATATCAGACGAAGAGACCGGACTGTATGGTAAGTGTTACTGGTTGGATTCACAGGAGTGTGAGAGGGCTAGCTCGTCGATCTTCTGATCGCTCAATACCCGGATGGCCGTTACGTTTAGCAGACCGCTTGCGGCTTGTGGGTGCTTGATATGATCATCATCTGCTACCGGCGTATTGACGAGTCTTTAGAGTCCTACACAGAGGTTTCCTGGCTCAAGCGAAACGAAATAGGAGCGCATATGAGATATGTGCGGGACCAAGAATAATGCGTGTATGTGATACGGCATTACATTCTCGCGATAAATGTTTCGATTGGTTATATTCGATATGACCTAGTTATCGAATCATTGATTCGATAAATCGATACATTGTATACTAGTCGGTTATGTGCGACATGGCCGGATCATTGAATCAAGTATTGATTTAATGATTTAATGTATAATTATATATATTTGATATATTACTTTGCATTAACTAGTATTGGTTCACTTTATATGGATTTTCTCACTAGATGTGCAAGAAGTATATATGATATACTTTTGTGCACATATTTGTATCATGTTTGATGATACTTGATTATTTAGTTAAGTGTAAAGAATTAAAACCATGGTTAAGTGTTGATTAGGGTTTTGCATATTCATTTATTTATTTGTTCATTTATTTATTTGGAAATGATTTAAAAAGGAATGGTGGCTTTCTTTGTCTTTTAGTTGAAGCTTCATGAAGCTTTGATTTCTTAACCATTCTTATCATCATGCTTAACCCTAACCCATCCATTAACCATGGTCTATTCTCTACACTTAACCCAAGTTAGAATTATGATAAGTATTCTTTTTTCTTTTCATTTTAAAGTACTTATCATATATTCTTCTTCTTCTTGATCATCTTCTTCTTCAAGAAAAGCTTAAGGTCCATCAATGGCATCTTGAGCTAAAGTGAGAGAAATCCAAATCTAAAGTCTACCCACCTCCTATTTCTTCACCCTCTACCTCTTGCCAAGTTGTTTTGGGTGTTTTCTTCACAAGTTTCACAACTTTGTGAAGTCGGAGCTTGAGCTTGTGCAACCTCGACGTAGATCGTCTTTGACACGAAGCCGACGACCTATTCCGCTCGTTTTCCCGATGAAGCCAATGAACGAGTCTAGGATTCGAAAAGGACAGCGAGAGGATGTCTACGTGGAGCCAAGGAAGAGGATTACCGGATCTACAAAGGTTGTAGCATCTAACTTTTAGTTAAGTAGTTAACTAGTTTATCTTTTCGCCTAGAATTCTAGTCTAAGATCCGCGTTAGGGTTTCGCGGCACCCATAATTTTTGAAATTGGCATGTTCGATGCCTTGTGAGACCTCTATAGGGTGCCTAGGAACCTTTCAAGGTCGCTAGTCACCCGGGGATGAATGACTAAGACATGTGGTTCGTTCGCTACCCCGATGCGAGGTCGTCAGATAGATTGATTCCAGTTAGAGACGACTTCACGCGGAGACGTTGAGAGTCGACAGAGACGACCGAATGTCAGAAACCTATTATTCCAAGTTTAAAGTATTCGGAAAGACATGCAGGCAATTCTATGGACCCTCTAGAAGAATGAAACCCTAACTCGACTTAATGACCGTGTGAAAGCCTTTGAACCTTAGGGTTTGCGACAGTTCCGCGGTGCCATTAGCGAGGCCTGGGTTTGCCCTTCTACGGCCGGACCATCGATGCTGTGGTATGTACTCGATACTGTTAAACTGCACCCAAGATGTTGAGCTCTTGGGGGATTACGAGGTTTTGACGAGTCGATCAAATGGTTCGACTTCATTAGGATGCCAGGTGGTGAGATGCATTCCTTAGGAGACTCCAGATGCGAGGATAGCCGTAGGAGCTCAGTCTATGCAGCCACGATGAGACGAGTCCGAAGCAGTCGACAGTAGAGAAAGTGGAGCAAGAGGTTCGTACTAGATCTTGATGAGACGACGTTCCACTCCGCCGACATCAGAGATGCGATACGCATGCCGAGGCATTGTGCTTAGATATACCTTCCAGAAGGAGTCACGATGAGTATGCAGCCGTTCCGGAACAAGAAACAGATATAGTAAAGGACGATGACTTCCGGACAGTTTGGCAGAGACGTGATTTGGGAGAGGTCTCGACAGGACCTTTCTGGAATGAATTACTAGAAGACTAGGACCCAGGAGTGGTCATGTTGCGCATGCCGGCAGGCCAGAGTTCAGGATCGTCGACGAGACATGCTATGAGTGACCACGACAGTTGGCCAGAGGTTCTTAGAGGAAGTGCTTGAGCGGGGACCATTCCGCCATATTTGATTTTGGTATTTTGGACGATCTATTCGCATAATTGATTTTGATGATTGAGTTTCATGATATTTGTTTTCATGCGCCATGGTTGCACCTACTGAGTATTTACGATTTTTGCACAATTGTTGCATTTGAGATAGTTTTCGTGCCTTGGTTTCTCATGTTTGTGATTATAAGGATTTCATACAGTTGAGTTGATTTGTGCGTATATACGCATACGATTTGGTTTTTGCACTCGGTATAGTTCATATATGCTTGTAGTGCAGTGTTACGCATTTTGTGCACTTAAATGCACTGGACTTCGATTTCGATTGTGATACTCGATGTTTGTTTTGTGCACCTTGTGCACCTGATTTGATTTTACGCATGTTCGACGCTTGATATTGGATTTCATGATCTCGTGCATGATGGATGCACCTGGTTTGGATTTTCGCGCATGTTGAGCGCATGTTTTGAGAAGCGATTTTGGTGCACACCGGATGCACTAAATCGAGATTCTTCTTGCGTGTCAGATGCACCTGTCCTTGCTGTCAGGCACACACGTTGCTTATGACAGAAGTTGTGTGCACACCCGATACACTTAGATGTTGTTTCTGTGCGTATGTATGGCACATATATGGATTTTGATTTCCGTGCGTACCAGACGCACATAGAATTTATATGCATATTTTGGGAATTGATTTCTTATGGAGCAGTACGTTTTTATGATGATTGCTATGAGTTTTTGTACTGAGCAGGACTAGTCAGAGGACAGTACCTGAATATACTTTGCATGCATTGATAGTTATTGAAGGGATTTCCAAAAAGCGAGCTATAGTCTCAGTATTTACCTACGTGTCTGATATGACACGAAATGTTTAAAACAAGGAGACCCTTCTAAATTGTTTCCAAAACGGCGGAACGTACATATTAAACAAAAGATATATATATATATATGTAGTTATTTTCTTACAATAGACGTCCGCCACTGTGTAGTGCTGCGAGCATCGCACAGCGATTTGAAGAAGATTTGGCATGCATTGCTTCCAGATGTGTTAATGATGTATATCATATTGATTTTCATTTTGGATTTAGACATTGTGTCTTCAGCATGAGTCCGATGATTGCGGGATGCTTGACGGAGTTTTGATTTCGAGTTATATGCTCATTTTTCATGCGCCTGCGCTGCGCTGCGATTTGTTTTATGTATTTATGATTTCGGAGCCCCGACGACTTGATAGTTTTGCTTAGATGTTTTAGTATTTGGGGGGGAGTTTTAATTTAAATTCGGGGACCGAATTTCTTTAAGGGGTGAAGATTGTAACGTTTTGAAAATTGTTTCGGTGAAATTTCGGAAAATCGGTAAAATAAGGGGGTTTTCTGTAAAAAGTCAAAATACAAATAACTTTATTATAAAATTAAATATACATATTCTAGCTATATAATTGCTAGTATTTGGTGTTTATTGAGCCACTGGTGAAATTTCAAATTTTCTGAAAAAAAAATTATTTTAATATTATTTTAAGCCGTCACTAATACATTTAATTAGGGAAAATTACAAATTGGAATGGATTGATACAAATTTTATAATTCTTAACACACTAAATTGACATGTAAAATATTATTTCTGAAACGAAATCGTTTGCCAAAACGGTTTAGAAATTATTGAAGAAAAAAAGGATTTTTTAGTGAATTTAGTGTAAATGGATGTTTGGGGTATAGTATTTATCATTTTCCATCACCCCACACCCATACCCACACTCACACACACCCATTTTTCCTCCCCCTTGGCTGAATTCAGCAGCCCCCCTTTCTAGTCCCCACTTGTTTTGCAAAAGAAAAGAAAAGAAAAGAAAAGAGAATGATAGAAGTAAAAGGTGGACTTTGACTTTTCTTCTCACTTTCTCCACCTCACTCTCTCTCCTCGCTCACCCCCCCCCCCATAATTTCTGGACGAAATTCCACAGGCCCAACAGCAGCCCCCCCCCTCCTTCTTCTCCTCTCTTTTCCATCAAAAAAATTGTCAAAAAAATCAAGTAAAACCTTACCGAAATCAAAATCCGACTCCTACCCATTTTCCCTCATCTCCTTTAGCATGTATCTTGGTGCAAGGATTTCAAAATGGAGGTCTAGAATTCAAGTTTGATCATGGTTTATGAGGTATAACTTTTGACCCATTGTTCATTTTTTGATTTAAATTCCTTAATGAAGCTAGTTAGGTGCTTAATTGCGGTTTAATTGAAAGATGTGGATTTGCAAGAGAAGCTTTAGATTAGGGTTTGTGAAAAATCTAGTTAGGGTTTTGTGTTGTGAGACTATGGTTGTGGGATGTATTTGACATATCAATGTTTTGCTAAATCAAATTAAGTTGCTAGTTTGCATATTTATTGATTTAAATTGTGATAATTATATAAATTGTAAACTAGGTTTTTAAAATAATTATATTTTGGTGAGATAAAATTCTAATTAAGGTTGCATGTCATTATAAATATTATATTGAGTGGTTTAATGCTTTTAGTTCATGAAAATCCAAGCTAAATTGTTGTTTGTGCATTTTTGCTATAAATTGTTAAAATTTGGGTATATTGTAAACTAGATTTTTGGGGTTAATGAAATTTATTGGGATTAAATTATGGAAATTATTTTTATGACTTATTTAAGATATTTAATAAGTATTATGGCCACTAAATTTGTTTAAACGTCGAGTTTTGTACTAAAACGGGTAATTTTTGCTTGCTAGATTTTCGGAAAAATGGCTTTTAAGGTGAATTTGGGGTTTTTGTGAATTTTAACCTATTTTATATTATAATTAGTGTTCGTGAATGCGCAAATGAGAGTGTTTGGGTTTTTCTCGATGGTTTGACGTTTGTACATCGACATCGAGGGTTGATTTGGCTATTCTTGCATGCGTAGGTGATAGGTTTTGACCTATGCGTGATACGCGTGCCGATTTGATTTTCGTATGCCGTTTCGATTTCGAATTTGGTTTTAATGCGATACGGTGCGTTATGATATGTAGCTACCCCATGTGGACTTCGAGACGACAAACAAGCGCGTGGCGACGTCGGCACCGGCGGGCAAGGACCAGGTGAGTAGATTTATATCTACGGGGAGAAGTCGGGTAGATGGCGTATAGCACCCTCGCAGTTCGTGGTGATGTATATGAATGCGTATATACACATATATTGATTATATATTGTTTGAGATTATTGATGCTAAATATGGATATTTGGTGTGCTTGGATGATTTAGTATCGCGAAACCCTAGAGTAGTGGTCACACCACACATGCACACAACCATACTTGCATTCATTCTTCTTTCATATGCGCTTATATGGGATTCTATATAGTTATGTGTTCACATGGGTATGGGACTATGTGTTCATATACTGGATTTGAGATGAGTCGATGAGATTTGAGTTGAGGCCGTGAGATTGGTGATATGGCAGGATTCGTACTTGAGATACGTCCTGATGTTATAGCGGATCTTTGGATGACAATGCCATGTGAATAGTGATATTAGTAGTGTACTAGACATAGGTCAGTACCCCAGATGATGATCTTGATAAAGAGGATACCAGATGAACAGTGTGATGAGTATGATATTGACCCGTACCCAGATTTGGGGATGCCGTACGACGAATTTACGTACGAGCTATATATTGATGATTGATCCGCACTCTTGACTTAGGATGTCTGATTATAGATATGGTATCGGATATGATATTATTGAGGCGGGATCACCGACTAATATATATACAGGTATGTATACGTATCGACTCAGATGTTAGGCGGTTTCCTTACCTGTAGTTCAGCTTGTTAGTTCAGCCGTATAGTTTAGTGTAGTTGTTAGACTAGATTAGACTCCTACCTATTTCAAAACTAACGAATCGTGGGTATTTTAAAAGACAGGTCAAGGGATTCTACGGATATTTCAAAAGACGTATCTTTTCTTAAAAACACCGTAGCCCTTATTTTCAAAACACCGCGATTCGTGTTATTTCAAAGGCACTATTATGGGACTTATATTAGGGTAATGCAGTTTAGTTATCGTTGTGTCTAGTGTTCAACTCCCGCATATTATTGCTATTGCTCCGCATCGCATACTTATTGTAATTCATATTTTATTATTGATATCATGCTGTTAGGACACCATCACCATTACCGATGATGCGTATGTACCACGTACACTTACTTGCCGGCTCACACATATCTTCATCGGTAATTGCCATGCCACGAACACTTTAGAAAATACTATTTCATTTGACATAGCTTGTTAGCTAATAGTTTAGACATGATATTAGTGTACGTGCCTTATATGTTAGTTTAGACATTGTAGTTATTACTTGCTACTTCATGCATGTTATTATTCATTGATATGCCGCATTCATGGATTTTTATGTCCATATTCACTGTTTACATGCTATTGAGGATTTGGATTCGGATTTTCATGAGATTTCCTGGATTTGGGGGAAAACCGCAAAAACACTTATAAACTTCTTTCTCTTTTTTTAAGAAAAAATGCGGTTTTCCCATGATGTATGAGTCGTCCACCATGAGTTTGCTGATGGATTTTGAGACCCGATTCGAGGAGTTGGATGAACCGTTTCGGGTACATGGTGGACCCGGTAAGGTACCCCGGGGCAAGAAGGTCGTGTTGCTGACGTTGAGCCTGGCAGGAGAGCACTACCTACCGATGATTTTACCCGACGCGTCGGATATCCGGAGGATACCGTCGTGGTCTTGAGATTGATGGTAGGGGCCGGTCTGGACTGACGGCGCCCTAGATAGTGAGATTGATACAGAGATTATGAGATATTAAGGTACAGAGATTTAATGATACAGGCCAGTCCGGATAGCCGGAGCCTGAGATTTTGAGACATTGGGATTTACGTTTTGTGTCGATGCTAGACACTGTTTATGCTGATTTTATTATGATACCTCGTTTTAAAAATACAGAAAATCTCACTAATTTATGAAAGTAGTTTTCTTCAGTACATGCATTCTGTTTCATGCATTCATACATCATCCATATGATATATTGCTACATGAGGCACTGACACGGGCACATGGGATTACACTTGGGTTAGATATTTGCCCTAGCCATGGTTATAGGTTGCTGGTTATATATTTGAGGATTATATATTATGATCGTATGACCTAGGATTGCGTCATACATGCGATTTCTATTCGTAGATGTTTTTCTATTCATGAGTTGGCAACTCATCCCGTTATGCCCCAGTTTCTTGCAGGTTTGCCGTACAGATTTCATTACGGCTTTGCGGGCACAGTTTCGTTCAGGTGACTTGCTAGTAGGTGGGTTTATTGGTATCGTACCCATCATATTACATTGTATATTATTATTCAGCTGTATTTAGAAGTTCCATCAACCAAACATGTATTTATTGAGATAGAGACCAGAGATGTTATTCTTTCGACCATAGAGTCGTGCGTTATATTTCTGTGGAATTCTTGTTGTTTGAGTTTCCTTTTGCATTTTGATCCTCGCCCTTGGCGTTGTATATTATATTGCTTGTGTGGTTGTGACCGTCGATTGACGAAGAGCTAGCTCCCGCTTGGGGATGCCTTTTTATTGATTTCGTATACTATTCATGTTGTATCCCGTTTAGGGGCCAGTATTTTCAAAGGAGACTCTGCCGAAATTTTCAGGAAATATTTGATGTTTTTTAAAACCGCATAATTCGGCTTATGCTATTAAAACTACTTGATTTTAAATTGGTTTTCCTTCACTCTACTACTTTTCTTGGTTTGGTTTTTTGGGTTTTCGGCTTACTTAGATTACGTACGCCTCGAGACGTTTCGTAGATTAAGTGCCGGTCATGTTCCGTACTTTCGGGACGTGACACTCATGGATTTAAGAACTGAGTTCTTCTTTTATGAGGAGATGTTATGATCTCTTTGTTTTTATGAAAGACTTTTTCTTATAGATCTGTGATCTAGAAAAAGAACTAAGTTATTATGATGTGAGAGTTAAATCTCAAATATGGAGGAGATGTTATGATCTCTCTTCTTTTTGTTTACCTTAAAAAAGGTTCTTCTTCTTAGAGCTTGCTCTTCTCTTTTTCTTTTCTGAGAACTTGAAACTTATGGGGGGGTTTCTTTTTTTTTCTTTTTTTTTGAAGACTTGAAGTCTTGGGTCCTTTATATAGGGGAGGCTGATTTATTGAATCAGTTAAAGAAATCTCTCATTGAGAGATCTCTGATTGATTTATGGATTTTATCCACCGTTGGATCTTTGATCCAAGAACTTCTGTTTTACAGAAGAGATCTTTCTTGTTTTTAACAAGATTGGAGAAATATTTTCCCATACATAACTTATTCTGTATCACGGTGATTTTTAATCACCATCGGATCTTTGATCCAACGATGCTCTGATTTACAGAACACAATCTTTCTTGTTCGGAAAGATTTGAGGAGTATTTCCTCAACAGAATTTAATTCTGTAATTTGATAATTTATTCATCTTCATTGGATCTTTGATCCAAGGGCGGAGAACATTTAGTTCTAGCGCTGGCGCTCTCGTGCCTTGCACGTAAGGCGCTGCCTCAAAGTCTTTGACTCTTGGCGCTGGGCGCTCTCGTGCCTTGCACGTGAGGCGCTACCTCAGAGTCTTTGACTCTTGGCGCTGGGCGCTCTCATGCTTTGCACGTGAGGCGCTGCCTCAGTTCAAATTTTGAACAGAACTTTGCTCTTTTATTGAGGGAAACACCTATGGTTTGGAAGAAGACTATCCAATAAGCGCAATAGGTGTACCCTCGCCTAATCCTAGGAGCCCTCATAACCTGAGAGAAGGTAAAAGAAAAAGACAACTGAATAGTCATATTCATTTTCTCCAGAACCGGAAACCATCCTCGAATCTGAAACAAGTTTCTTCGAGTTCGTATGTAACTATACAAAGGTCATATCCAATAAATATGGATCTTCGTAGTGATACGGAATGTTCCAGAGAAATACAAAGGGTAAAAGTAGGAGTGGCAATGAGATATGCAACTCAGAAAATCTAAATGTCAATATGTTTTAAGAAGGTCCGGTTATCTTGGTTACTGAGTTATAATCTAGGGTCGGGACATGGTCGCTGCCAAAGAGAGAGAGAAAAGAAACACTCAGCGTGCACTCAAACCTAGATCAGAATGGTCAATCACTTTATCTAATCAGGATGTCTCCTACTGTATCCTCAAATTCTCCTCCAAACCTGAAAGAAGAATTAGTCGGGATCATCTAAAATCAACCGAGGAGTAAACCAACTCATCAGTGGGATCGGGATCCAACTATCATCGCATGATAACCTGATGGAATCCATTCAAGTTATCACACTCCAGAAGGTATGCGCATGCCTGGCAAGTTTCCTGTATGTTTGAAACTCCCGATGTGATTTCTACCCCATGCTCTTATGACCTTGACGAAGGACAACATATCATAAGTCACATGTCAAGTTCTACCCGTCATTGTCCAGGTTAATTTGAACCCACCCGTACATACTGTTGGATATAGTACCCTCAGAGTCAATTATTGGATCGCAGGCACATGATTGCAATGATTGAGGGAGGACCTATACCGGTAGGACAGTCTTACTCAAGATGATAGTATGCTATCTGGTTTATCTTTATCATCGTGTACTGCTTCAGGTTACCTTACAGGTCACTATTGCACGTTGATAGAGCCCTTAGGTTTCTTGCTTGATGGCCAGCAGTATGACGGCGATCATATACATGGGAGCTGGGGTCTACAAGCACATCCTTAAAAGGTCCCTAGTCGTGGGAGTTTCGAGACTGGGCATCGATACTCCATTAGTAGACTAGTGTATACAGTCGAGACCCCGACGAGGGGCAGTGGCCGGTCTCACAAGCCATTGGTGTCAGTAGGATCACCTAAGATATATACAGGTGCTCATTGGGATATGAGTACACCGGACAGGACTCGCCGGGAACGTGCTGGTTGGTATTATACCTGACGTCAGATAGCAGTTCCCTGGTGACATGTGTACAGGTTAGTTCATCGACCTGAGATTGTCATTTGTCTCATGTGAGTTCCCACTGTGCTTTGATTACTACCCTACCACGGCTCAAAGGAGGTGTGCAAACAGGTTTTAGTTGGGTACAGTCCCGAGCCACATGGAGGCAGTGAGCGGATCAGCAGGGGTTTTGTCTCTCCCAGTATTGGGGGTGAGGTCGTGCTATGTCTAGGAGAGCCATTACACAAAGCTCTCGGCCGAGGCAGGAGATTTACTGGTAGGTATTCCAGTAGTATCTCAGGGTGTTCTGGGCTACACTCCGACACGACTTGCACCGCTTTTGGGGGTCTGACTTTTACCAACCCCCTAAACCCGCCATGCGATGCTCATAGACGAACTGACCGGACTGTACGGATATTGTCACTGACAGGCTCAGTAGGGTGTCAGGATGAGTTCGCTCATCGACCTCCCTATTAGTCAATACCTGATAGCCCGTTACGTATAGCTAGTACCTCTGACATGCTAGTGGTTAAATCCACAGCCAAAGTATTGACGAGTCTTTAGAGTCCCCCACAGACAGTTTCTCAAGTTTCGAGCGAAACGTTGTAGAGGTCGTATGATATATGGCAGGGTTCGATCTTATACGTGCGGTATTGCACGGATCTTGATCGGACGGATCATACTAGTGGGCTTTGGTTTAAGCCGGATCCTAGTATTAGATTTGTTAGATTACTTTAGTCTCATCGCATTCGCATTCAGTCGGAATGCGGATGCAGGTATGTATATACAGGTGAGGGGTATCCTTGTGATCCGTCACGAGTTTATTTTAGATGTTGCCGGATCTTTTTGTTGGACCAAACATTTGGATTAATGTTTGGATAATGGAACTAGTGAGCTAGAATTCATCATGAAATGCATTAAAAGTGACATAGACATGTATCATGACTCATGGTCTCTTTTTTAGCAAATATGTCACATTTGATATTTGATTTGAGTCATGAAATGAGATTGAGAGAGAGGGGCTGCTTTGTGTTGGTGTTAGCTCTCATATTACTCTTCTCATACTCTCTCACTCTCATTCCAGAACAACACAAGAAAAGAAAAGGAAAAAGAAAGCTTCTTCTTCTTCTTCTTCCTCCTCTAGCTCATAACTCCATTAATGGCAACACCTTCAACCTCCATCCAAGCCATGGATGCAAGAGGCAAAGTGATCACAAACATTCTCTACAACACCTTAGACGCGTCGGCTAGCACACTTCGCGCCCGAGTTGCTTCGGATGAAGCGGGAGCCCATAAAAAGACTTCTCGATGTGGTGCCCTTTCCGACGAAGAGATCGGGATGATGGCCGAAGACCGAAGGACACGGATCGCTCGTTATAGCTCTCTACCCTTTCCCTAGTTAGCTAGTAGTAGGTTAATGGTCCGATACGGGTTTTAAGCCCGCGGTAGCGCCGGTTTTCTAGTTGAGAAAAGTTTTTGTTTCCGCATTTTGGCCTCGGAAAGACGGCCGGGGCGCTACCGTAGACTTACATGGTATCAGAGCCACGCCATTAACCTTTACTAGCTTGCTCTAACGTGTTTAGAACTTCGATCGAACAAAAATTCCGAAAACCCGATTTCAAAAGTGCACTTTCTGTCGAAATTTTTCTGTGGTCAAAAAAAAATATTTGGTGTATTGCAGAAATACGTGCAGGGTTTTTTAGGGGCACTGAAGAAATTTGGTAGATTGATTCCTCAGGAACGCCGCGGAACCGCGGCCAAACCCTGGTTTTGGCCGCAGTTCCGCCGCCATTTTAGCTCTTCATTGGACCAAATTTCTTCAGGTGGTCTCTGTCTTGGAAATGGGGGTTTTGGTATATTCTGTTTGGGCCCAGATTTATTTTGAGTGCTACAGTTGTGCTTGGGGCCTACTTAGGGAAATTTAGTCGATCGAAAATTTTAAACATGTTAGTTCACAGTATTTACATTATATCTGCGACCGTGAATGTCATTTGATCGGTAAATGCTGTCTAATTGCTATAGTTCTTTTAGACGGATTTACGAACGTGACATTCAGGTTGATATTCTGTATTGTGCTGTGATGTTGCGGATTTGTCGTGGTGGATAGCCTGGATGCAATGGTAGTACAGTTTGGTTGTATATGTACATTTGATATTGCGTGGCGAGCGTCTGACATGTGGACTGCCGTCACTGCCTGTTTGTATATTATTCTTTTAGGGCACGACCGGGCTGAGGTCGATGTACTCGTTGTATATATTTTTACTTTCTGTACTAGGATTACCCCGCGGAGGGGTGTACGGATAGCTGGGTTCTAGAGGGCAACGAGCCCGCATCTCATGGTATTGAGACGAAAGGGGCTTCACTCTAGAATTGGCGGGCTATTCGTCGCACTCGTAGGGGGTACAGGTTGACCCAAGGAGAGGTGCTCAAGTTACCGGATTCCGTGAAGTGCTGGGTGGTCCATTCACGTTGTTGAAGGGGGCTGCCTCACTTCAGGTTTTGGCGGGTAACTTGCCGCGCCCGTAGGGGATCTAGAATTTCATTGCACAGGCTATCCACACGACCAGGGGAACGTCGGGTTTCAGCAGCGGCTCTGTGAAACCCGGGGCTTCCAGATTATCTGTATTGTTCTGTGATGCTTATTACTCTCTGTGATGTTGTATATTATCACGCCTTGAGCGAATATTATATATTGATATATATACTAGTAGATATTGTATATGTTTTACACCCGCGCTAGTCTAGTCCCCGCTCTGTCGTTAGTTAAGTAACCTAACGGGTAATGACGGAACCCAGTGGCGAATGCGGATGGCATATACGTACATCGTATTTTCGTTCTTTATTGGTGTGATCAATTGATGGGACTGCGTTGATTCGGATCAATGCAAGCTAAACAAACCTATTCTGATGTTGTTGGAACATTTTTCAAAAAAGCTGTTATTGCAAGGACGTTCTCTTTTGTTTTGCACGGTGGTATTCGGTTATGAATATCCAGCACCTCAGTTGACGAGGCAAGGGCCGAGATCCCTTCACCGGGAGAGACCCCTTGGACAGAAGTTTGCGTCAGGGTAATAACTTTACTATAGCCGATTGCCTTTTGCTTTGCATCGTGGTATTCAGCTGGAATATCCTGCACCTCATTCTACGGGGAAAGAGCCGAGATCCCTTTACCGGGAGTGACCTCTTTAGCAAAGGTTTTCGCCACTATATTTTTATAAAAAAAACTATGCGGTTCCTTCAACGATATCAAGTTCATTACGTTAAAAGGTTTTTCGCCAAAAACCAGCCGTAGCCCTCCGTCGTTTCTTACAGGTATTACTTAGTATTCATGTTGTGTATGTTGACCTCTGTCAAGGCACGGTGCTTGGTAGCTGGGTAATGCTTGTTTGTTGCATAAATGGATTATTTAGGACAGTCGCACGGTCATTTTGACCTCTGTCAAGGGTACGTGCGGGTGGGTCTAAGTTAATCAAGGACAATGACGGGTTGAACTTGACTTGCGACTTATGATATGTTGACCTCTGTTAAGGTTATAAGCCTCTTGGGGTAAAAATCACATCGGGAGTTTCTAAAGAAACTGAAACTTACCAGATATGCGCATACCTTCTGGAGTGTAATAACGTGAGTGGATTCCATCACGTTATCATGCGATGATAGTTGGATCCCGATTCCCACTGATGAGTTGGTTTACTCCTCGGGTGATCCCGACTAATTCTTCTTTCAGGTTTGGAGGAGAATTTAAGGTTACAGTGGGAGGTTTCCTGACTAGATAAATTGATAAACATTCTGATCTAGGTTAGAGTGCACACTGAGTGTTTCTTTTCTCTATCTCTTTGGCAGCGACCATGACCCGACCCTTGACTATGACTCAGTGACCAAGTTGACCGAACCTTCTTAAAACACTGGATTTTGGATTGTCAGAGTTGCATACCTCATTGCCACTCCTACTTTTACCCTTTTCTCCAGAACACCCCGTATTACTACGAACGTCCACTTCCATTGGATAAAACCATCGCATGGTTATAGACGAACTCGAAGGAATTTATTCGAGGATGGTTTCCGGTTCTGGAGAAAACGAATAGGACTATTCAGTTGTCTTTTCCTTTTACCTTCTCTCAGGTTGTGAGTGCTCCTTGGATTAGGGGATAGTACACCCGTTACGCCTATTGGATAGTCTTCTTCCAAACCTTAGGCTGGTGCCGAACGGTAGGGAATGAAGAAAGCCGATTAGTCTAAGTGTGGTGTACAGAAGGTATTAAGTTAAGACAAATAAAGGGATTAGTAAGAGGGCAAAGTAAACTGCGACGGTTATTCACGACCAAACCAAGTATTTCATTACCACTCCTACTTCACCTTTGTATTTCTCCAGAACACTCCGTATCACTACGAAGATCCATAGTTATTTGGATACTCCATCGTATGATGTAATACCCAGTCCCTTTTATACCAATATCTGTATTTATGTTACTCTTAAAGTTTATTTATTTTATAAATATTATTTTTAGTATTTTAAAATCCCTAACCCTAATTTATCTAAACCCTTTTTCCCCTTTCGTTTTAGCCGACCCAAGCAACCAGCCCAAAACAAACATTTTAATTAAATAAAACCCCCAGCCCATTCCTTTTTATTAAAATTAAACCCAAAACCCTTTTTCCTCGGCCCAACACTTATTCCCAAATTATTTAATTTTTCCCCGGCCCGAGCTCTGGCCCAAGCCCAACTCCCTTCAGCCCGCTTCACCCAACCCGACCCGCAGCTGCCTGACCCGACCCGCTTCGATCCCTCTTCTCCTTTCCAACGGCTCTTTCCTTTTCTCCCGCTCACCCGATCCGCTTTCCTAGCCAACGCTCGCGCCCACGTCGCAGCACCGTTGCCCAAGCCCCCGCGACCTCAACCACGACTCCCTCGATTTCCTCCCCTCTCCTCGTCTCTAACCCTCTCTCCCCCATCAAGAATCGAGTCTCAAACCTCTCTCTCGTTCACCCAACCCACTGCCTCGAGCCCCTCACGCCGCTCGACCCTCACCGACGACGACGACCCCACCACCTCGTACTCCCCCTCGCTCACTCCTCCTCCACCAACAGAACCCCTCACCACTACACTCCACCAACCCAAGCACCCCTGCCGATCACCTCCACCGCCTCACCCATTCCCTGCACACCCGAGCCCATCGCCCTTCGCCGGAGACTCCTCACCGTCGCCCCACTCCCACCAAGCCTCAATCCCGATCACCTACTGCACCACCGAGAAAATCTATCTCTCTCTGCCTCTCTCTCAATCTCTCTGTCTCTCTCTCTTTCTCACTCTCTCTCTCTGTGAATCTTTCTCTCTATCTCACTCTATCTCTCTCTAATTCCCTGTCTCTCTAAATCTCTCTCTCTCTCTCTCCCTCTTAGCGCCTCTCCTCCCTGCTGGAGCCACAGTGTCCGTCGCACCCACCGAGACATCGAGTCCAAGAGCCAAGCTCGAGCCGAGACAGCAAACCCTAGCCGCGCCGTTCGTCGTGCGTTCGTACCGTTGCCGCTGCCATACATCGCCAAAGCATCTCCAGGCAAGTATTTTACTTGCTACATGCTAATCTATTTATGTTACAAGCTCAAATCGTATAAATTGCAAATTTACAATTCATGATAACTTATATGATATATCTGTTCGATGTGTGATCTCAATGAAAATATTCATCTAATTTGACGGAATTGGATTGTCTATGCTGGCCCATGTAGTAATGAATACTGTGTATAAATTTCACGGGAAAACATGACTGTTAATGACTAAAATGAATACCCCCAAATATACCCGTAAAACTAGAATTTTCCCGTATCTGAAAATTGTTAAAATCACCATAAATTATGTACATACCGGAATGATGCGTTCGAGGGCTTAAATCGAATCCGACTTGACGAACTATAACCCTATGCAATTTTCTATTGGTTTCTATACTGAAATTGTGACGATATTTGGGTCGGAGTGCGACTCTGGACTGCAGTCCAGAGCGACTCTGGTTACTGTTTGCTGGCTCGTAGTGTGTACCACCTTGTTATCTGAACTCATATGTTGCGGAACTCTGCATTTCATTAAAGTTGAATCTGTTAGCTAGGTAAAACAAGTGGTTTCATTCTGTTTTATCGACGTTTGCTATTTAATCTGCAATTTAAAGGATCGGGACGTATAGCAGTCCCAAACAGAACCAGAACGGACACCCAGGGTTGAATAGTGCATAACTCCTGACGTACAGACGCGATTGAGAATCTGTCTATTGCGTTGAACACCCTACTGAAAACCCTAGATTTCATTCAACTGTAGCGTCGCTAAAATCTGATCCCAACTGGGATTAAAATGCGTTCCGAAACGTACTTCCGATTCTGAAACCTGATTTCCAGCAGTGAGCGCTTAAAATGAAATGGCCATATCTAGTGATCCCGAGACCCGATTGATGTGAAACCAAATTTGCTAGATAGATAATCAAACATACTAGTTATCCCCCGTTCATCGTTTCGCCAACCTATGCACGTATGATTTATGATAAATTATGTAAGTGGTAGGATACCGATTTATGACATCTTAATCATGCTTTACATACTGTTTTCTCATCATATCATACATATGTCACTGCATTGATAACCTGGTAATCATGTGCATTACACAGTGTTAGGTATTAGTGGTGATTGTGGCAAGTACGTTAGTGTTCGTGCATGAGTGGATAAGTGAAAGCGACACGTACTTGTACACAATCAGTGAACCCTATTATTCTATTGCATTGTCGACGTCTGTGGGACGCGTGTAAGTGTGACTATAAGTGGTATGGTACACTTATGGAAGCTCTTGCATGGGTGTCATAGATAAGGCACCAGACACTGCCCATTTATCTTGGGTATTAGTCGGGACGTGCTTGATGGAGATCCTGTCTCCAGTTCTCGCGCAGACTTGTCACTGACCGACCGGTATTTGAGGTTATGGTTGGCGTTTGATATAGACCACGGGGCATGGGGTAGTTTGAGTGTGAGTTCAACAAAATCTCGGGAGTCTCATGCCGGCTTATATATATAGAGATATATGGAGATTTACAGGGTACATGATTATTACCGTGAGTTATATTTTGGGCCCGTGGTCCCTTGCCCTTGGGTCCTACCCTTGGGTGGAGGACACTCACGAGCGGTTAACTCTCACACTTGGACTGACGATAGGCTTAGTGACCTGTATAGTGAGACTTAGAGACTGATAAGGATAGTGACATTGACATGCATTACTCATTGTATTGACACACCTGACATACTATTTTACTGCTTTACTATTCACCTGCTCTTTTAGACACCCGCATTGGCTACTTCATGTTCATATCTCTACTATCTTGATTTACTGTTATATATCCATTATTACTGTACGAGTTACCACTTGCACCTATGTATATATTGCTATCATGTCGCTCTGACGACCTGAGTATGCATGCTCAGAGTGAGAAGTGGATCTAACTTGGACCAGGACCAGACGTACCTCGAGGACATCGCGGACATTTTGATCAGCTACCCAGAACCATACTCTCTTGATTCCCAGCTGGTTAGTTCTTTGTATTTGTTTTGATTTATATACTGCATTTCTCATTACCTGTGCATTGTATTACTGATTACCACGTAAAGCTAGAAGCTGAAGTGTGACTACGGCAGGATATTTCCTTGACCGTAGGAGCATGGCTGGCCTTGTTAACCCCTCGTATTCCGTATTTTGGGAAGCGGGGCGTGACATGGTTTTGTTGGTATCAGAGCCAGGTTTTGCTTCGATTGGGATTGCAGTTTTCCGCGTAGAGCTTGACAATTTAAGACATCCCTCGGTCTAGATTGTGAATTTGTTATTCTTAATCCTTATTCACATTGTGTATTCTGCTATCCATCCGCTAGGGTTTCGGGTGACTTGGCAGAGTTACGTGGTTGTAATTGTGAGCTACCTCATAGTTACAATATTGTACTCGGTTTAAGTGACTTAGAGCCCTACAGTTGATTTCCACTTGTAATGAATTTCATCACACCCGATGTTCTTGATTCCTTGCACAATCCATATTATATTTTAATTCTTATAGCTTGTGCCTTATATCGTCCTCAAAATTGTTGTTTCAGGCCATGTCTTCGAACGACTCTCCCTCTATCTCCACTCTCCAGAATCAGACCGTTGAGATTCTGAATGTACTGCAAAGTCTGAAGGAAGCCCAGGAGCGAACAAACGACCTATTAGCTGAAGGATTGAGAAGGCAGGTGAACCAGGCACCAGCGGAAGTCTCCAATCGTAAAGGGATCCCTGTTAGACGAGGAAAAGAGAGGAAAATGAAGCGCCCACTTGTTTCCCCGCGACAGAAGCAGCAGAAGACCCAATGTTGTGGGTACTGCAAGAGGCCAGGACATCTTCAGAGGGATTGTCGCCGCGCCCAGGGGAAATGCCTGTTTTGCGGATCCAGCGAGTATCTTATCAACGGTTGCCCTAAAAGGAAGGAGCTATAAGGAGGAGACTCGTCCACACTCTGCACTTCTGCCAAGTGATGATTATTACGTAGTTCGAACTTCGAGGATAGGGCGGACCCAGTGCAGGATTCAACTCGCGTGACGAGAATGCAGCGGTCTAGTAATCGAAGAAGAGTTATCACGTTTTCTGCTTTTAATAAAATGTTGTCACTTGTAAATATTTCTCCTTTCGTTTGAGATCCTGTATCCGTTAAACTTTTGGCTGAATGTAATAAAATCCTGAGTTGTGATGTATGTATCGCCTCCTTTCCCCCTCACTTTACTTATACATTCGTTGCATCAGTATTCTAGATTTTGTTTTCAGTCCCTGCTTACCGCATATTTTCTTGTACTCCGTATCCTTGATTATTTTCCTAATATGTTCCACTGTCTGATCATGACTCTTTCTTTTCAGGCCATGGCCCACCCTGGAGCACCGCCGCATCTAGATGAGGATGCACAGTCATGTGTTTCCTTAGACCGCATGCTGGTGAGCTCGGATGATGAGATCAACGGCCCCAAGTCATTTTCGGAAACAGCGATTCCGAGGACGAAGGTGCCGCCGCCCCAGAGGTTGACATGATCGGCGATTCCGATGAGAAGGAAGGAGACCCTGAAGAGAACCCGATATAGGAAGATCCCGAGGAGGTCCCGAAAAGAAGAAAACCCAGTGGAGGAAAACCCTATAGAAGAGGATCCAGAAGAACAGAATCAGATGGAAGCAGACCTCGAAGAAGATGCTCCAGCCGAGGAAGAAGAACCGGAAGAGCAAGACCACGCAGCAGAAGAACTCCCAATGGCGGTCCCTGCGAGGCGCTATGGAAATGGACGCCCCTATCTGAGCGCACGAGCCTACCGTAACCTGCTGAACCTCCACAACCGCGACTGACGGGGTTTAGCTGTTGTCTCCTCTGGCCAAATAAATCTGTGTATAGTTTAGGGCCATCATTTACTTTCGAGAATGCTTGGTTTGGAATTTTTCTGGAATGAAATAAAATTGGCTGAGTTCGCTAATCTTTTGATCTTCTTGGTTCATATGATACTTGGCTGTTTCCCCTATATATTTATTTTCTCCTGAGATCCCTGACTGTCTACCCCTGTACCTGGTGCTGTTTCGACCCTCACTTAAATTAACAAGTACCGCACCCTGATCTTTGAATGGGCCACCCTTCATCCTTCGTATATGCCTCGTTTGAGATCTTTCTGGGAAGGAAAATTGATAGTAAAATTTCCGAGTTAGCTGACCCTTCAGATTTTTTTGATTTGCTTGATGTGTCGACCGTTTCCTTCCCATACATTCCCTCCTCTCCTGAGGTTCATTACTGTTCACCCTTACACCCTGGGCTGACCCGACCCCAATCGCTTCGACCTTCAGTCAAAAGCCGTCACACTCTGACCTTTTGAATGAGCCACACTCCATTGTAATCCCTACTCTAACTAGCCCTATACATTTTTGTGCTTTTCCCTGTTACCCTAACTATATTTAGGGACATCATTATTTGAAATTTAGTTTTCATTGTTTTGTATTTATCGAAGAGTGAGTGTTATTGACTACTCCGTTTTATGTATTTTAAGTACACTACTATTCTTCTCATTTTTCGGTAGCGCGACCATATGTATTGCACATATTATTTTGGTGCTATGCTTCTTATTTTCACCATGTGGTTTTCCAAGTTATGTTAAAATGGTTTGATTGATACGTTATTCTAAAAATGTTTTAAACCACTGACAAGTCCTTCACTGCTTGATGCCTTATACTTATTATTTCTGCTGTGCTACTTTTGATATACTTATATGTGCACATATTTGGGTTTCGATTTTATCGAACACGCCTCGAATATTATTGTTCGTTATTGTTATTTATATTCTCGTATACATGTAGTTTGCCCTTATAGTTGTTCCTACCTTATACTTATTTAGACCTATCCTTTTTGTATGTTGTTCTTACATATATAGACCTTCAAAATTTTATCCACCCGTTTTAAGTAAATCACTAAGTGTTAACGTTCGATGTGGTAGCCTTTCGCTTGTTATTTTGTAGCTTATCGTTATTTTAAATTTCGAGGACGAAATTTTTGTAAGGGTGGTATGATGTAATACCCAGTCCCTTTTATACCAATATCTGTATTTATGTTACTCTTAAAGTTTATTTATTTTATAAATATTATTTTTAGTATTTTAAAATCCCTAACCCTAATTTATCTAAACCCTTTTTCCCCTTTCATTTTAGCCGGCCCAAGCAACCAGCCCAAAACAAACATTTTAATTAAATAAAACCCCCAGCCCATTCCTTTTTATTAAAATTAAACCCAAAACCCTTTATCCTCAGCCCAACACTTATTCCCAAATTATTTAATTTTTCCCCGGCTCGAGCTCTGGCCCAAGCCCAACTCCCTTCAGCCCGCTTCACCCAACCCGACCCGCAGCTGCCTGACCCGACCCGCTTCGATCCCTTTTCTCCTTTCCAACGGCTCTTTCCTTTTCCCCCGCTCACGCGATCCGCTTTCCTCGCCAACGCTCGTGCCCACATCGCAGCGCCGTTGCCCATGCCCCCGCGACGTCAACCACGACTCCCTCGATTTCCTCCCCTCTCCTCGTCTCTAACCCTCTCTCCCCCATCAAGAATCGAGTCTCAAACCTCTCTCTAGTTCACCCAACCCACTGCCTCGATCCCCTCACGCCGCTCGACCCTCACCGACGACGACGACCCCACCACCTCGTACTCCCCCTCGCTCACTCCTCCTCCACCAACAGAACCCCTCACCACTACACTCCACCAACCCAAGCACCCCTGCCGATCACCTCCACCGCCTCACCCATTCCCTGCACACCCGAGCCCATCGGCCTTCGCCGGAGACTCCTCACCGTCGCCCCACTCCCACCAAGCCTCAATCCCGATCACCTACTGCACCACCGAGAAAATCTATCTCTCTCTGCCTCTCTCTCAATCTCTCTGTCTCTCTCTCTTTCTCACTCTCTCTCTCTATGAATCTCTCTATCTATCTCACTCTATCTCTCTTTAATTCCCTGTCTCTCTAAATCTCTCTCTCTCTCTCCCTCTCAGCGCCTCTCCTCCCTGCTGGAGCCACAATGTCCGTCGCACCCACCGAAACATCGAGTCCAAGAGCCAAGCTCGAGCCGAGACCGCGAACCCTAGCCGCGCCGTTCGTCGTGCTTTCGTACCGTTGCCGCTGCCGTGCATCACCAAAGCGTCTCCAGGCAAGTATTTTACTTGCTACATGCTAATCTATTTATGTTACAAGCTCAAATCGTATAAATTGCAAATTTACAATTCATGATAACTTATATGATATATCTGTTCGATGTGTGATCTCAATGAAAATATTCATCTAATTTGACGGAATTGGATTGTCTATGCTGGCCCATGTAGTAATGAATATTGTGTATAAATTTCACGGGAAAACATGACTGTTAATGACTAAAATGAATACCCCCAAATATACCCGTAAAATTAGAATTTTCCCGTATCTGAAAATTGTTAAAATCACCATAAATTATGTACATACTGAAATGATGCGTTAGAGGGCTTAAATCGAAGCCGACTTGACTAACTATAACCCTATGCAAGTTTCTATTGGTTTCTGTACTGAAATTGTGACGATATTTGGGTCGGAGTGCGACTCTGGACTGCAGTCCAGAGCGACTCTGGTTACTGTTTGCTGGCTCGTAGTGTGTACCACCTTGTTATCTGAACTCATATGTTGCGGAACTCTGCATTTCATTAAAGTTGAATCTGTTAGCTAGGTAAAACAAGTGGTTTCATTCTGTTTTATCGACGTTTGCTATTTAATCTGCAATTTAAAGGATCGGGACGTATAGCAGTCCCAAACAGAACCAGAACGGACACCCAGGGTTGAATAGTGCATAACTCCTGACGTACAGATGCGATTGAGAATCTGTCTTTTGCGTTGAACACCCTACTGAAAACCCTAGATTTCATTCAACTGTAGCGTCGCTAAAATCTGATCCTAACTGGGATTAAAATACGTTGCGAAACGGACTTCCGATTCTGAAACCTGATTTCCAGCAGTGAGCACTTAAAATGAAATGGCCATATCTAGTGATCCCGAAACCCGATTGATGTGAAACCAAATTTGCTAGATAGATAATCAAACATACTAGTTATCCCCCGTTCATCGTTTCGCCAACCTATGCACGTATGATTTATGATAAATTATGTAAGTGGTAGGATACCGATTTATGACATCTTAATCATGCTTTACATACTGTTTTCTCATCATATCATACATATGTCACTGCATTGATAACCTGGTAATCATGTGCATTACACAGTGTTAGGTATTAGTGGTGATTGTGGCAAGTACGTTAGTGTTCGTGCATGAGTGGATAAGTGAAAGCGACACGTACTTGTACACAATCAGTGAACCCTATTATTCTATTGCATTGTCGACGTCTGTGGGACGCGTGTAAGTGTGACTATAAGTGGTATGGTACACTTATGGAAGCTCTTGCATGGGTGTCATAGATAAGGCATCAGACACTGCCCATTTATCTTGGGTATTAGTCGGGACGTGCTTGATGGAGATCCTGTCTCCAGTTCTCGCGCAGACTTGTCACGGACCGACCGGTATTTGAGGTTATGGTTGGCGTTTGATATAGACCACGGGGCATGGGGTAGTTTGAGTGTGAGTTCAACAAAATCTCGGGAGTCTCATGCCGGCTTATATATATGGAGATATATGGAGATTTACAGGGTACATGATTATTACCGTGAGTTATATTTTGGACCCGTGGTCCCTTGCCCTTGGGTCCTACCCTTGGGTGGAGGACACTCACGAGTGGTTGACTCTCACACTTGGACTGACGATAGGCTTAGTGACCTGTACAGTGAGACTTAGAGACTGATAAGAATAGTGATATTGACATGCATTACTCATTGTATTGACACACCTGACATACTATTTTACTGCTTTACTATTCACCTGCTCTTTTAGACACCCGCATTGGCTACTTCATGTTCATTTCTCTACTATCTTGATTTACTGTTATATATCCATTATTACTGTACGAGTTACCACTTGCACCTATGTATATATTGCTATCGTGTCGCTCTGATGACCTGAGTATGCATGCTCAGAGTGAGAAATGGATCTAGCTTGGACCAGGACCAGACGTACCTCGAGGACATCGCGGACATTTTGATCAGCTACCCAGAACCATACTCTCTTGATTCCCAGCTGGTTAGTTCTTTGTATTTGTTTTGATTTATATACTGCATTTCTCATTACCTGTGCATTGTATTACTGATTACCACGTAAAGTTAGAAGCCGAAGTGTGACTACGGCAGGATATTTCCTTGACCGTAGGAGCATGGCTGGCCTTGTCAACCCCTCGTATTCCGTATTTTGGGAAGCGGGGCATGACATATGGTTATATACGAACTCGAAGGAACTTGTTCCAGTTCGAAGATGGATTCTGGTTCAGGAGAAATAGGAATAAGGTTTATTCAGGTGTCTTTTATCTTTACCTTCTCTCGGGTTGCGAGTGCTCCTAGGATTAGGACAGTGCACCCATTACGCTTATTGGATAGTCTTCTTCCAAAGCATAGGCTGGTACCGAAAGATAGGGAAGGAAGAAAACCATTTAGTCTAAGAGTGTGTGCAGAAGGTAATGACTAAAGACATATGAAGGGATTGGAGATATGGCAAAGAAATATACGGTTACAGTTGTGAATCTGGATAATGGAAGAGGCATTACTAGGAGTACCCGGATACCCCTACGAAACATTTCAATGTTTCAGTTTCACTGTGTATTGTTAATAGAAAACTGATTTCCCAATTAGTCCTTACTCCAGGGTATGTATTTACCAGGGATGATTCTCACATCTGTATGGTTTTACAGATGATGAGTGGGAGTAAGTTATTGGGAATTGGGTGATCATCCTCATTATATCGGGATTCGTTATAATTGGTGATATTTGAGGAAATCGCCTGGGTTGTTTGCCGGACGGCAAATATTTGGTTTTGAATATCCGTTGTTATGCACCAATTTCAAATTGATATATCTGTACGTTCATTTTTATGAAGTGAGATATAACTTTTTGAAATTATGTCTATGACATTTACCTATATCAGTGGATGGTTAGATAAGGAGCATTAAACAGCGGTGTAATTCTTCTTAACCATAAGTACAGTTTTCAACCTACGACACACAGGGGATGAGTTATTAGACTCAAGGGACTTGTACAGAGTAGTGTATGTTGTCCAGTGTCCATTAGGACAGAGGGGTTGGTCCTCATAGTATATTCTATTTACTTATGACTTCTCTAGTTCTTAGACAGGTGTTTCGTAGAAACGCAAGGTCTAAGTTTTGAGAAGTTATAGGTATAAGAATAAAGTAAACCAGGTGTTGCAAGTATCGGGATTCTTCAAGGTGATCGAAGATATAGATACTTGTATATGGTATTCAGTTGATAGTAATGATTATGAGAACTTGCTTCTCTTTCAGGTTACTCATAATTGGAAGCACTCCTAAGTTGAGTAATGATGATCGGCCTCTCTCCATTTAGTTGACATGCACTGGAGACAGCTGCATGATTTGAATCTGGTTCCAATTAAATTAGTGCCTCTGTCTCTGTATTAGATATAGAACAGTTCATATCTTAATATTGTTAAGGTACGGGGAGTTGTCCGGCTTATGCTTAAAACCAGACTCTGGATAACTCAAGGCACGTTTCTGTAATGGTTGTTTGTGGGTTGACCCGGGCTATGACGAGGGTTGACTTTCTACCATCTGGAAGATCAATAGTGATATTGTTCTAGACCCGCCACAGTTTTAATAAAAATGGATTTTTTCAGAAAACAGTAGTGGGAATATGGTATAACTGGAAGTGATTCCAGAACCGCAAACGATTACTGAAAATTTGATATGAACCTAAAGATTCAATCTGATTGACATTCCATTGGCCACTCCGCAAATAAGGTGGGTAACTTCAGGCACCCGAGAGGTACTCCGGTAGCCTCAAGGACGGTAGCAGGGAGGTTCTTGTTTACCCAGGCTTGCCATTGCTGTTGTTCCAGACTGTGAGACCCGGCAGGAGGATGAATATAGCGTCGTTCTGAACTGGTTTTAGAAGTGCACGTGTATATGATTCTGCCAGAGAGTTGTCGTAGTCAGTGGGAGCAGCGGAAGCATAGAGGACAAGTGGCTTATGTCTATTTATAGACTAAAGCGGATATAGCGGAGATAGATCATCTATTTCTGATGTGACAGTCATAGGTTTGACTTCATCAAAATAGGGGATGGATCTGTTAAGAAGGTAGTAGGGTGTGATGTCCTGGTATTTGGATGACATACACAGAGTAGGAAGTGAAATTCCTATACTACGATCGGTTATACTTTGGTTGTCACACAGTGGTTTCTCCACATAGGATATAGATATAATATCAGATATTCTGGTTACTAGATCTATGGTTTTAGATCTAGATTTGGGTAGTTTCCCAATCTGGGTACTTAAACAGCATTCTAAAGGTGTTTTAGAATGGACGATTCCTGGCACGGTAGTGTACCTGCAGGTGATGGAGTCACCCTCTTTAAAGGTATCTTACAGACTAAAGGGGAGAGAGATATGCATGATTGGCAGATCACTTGCTTAGGCAATTGAGACAATCATGAGATATCAAGTACCACACCAGATGTTGTTTTTGCAGTAGATACAATAAGAGGATATTGATCCAATCCTGGAGAAACATTCGGAAGCAGTTTTAGAACATAAGTGGATGTTCTAGGGATATGATAACAGCAACCTCCTTCGGGAGACAGTTATCATTCCAGGCTTCCAAGGTGACTTGGATGACAGAGTGGCTGTCAGAGTTTTAGTTTTCCCCCTGACGAAGGGCGGTATTTTGGACAGGTGGTCCAAGCGGATACTGAGGGAGGCATGGCGCAGGATACTGATTAAATTCAGTTGTCGATACAGTCTAAGAAGTTTGGATTTGAAGTTCATTTATGAGCTAGGTCCCATCAGATATCCAGACATATTCTAAGACAGGTATTGCTCATTTTGGGAGATGGTTTTCTCCGCGAACTTGAGATAAAGAGAGACATAGAAAGAAACATCATGGCGGATCCACTCACTGAGGCTGTTCCTCGAACGCAATAGTTTCGCAAACGGGTTTTGTGAAACTGATTAGTAGAGGAGTTGGGTGTTCGGTATCACACGGGCTGTGAGTATACGATATCGCAATAATTAGCCTTGAGTGCAAGTGGGAGATTGTTGGATATAGTGCCCTCAGAGTCAATTATTGGATCACAGGCACGTAATTGCAATGATTGAGGGAGGACCTATACCGGTAGGACAGTCTTACTCAAGATGATAGTATGCTATCTGGTTTATCTTTATCATCGTGTACTGCTTCAGGTTACCTTACAGGTCACTATTGCACGTTGATAGAGCCCTTAGAATTCTTGCTTGACGGTCAGCAGTATGATGGCGATCATATACGTGGGAGCTGGGGTCTATAAGCACATCCTTAAAAGGTCCCTAGTCGTGGGAGTTTCGAGACTGGGCATCGATACTCCATTAGTAGACTAGTGTATACAGTCGAGACCCCGACGAGGGGTGGTGGCCGGTCTCACAAGCCATTGGTGTCAGTAGGATCACCTAAGATGTATACAGGTGCTCATTGGGATATGAGTACACCAGACAGGACTCGCCGGGAACGTGCTGGTTGGTATTATACCTGACGTCAGATAGCAATTCCCTGGTGACATGAGTATAGGTTAGTTCATCGACCTGAGATCGTCATTTGTCTCGTGTGAGTTCCCACTGTGCTTTGATTACTACCCTACCACGGCTCAAAGGAGTCGTGCAAACAGGTTTTAGTTGGGTACAGTCCCGAGCCACATGGAGGAAGTGAGCGGATCGGTAGGGGTTTCGTCTCTCCCGGTATTGGGGGTGAGGTTGCGTTGTGTCTAGGAGAGCCATTACACAAAGCCCTCTGCCGAGGCAGGAGATTTACTGGTAGGTATTCCAGTAGTATCTCAGGGTGTTCTGGGCTACACTCCGACATGACTTGTACCGCTTTTGGGGGTCTGACTTTTACCAACCCCTTAGGCCCGCCATGCGATGCTCATAGACGAACGGACCGGACTGTACGGATATTGTCACTGACAGGCTCAGTAGGGTGTCAGGATGAGTTCGCTCATCGACCTCCCTTTTGGTCAATACCTGGTAGCCCGTTATGTATAGCTAGTACCTCTGACGTGCTAGTGGTTAAATCCACAGCCAAAGTATTAACGAGTATTTAGAGTCCCCCACAGACAGTTTCTCAAGTTTCGAGCGAAACGTTGTAGTGGCCGTATGATATATGGCAGGGTTCGATGTTATACGTGCGGTATTGCACGGATCTTGATCGGACGGATCATACTAGTGGGCTTTGGTTTAAGCCGGATCCTAGTAATAGATTTGTTAAATTACTTTAGTCTCATCGCATTCGCATTCAGTCGGAATGCGGATGCAGGTATGTATATACAGGTGAGGGGTATCCTTGTGATCCGTCACGAGTTTACTTTAGATGTTGCCGGATCTTTTTGTTGGACCAAACATTTGGATTAATATTTGGATAATGGAACTAGTGAGCTAGAATTCATCATGGAATGCATTAAATGTGACATAGACATGTATCATGACTCATGGTCTCTTTTTTAGCAAATATGTCACATTTGATGTTTGATTTGAGTCATGAAATGAGATGGAGAGAGAGGGGCTGCCTTGTGTTGGTGTTAGCTCTCATATTATTCTTCTCATACTCTCTCACTCTCATTCCAGAACAACACAAGAAAAGAAAAGGAAAAAGAAAGCTTCTTCTTCCTCCTCCTCTAGCTCATAACTTCATTAATGGCAACACCTTCAACCTCCATCCAAGCCATGGATGCAAGAGGCAAAGTGATCACAAACATTCTCTACAACACCTTGGACGCGTCGGCTAGCACACTTCGCTCCCGAGTTGCTTCGGATGAAGCGGGAGCCCGTAAAAAGACTTCTCGATGTGGTGCCCTTTCCGACGAGGAGATCGAGACCGAAGATGCCGCGAGGAGATCGGGATGATGGCCGAAAACCGAAGAACACGGATCGCTCGGTATAGCTCTCTATCCTTTCTCTAGTTAGCTAGTAGTAGGTTAATGGTCCAATCCGGATTTTAAGCCCGCGGTAGCGCCGGTTTTCTAGTTGAGAAAAGTTTTTGTTTCCGCATTTTGGCCTCGGAAAGACGGCCGGGACGCTACCGTAGACTTACACATACCCTTGACGAAGGCCAAAATAGTAGTACGACTGTCCCAAACCAACGCATGAGATTCTCATTCCGACTCGTTCGATTTATGGTGTTGTTGTCAGCCCTCTTCTTAGAGATCCGGGTCTATGTAACAAAAAAGTAACAAGTCGCTTCCATACACTATGCCATGACGAAGGCCAATAAACATAGCATGAAAACTAAGTGCTACCCGTCTGAAATGACGGAGGGCAACGAATGGTTTTTGGCGAAAAACCATTAACGTAATGAACTTGATATCGTTGAAAGAATCAGATAGCTTTTTACAAATATATAGTGGCGAAAACATTTGCTAAAGAGGTCATTCCCGATGAAGGGATCTCGGCTCTTTCCTCGTGGAATGAGGTGCACGACATTCCCACTGAATATCTCGATGTAAAGCAAGAAGTAATCGACTATAGTGAAGTTATTACCCCGACGCAAACTTCTGCCCAAGAGGTCACTCCCGGTGAGGGGATCTCGGCTCTTGCCTCGTAGAATGAGGTGCTGGATATTCATAACCGAATACCTCTGTGCAAAACAAAAGAAAACGTCCTTATAATAACAACTTTTGAAAAAAAATTCCAACAATATCGAATAAGTCTGTTTTCCTTGCATTGATCTGAATCAATGCAGTCCCATCAATTAATCACACCAAAAAGAACGAAAATATGATGTACGTATATGCCATCCGCATGTGCCACTGGGTTCCATCATCACTCGTTAGGTTACTTAACTAACGACAGAGCGGGGACTGGACTAGCGCGGGTGTAAAACATATACAACATCTACTAGTATATATTTAACAATATATAATAATCGCTCCAGGCGTGATAA
This sequence comes from Agapanthus africanus, assembly GCA_030015575.1. Taxonomy (NCBI): domain Eukaryota; kingdom Viridiplantae; phylum Streptophyta; class Magnoliopsida; order Asparagales; family Amaryllidaceae; genus Agapanthus; species Agapanthus africanus. The sequence continues at coordinate 63,507,722 of CM057348.1, forward strand.
ATGCAACATCACAGATAAGCAATAAGCATCACAGAATAATACAGATAATCTGAGAGCCCCGGGTTTCCTTTGAGCCGCAAGTGAAACCCGGCGTTCCCCTGGTCGTGTGGATAGCCTGTAGAATGAAAACCTAAACCCCTACGAGTGCGGCAAGTAACCCGCCAAAACCAAAAGCGAGGCAGCCCCCTTCATCAAAGTGAATGGGCCACTCGGTACGTAAATTGAGCACCCCACCTTGGGTCAACCTATACCTCCTACGAGTGCTGCGAATAGCCCGCCAATCCCAGAGTGAAGCCCCCTCCTTCTCAACGCCAGATGCAGACCCGTTGCCCTCTAGAATCTGGCTATCCGTGCACTCTATCGCGGGGTAACCTTAGTACAGAAAAGAAAATGTGTACAACGGTGATATCAACCTCAACCTGGTCGTGCCCCAAAAGAATAATATACAAACAGGCAGTGACGGCAGTCCACATGTCGGATGCTCGCCCCGCGATATCAAATGTACAAATAAAACTAAATTGTACTAACATTGCAGCCAAGCTATCCACCACGACGAATCCGCAACAACACAGCACAACACAGAACATCAACGTGAATGTCACGTTCGCAAACCCGTCTAAAAGAACTATAGCAATTAGAAAAGTTGTACCGATCTAATGACATTCACGGTCGCAGATAGAAATGTATGTACTGAAAACTTTAAACGATGTTAGAAATATCGACTTCGAAATAACCCCGAATAGCCCCAAACAACTAGATAAAACCATATCCAAACTGGGCTAAACTAGCAATACCACTGAACCAACATTCCAGAGACCAGACCAAACCCAAAATACGAAACCCAAAATCCCAGACAGGGCCGGCCGGCTCGGTTTTTGTGGCAATGCGCTCGGCCAAAAACAGGTAGAATTGGCCCGTATTTGGGATGCAGTCTAGGGGTCACCTAAGTAGCCTTCTGCAGTTGCTAAAATAATTTTTGAAGACAGAAAAAATTGACAGAAACTGGAATACTACGGGTATTGATTTGGAGTTGTTTCGGTTTCGATAGATTAACATCGTCTAAACAACTAGTATATGGTTAATGGGTTGGCTCTGATACCATGTAAGGCTACGCCAGCGTCCCAGCCATCAATCCGTGGCCAAATGCGGAACAAAAACTTTAGAAAACTGGCGCTAACGGAACCCTAATCGACAGATCGTACCATTAACCCTATACTAGTTCTATATAAAGGAGTTTAAAAGATTATACCGATCGATCCATGTCCTTGGGTCTTCAATCTCTGTCCTTAGCTCATCGCGGCTGCCTCGAACAAGTTCGTTCTCCGGTCTCCCTCGTCGAAGACGATCCACGTCGAGGATTAGTAATATGGGCTCCCGCCTCTAAACTGAAGTAACTCGAGCATCCAATTTGCTAGCCTAGATAGCCAAGGTGAAGTAGAGATAGTGTGTGAATACTTTGTCTCAAAATACCCATGGATTCTCAACACATGAGAGGGAATGGATGGAGGTGAAGAAGAAGCCATTGGATGAGAAAGTGTGAGCTCAAGAATTTTTCAAGTGGAAAAAAATGTCCCGCCTCTTTTCTTTTTTGTTGGTTGTGAAGTATTTTATGTGAGCTCAAGTAAAGAAAAATCCCAACACCAAATATCTCACACCAAGCCGAATACCATGAGTCACCAAGTGAGCACATGCCACCATGAATGCACAAGGCCAAGACTTGCACTCATGTGTCATGCCACAATCAATGCCCAAGTCAAGACTTGCACTCACACTTTGCACATAATAAACATTAACCTAAATGTTTAATTTAAGAAAAGAAATGGTATCTTCAAAAGTAATCTTGTAACGGATTACAAGAATACCTCACATCCGTATATACATACCTGCATCCTATTCCGACTGAATACGAATACAACGAGACGAAAGTAATCCAACAATATAATACTAGGATCCGGCTTAAACCAAAGCCCACTAGTATTATCTGTCCAGTCATGATCCGTGCACAAGTGCACGTATATGATCGAACCCTACCATAAAACCATACGGCCTCTACAACATTTCGTCCGAACCAGGGAAACCCTCTGTGTGGGACTCTAAAGACTCGTCAATACGCTAGCAGTGGGTTTAACCACAAACACGTCAGTGGTACTAGCTGTACGTAACGGCTACCCAGGTATTGAGCGAAAAGGAGGCCGACGAGCGAACTCATCCTGAACCCCTACTGAGCCTGACAGTGACAATATCCGTACAGTCCGGTCCGTTCGTCTATGAGTATCGCATATCGGGTCTAGGGGGTGGATAAAGTCAGACCCCTAATAACGCAATATTTAGTGTCGGCATGAAACCTATCACCACCTGAGAAACTACCGATCCTAGATCAGTAATTCTCGACTATCTTGGCCAAGGATTTCTAGTGATGGCCACCCGTGCACACCGCAAGATAAACCCCCAATACCGGGAGAGACGAATCCCCTGACGATCCGTTCACTGCCTCCATGTGGCTCGAGACTGTACCCAACTAAAAGCTGTTTGCACGACTCCTTTGAGCCGTGGTAGGGTAGTAATCAAAGTACAATTGGAACTCACACGAAACAAATAACGATCTTAGGTCGATAGACTAACTTGTACACATGTCACCATGGAACTGCTATCTGACAATAGATATAATACCAACTAGCATGTTCCCCGCGAGTCCGCCCGGTGTACTCATAACCCAATGAGCACCTGTATACATCTTAGGTGAACCAACTGACACCAATGGCTTGTGAGACCGGCCACCGCCCCTCATCGGGGTCTCGATCCGTATATACTAGTCTATTCTCGGAGTATCGATGCCCAGTCTCAAAACTCCCACGACTAGGGACACTTTAGGGATGTGCTTATAGACCACCCAACTCTTACGTATATGATCGCTATCGTACTGCTGGTAGTCAAGTAAGAATCCTATGGGCTCTATCAACATGTAATAGTGATCTGTAATGTCACCTAAAGCATGTACACGATGATAAAGACAAACCAGATAGTATACTATCATCTCTAGTAAGACTGTTCTACCGGTATAGGTCCTCCCTCAATCATTGCAATCACGTGCCTGTGATCCAATAATTGACTTAAGGGCTCTATAGCCAATAACCCCCATCCTCAACCACGACAACATCACCACTACCGTAGCAACCTGCAACAACCATCAAACCGAGATCCCAACTCCAGTCGCCGACGATCTCGCCGAGTCCAAGTGTCATCAGCGATTGAAACTGTGTTTTCCGTTGCTTTGTATTGTGATTGTCGTGCTTCCGTCACCAAGGCAAGTATTCTAGATTTACTTTTGGTCGATGCACATTGGCGGTCCATCGTACATACATACATATATGTTTCCTACACTGTCAAAATAAAAAGAAAAGTATTAGTATTCATTTGTGTCGTGCTGATAGAAAATTTAGATTTTAAGCAATAAGAAGAGAAAAAAGAAAAATTGCAAGTATGGATCAAAAAATGAATTTTATTTCACAAATAACAGTTTGTAATTGCTAATCTATCTCATACAAGCATCTTACTAGATAGCTTGGAATTATTTTATATACACACTAAGGCTACAGGTAAAGACAACATTTATGACTTGTGCTAGCTCCTGCATCGCTTCCATGCGGTTACTTTTACCCTATTAAGATTACATTTGACATGGCACGATTATTCATTACTCTAGTCCATTTTATTAAGAACGAGATCTCTAGTTAGGATGCTAAACTACATGCCATGTTACACTACTATTACCAGCTTCTTTTCTGTACAATTATCATACTACAAATTCCAGTCATTTCAGCATTCCTAAGTAGTGATCTAGTCCTACCATAGTAGATATGAATACGCGAGTGTTGGGGTAGTTTGAGTGTGCGTTCGTACAACAGGATCTCCGGAGTCCCATACCGGCAGCTCGTACCGGGCTATATCGATCGCATGTTATTACAGCTCGTACTGGGCTATATCGGTCGCATGTTATTACAGTTCGTACCGGGTTATATCGTTCGCTTGTTCATTCCACAGTTGGGCCGTGTTTCTTAGCCCCTGTGGCACTACTCTTGGGTTAGGAATACTCCTGCAGAGCTTGACGCACACACTCGAGCTTACGATAGGATAGTTTACCTTTTTAGCGACCAGTTAGGTTATGACCTGATCTCTTTACATGTTTGTTTCGTAGTAGTAATGTATCTATTTATATATCTGTTTTTACTTGCGCACACGGGCTTCACTGCGTTAATCTATTCATGTTATCATAATATACACACACCTTATACGTTGAGTACTTACTGGGATATTCTGACATCCCTGAAATTTGCAATCTCAAATTTAGAGACAAATTTTCAGGCTAGCTAGATCGTAGCGGCTATCAGGACTTTCCCAAAGATCAGTAACCCGTAGTTTTATTTCCTTTCAGCTAGTATTTAGCATGTGCGCTCTTGTGGGACATTAGGACTTATGTATCTTACAGATTTTGTTTTCTTTTCGAACCTACTGTATTGGGTATTTATTTGCATCAATTATCTAGTGGACCCATTTTTTAATATTCCCTATGGTAGTGTTGCAGCATGATTATCAGTATTATCTCTTTTAGTATTGGATTTTATTTTTGACAGGTTAAGCTAGATAACCTTATGTGACTATGGAAGGATCTTTTCTTACCGTAGGTAGCACGGCTGGCCTTCGTTGCTCTCCGTATTTCGTATTTTGGAAAGCGGGACATGACAGTTAATTGAATCTTATCTTGGAAGAGAAGACAAAAATAGGATGGTATAAATTTCAAATGGGAAAAAGGTAAATTATCCGTGATTCACACGGCAAAGGGAGGTAAAACAGACAGTGGGTCCTTAGGTTTAAGTTAGAGAGGGACGTACCTTTAGGGCCGTGTCATGTGTGCACGGTGCGGGACGTACCTTTAGGGCCGTGTCGCGTGTGCACGGTTAAGTTAATTGGGACGTTTACAACCCCATTATTTAGCCTAATTTTTTAAATTGCTTTCGACTCTACATGACTGTTTTGTTGAAATTTAGCCTTATTTTTCCTTTTGACTCTCGCTTCTTATATACTCTATCAACCATGAGTTAATTCTTAAGATATATATCTCTTTACCAAATGTTTTCATGTTTACATAACAGTCAAATAATAAAGACGAATTTGTCTCCATACCCAAAACTTCGATTGATCTCTTTACCAAATGTTTTCATGTTTACATAACAGTCAAATAATAAAGACGAATTTGTCTCCATACCCAATGCGTGCCGATTCTTCTCCCAACTAACGAAGAGATCTTAGCGGAATTGGCACATATGAAATTGAGCACAATTTTGCAAAGAAATATCCCACTTGTTTCTCAAGAAGAGATGAGAAACGTGCTCAATATCATTTGATTGAATAGTTGCCTCAGCTCCTTATTGTTTGAAAAAACCCTCCCCTTCAATTGATCCCTTTTCACGAAAAGCAGATATGAGATAACAAATCAAGTCTTTAGCTGTTCAGATTTGAAATAGCTGTCCTGAATTTAAGCTGGTTATGCTTAGCTTATTACTCGGAGAAAGACAATCTATCAACCTTCCAAATTCGTAAAAACGCCGTTGCCTGCTGACAACAGAAATGGGTTTATGGACTCACCATTTCGAATAGTATGCCGAAACCCGACCCGAAACCCGACCCGTTAATCTCCTCTTTTTTCGTACTCCGCGCAGCTACGCTCCGTACGATGGCGACACAGGCATTATATCTCTCCTTCTCCCCCCAAATCAACTCATCATCAATTTCTTTTAAATTTACTTTTTTTTATTGTTTTTATTTTTAAGATTAAAGTCTCCCTCTCTCTTGAGATAAAAAGGAGCCCTAGAGTCTTTTGGTATGGCCTTTAATCTCCCTCTTTTATGCAATTTGCGTTGTTCTTTCTTTTCCCATCAATTTTATTAATTATACTAACGATTCTTTGATGAAAGATTGTGTTTGATTTCTTTTCCATCGAAGATTTGCAATTTGGGGTAGGGTACCAATTCAAGGTTTTTGATCATGTTTTCGCATGTTACATTGATGAGTGCTGCAGCCCTTGCTATTTTTATCTCAGACCTTCGATTTTTGAAATAAGCCTCTATAATGGTGGTCATTGTCGAATTATGAGTTGGGATTCTTAGCATCTAACCTTGGAGGTTACCAAGTTGCAAGCTTTCTTAGGCTCTTACCAAAACCAATGGAGGTTGTCACAGGGACAGCAAGAACTTTGTGTTTGATTGCATATTCTTGATTATTGGTCCCACTTAACCTTTAGTATTCATGGAAGTTGAGATCTTTTAGTGAAGTAGTCAAGTAGATATGGGGGAGTTTTATGTTTGTAGTGACACGATATCTTATGGGGTTGAATTAAAAAAACACACACAGATGTTTTGACAGGGAAAACTAGTTTTAATCTATGGAGTTTGGCTAATATGTGATTTTAGTTGCTGTATACATTCGTTCCCATTTGTGTTGCAGTCTCAAGTTCTGGATAGCTAATGTTGAAGTGCGGTGAACCTTGTGTATCTAAATTTAGATTGCATTCTCGCTTGCACCCTTTTTAAAATATAAAATACGTTCTCTTTGGTCTGAGCCCTCGTCATAACTTTAGATGTAGTGGAAGGGACTTTAAGATGGTATCAACGCAACTCAGGTTCGATTCCCACTGGGCGCGTATTAAATGCGGATTAGTTTAAACGAAAAAACACGGGTGCACAAAAGCCTAGGTCTCGGGCCAAAAGGCCTTCGAACTGTGGGGGCGTGTTAAATATAAAATATATTCTCTCAACCCTTATCGTATATATCGTAACTTCGAGGTGGTGGTGCAGTGAAAGAGGCTTTAAGAGGCCTATTATAGGCGCACACCCAAAAAAATAATTTGTCATTTGCATCAAGATAAAATTTTCTATTACATGGATTCTAGTTTCTGTCAAGAAAGAATCTCTGCTGTTATTTTGTGAATCTTAAGCTACATAGCTCCAATTTCCTAATGCTCATTGTAGTAATATCATAGATTGTTATAACCTAGTTAGAATCTTATCTCGCCACAACTAATATGGGTTTGATTGAGGTTGAATAAATAACCAACAGAGAGCAGGCCCCTTCCAGCGGCAATATAGATGGTAGTCAATCACATTGCAAACAAAGATTTCTACTGCTTTTTACAATTATATTGTAAGTTTTTTTATTGAATAGGTTTTCTTTTTTAGTGTGAGTTATCTTGTGTTGAACTATATTAAAAAAATTAATTTTGGGCATGTCTACATATGTGTAAAGTTGTTAGCAACATAATAACAAAGGATCAGGAGTAAATACTTAGGTCAGATATTTCGTGAACTCTAAGACCACTGTTGTATTTTACGCATGCTTGTCTTTCACTTGAGGGGCAATCCGATAAGGCTGAGTATTACGGCATATAATAATTGTTTTTCTAGCTTGAGTTTTTGGGTTAAATGGTTTCCAAAATTCTTAAAGTTATGTAGATCAAAAGATGCATGCACGCTCCATTTGTGTGCGCGCGCGCGCGTGCACAATGCATGAGTGAGGCAGTGGGAAAGAAGGGATCTACTATTGTACACTGGATAGATAAGCTTGGATCCTGCTTGCAGAAAAGTACATGCCTTGCAAATTAAAATGAGATCCATAGTTTTTAACATGATCTGCTCACTCAAAATGCCTATCACGAACTAAATGATTTTTAGATTTCTTATAGTTAGTGATGAGTTGTCCAGCTTATGGATTTAGACTAAAATATATATAGTGATGAGTTGTTCAGCTTATGATAATAATATCTAGCTTTTTAAAATTTGGTATCTTAAGGTTTGAATGTTCAAATTTTTTAGATTAAAATCTGGTTTGGATTCTCATGTCTGAAGACTGTGAACAATAATTTTGTTTAGTGTGCTGTCTTAAGCTTTGCATTTTATAATGTATATAGTTGGACACACATGTTCAAATTATACAAATAAGTGCTCTATGTTTATATTTAACACCCCCAGCCATTAAGCTACACAAGAAAAGAACTGGAACAATATGGGATTTGAATAGAAGCACTTCAGAGATTTTCTGCTGCTGGCTGATACTTGGAATTTGGGTGCTCTGGTCAAGTATAGTGAATATGAGATATATGTGTACATTATTCCCTTTTCAGTGAAAGCAGCTTATGCCAAAGTCTCTCAATAGAATTAGCGGTTTTGAGTATTGTTGTTTATAAATAATACATTGTTCTGTTCTAAACTTTTCTGGTGCCAATGGAGTTGTCTTTTACTTTGTCTGGCAAGTAGGTGTTGTCAGGTGCTTTTATTGTGATCGAGTGCCCCTCGAAATATAAGGGAAAACACATTTTTTTGTTTCTTTTTTTGGTGATTGTATTAAAAGATTTTCTTTGTTCTTTTTGTATAATAGTTGCAACTCATAATCAATTCAACGAGACGGGCTTCTAGGAGTCCATCTTTTCTTCAAAGGAAAAAGTTTACATCTAACAGGGGTAGATGCAGAAATTTGTTGATCCATCACACACTTTCTCACTCATAAGTCATGCTTTCTATCTAGTATAGCCAGTGTTATCAGTATCATACATTAGATGATACAAATAATACAATATGGCTCATAGGGATTTTGATATAACTATGTATTAGACCCTTTATGTATTGTATGATACAGGCAATGTATCTCACGATATGATACGTATCTTGCGATACACGATTCGGTTTGATATGTTCATGTAGTTTGTATTGGTATCCATAAACCCGCTGTCGTATATAAAAAAAAACCTTCTTGATCTCGATTCTAGGGTTAAAATTTTCTTGCTTTCACCATATCTCAAATTATAATCATAACTCGTGACAATTCTCCTCTCCCATTGGAAATTTTTCTCGCATTTCCTCTAACATTGCAACTCTCCCTTCCTCTCCTATCACTGTTGGTATCTATCCAATCAAGCACATTCTCTGCTAGTCCATCTCCTTCGACGGGAAAGCTAAGAAAAAATCCTTCTCCTTCTTTGCTCACTCACCAACTAGCTGGCATGACTAAATATTGGCATTTAAGAGACGGTGAAATTTAGAATTCTGATTGTTCAATTAGAGACGATTGATTATTCATATGCTTGTCTTGTATGTTTGGAAGGACACTTTATAGACTTGTTTGGGATGCTTTACTCATGGAACTTATTAAATTTATGTTAATTACCTGCTTAGTGTTTTTTCGTTTCATTTAAATTATTATTTACATGAGTTTGTGATATTTATGTATTTGTATATTTGCGGTTGCAATTATTTGATTGTGTAGTTGTATTTTTGTATATTGCTCTATGTTCCTAATATGATCATTTTGTTATATACATAGTTGTAATACCTTATCATTTCATTCTTGCATAAGAAAAAAATATCTTATGATACACAATATGATACGAATACGAAACATAATATGGTTTCTAAGGATGGTGAATCATGATACATATCACGATTTGACAACTTTGAGTATAGCCTAATAAAAGTTTGTGAGTGCGGAGTCAACTGCTCTTGTGAGATTGGTTTTCCTAACAAAACATTAACGGGAACTCCTCATTCACTGCACACCTAGATTAGTCTAAGCTCGAGAAAGACTGGTGAAGTTTCTTTGCCTATAAACTTACAAATAAATTAAATTGCTTCCATGACTGAAGGAATGCTTATTTTGCAACAAGTTGATTAGGATGAAAAGATTTTAAAAGGTCCTGATATCTCATTCTGAAATGATGGGTTTGGGCATCAAAACTGTGTGTTTCATCCATTGGAATGGACTACTATAGAGTCTACATGCGTATAACCTTAGGGAGATCGTTTGACTTTGGAAAGCAAAATAATCACATTGTGACAAAATGTCTAATCAGGTTTGGGGAAATGCTTATGCATCAAATTATATAGGCATTACAGGGTATGCATAAAATTATCCTACCTGTTTCATTTTCTGTTACTTCCATTTGTATAGCTATGGTTTCCCCTACCTTTACATCGAACCATTAGTATTTGAACCATTTTATCAGTTCGGTCCTGTTTGCTCTTTCTGAGTTAAATTTGTCTTTTTATTTCATTAGTTTGATGTATTATTCCTCTTATTCGTCATGCTCATACTATCTGTGAGCTATCTGAAGTTCAAATTCCTGACTAAACAGACTATATAAATATTCTCACTTATTAAAATCTAATATTTCCTCTGTTTTCCATATTAGCTTCTCATAATTTTTTGATACTAATTATGATAATGACTTTGACGGTATAATTAATCTTCTTGCAGCACAGCAGTATATTTAATGTAAACTATGATGAACAATAATCACCGGATAGATTTACATGATGATGTTGGTGAAGATCATTTTAATACACAGAATGGAATGTCTCTTAGAGATAACGATGAAGTGTTGACACCAAGTTCTAGCAACAACATACTGAGGTTAAATGACTTGTATATTCAAGAAGAGGGCAAGTCTCATGTACCTGATGGGTGAGTTGGTTTGATTTTCCCAGAAGATGTATTGCCAAAGGTGGCCCTTTATTACGATGATATTTTTTTTTATCAGTAATGCAGGGAAAAAGCAAAAGTCCTCAAGAATCATAGGATATGGACTACGTCGGTTCAGTACAATTGGTCAGTAAAATTAGCAATTGCAATATTTTTTAGATTGAACTTCTACTGCATTTGAACCATGATTTGAAATTTCGGCCGATCCCGAACCGAGATGGCCGATTTCAATCCCAAACTTTATCGTTCAAGTGTTGGATATAGATATTTTAAGCCTTGGTGCTGGGTTGATCAATTGGTTAATGCACTTTTAGTTTTAAGTTTATTAATAGGTTATTGTGTTTATTAACGGGACTAGTTTTTTTCACATGTGATGCACGTGAGATATACATACTTTTATCTTATATATTGTGTGAAAGAGGAGGGAGAGAGAGGAGGGGTGTGGGTAGGATTCACTATGGTTGAAAGTAGAAAGGCCAATTAAATTTTTTAAAGAAGAATGGTGTTATGTATAGCTTCAAAGCGAGTAATAGAGAGAGGGAGATAGGAAGATTTAAAGTTTTCAAAAATTGATGTGGATATCTTGAAATAAGATAGAATTCATTTGGGGATTTTTCTTACTTTTGACCTTCCTCTTAAAGAAACTAGATCATCAATTGATGACATGAGCTACATCCTTGGCTACATCCTTGGAGCTGCATAATAAGATTAGAGATACTAGTTTATTTGACATCATTAATTACGACTAAAAAATTCAAAAAGCTAGCGAAGACACTAAGACGAGCCATATTGTGTGACGTTACATGTGCTTAGCTTTAAAGAATTGCCAAAAAAATGTCTTAAAGTTTACGGTTAATATTTAAACAAAAGACATTATTTACTGCTAAGAAACGCCCGATTTTTTTTTAAAAAATATTTATTAATTTTTAACTCAGAAGATAAAAATCCAATATTTCCGATCCGAGATTCTCAATACTGCCGCGATGACTGGTTCCAATACCAAAAATGATTGTTTGATACCGATATCAATACCTTGATTTGAACTTGGTTCAATTTCTTTTGACTTCTTTTCATATATGTGAAAATTTCCCTTTGCTTGAAAAAAATAATTTAGGCATTTTGGTGGTCTTGTTGTGGGAAGCTTTGTAGTGTAAATTTCAGATGCTACTGCAGATGGGTATATAACCTATAAATTTGCTGCCATACCTTTTCGCAAAAAAATTCAGTATATTAAAGTATAGAAGCTAACTATGGTTCATTCGATTGAACTGTAACTCATTTTGCATTCATCTTGCCTTCAGTTTGTAGTAAGGTCCAGGCAAAGGGAAGAACAACATATAACGAGGTGAGTACAACGATGCCTTTCTCTTGTACACATCTTCTTTATTGTAAAATTTTGTTTTTTAAAAATAGTAGATTTATGTATGACCTAACCGTTGACCTTGGTTACTTGTAATCATGCTCATGCAAATGATAATATTGTTCAAGTTGCAAGATTGAATAAAGATGATAGCTTCAAACAATAATTTGTTTTTCAATATTGAGCTAAACTGGTGTCCTGTTCCAGGTTGCAGATGAGATCATAGCAGATTTTTCATCCGGATTTGGGGTAAAGATGGTGCACAACTATATATCATTAATTATCAGAAGTTTTTATCATAATTTCTTGTGTAAATTTCACTAAATACCCTTAACCATCACTGGTTTTCACTAAATTACCCTTAAGTTCTTTTATTACAGTAAATCCCTGAAACTTTGGTTTTTATGGGAATATTTTTAGGAAAATACCTTTAAATGTAGCTCTTAAAGGGCAAGGATCTTGTAGAATCCACATGTGACATTTTGAGGTAAAAGCAGATTATCCACGATACACGAAGAGTTAAGACTGTAAGAGAGAAAGAACAGCCGTTAAAATAGATTTGGTTTTTGTTTCATTCACTGCCGTCCGTGTATCATACCATGGAGTGGATAAACTACCACTACCGCAAAATGTCAACTGTGAATTCTATAAGACCGTTGCCTGCACTTAAAGGGAACTTACTGATATATTAAAACTTAAAGCTAGTTTGGTGAAAACCAGTCATAGTTAAGGGTATTTAGTGAAATTTACCCTAATATGGGCAATGTGAAAATAACTTTTCGGACCTAGTTGTGTCTGCAAAATGAACAGTTTGACGAGAAGAACATTCGAAGGAGAGTGTATGATGCCTTTAATGTTCTTATTGCAATTGATGTCATCGCTAAGGATAAAAAGGAGATAAGATGGATGGGGTTTCCTATTACGAAAACCGAACAAGCAAAACAACTAGAGGCATGTTTCAATTTATAATTATTAAATATAAAATCACTTTTTGTTAGTGTCAATAGATTATTACTTGCTTATTGTTAAGAGCTATTGTGGTGCAAATGTGATGTTATTGTTTCTTTATTCTGAATTGCCTGTTCGTTTTATAGGAAGCACACATGAATCTGACGAAAAGATTACAGGTTAAAGCAAATTACTTGGAGGAACTAGAGCACCAAGTAAGTGATGTGTGTATAATAAGTTAATTAGTTCAAGGGTTGGATACCTACTGGCTTGCTTTCGTATTTGCTTTGGATTATATTATTTTGTAGTATGTGTCCAATTAATATGCTACTTTGTTTGCTGTATGTTATTTTCTGATTCATGCCTTAGTAACATGTTTATCTTTTTGGTCATTAAAGATTGCAGATTTGCAAATGCTCATGTCGCGGAACCAGCGATCGCAGAAGTCAGGAAATGTTCCTTCTAAAGCCTTTCATCTGCCATTTGTGTTGGTTAGAGTATGGTCCATCTTTCTCTAGTTTATATGTGGTGTGAAAAATATCGATATTTGATAGATTCGTCTTCTTTTTTCTCCCCCTTTTTGGATACGATTCAAATTTTCATATCACCTTTTTCTCATTTCTTTTTTGGGCATGCTGATAGTTATCTACTTGGTAGTTTTAATAAAGCCCCCAGGTATATGCATGATTTAATCAGATAAAATTGATAGCGGTTTTTTTATTTTAAAAAAAAATCCTACTTCTGATTTTAAAATGATATCACAAGGAATTATAGGTTCCTGGTAGATGATGCCTGTTAGTGAACAAGAATAACACGATATTCCTTAGACTGGATGCCTTCAACGATGCTAGTAAATCTCTTCATGAATATTAGATTTTGCCTGTTTCATGATTTTTTTTAATCTTTTATGAAACAGACACAACAAAAAGCCACAGTGGAGATTGAGATATCTGAAGATACACAATTTGTGCACTTCGATTTCAATCAGTAATGATGTTTTCTGCCCTTCGTCTAAAATTAATAATCATGTGTCTATTTACCTTTTATAATACTGTTTAAATGCCAATGTGTGTATTTTCCCCCTTTATCATCAGCGATCCTTACAGCCTTTATGACGAGCATGCCATAATCGAGATGATGAGGAGCTCAGAAGCAGCTGAGCTGAAGAAGGCATCGAGGAGTTCATCAGAGGAACCTTTGATTACTGATCAAAGTGGTCAGCCACTGAAGCCATCTTCTTTCACTTGGAACTCTGAAGAGATGAACATTAATTTGCCGGCAAAACAGGGAGGGCATTAGTTTCATCAATAGCATAGCATTTTAACTAGTGATCATAAGCAGGATTCAGGGGCTGTGAGTGTCTTCATAGCTAATGGGGCTGTGAACGTTCAGCCCCATTAACCTCATATACTTTTTTCTTTTCTTTTCTTTTTCCTTGTATATATTGTAATGTTGAAGTAAACGACTGATTTGGATTATTGTCCATCCCCCCACCCCCCGCATCTCAATATGGAGTATGATTTGCCCAACTTTTATTATGCGAAATGTATGTGAAAACATCAGGCATAGTTGTGTGTTGATGATGAATTTGAAATAGCTAGATGCAGCACGGTGTTCTCCACCTGCTGGGGGATATGGTGTAAGCTACAGAAAATATGCAGGAAGTGGTATGATTATCGACTTTAGACTTGATGGATAAGATATTTTAATGTTTACGCTATCCTAAATTCAAATTTCTTGATGTATTTGCCAGGGTTTGTGCTTGATTGCACACTAAATGCTTTTAAAATAAGAAGCAAAAAATCTAAATTTTGCCCGATTTTAGATAAGAAAATAATTTGTGACCTCCCTAGGAGAGTGGAATATATGCGACTGTGGTAATGATTAGCTACGGTCAGCACAGCAAATTTAAATTTAATGAATGGTGGGCGTCCTTGGAGTTTAAGGGTCAGTTCGGGTGAGCGGTGTGAAACTATGGTTTTGTAATCAAACTATATTTTGGGGTGTGTTTGGAAGAGCGATGTGAAACCATGGTTTTGTAATTATAGAGTGTTTGGATTACCTAAATGTAACAAAATCATGGATTTTGGAAAAAAAATTTAAAATTGTTAAAAATTAAACCCAACCCCTTCAATTTATTTTTAAAAAATAACTGAAGGAGGGCCGACCGTTTCTTTTCCACCGCTCGCCGCTCCCTGTTCGGAGGGAGCGGCGAAGCATAGAGCGGGCAGCGCTCAACACTCTAGGGAATGGGGCCTAAGCTGATGGGGCCCACCCCCCTAGGCTGTGTGTCACCAGCACCTAATTAGTTGCGGACGGCCCCAGCCACCACAGTAAATTCTATTACTTTAAAGAGTTCAAGAAGGATAGAAGAAACTTCTGTGCCTCGCCTCCAAGTAACCTAGCTTTTGGAGAGACTTGAGATCTCTTTAACTTATGTTCAGTATTGATTTCTTATTGTTACAGCATAAATCTTTTGTCAAAGGCTCAGAAACATTATGAGCTGGAAACACTTATAGCCCTGCATGCCCAAATGAAGAAACATATGCCCCACATTCTATTTCTACCCTAAAGTGAGACAAATCTGCCTTTTAGAGAAAATTGCAAGTTCAACGCTAAAGACTGGAAATTCATATGCAAAGCATCAACTCCAAACACAGCTTTGCTCAGTTGCTATCCATTTCCTCTCCAACATGAGGTCACAAGTTTGATCAGCGAAGGTTTTGACTTTTTTTCTTCAAAAAACTCTCCAAACACAGCTTTAATTAAAATACTTAATGAAATTCTTGAAACATTGCATATATAAAAAATTCAGCATTACATCAGTAATGAATTAGATTAAATAGTTTCCTGCTTGGAGATTAAAAAATGCCCAAATAACTGGAGAATAAGTTATACCTCAGTGCTGCATCGCACCAATAGTTAACACCAAAATTCCACTACACAGCTCACCAAGATGCAGAAAGCAGCAAAAAGACATAAATATACAGGTTCTGTTCATGAACAACACATGGAACAAACTGTTTTGAAGCCTGAGCATTTAACAATTTGTTGGCATTAATCAGGTGGAGGTTGGTGCGGGAGTGTACCAACCATGATGGATTTCGACGGCCTTCTTTCTACGTGCAAGACGGGACTTACGGTGTGCGCCCGTGTTCCTGTGCAGCGTCCCCACCTTCACAGCCTTATCGATCGCTGAATAGGCCTCTGCTATGAGTTTCTCCACGGGAAGGATTTCTTCGGCTTGGGCTTCACTCTTCTTTTTTAGCACATCTAGCTCTTCCAAAACCTAATTCAGATGTTGCATAAAGTCAAGTAATGTTGTGTCGGTTTCAATATTTAAAGAAGGAACAAAGGCAAGGCTTGTAAGAATCTATCGGCAGAAACTGACAATTAAATGCATTCAAAATTTCATGTTGAGTTTTCTAATAATTCGAATTGTTTCTTGATCCATAACAATTCATTCTAAGCAGAATAGTGTCATTCTTTCCCCTCCACCACCATCCCCCCACCCCCACCCCCACCTCACCCCACGCCAAAAAAATGCTATTAGCTGCTACTCATCAATTATAATATCCGCAAATTGATTTATTTCTTGTAAAAGGAGGTATAAGCCAACCCACAACAAAAAAATCCAAGAAGCTAAAGGAAAGGGGTAAAGGGGGGAAAAGGAAAGAGTACCACCACAAATGCTACTGCATCTAGGAAAACGCTTAATCTAGTTTGTGAAAATACCAGCACATATTTTCTTGAATGCTCAATTCTACTGCCCAATTCATGATAAGAATTTCTAATTTATCGTGGTATCAGTTCCTTGTGCCCTAAACACGTACCATTTCACAAAACCTCTGGATCACAAACTGATTGTGTCCCAAAGTCGACTCGGGATCCTTCAAATGCAGCCCCATTATTTGCAATATGCCAAATTGCTAATGCTAGTCACAAGTGTAGGCTGTCAAAGTTTCCTAGAAAGTATTAAGTGATTTATGTTGCCAATTTGCACCCGCATAGAATTAAATAACTTGAAAATGCAAAATAAGTAGCAAGGCAAAATTGAAAAAAATCATAAAGGAGGGGGGAGGGGGGGGGGAGAGAAAAAGGAAAAACATTGCCGTTGTTCAGGTTCAAAAGATAGTATAAGAAAAATTCTAGCCAAGTTTACTAGCAACTGACTTAAAGACTTTAGACGACACGAAAAGGCCAAGATGGGAAGTGGAGTGAAATTTTTTGGACTTCCTGGCATGGGCCTTACCAGCCTATATCTAAGAATCGGACTGAAAAGATCAGATGAGAAGGGGAAAGATGGCAGAAGCCAGAATGAAGATGTTGATTAAATCAAGTGACATGATATAATTTTTGAAACGGTGGTGAGATAAGTCAGAAGTGTAACATTTTAAGAGATATATCTTCACAACAAATCCATTATAGATAACTAAATTACAGGAACTGTAATTAGAGAAAATAAATGAGCAGCCATTCAACTATAGTCTATAATAGCAAACTAAATAAGACAAAGGGTAGCAAGAATATATCACATACTATATGTAGATCATGCATGCAAGAATGTTGCCCAAATGTCCTGCATTAGGACCATTGCTTGCATATATTATGTTTTCTAATCTTTTTTCCGTTTTGTTTTTTTCCTCCTCCTTTTCTTTTTCTTTAACTTTGTCTCTTTTGGGGGGGTGGGGGGTGGGGGGGGGGGGTGGGGGGGTATATGTAATCAATTAAGCATTTATCGTGCAGGTTTAGATGAAACGTAACTGGTTGGAAAAGAATTACAAGCTTCAGTTTTTAGAAATTTTGACAAGTCCAACTCGACAAATGGCTATAGTTGCTACAAAGAGACATACAACAATTGTTGGGTATAGCATGTGATGATGCTCAATATTGGCAATCTCAAGATCAAGACACGTGGCAGATGGCGTGTCCCAGAACTCAGAAGAAAGGGCCCACAGGGGCCGACCAGGCCACCCCTGTACCCGACCTGCTAGCACAAGCTGGCTCTCCTCAGAGCCCCTGAAAATTGGCCTCCTCGGCCCCTCAGCTCGTCCCCGAGCTGCCACAAAACCAAAACTCTTCGGCCCTCTTGCTCGCCTCCGAGCTCCCCAGCCGAGGCCGTCTTCCTCGGTCCTTCCGACCTACCAACTCCACCACTCACAGGCGTAACCGCTGCTCCGCAAATCTCGCCACGCGCAGATTCTCCGCCAGCAACGCCCCACGTTCCACGCCATCACAATTCCCATTAATGGGCGATCCACTCTTTATGCGGGCGTGACGTCGGGAGCGTAACTGCCGGCGAGATTCTCGCGCCTGCTGCTGCATTCTACCGCCGCTATATAAACCCCCATCACAGAGGGGTCAAGTAAGCCATTTTTAATTCCACTTAGCCGTTACGCTGCTCAGGTCTAGTACTAACTTGATCGTCGGAGGGTCCTCGGTGGTACCAAACCATCCCGGGACTTCCTTGCAAGTACTCGGTGCTAAACTCCTCAAGTCACCAATCTCCTCAAAGCAAATTAAGACCCACACGCAACAGAAGATCACCTCCAAAATCCACCGGGAGATCGACGGAAGACAACATCTGAAGGAAACCCGAAAAGGACCTCCATCAGTTGGCGCCGTCTGTGGGAAACGAAACTCCACAAAAAACAAAGTTGGTGTTCCGATCTCCATCCACATGGAAAGCGACCATCCTGAAGACCCAGGTACCAGCCGCCGCCTCCCCCTCACCGGAGGCACGGATGAACCTCCCCAGGCGACCATCATCAACGCCTTCGCCAGCCGAATAGATCGGTTACAGTCCCTCGTGGAGGCGCTCGTCTGCATCCAAACGGCCGGGCCAGAGCCCAAATCGCCGCTCCTCCGCCTCCAGAAGGCTCTGCCCTCGTAGGCACGGCTGACCATCGGCAGGCTACGACCCCTGGCCACAGATCTCACGGGCCGGTATTCCCCGAGGCCCACTGGGCACCCCACGGCTCCACACTAAGATCCGCCGCCAGAGTGCCTCGCCTCGAGCCTTCTCGCGACCCTTACCCCCTGAGGAGATGTCGGTCACCTCGCCTGTCCACAGACATGATCGACACCCCCTCTCTCGACGGGGTCGCACAGAAGGGGCTCGCCACGATGGCTCGAGGGCCACCTCACCCGGGGATCTGAGGGACCTCATCGAGAAGAACCAGGGCCGCACCCAGACGCAGGTCTCCCACAGCAGAGGCCAGGGATCACAAGGCGCCGAATCCTCGGGGTACCACGGCCGACTCGACGCCCTCGAAAAGAAGATCGAGGGCATGCGCCAGGAAGGTAACCTCTCGGGCGATGGGGCTAAGTACGACGCTGACTCGCTCACCAAGCCGTTTACCGAGGGCTGCTCGATGTCCACGTCTCCTCGCGCAACAAGCCCCCGAAGGTCTCTCTGTTCGACGGGAAAACCGACCCCAAAGACCATTTGGATGCTTTCGCCGCGGAGATGAGCTTTCAGGACCATTCCGACGCTGCCCAGTGGAGGGCTTTCCCAGCCACCCTCATCCGCTCTGGTCGGGACTGGTTCCGAGGACTCGCTCAATCTCGACCTTCGACGAGCTGGCTACTCAGTTACTCGGCCACTTCGTTGGGAACCGTCGGCAGAAGCGCACAGTCGACTACCACTTCATGATTAAGAGCAGGGACAAAGAGACGTTCAAGGCTTACACCACCCGCTTCTACAACGCCCTCCTCCAGGTCCCCGAGCACCGGAACGAGACCGTCATCACGGCGCTCAGATCTGGTCTGAGGCACAAGGAGTGGTTGCGCTCATTTGCGTTGACACAGCCTAAGACCATGGCCGAGGTCAAGGCGTGGACCGAGCGCGAGGTTCAGCTGGAATCCGAGGTGAACGCGAACCTCCCTCGAGCAGGACGGTCCGACCAGAAGAAGAGGGCTCGGGAGGAGAGGCCGGAGCGGCAGCAGCCCTATCACCCGAAGTTCCAAGAGTACACCCCGCTCAACGTCTCCCTTGCAGTGTTACTTGAGGAGGCCCAAGACGAGTGGTTCTTCAAGTTCCCTCCAATCCCGCGTCAGGCCTCGAAGAGAACCCGGGGTCCTTACTGCGCCTTCCACCGGACGCTGGGCTACGCCACAGAGGATTGTAAGCAACTCCGGGACTACATCGAGGAGCTCATCCGATCGGGGCACCTCGCCGCCTAGTTAAGGGACAAACAGCAGGCCGACCGCGAGCAGGAGCAGCGTCCCCCTCCCGCCGAGCTGACCATCGGCCAGATCATGCTCGTTTCGGCAGATGACCAGTCCGGCTCTCAAGGAGCCCCGTACCCGGTGCCGAGCACGGAGACTAACAAGCCTCCG
This sequence comes from Agapanthus africanus, assembly GCA_030015575.1. NCBI lineage: Eukaryota > Viridiplantae > Streptophyta > Magnoliopsida > Asparagales > Amaryllidaceae > Agapanthus > Agapanthus africanus. The sequence goes on from CM057348.1 coordinate 63,527,895, forward strand.
GGGAGCTCGGGCCACGCTAATAAGGTCATCTATTAGCATGTACTTTTCTTTTGGGGCAATGTAAACTATTCCTAGGGCCTGTTGTTAATTTAATAAAGATCAATGGAACATTGCAAAAAAGAAGGAAAGATCTCATTTATTAAAAAAAAGGTATTATAGACCCCTCAGCCATACATACAAAAAGAAAAAGAAAATTACAACAGCGGGGGAAGGGAGTGCAGAGAGCACTGCGCATGATACTCGGTAAAGATCTCCACCAGCCGAGGCCTCGCGAGATCCAACCTCTGCCCTCGGTTCCCCCCGCGCGCGTTGACCCCGAGCCTCAGCTCGTAGCACTCATGGACGAGCGCCTCTGAGCGAGCCGGCCGGTTCGCGGAGATCAGGCCGAAGCGCCTCAGAGACCGCAGCTTGCCCACGGCCTCGTGATAGAGCTGCTCGGACAGGGGTTGTAAAGCTCCGGCGATGCCCTCCAGATGGTGTACATCAGCAGCTGCAGCAGGGAGGAGCGTCGGGAGAGCAGCCGGCCGAAGTGGTCCTCGATGCTCCCATAGACCAACTGCACCGTGTCCTCGGTACAGTTCTGGTCATAGAGGTATACGTCTTCGAAGTGGATGATCTCGGGATGGTAAAGGGAAAGTCTTGCATTCTCAACGATCTGATTACGAAGAAAGGAAGAACCAGTGCTCTTTCAGCCTTATATAGCCCACTGCGCCCCAACAGAACTCAACAGTCGCCCGCCTTCGCCCAAAAATTCGCTGCCACGCAGCGATCATCGAGCATTCCCTGGCGGAATTGAAACGACACGACCCTGGCGCTTCGCCCCCCCACATTCAATGCGCATGTTGCGCGCTGCGTTCGCCGCGACTGTTCCTGTTCCCCATACCTGCAACTGAATGGTCAGGCGAAACCTCATGAAGAATCAACCGAGCAGCTAAGGATCAAAGTCCTCCTTAGTGGCAACCAAGCAGCTACCCTGCCCGGTCATCTCCGGCGGGTAGCTCTCTACTCATGACGCCAGGGATCGAAGCCCTCACAAGAGGCACTCGAGCGGCTACCCCGTTCATTCATCCCAGGCTGGTAGTTGCCTATCCGCGACGCCAGAGAACAAAGCCCTCGCCAAAAGGCAACCGCGCAGCTTCAGTGCCCGGTCATCCTTAGTGGGCTTCCTACAGCCCCTCCAACGCTAAGGACCCAAAGTCCTCCCAGAGGCAGTAGAGCCCGACCCTCGCTCGACCATCCCCAGCTAGTGGTCATTGCTCGCAACGCCAGAAGTGAAAGTCCCTCGCCAAGAGACAGCCGAGCAGCTTCCCATTCATGCTCAGCACAAATATGACGGACAGCCCTCTGTCCGTCACATGCAAAGAATCCGAGGCCCCAATAGGAGGCAGCAAGTCTATCCGAGTCTGAGCGATCCCCCTCGACTTCGGGGCTATGGAGACACCTCCTCGACAGCGCTTGGCACGCTTGGTAAGTGATCGAAATCAACTCGACGAACGATCGTTAAACAGATGGCCGACCTGACATGGAAGCCCAACAGTGCAAGCAGAGATATTTTACAAGCATTCTTCACATACAGAAGACAAAGCACAAACCGATGAAACCAAAGAAAAAAATTTATTACTAAAAGGCTAAGTCTTTACAAAGGGTATTTTGGGCTCCCCAGCCTTACAAAATGCCCGGAGGCTTACAAAATTCCAGAAGCAACAAAATAAAAGGAGGAAGACGGGGGCTTTAGGCCTCTGGGCCCTCGACGTCCACCACGAGACGCGCTGGGTCCTCGGCGACTTCCTCGTCAAGAATCTCCTTCCCTTGCTCATCGGCATCCGCGAGGAGGAATTCGGCCCGGAGCTCTTTGTCGGCGAACCCCGGCATCCGAGCCTTAACGGCGTCGAGAGCCTCGTGCCAGATGAGGGTCGTGGCAACGGCCAGGCATCATAGAAGTCCTTTGACTTCTTGTAGCCCTCCACCGCCTTCGCCGTCGAGAGGTCGGCCGACTTCGCCGACTCGGCCGCCGCCCCCAACTCCTTCCGGAGGGTTTTCACTGTCCTCTTCAGGTTGCCGGCAAGCACCCGAGCGTCCTCAAGCTTGGCCTCGGCAGCCACGGCGGCCTCACGGTACCGGGCAACCTCCCGCTTCCCGGCCTCCACCTCGCCCTCCAGGGCGACGACCCTCGCCATCACCGCCTCCAGCTCCCGCTTAGAGTTCTCTTCCGGCGAGGCGAGCTGGCCGCAGCCTTCATCGCCGGGGCTATCACCTCGGCCTCCATGCGTAAGGCGAGGGCAATGTACTGGAGAACCTAAAAGACAGGAAACAGATCAGAAAGACGAAGAATGCACCGAACCTCACAAAAAAAAACCAAACACTTACCTGCACGGACTCCTGGGCGATGAACGCCAGCTGAGCCCTGAAGGTCCCCCCGGGGACTCTACCCCCGGCCGATGTCTCTATTTCATGCAGCAGGCTATCCGCGACGGATAGCCCCGAAGGCACTGCGAACCGGAGGCCCCTTCCTCCACCATGATCGGCGAGGACGAGTCCCGGGAAGATTTCCGAGAACTCCTCTTGAGCGGCTCCGAGGGAGAGCCGATCTCCTCCTCCAAGGCCGGATCCTCCAGAATCCGAGCCTGCCTCCGGCCCGACACTCTGCTAAGCCCCAGGGCGGGGTCCGCCCCCGAATGCTCACGGGACGCGACCACCGGAGGAGTCGGGGCAGGCTTTGGGCGGGAAGAGCTGGCGCCCCCAGCCTTCGCGACCTTCCTCCGTTGGCGCATGGAAGATCGGAGCGAGTCCATGTCCATAGGTCCTACACAAAACCAAATGTAAAGAAGTCAGCGACACAAGCAATATACAAGCCAAAAAGCAAGCCTAAACTTACCGACGAACTCAACAGGGCTGAGCCCGGCCCAACTCAAGACCCTCTCAGACAGCAGCACGTCGAAACGGAAGATGGGCTCCCACGACGCCACTCTCACCGCGACGGGTCACTGGGCTGGTTCCCCGACAAGCATTTCTGCCTCGACCACTTTGTAGGCACGGGCCAGTCCTCGCCCTCGGGGGGAACGAAGAACTTCTTCCAGTCGTGAATGGAAGAAGGCAGGGCCATAACCCCTGTCCCGGCGGCGCCCCCTGTCGCTTTCTGAAAGAGAGGTAGACCCACCTCGGGTCATCCGCTCGACCACCAGGGTGATTTTTGAAGACGATGGAAGAATCAAGAAGGGAGAGGCTGAAGGGAGCCGCCTGTAACTTCAGGCGGATCATGAACCCGAGGAGAATCCTCTACGAGTTCGGCACTAACTGGCCAGGGGCTAACCCGAAAAAGTTCAGCGCTTCGACGATCTTGGGAGAGAAGGGCAGGCGCATTCCACCCCAAAAAGCTTCCAAATACAAGGCGATCTTCCTGCCCCGTACTTGGTCTGCCCTCTCTCCCTCCTTGGCCAGACGAAGCGTATAACGTGAGGGGATGTGGAAGCGAGCCCGAGCATTGGCGAGCTCGTCCTCATGCCTCACCCAACACGAGACGCCTGGGGCAGCATCTACCGCCTCCTCCCTGGGGGCTGCCCCCGCCGCACGATCCCGGGAAGATGATCCGACCCCTGCTCCCCGGAAGGACTCAGGCTCAACTAAAGGGTCCCTAGAACCTACCCCTACGACACCTACCGACTCTACAAAGGAAGACATCTAATCTTAAGAAGAGAGATACTCGGGAAACGAAAGCGGAAGGAGATGAGCGCCGAGCAATCAGGACTTAGAACGGGAAATATGAAGGAGTAGGGGCCCTGGAACGGGCCCCACCCCTATTTATCACCGCGAGCGGCCTTATCCAACGGCGCCCTTCATCTCCCGCCAAAACGCCTCCTCGCGTCCAACGACTCCGATCGCTCCACATGTCATGCCCACACTGGGCCGCACCCCATCAGACGCCACAGGTCTGCACACGTCGTGTCGACCAACCGACACTTGACACGTGGACCGTCGCTTCAGTGGCAGGATGCACGAACCGGCGCACCTTCCTTAAATGCAGAGATCTCGCCCTGATTTGCTGACAGAAAAGACAGCTGACGGGACGGGGACGCGTCCCAACAAAACCTTAGGAGGGAGCTTACCCCGGACGGCCCAGCAGTCCACTCCTGACCCGACCCGCTAGCTGGTCAGGACAAGAGTAGGGGGCTAATGATGATGCTCAATATTGGCGATCTCCAAGATCAAGACACGTGGCCGATGGCGTGTCCCAAAACTCCGAAGAAAGGGCCCACAGGGGCCGACCAGGCCACCTCTGTACCCGACCTGCAAGCACAAGCTGGCTCTCCTCAGAGCCCCTGAAAATTGGCCTCCTCGGCCCCTCAGCTCGCCCCGAGATGCCACAAGACGAAGACTCCTCAGCCCTCTTGCTCGCCTCCGAGCTCCCCAGCCGAGACCGTCTTCCTCGGTCCCTCCGACCGACCAACACTCCACCACTCACAAGCGTAACCGCCGCTCCGCAAATCTCGCCACGCGCAGATTCTCCGCCAGCAACGCCCCACGTTCCACACCATCACGATCCCCATTAATGGGCGATCCGCTCTTTACGCGGGCGTGACGTCGGGAGCGTAACTGTCGGCGAGATTCTCGTGCCTGCTGCTGCATGTTACCGGCGCTATATAAACCCCTATCACAGAGGAGTCAAATAAGCCATTTTTTATTCCACTTAGCCGTTACGCTGCTCGGATCTAATACTAACTTGATCATCGGAGGGTCCTCAGTGGTACCAAACCACCTCGGGACTACCTTGCAGGTACTCGGCGCTAAACTCCTCAAGTCACCAATCTCCTCAAAGCCCATTGAGACCCACACGCAACAGGAGATCACCTCCAAAATCCACCGGGAGATCGACGGAAGACTACATCTGAAGGAGACCCGAAAAGGACCTCCATCAGCATGAGTTTTTAGAAATGAACAACAAATTCATCTTTTTACTTCTTTGCAAGTTTTTTACAGTATTCTATTTCCAGCATTTGGGTAAGGGTTTAGAAATTTGGCGTAAACAAGATTTCATCTTTCATTTTGTTACAGTGTGCTGCATCATTTGTCGCAGTCTTTTGATACATTTCAAAGCTCAATTTCAATTCCCAATTACAATGTAGCTTAACTAAATATATAAAAAGAAAAATCATAACTTGTTTATAAAAAGAGGGAGAAATACCTTCTTCATTCGAGTTTTGACCTCAGATTTCTTGGCCTTGTTGTAAACTCGTCGCTTCTCAGCTTGCCGAGCTCGCTTCGCAGCGGAATCGGCCTTCTTCGTTGGAGCAGCTTCGCATACCACCGATCTACGCGCAGCTCCCTCTGCAGCCTTCAACGACTCGATCCCTTCAACTCGAAATCATAAATCAAAAGATCAAAATCAGAGAGAATCATACCGATAGGGTTTGAGTCAGAGAGAGAACGCTACCGCTTTGAAACGAGGAGAGCGAGAGATGAGAGGAGAAAGTTAGGGTTTTGAAGGCTCGAGCGTTGATGTTGATGCTTCTGGAAAGAGAGAGGGGTTTTGGGTTGCAGGAGATTGAAAGGCAGCATGAGCTCATTGCTGCCATCGCTGTAATCGCTTCTCCTCAGCTGCTGCTGCTGCTGCTTCTTATCTTATCCTCTCCCCTCTTTTTATTTCTCTAGGCAGTGGATAAACAAAGTTTATTTATGGCTAAATGTCATTAAACTACCCAAAGTTTCATTACCTTGAGTTTAAAATCCGGCACATAAGTATCTGCAATGGTGACTAACATGGCTAATGACCAAAGTGTAAAAACGCTTTTATTTGATCCCGCGGACTTGTTGACCGTGTTGACCAAAGAATAAAACTTATAAATCCCCGTAACCATAGACTGGTAATTGGAGCAAATAACTAGTAACCATATACTGGTAAGTTTAAACGGTCTTCATGCATGTTTTAGGGTCAATCATCGATTTCAAGATCTTGCTTCTTGTTGAAGGATCTTATGTATTTTGAGAAAAGAAAGCCATGGATGAAGAAAGAAAGGAGGCTAGGGCAAAAATGATTAAAGATGAAGAAGAAGAGAGTAAGGTTTATCATTTTATGTGCTATAAAATGCAAACGAGAATCTTACCTAGAATATTTTAACAAGAAGAGAGTAAGATTTATCATTTTATGTGCTATGAAATGCAAACAAGAATTTCACGTAGAATATTTTAACAATGTCAGTCATCTTATTGCCAAACACAAACCTTGAATATTTATGTAACGGATTTTAAACTCTTTGTATTTATTTGCTTGTCATTTAGTCTTTATTTACTCATTTAAACAAAGGACCTGCTGGAAAAATAAAAACTTTTGCCCCAATCAACATTCTCTCTTTAGAATTTTTTTTCTTTTCTCCTCCTCTCTCTCTCTTTAATCCTAAAACATCAATTATACAAATTCTCATACAATGAAAACTCTAATCCTAAAACACCAATTATACAAATTCTCACCAATTATACAAATTCTCATACAATGAAAACTCTAATCCTAAAACACCAATTATACAAATTCTCATACAATGAAAATCAATTCTACAAAAAGAAAGAGATTATAAATTTTAAACCAAAAATTACAATCTAATCAGTAATATCTGAGGCTCAGCTAGAGGCAAAAGCAAAACAGACCACAAATCCTGGTTTTTGCAAGTACCAACAAGTTTAACGAAAAGAAGGAAAAAATAACAAATAAGAAAAATCTAAAGAAATTGGTGAACAAGGTCTTCCAATTAAAGTGGAGCATTTACAGATTCTGAGAAATTGACCCAAAACTGAGTGATTTCCAGAAGATAAGCAAACTTTAATAAATGAACAAACAAACAATACATATTACTACATACAATAAACTCACTGCAAACTTTACAAGAAATGAAAACGGTGATTGGGATTGGGATTCTGATGGAACCAGGCTCACAAAATTATGAAGACCACTGCTCTGATTTCTTCGTCCATTTCTGTGTATAAACATTAGGTGATACTCAAAGCTAAAGCTCATCCTCAGGTTTTGATAACAATCAGAACTGTGACCTTCATCGAGATAACGTCATCATCGACAACAATCTCACTGCAAACTTCACACCAAATAAATTGCAATAGCAATGCTGATGAAACTAGATTCACTATTACGAAGATAAATATCATGACATAGGCACCCAAGACTAGAAATCATCATCAGGTATTGATACCAACAACGAATACTTAACCTTGAGCGAAATAACACCACCCTCAACACATAACTTACTGCCGGTCACCAACAAATACCCCGGCAAATCATCAGGCCCCCTCATCATCTCCGTGGTATCCACAAACCGCAACAACTTCGGAACCGTAATTGGAACCGGTGGTCCCCTAGGGCAAACCGCAGAGTTAATTTCGACCTTCGGCTTTTGCTGCGGTGGTATCAAGTCCGTGCTGAATCTTGAGCTGATCATAGCCGAGATGGATCCAGATTTATGTGTTACATTCGTAGGCCCGTCCCATTTGGACCTCCGGATCCTCATCCCAATCACATTGGAGAAGCCAAGCTTGAGGAAGAGAACTTTTCTCATGCCCATGTCCTTCACCTCAAGCCAAGCCTTAGTTACTATGGAAGCGGACTCGTTGATGAGGGCCCCACTGTATTGGACTGGAGCGGTGCAGATGTTGGAGAGTAGGGCCCACTTGATGGGCTCATAGTAGGCCTTTTGGTTTAGGGAAGTAGCATCGTCGATGTCGGTGCCGGTGGCGTAATCAGATTCGTCAGAGAGTTGGAAGCTTTCGGGGAGGGAGGAGAGGTGCTGAAGATGGATGGCAAGGCAGTTATTTCTCTTGCCTTCGAGGAAAAGCCGGATTCCTGTAACTGGGTGGTTTTTCGAATCCACCTGCAATGTGCATGCGACATTATACAACAATATAGAATGCAAGTACATCACTATATAATAATTTATAAATTAGGGTACATTGCATAAAATTAGCATGATGGCATAACCTGGGCTGTGTTAACATGAAGCCGGGGGGGGGGGGGGGGGGGGGGCATCAGTGTGAACCTGGAGAGATGGCAAGCTACAAGGCTTTCTACGCTGTGGGCCAAGAGGAATCTCACCAAACACTGGAGCCCAGCCCATTGACCGGGTAACTGGAACTCCAAAAATTGATGAAGTTCTTCAATCGGCGGTTTATCTAAACTATTGGAGAATGGAGAGCCACAACATCAGCATTTCCCAACGATACACAGGAAACAGCAAATTCTATTTCGCAGAGCTTTAATGATAATCTAAGCAATTCCAGGGATAATGTTCTCAGATTTAGAGCAGAAATTATGCAGCTTCCATGTGTTCATGTATTCAGCATGTTCGTGGACTGGTATGTTTGCACCCTAAGGTAATTGCAATTTCCAAACATGCTTAGGGATGAACAGTCTGAATTGATTTCAATTCAACTTATGATAGTTTGTAACTATAAGCTTCACCTCAATTAGTGTTCAGTTAGATAAATAATTTTCTTGTATATGGTATAGTATATCTTATTGACTACTGAGTCATCTATAGATATATGAAGGCTAGAGTTCAAATTTAGGGGTTTGAAGGTAGAATATGCTGGTACATTGGTAATTTCCTGCTCCAAAGTTGGCATGTTCAGAAAACAACTGCAAATGGTTTGGAAAGTAGGATGACATCTGCAAAACTAGGTGATACGTGAGGGTATGGTGATGTACTATAAAACTTTAGCGAATGGAAGCTAAGTGATGGGGATCAAACAGATTAAGATCACAACTATCAAAGATTTCATAAAGATAGGATTTTATCTTTTATTTAGATTTAATTATTGGTTTAGTGAATTATTTTTACTATGGTATTTAGTTGATGGATAGTTGTTGTTTCGTTAGGATTATAGTTGTTAGTTTTAATTCAAATCTATTGTTGGATGGTTTAACTTTTGTTGTTGGATTTCCAAATCCAAACTATATTTTTTGTGTTCGGTTGATTATACAGCAATATGAAAAGCAACAGATGTTGCAAAATTGCTTATGTCGCATATGATAAACTTATGTGGCATCTCTAATAGCTGCCATGATCACATTCCCTCCAGTTGCAACATTTGTTGCAACCATTTTGGCCGCAACAAATGTTGCAAGAATTTCGCCTATATTGGCAACTCCATCTATAGGCAACCAAACGGTCCCTAAGTTTGAATGATAATAATAATTGTTTGGTATGTTTATGTTAAAGTTCTTTCTTTTCGTTTCATTTCTTAGTAGTGTTGTCTTCTTCTCATAAATTTTGTCTCATATCTTTTTCTCTAGATTATACGTCAGTTTGGGTACCAGAGCTTAAAATTGATTCAATCCTCAATGAAAATAAAATCCAATTTCAATCTCAATGCTATAGACATCACATGGATCCAACCATTCGTGACTTCATCTGGCAATACTATTCACTGCTACACGACCCTTGAACAGTGCCACTAGCGTATCCATGGACAGTTCTCTAAAATTCAGACTTTACTTCCAAGCCATCCCATAGGTCCAGAGTCTACTATCTTAGATGGCAAATAGGATTTACTCATTGTCTCATGGCACTGGCAAATATTAGGATGAAGTCAGAAGAGAAAATTGGAGGCATGAGTTTGCATGCATAAAATGAAGAGAAGAACCACCATCATCTCGGTGACATGTAATACCTGCACTATTGGTCAACCATGTGATAAAGGTCGAAGACCAGCACAAATTATAAATTGGTATGCAAGACTATACCCAAAAAAATGAAAGTCATGTGTCTTGTTGGGGATATATATGACATATTGACTTTTCTGCAGCAACATTGAAGGTAGTGTGTACTATGGGCAAGCCTCACTGTGGGAATTCTTTCTTAAGTTAAAAGTTTAGATAGAAATTGTAGAAGTGACGCCCACAGTGTTCAAGGTTTATTTCTCATAAACACACACCCATGTGGTTTAGTAGGCTAATTCCTAAAAACCTACTTGTACCAATTCCATCACGCAATATCCCCCTTGCACTTTCATTCCATTACTTATTACCTACCCTGATTTATGAGGAAAGCGATAGAAAAAAGTCACGTGCCGTGCACATGACCTTTGCTTTGAACTTTTTATTCCAAAATTGCCCTTCTTCCCCAATTTGAGCTGCTGACCCTTTCCTCTTTTTTGTTAAAATTCTCTCTTTTATTAATTAGCACCACCATAATTAAAGCAAACTTGAAGTGAAGCGAAAGGATTGCAAACAAATAGGAAGAATTAGCATGATAATTGCAAAAAATAACCCAACTTTAGAAAGCAGCAGGTCGTCTTTTTGTCTCCAATCACTTATGCCGCGGTCAAGACCTTCAAATCAACCCACCATTGACCAGAGGAATTTGGGTGCTTTGGTTGGATTGGGGGTTGATCTATGGTTGAGTAAGGCAAAATCGAATTTTAGTTCGGTTCAATAGGGTTACTTTGGTTGTTTCGTCATTTGGTCGAGGGTTAATGGTAGGTGGTTAATTAGTAATGGAATGAAAGTTGAGGGGGAGATAATGAGGTATTGCGTAATGGTATTAGTACAAGTAGGTAGGTTTTTGGGAATTAACCTAAACGCTGGTTTTTTTTAATAAGAAATAAGCCTCAAAGTAATGGCCAATTATAGATCACTTGCATGTCATGAAGAGTAATTATCATTTTTGTAACAATAGGCAGCAAGTGTTTTTCTTTTTGGATGCAACCCCCTTGACAATCGTATCATAATAATAGGCAGGAAGTTACTTGCCTGGTCCTCTGTTTTATAGAAGCCTGCAAATCCTAACCAACCATGCAAATGATCTCATATGCAAATCTTATTGACTCATAGGTTTATTGATGTGGTTAAATATATGTATGATGGAACAAGTACTAGAGTGAGGATGACCGGAAGAGAGACAGATTCAATTCCTATTACCATAGATTCCACCGAGGGTCGACATTAAGTCGTCATCTCTTTACATTAGTTATGGATCAACTTATTAGACATATTCATAATGACGTCCCATGGTGTATGTTGTTCACCGATGATATTGTTTTAGTAGATGAATCAAAAGAATGGATAATTTCTAAAATAGAAAAATAGGTCGATACCTTGGAGTCTACGGCATTAGAATTATTACAACAAAACAAAATATACGGAATGCAATTTTAGCAAAATAGTACAAAGAAATGGGTTGGATCGTGCAAATTGATAACCCAAAAATATCTAGATGCGATTATTTTTGTTAATTAGGATATATAATTAATCGTGTCCGGGGAGATTGTATAGGATGTAGCTCATAAGTCATAAGATCAAAGCGGGATGGATTTGGATAGGTGCTTCAGGATTGCTATGTGACCGTAGGGTTCCTTTGAAATTGAAAGGAAAATAAACAGGTTATAAGGCCGACACTTTTTATGGATAGAATATTGGACAATTAAGAAACATCCTGTAAAGAAAATGAGTGTGGTTGAAATGAAAATGTTAAGATGGATGATGGTAATACACTAAAGATAAGATAAGTGGGTGTATTTGTAACAAGGTGGAGGCCGCTCCCATAAAGAATAAGATGAGAGAGAACAAATCGAGATGGTTTGGACGGTGCAACGGAGACCAATAAAAATCCCATTTTAAAGAAGTAACAAAATTGTTATGTAGTTAATGGCGCAACTAGGGTAAGAATAGACCTAAACGAACATGCATAAAGGCAATTAAGAACGATAAATTTAATTGTTATTTAACCGAGGAGACAGCCCTTAACAGTGCAGAATGGAAGAAAATGAATCTTATAACCGACCCCAAAACTTGGGATAAGGCTTGTTGTGGTTGTGGTTTTGGGTAAGGGGGAGGGGGGCTTGAAGTCTCTAATTGATTGGGATGGGCAGAGCTCGGTGTCAGCAAATTCACAACTAAATTTATCTTAAAAATTTTGTGAATATTGTTCAAGAAATATAGAAAGGGTGAGGCTTCTGTAACTCTTGAAACGCTTCATTCGTTGCTTATTCCAGTAAGTGTGTTCACATGATGACATAAAATTGAATTTTTAGCTCCTAGGGAAGGTATACTTTGCAAGGTGCATAAAAAATAAAGTTACATCCAACTCTCTTACAAGAGTAAATTCGATAAAGTTTATGTGCATGAACTATAGATATAAAGCATAATGAATAACTGAAGTTTAGGATGCATGTCAGCCAGCAGAATCCAGAAGTCAATTTAAAATGTCTTAGAAGTGATAGACTAAGCTAGCCATGGTAAACCTTTGTATTTCAAGTTGGCTACAACCAACACAGCCTCCATAGTACTTTTAATAGATTAATCTATCCCCATGGTGTTAACTCTTAGCAGAGAAGTTTCCTAGTTGGCTAAATTAACGACTTGAGGCATAAAAAGCCTAAGAAATATAATGCCACCAACCCTCGCAAAGAACAAGTATGGAAACTGGGACATGCACCGGCCCCCTCCACTGACATAAAAATTTTCTAGCCGGGCCTAGCCCAATGTACAAAAGACCCTTGATAAAATCATACTTCGATCGGAATGGCTGGTACAGTTGGAATTAGTCTTTTTTGAAGAATGCACTTTATGATATTGTTGTCACTTGTCAGAAAGTCTGAAAATGGATATCTATGTAGAATTTGGAGCACACCTTCCAATACTAGAATTTTACAGGTGCTCTTTATATAGAATATCCTCAAAGAATTCATAGGTTAAGTGACATAATTACTGGTGCTTACCTTCGGCTTTTTCGATAAATCATTAGCTCCTAAGAGAAAGTTTGATTGAAATCTTCAGAAAAGCTATCATCAGCTACATTCTTTAAAACATTTTGAACTTCTGTTTGCTGAATGGCAGAGTCCTGCAGCTGCCTAACGCATATTACATCCTTACCACCCATCTTAACCCCGACAATGATGTGTGTATCATAGTTTTCAATAAACCTGGAAATTGGACGTAAATTATTTTAAGCTTCTAGCAATAGCATCAGGGGGAAAGACAGGTTTATTTTAATACAAATGCATCAAACCTTTGTGTTTTATAGTACAAATGCTGGAATTAGTTATCGCTAATAAATAAATTGGCATTTGAGAGCAAGTAATGTATGTTCTAATGAAGCATGATTAGAAGAAAACATGAAAGGACATGCTAGTTAAGGGATATCAGTTGTGATTTGACTTGTGTATGTATAATTCAAGCCGTAACATGGCAATAAGGTGTCAGGCTTGGCAGATACACACATTTAGAAGCTCAAAGATTATGCACGATGTGTTTTGGCAGGGGGAACTACTAAGAGCTAGATAACTTTGATATATTCAATTTTATCTTTGTTTGGATGAGGTTGTATAAATCAATAGATGGATGTATATGTATCTCTATGTTTTTAAGTTTGTGACAAAACAACAAGACATCTCCCAACAGTTGATTTTCTGTATAGAAATGCACAAAAGAACTTGCAAATCCATGTATACAAGACTAAATTTCTTGTGGATGTTTCAATGTGCCCACAAGATAAGTGAAATATCACAAGGAAACTTGCAAGATATGGCACTTTAAGGAAAATATAAGCTTTTAAACGAGAGACGAGTAGTTGTAGGCACAGGTCCCATAATTATATACAGCTCATGTCAATGATCTCTGGGTTGATTTTTTTTTTTTTGGGGATAATTCATCTTCTAAGGCAGTATGCATGAACATAATGTTTAGTGAAATATTATATGTTCAAGAGGCATGCAATATTGACATTTATAGTGCAGTTCCAACATGATAACTGTCCTAAATGGAAATTACTGATGGCCTTTCATCACAAAAACCAACGTTGTCTTAAACATAGTAAGATCATGCCAAGTGTTTGGAAGGGCAGATAGAAAATGTGAAGACTCATCGAAAAGCAAAACTTACTCAGCCAGAGCCGGAGGGTCCCATGAAGACGGGGCATCCTGTTTTACTTTGTCAAGCAATACAATGTGCGGCTTTGCTAGCTCAGCACTATACAGTGTCATAAACCAACCATCAAAAGCGAGGCTTTTTGTCTCAGACAAATCTTTCTGCCAGCAGCCGCGGAAATCAAACATGGCATTGAACAAACCAGAGGGAATTTTACCCGACAAGGATCTATCCTGATTGAACTGCTCTGTCGTCTTATATTAGAGAGTTTTAAAGATAAAAAACACAGTTAGATCTGTTGTTGGCATGTTTCATATTACTACCGTATACTTATAATGCAAAAACTTTCAAAATATATCAATTGATAGCTAGAGATAGCACAATTACAAAGTAAATTATGATGTCCAAGATGACAAGGAAAAAATTTCAAAATTTTCATGTGGCCTGTTTCAAGCTCACTCAATGATCAAAAGATCCTCAATAAACAATAAGAGATACCTGTTGAAAAGACAAGACATCGGATCGAAATCGGGTCCTCTTCCCTTTATCGCACTTGATCGATTTGGGGACATTCGAAACAACAACGCCCCCAGGCAGCACGAGATCATGAGCTAGGGTTTCTTCGACCTCGATCAACCTCGAGCCAGATGGCCCCGGCTTCCACGACGAGAGCTTCAGATCGACGGCGAGGTCGTATCCGCGTCCGACGACCGACACCGCACCTGCCGCCGCCGCCGCCGCCTCCGGCGTGATCGGATCCATGGGCGAGGGTTCCTAGGGCTTAGGGAGATACCTAGGGCTTTATAACGAGGTCGTCGTTGGCTCATCTGCGTGTCGCTTGTGCTCACCATTCTCGCTTAGTCTTCTCGATGCCAGAACGAGGAGCTGCTTGCCATTTCTTTCAAAAGTGGAGCGGCGGCGATGAAATTTGTTCTTTACTTGCTGGACGTTGACGGGTCTTGGATCCGGGTTTGGATCCGATAACCGGGTAAGAAGTATTGCGTCGTTGCGTTTTATCGTGATCGGGCAGGATCGTACTCGACCCGTTAACAGTGGGCGTCAAGGAGGTGTGTCGTTAGTCTCATAAACGTTATTTCCCACCAATTTCAAAGGAGACCAACAAATGTCTAAAAGTCCATAAAGTTAGTTAACTTATTCCGTTTTGTTTTGATTTGATGTAATTGGTTTATTCTATAGCTACGTAAAGGAAATTGTATGTACATTTTGTTTTGCGGTTGATTAAAAAACAATAACAACCACCAAACTAGTATACATATTTGACATGTCAGAACAAGCCTCTATTTAATTTCCAATTTGTCATTTAATACATATACATATACATTTTTCGTTTATTTTCCCCCAATCCTTTTGTCATTAGGGGTATTAACCACACATCGCCTCTCAACTACCACTTTTTTCAAATAACTATGACGAAGTTTATTTCCTGTCAGCATTTATCATAATGAATGATCAAATCACCATTCATCTTTCTTAAATTAAAACTGAATCGTGTTTTTTTTAAAATATAGAACCTGAAATTCAGCTTAGGATTTCTTGGTGATTTTTTTTCTTCTCCTCTTTTCTCAAATTCTATTTGATGAGGTAAGGCTGGAGGAGACTGTGACAAGAGATTGAGACCGATCAAAACAGGTTCGAAGCGGATGAGCAGCAAAAACGCAGCAACAAAGTTGAGGTGTTCCTTTAATTTGAATCCTAGATCACAATTGTTTCAGGAATTCCTTTATAAGTTCGCAATTTTGTATCGATTAACTAAGTTTTATTTAATATAAAGACAATTCGTTACAATTTCATGTACATATCAAATTTGTTTGTTTTCCTGAGAACAAAAAGAAACTTTCGCCCCAAAAGAAATCTCTACATAATCACATAAACTTTCTTCGGGGTGTTAAATATTCGTCTGGAGGAGGTTCTCGAAGTTACATAACACCTTAGATCAAAAAACTTGTAAACCCGCTCGATTTGAAAGAAAATGCCCGTATTAGAAAAGAAAGAGGATGGATGTCGTCATACAGAAAAGACCAGGGGCAAAAGGTGGTCATAGGAAATGGTATGGCCGGACACACGACCATTTACATGTTGAATTTAACGGTTGACAGCGAGAAAAGTATGGAGTAACGAAATCAAGCTTCAAGATGGTAATTGAATAAGCAGCGATATATTTGTAGACATTACCCAACCAAGGGATGTGGTAAAATGACTCCCATATTGAGCAACTTTTTTTAATTTTTCACACTTTACCTTTGTCGGTTCCGTCCAACCAAACCGTGTCGTGTGTTGGTGTAATACTCAGTCCTTGTGTATATCAATATCCGTATTCTTGTTACTCTTAAAGTTTATTTATTTTATAATTACTATTTTTAGTATTTTAAAATCCCTAACCCTAATTTATCTAAACCCTTTTTCCCCCTTTTATATTTTCTTAGCCGGCCCAATTCTTTTTCCTCATTTTCATTTTCACCAGCCCAAGCAAAATCCCAATTTATTAAATATTCCTAACTAAAGTCCTTTTCTTCTCCAAGCCGGCCCCTTTTCTATTTCCTTTATTGTTTTTATTTTTTTCTTGGTCGGCCCAAGCCCGCCCCGGCCCAAAACTCCCCCGACCCGACCCGAGACCCGTTCCATCCTTCTTCCCCATGTAAAGATTCCTTTCCCGCTCGTTTTCTATGCGGATCCCTGCGTCGCCGCCACGTCGCCGCCTACGTCGCGAACACCCCTCGAACCCATGACCCACGTTCGCGCGCGCTCCTCAAACCCCCTCCTCGTCTCTAACACCTTTCCCCTCACACTCTCGAACCTCTCCCTAACTCCTCCCCTCTCTCCAAACCCACTGCCTTCATCCCCGCACCAACGACGACGCCGACGACGACTCTCCTCGCCTTCTTTCCCGTCTTCCCCTCTCTTCCTCCTCCTAGCTCCCCACTTCTTCAGAAAACCCACGTCGACCGACCCCACCGTTCGAGCTCACTATCGGAACTACCTCCATCGGCCACGACTCAGCCCTCGTCGACGAACGCCCCTCTGAGCCCCACGACGACAATCCCACCTCCTTCCACCAACGCCCTCGCCTCCTCCTCAAACCCCCACTCACCCCTTCCCTGCAAACCCGAGCCCCCATCGCCCCTCACCGGAGACCCCTCCGTCGCCCCATTTCCACCGAGCCTCAAACCCCGACCACCTCCTGCACACCGTACGTGATCGCTGCTGTCGACTCCATCTTCAGCTCCAACCCGACCCTTCGCCTCCGTCGACTCCCGTCGTCACCGAGTAAACCTCTCTCAGCATCTCCTTCTCCCTCTCTCTAAATCTCTCTCTCTCTGTCTCTCTCTCTCTCTCTCAGCACCTCTACCTCACTCACATCAAAACAAGAAACAACTTGGAGCAGTGATGAAAATGAGTGCACGATGATTAACTGGATTGAGTACAATTATCTGATTCCAAAGGCCGAACCTGTGCTGCGCCCGTGACGCGATCGTGCCGTTGCCGCTGCCGGATCATCGTCGACACATCTTCAGGCAAGTTTAATACTTGTTTCATGCCACTTGTATATGTTACAATTCTAATTACTAATAATTGTCGCATACCCTTTTTTGTGAACCGTATAATTCAAGTATTCGATGCACGGCCCGAATGAGAAACTCACTTTAAATCGACGGCAAAATATATAATGTGATAGCCCGAGTAGTTAGGAATGCTCCTTGAGAATTTGGTTCCAAAACTATGTCCTTTACTTACATAAAATGAGGTCTCGGTTTCTGTCGTAAAACCTGAAAACTTTCGTACATGCCAAACTATAAAATTTATATTAAATTGTGTTTAAACCATATTTTAGCGTTCGATGGCTCGTAGCGAAGCTAACTGGTTAACCTACTGTAAAATATTGTTGATCACTATATTTTAGTACACTATGATAGAAATAACTGTGGTGGATTATAATTCTGGACTGCAGTCCAGAATGGAAATCCAGGATAACCCCTGTTGCTAAACCCCTGTACATCACTGTTCATATAAGAGAATGCGCGGAATCCTGTATCGTTACGTAGGAAATTGGATTAGCTTTTTTACTCGACTGGCGTCACTGGATTCCTCAACCGTTTGATATTTTTAATTCATTTTATCTTGTCGACATGTCTTGCTGAATTCTGCAGAAGCAGATTTTACACCCCAAACTTAATCTGGCCATAACTCTCTGTTGGTGTAATATAATACTGATCCGCCAATTGCGGTGGAAACCTAACTAGAAACTCTAAATTTCATTCAACTGTAGTATCGCTAAATTCTGATCCCAACTGGGATTAAAATGCGTTACGAAACGGACTTCCAATTCTGAAACCGGATTTCCAGCAGTGAATGCTTTAAATGAAATGGTCATATCTATTGATCCTGAAACCCGATTAACGTGAAACTAATTTTGATGGTTAGATAACCAAACATGATACTTATCCCCTGTTCATTGTTTCGCTAAATTGTGCATGTATAATTTATTGAAGAATTATGCAAGTGGTAAGACACCGAGTGATGACATCTTAATCATGCCTGGAATACTGTTTTCTCATCACATCATATATATGTTATTGCATTGGTAGCCTAGTGATCATGTGCATTACCCAGTGTAAGGTATTAGTGGTGATTGTGGCAAGTACGTTAGTGTTTAAGCATGAACGGATAAGTGAAAGTGACACGTACTTGTGCACAATCAGTGGACCCTAATTGATTCATTGCATTGTCGACGTCTGTGGGACGTGTATAAGTGTGACTATAATTGGTATGGGACAATTATGGAAGCACTTGTACGGGGGTCACAGGTAAGGCACCAAACACTGTCCATTTATCCTGGGTATCAGTCGAGACATGCTTGATGGAGACCCTGTCTCCAGTTCTCGCACAGACTTGTCATGGACCGACCGGTATTTGAGGCTATGGTTGGCGTTTGATGTAGACCACGGGGTGTGGGGTAGTTTGAGTGTAACTTCAACAGAATCTCGGTAGTCCCATGCCGGCACATATGGAGATATATGGAGATATATAGGGATATTACTGATTATTACCGTGCGTGTTTCGGACCCGTGGTCCCTGTTGGGGTCGAAAATTGCACCCCGGTTGACCAAGTCAAAGTCAAGGTCAACCCCAAGCCAGGTGGGCCCAAGCCCAGATCAAGTGGGCCCATGCCCGAATCGAGCCGGAACATGAAGCGGCCGGCCTCCCCATGCAAATCATGTAGAAAATAATTTTGATGTATTTTTTTATGGGCATAAAGCCAAATTTTTGTAAGCTCATGGCTTATGTGCAAAAAGAAATGGCACATGAGCCATTGGATGGGCAAAATGCCATTTTGTAATGCCCAAGGGGCTATATGCAAATATATAAGCCTATAAAAGGCAACATGATGAAAATATCTAATACAATTTTCATTCCCCCAAAAAACAGGGTTCTTTGTGCCTCCTGCTCCTTCTCCAAAGTTCTAAACCTTCTCATTTCTTTTGAATTAAATTAAGAGTTTTACTCTTTCTTTTCCAAAACTAAATAGTTTTTCACCATAAAACCCACAAAGGGAAACTTGGATCTACCATCAGATCTCAAGAAGAAGAGATTTTTAAAATCCAACATCTCTTGATCTTCAAGATCCGGCCAAACAAAGGAGGAAGAAGGAGACCCATCTCCAGAAACCCCACCTTAAGAAAGAACTAGGGCTCAAGGGGAGAAGCCCTTCATCAGCTTCAAAACATCTTAGGAGTTTAACTCCTCATATATATATAAGAGGGAGGGAGAGAGAGAGAATAATAAATGCTTCTTTCTGGGAGTACAACTCCCATTGCAGGGACCAAGTCCCTTTTGTTGCTCGAGCACCCACGTGCTGACACGTGGTGCGCTAGCGCTCTTGCGCCCAGAGAGATGGCGCCCAGAGTGCCCACGTGCTGACACGTGGCGCGCTAGCACGCTTGCGCCCAAAGCGCTAGCGCTCGAGCGCCCACGTGTTGACACGTAGCGCGCTGGCGCTTTTGAGCCAGCGCCCAAAGGCCACGTGCTGACACGTGGTGCGCTAGCGCTCTTGCGCTCACAGCGCTAGCGCTCAAAGCGCTAGCGCCCGAGCGTCCACGTGCTGACACGTGGCGCGCTAGCGCTCTTGCGCTCAGAGCGCTAGCGCCCGAGCGTCTACGTGCTGATACGTGGTGCGCGAGCGCTCAAAGCGTTAGCGCTCTTGCGCTCAAAGCGCTGGCGCTGGCCCCACGCATCCTTTGGATGCCTTTTCCCCCATTTTTTTTTATATATATACATATATATATATACATATATATATACATACATATGTATACATATGTACACACACACATACTCCACGACACTGTCCCTGTTAGAAAAAAATTTCTAAAGGGGCGCTGCCCCGCACCCAGCAAGGGGCTGCTAGCCCCCTTGACCCCTAGCCCGCTATCCGGGTAGCGGGACCCCCGTAAAAACTCTGCGGGGCCCCCGATATATCCAAAACCCCTTCAAAACACAACACTGCACATTGAGTTCGCATGACCAGTTTAACCCGTCAATTGGAGGTTCCCTCGCTCTAAAGGCGAGGGGTAATTAACGGCAGCTTAGTCCGCGGCTGCCGGAGATTCGGATCCCCACAATCATTAAACACCGGCCTACCCTAAGCAGGGGGGATCTGTAATGCGCCTGACAAGCACGCGCGTATTCCCATCTCAATAGGGTGACGAAAAACACCCTACAGTCCCTTGCCCTTGGGTCCTACCCTTGGGTAGGGGATACTCCTGCGTGGTTGACTCTCATACTTGGACTGACGATAGGCTTAGTGACCGATACAGTGAGACTTAGAGACTGATAGGGATAGTGACATTGACATGCATTGCTTACTGAATCAACACCCTGTAGGGTTGCTAGGCACGCGCACAAGGGTCTACGAGGCATCAACCATGCCCGATTAAAAATTTAGCCGTGCCGAACAACCCGAAGACGGATCTTTAAACTAGGGTTTTGGCGAAAACTAGCATGTTAAACACTTTAACACTAAGAGAGAGGGATTACAACCTTTGTAGATCCGGTCCTTCACTTCTTAAGCTCCGTGTTGAGGTCCCTTCGCTGTGATCATCGTGTTCTGGACTCTCGAGAGGCTTCACGAAGAGAATGATGCAACCTTGCTTCCGATCTTCGATAACATAGATGATCTACCTTGAAGTTTCGTTAACACAAGCTATCACTCATGAAATGATATGAACACCCTCATTTAAATGGTAAGGATAGATGGGGATGATGAAGTAGGATTTTTGCTCTCATTTATAATTTTTTTCTCACTCACTTTCATCATAAAAGAAAGCTTTTTCAAGAAGGAACTCAAGGAAGGAGAAGAAGAATGAAGATGATAACTTAATTCTTTTGTGATGAACAATGAATTATTGTAGTGGTTACAAATCTAACCAAGGGTTAAGCATGAAAGAGTTAACCCTTGTAGAGAGTTAACTAGAGTTAATGGTTTGGATTGGGTTAACATAATATCAACACAAAATATCAAGCCAAAGACAAAGTCAAAGCTTCATGAAGCTTCATGGAAGCTTCATGCAAAAGCTTAACCCTAATCCAAACCCTAACCAAGTTTAAACCCTAAACCATTGTTAAATTTGTAACCCTAACATGTTACAATATTATATATCACATATACAATATATTTTGTAACAATAGAAAATAATACAATTAACATATATCGCATATATATCAATGTATTATCCCGTGAGAAAATGAATCTTTTAGTGAGCAAATATTAGTTAATGTAATTTAATATATCATATATATTATTATACAGTAAATTATCGAATCAACACTTGATCCGATAATCCGGCTATTTCACAAATAACCGACTAATACGATGACCCGGCTATATCACATATACCCGGCCGATATCTTATATCGCGAGAATCCAATACGGTATCACATACCGCATTATCCTCGGTCCTGCACATATCACGTATGTGCTCCTACTCTGTTTTGCCTGAGTCAAGAAACCTCTGTGTAGGACTCTAAAGAATCGTCAATACGCCGGCAGTAGGTGATGATCATATCAAACACCCACAAGCTACAAGCGGTCAGCTAACCGTAACAGCCACCCAGGTATTGAGCGCTCAGAAGATCAATAAGCAAGCCTGTACATTCTCCTGTGAATCTAATCAGTAACACTCCCGTACAGTCCGGTCTCATCGTCTGATATGTCGCATATCTCGCCTAGGGGTGGTAAACGTCATACTCCAGTAGCTCGATAAGTCGTGTCGATATGAGGTCTATAACTGTTCGAGAAACTACTGATAACACTTACCAGTAAATCTCAGCAACCCTGGCCAGGGATTTCCGGTTATAGCCAATCGAACACAGCACAACATCAACTCCCTATACCGGGAGAGACGAATCCCCTCATATCGCTCATTGCCTCCATGTGATTCGGGACTGTACCCAAAAGCCACCTTTTTGCGCGCCCTCTTGGACGTGGTATGATGGAAATCAAAGCACAGTGGGAATCACACAAGACTCTATGACGATCTCGGGTCAACAGACTACTCTGTACCAGTTTCACCGGAGAACTGCCATCTGACTTAAGGTATAATACCATCTGGGAGTTCTCGGCGAGTCCGTCCAGTGTACCCATTCTCCACTGAGCACCCGTACACCATCCTTGATGTCAAACACCGATAGATATGGGATCATCTATCGCCCATCAAATAGGTCAAGATGCGTATACGCTAGTCTACTCTGGTGTATCGATGCCCTGTTTCGATACACCCTCGACTAGGAACAGTTATAGGATGTACTCGTCGACTACCGTGGCCCCACTAGTATGATCTCATCATAGTCCCAGTAGTCGAGTACATATCCTAAGGGCTTTATCAACATGTAACATAGAGACAATCAGAGTACATGTTAAGATAAAGTACAACCAGATAGCATACTATCATGTCGAGCAAGAAAGTCCTCCCTATATATGTCCAAGTATCCATTACAATATACATCGTATGTACAGTAATGGCCTCTAGGGCATACATATAACTAACAATCTCCCACTTGCACTAGGGCCATCTGTTGTGGTATCACATACCCAACAATTAGCTGTGGTTAAAGTATCTCATACTCAACCATCCCATAAAAGTCTCTACTGGAAAAAAGGCCTTTGTGAATGGATCCGCGCTGTTGTCCTCTGTGTCTACTCTCCTAACCTCGATCTTCTTGGAGATCAACCATCTCCGTGATCATGTGATACTGCCTAAGAATTATATCTGGATTACTGATGGGACGGTAGTTCCTAGGCAAAAGCCACAACTCCATTGTCACACAATGGTAGGAACGAAGTTCATCTCATGAACTTATATATCCAGACTGCCTCTTTGGTAGCATCCTTGGTAACGATGTATCTTGCCTTTAATCGTCTAGTTAGTCACGGTATCTCGCTTGGAACTCTTCCAACATACCGTCCCTCCACTGAGGGTAAAGACAAAGCCTGCGACTGACATTCAGTCGTCCTTATCACCCTGGAACCTTTCCAGTGATTCTCCCCCGGATCGATTGATACCATCTCACTACAACTAGTGTGTATCCTTGTAACACCCTAGTTCTTATACCAATTCCAGTTCTCGTATTTCCTTAATTGTGGTATTTTCCTGATTTATCGTGTTTTGGGTGCGAATAGTATTTTATATTTTACATTGCATTCGACCCGACCTGGGCACGTTTTAAAATATTTTGGTATCCCTCCAAAATTCAATTTATTTAATTTTAAAATTTAGTTTAAATATTTTCATACGATTTCTTTAACAAACTGAAACCTCTTATCTAAAATTTTAAATCTAAAAATCTTTTAAAATTTTAAATCTAATTTCCTAATAAACTAACAACTCCTTCTCTCTCTCTCTCCTCTGCATATATATTATATATATTTTATTTATTTAATATTTCTTTCCTTATTTAATACATAGCCTCTTCTTCTTCTTCTTTCTTCTTTCTTTTTCTTGATCTTGTTTCTTGATTCCGGTGATCACCGCCGGAGCCGTGCTCGTCGCTGACGATTCGAGTGATCCACTGAACGTACCTAACTTGCGTGATCACCCTCGTGCGTTGTTTGGAACCGTTCCGTATACCATGCGCGCGTCGCGACATTTCGCCGACGAAGGACGTTCCGTACACATCCGTTCTTGTTCCATCTAGGCAAGTTAATCTTGCTACATGCTATATAATTCATTTTTATACCTATTTAAATAAATACCATACCTATGGTTTAAATCTAGTGCCCCATGTTTAATTTTATAATGTTTCGATGTTCCGTTTGCATCCGTTTATATCATATTAAATCTAGATCATGAAAACTTATCTTGCGACATACTAGATTACATTATACTGCATCCATATCATTTAAAATATATATCGTCATAATATTTCTTATTATTATCTTCAATTATTTTATAATCTGTATTTTATAATGTTATACATTTGAAAATATTATAGTTTACACATGAAACGTCGTTGAAAAAGCGGATACGACAAATCTGAAATTTACTATACACCTTACCTTATAAAATTCATTATAAATCATAAAAAAATCATCAGTATACGTTTTTTAGTTCGTTACGAAGCTAACTCAGAATACTAAACTCTATGAAATATTTACTTACAAAATAAATTGTTTAAATAACGTAAAATGCAAATGAATATGTCTCTAAACTGCTGTCCAGGGAAATTCCAGCAGCAAGCTTTCAACTTCGAATGTTCATAACTTTTTGTAGGGACAACCTGAGATGCTTATACTTATAAAAATGAAAACCTTATTGAATTATCTTTATTTTGGTATAAGACACGTCCCTTTTGGAGAACGTTTATTATTTTTAAACTATTTTACAAATTAGGGCGACGCTGAATTTCTGAACGGAACTTTCTTGTGCATGGTTAATCAATACCACTTTTATAGTTATTAATCTCTTGAATATGCTATCCATATTAATATTATTATATCAATATTTATATCAAATATTGCTTAGTTGTACATCCCACATTACTATTTTATAGTTTTATAACTTTTCGGATACCCGTTTGCATCCATCGCATTTAAGATACATATAATTGCATCCATAGATCACATTACTACATAATACTGTGATATTAACACTCCATATTTAATAAATTGCATCCTAATTAATATTGAAACTATAAATGTAACCCTAATCGATAACTGTGCATCTGTATGCCTTAATCTGTACCTGATTGCATATCACATTACAATGTTCCATTTTATTGTGCTATTAGTACCCATGCTTGTTTTGTATACCCATGCTTATGCTAGTTGATTATGAGCACCCACATAACATTTTATGCTTCCTGACATGACCTGTTGCACTTCCTACCTGATAGGACATGGTACCGTATCCTCTTGACATGACCTGACACCTAAATACACTACTTGACTTGACCTGATGTACCATGGCTTGACATGTTACCTGATCTTGTGTCTAATGCCAACAAACCAAACAAGTAGTCCTTACGGACCGTTCCTATTGTCTATCCAGACAAACCTGCACCTACCTGATACTGAGTTGGCATTAGTTCTTGATTACTTAAAATACCTGACTAGACACTTATAACTTGGGGGTATGGGGAAATCAATGATGAAATCCTGACTTGTAACTCAACAGTTGCTTGCTTATACTGATCAGTTTTAGGGGCTAGGCCAGCCCTGGGATGCTGCTGCTGACATCATTCATCTATACATGTTTCCTGTTTAGTGCCTAGCGGCATGTCTCGGTTTCAGCCCGAGAATCTGGACCGTGGTCCCGGGCATGCACGGGATACTATTGAGTTACATCAATGATTCATCAAATTGATTTCAAAGACTTGAGAGTAGATAACCAATTGACCAGTTTAGTTTACTCACTGCACGCTACCTTTCACTGCCCTGATTTAGATTGCTTTACACCTGCTTTATCATTCATGATTATATTTGCATTGCCTGTTACCCTGTTTATATTGTTGCTTGATGTTATGACGCGCTGACGTCTGAGTTTTGTATAGCCCAGATCCTTCTACCTTTGTTGCAGACTGATCAGGAGTATTGTCGCTGTTAGACCGAGCGGTGAAGTTCCTGTCGGTATGTAGTTTTACTTCCAGGTGTTTCATTTATTTTATCTTTTGTTTCCGTATATCATTATTTTTTGACTCATTCATTCTGGCTCATGGACATGTACTAGATAGTTAGTTTACTTTCTTGTTCTTGATATCTCTACAGCCGTAATGTGACTGTGGAAGGATGTTTCTTATCCACAGGTAGCATGGTTGGCTATGTTACGTGCCCATCTTAGCGTACTCTGGGAAGCGGGGCGTAACATCCAATTAGATCTATCTCATAGATCCAAAATCCAGGATTCAGGAGGTATCACTATGATCCTATATGGAGAATCCTTGTGATAAGCGGAGATTGACCGAGCGTAGCATAGGAAACTCCTTCCCTATCAAGAGTATGTCATCCACGTACTCTATGAGGATCACCACCATACTCCCTACTACCTTTTTGTATATACAAGGTTCATCTACCATTTTGATGAAGTCAAACTCTTTGACTACCACATCAAAACAGACGTTCCAACTCCGCGATGCCTGCTTTATCACATAAAATATCTTGCACACGTTTCCGCTGCTCCCCCTGTCTATGAAGCCCTCTGGCTGTGTGCTTATAGACGCTCTCTTCTAGAACATCATTTAGAAAAGCAGTCATGATACCCAACCACCAGATATCGTAGTCGTGGTAAGGAGCAGTGGCAAGTAGGATCTGGATGGACTTAAGCATAGCTTTGAAAGTCTCAACTTTTCCATGTACACCTAGTAATCTTCTCAAGATATACTTGCTCCTGATGGGGATTTAACCCTTCAGATAGAGCAACCAAAGTCCATACTTTGTTGGTGTATAAGGATTCCATCTCAGATCGATAAGCATCCAGCCATTCTTACAGAGTCCCACTCCTGATGGCCAGCTCGAAACTAGTTGGGTCATCATCTCATGATGCAATCCTCGCTCCCACTATCATAGAGAAACCGAAGTATCTCTCAGGTGGGTGAAGAACCCTACTAGATCGGCGGAGAGGCTGAGGTTCGTTGGAAACTATTGAATCCTTTTGTTCTACCAAATCATCTGCTACAGTTTGTATAGATGGAACCTTTCCAGTTCTACATAACAGACCTTGTCTCGAGCTTGTCCGGATTTTGCTTTTAGACATAGGCCGGACAACCCCAAATCTTAACAAATTTAAGATATGGGCTATTCCCTTTCCATATCACATATGAAGTGGTAGGCAACTGATTTGATTTGAACCCTATTCAATAGGTATGCAGCTTCTCAAGTGCATAACTCCCAAAAGGAAATAGGAAACTCAGTAGTACTCATCATAGAGCACACCATATCAAATAGGGTGCTATTGCTCCGCCCCGATATACCATCGTGCTATAGTGTATACGGAGGAGTAATGCTGAGAGAGAATCTCATTCTCTTTTAGAATAGTCCAGGAATTCCGTGCTCAAGTATTCTCCTCCTTGATCTCATCAAAGGATATAATACTTATACCCGTTTTTGGTTCTCTACTTCTAACTCATATTCTGTGAATATCTCAAAAGCTTCGGACCTGTGTTTCAACAGGAACATATGTCTGAATCTTGAGAGATCATCAGAGAATGTAATGAAGTACAAAGAACCGGTCTTGGCATGTGTAGACAGGGGACCTTCATACATCAGCATGTATCAATCCGAAGAGTTCACCAACTCTTTCTCTGTTTTCAATAAACGGAGCTGTGGTCATCTTATCTCTGTGACATGACCGGCAAGTTTCACAAGATGTAAATTCAAACTAATTTTAAATATGCATCTTTATGTAACTTCAGCTAGTCGGGTCGCATTGATATGACCTAGTCTACAATGCCTCAAGAAGGATTCGTTCATTTCTGAACTCTTCCTCTTGTGTGTGTTCTGTATACTCAGAACTGTAATTTGATTTAGAACGTCAATGCTTTTAGATAACGTGCCTGAACCGATCAACTCTTGATATAGGAAATGTTCAAAATATTATCCAACAACACAAAATTATATCCTTTCTTTACTAATAAAGAGACTGATATGATGTTGTATATCAGGTTCGGTATCTAATAATATTTGTTCAGAATCAATGTATTCTGGTAATACAGGGTGATAGTGACCAACAAACTTGGCTGCAACACTTGCACCGTTTCTATCTCATGAAACTTATCACCCGTTCTCAGTTCTCTACCTATCTGTAGCCCATGTAACAGATTACATATGCGGGATCCTGATCCGGTATCACATACCCAGGACGTAAAGGATACTGAGAAACAGTTCTCTGTAATGAACACACCCGAAGATGATGCATCAACATGCACTTTTTTCGTTTGGGCGGCACGGGAAATCTGATATTCTCCAATTTCCTGCTCTGTCTTATAACAATTATAAGTTGGAGCGGGACCAACATTCCCCAGCTCAGTATAACAAGCGGGTTCGGTCAATATATCCGTATTATTATCTTGATTAAGGCGTGATATGGTCGCTACCTGGAGAGAGAGAGAGAAGAAAACACTCAGCGTATGCTCTTGCAAGATTAGATTGGTTATCTAATATATCTAATCAGGATGTCTCCCACTGTTTTAATCAAATCTTTCTTCAAACCCTAAAAAGGAAAGACTAGCCGGGATTAATTACACGCTACAAGTTCGCCAGTCTTTCAGTCAGGCCAGTGTCGGTACTTTGAGGGAGGTTCCCCGTGCTTTCGCACGGACCTAATTAAAGTAAACCTCGTTTTCCCAGAGGCGTAACCCCGTTAACACCTTTCTAAACACCTACTTGATCGGCTAATTGTAATGTGTAAAACTCTTCCAGGAGTAACAATTACACGCAGTGAGTATCGGGATCCAACTATCTCATAGAAGGTATGCAATCTCATTGCAAATTTCAACACTTGAAATTCCCAATAATATTTTACCCCTAGCAGCTATATGACCTTAACATAGTCAACAAATCATAAGTGCTAGTCAAGTTCAACCCGTCATTTCCCGATTGAATTAAACCCACCCGCACGACCCTTAACATAGTCAACAAAGTCGCACGACTACCCTAATCCAATCGCATCATATGCTTATACAGATTAGTACTAATCAGCTACCGCACACTACGCCTTAACATAGTCAACAAACGTAGCACGAATACTAACTAGTTTTATCTGAAATGACGGAGGGCTACGACAGGTTTTTAAGAAAACCTTTTGCGTAATGAACTTGATATCGTTGTAGAATCGAGTGATTTTAAATGGAATGTTTTTGAGGCTTTTCTAGTTTTGCTAAAGGGGCCACTCCCGGTGAAGGGATCGTCGGCCCTTTCCTCATCGAATAAGGTGCAGGATATTTCACAAATATCACTATGCAAAGCAAGAACTATAGAAGTAATCAAAAGACAAACCTAGTTTGTAGCATCTGCTAGTTTCACTAAAGAGGTCACTCCCGGTGAAGAGATCTCGGTTCTTTCCTTATCGAATAAAGTACTGGATGTTCTACAAGGAACACCGCTATGCAAAGTAAGAACTAGACCTACCATTTTTTAAACAAGTTTCTACAATATCTTTAGGTTTCTTTTAGTTTCATTAATCTCATTAATGAAGTCCCATTTTATTATGCTTCACAAGCATCACATTTGAAACGAAATCTACAATATAACATATATCTCATATATATAATATAAACATTCGTCTCAGGCAGTAATATGATCTCATCACAGAACATTGCAGCAGAAGAACATATATGAAATATTGGATATACTAGGACGTCCGTGTTTTAATACGAGCCTGTATAAAACACGGATTCCACGGTCGCGATGAATAGCCAAACCCACATCCCTAGACCCCTACGAGAGCGGCAAGCAACACTGCCAATTCTAGGGTTAGGAGACCCAATCTCGACTCCTCGAGATGGTCTCCCACTGGACCCCAGAACCCGGTTACTTGTGCTCCCCGCCTTGGGTCTACCTAATGCGGAAAAGTAAATATATACAATGGTGACATCATCCTCAGCCCGGAAGTGCCCCAATAAAAGAATATTACATACAATGAATTTTACATGAATGAAAAAGAAAAACTCTCATCTCACATAAAACCCTCGGCTATTCAAAAGGCGACAATCCAATATAACATATCACAACAACACACAATATCTCATATCATCAACGTAAGCAAGTATGCGTATCCCGATTGTCGTTGATGTATAGCAACGAAGCCGGCGATACACCACATACCACGCTTACGGTCATAGAAAAGAAAGTGTAAAACTACAACAGTTGGAATCCGCAACCTCCTTAGACATCGCATGCCTAACCAGATGAATTCCTTAGACATCGCATGCCTAACAATTATAAACCCCGCATTTTAGTCTCATTTATCGAAAACTCTTTTCAATATCAAGTCGGGCAATTCAACAAGATTCCCAACATCCTGATCGAATGCTCGTCGCAAACTTTACTAGACGGCCGCACCCCCGGATGCCGTCGATGAAGTGCACTAAGGCGGAACACCGCTGCCGCGAGCACCCGAACGGATGCTTTTGGCGACGGGGTTCTCCTACAGTCACTTGGTCGGGGCTATGGGGCATGGCTGTCTATTAAGTTTACCCGGCGAGTATCCGCGTACGCTACGTGATTGCGACGGACTTTTGATCACATCAAAATTCCGTGGCAACCGATCATCTGAGACTGAACTGTTAGATTTATAACATTCAAATTAGTTATCTCATAACTACCAGTGGATTCCAAATATTGTATCACATTTCAGATAAATAGACAATGTTAAACTTTCCGATCGAATAATCAAACACCCAAGATTTCCCCAATATATCTCAACACTTGAAATCAGTTTAAAAACATCCATCACATGCCACAGTACCAATGGTCCAGCCGTAGAAGGGTCAAGCCAACGCCTCACATGTGGCACGCCGTAGTGCCCAAAACCCTAAGATTCAAAAGGCGGTTCAAAACGGTCACATAATCGAGTTAAGGTTTGTTGTCTTCTAGAGGGTCCAACGCGTTACTTGCATGACTTTACGAAAGTTTCAAACACGAGAAAAAATCCAACTTTTGAAAATTTTCCGACAGGGGAAAAAGTGAGTTATTGATACCCGTTCGAACTTTTTAACAGTTTCTAAAAATTATCCGGACAAACTAAACGAAATTAAATTAACCGATCGAATCAACGAGTCCCCAATACAACCCTAGAAAACTCAACACTTGAGTGGAATTAAAAAATTCCCAGAAAAAATTGCCAAGAAAGGACCTAAGAATAAATATATGAAATTCCAGGGACTAAGTCCAAATTTTGGCCGCGGAACCCTTGGTTTGGCCGCGGTTCCACGGTCAAATAATTGACTTAGTGGACCGTACTTCACATTAATTCTTAGTTTTTCCTTCTTATTTTTCTGAGCATTTTTAATTCATAAAAAATCAACTTTTTGAAAATTATCCAGAGAGGTGTAAACATCGGGGTATCCGGGTTCGATCGAACTTTAAACTTCACTCAGACTTCGCCTAAAGCTCTAGCTTGGTTCTAATACTACTGTAGGGTTGCTAGGCACGCGCACAAGGGTCTATGAGGTATCAACCATGCCCGATTAAAAATTTAGCCGTGCCGAACAACCCGGAGCCGGATCTTTAAACTAGGGTTTTGGCGAAAACTAGCAAGTTAAACACTTTAACACTAAGTGAGAGGGATTACAACTTTTGTAGATCCGGTCCTTCACTTCTTAAGCTCCGTGTTGAGGTCCCTTCGCTGCGATCATCGTGTTCTGGACTCTCGAGAGGCTTCACGAAGAGAATGATGCAACCTTGCTTCCGATCTTCGATAACATAGATGATCTACCTTGAAGTTTCGTTAACACAAGCTATCACTCATGAAATGATGTGAACACCCTCATTTAAATGGTAAGGATAGATGGGGATGATGAAGTAGGATTTTTGCTCTCATTTATAATTTTTTTCTCACTCACTTTCATCACAAAAGAAAGCTTTTTCAAAAAGGAACTCAAGGAAGGAGAAGAAGAATGAAGATGATAACTTAATTCTTTTGTGATGAACAATGAATTATTGTAGTGGTTACAAATCTAACCAAGGGTTAAGCATGAAAGAGTTAACCCTTGTAGAGAGTTAACTAGAGTTAATGGTTTGGATTGGGTTAGCATAATATCAACACAAAATATCAAGCCAAAGACAAAGTCAAAGCTTCATGAAGCTTCATGGAAGCTTCATGCAAAAGCTTAACCCTAATCCAAACCCTAACCAAGTTTAAATCCTAAACCATTGTTAAATTTGTAACCCTAACATGTTACAATATTATATATCACATATACAATATATTTTGTAACAATAGGAAATAATACAATTAACATATATCGCATATATATCAATGTATTATCCCGTGAGAAAATGAATCTTTTAGTGAGCTAATATTAGTTAATATAATTTAATATATCATATATATTATTATACATTAAATTATCGAATCAACACTTGATCCGATAATCCGGCTATTTCACAAATAACCGACTAATACGATGACCCGGCTATATCACATATACCCGGCCGATATCTCATATCGCGAGAATCCAATACGGTATCACATACCGCATTATCCTCGGTCCTGCACATATCACATATGTGCTCCTGCTCCGTTTTGCCTGAGTCAAGAAACCTCTGTGTAGGACTCTAAAGAATCGTCAATACGCCGGCAGTAGGTGATGATCATATCAAACACCCACAAGCTACAAGCGGTCAGCTAAACGTAACAGCCACCCAGGTATTGAGCGCTCAGAAGATCAACAAGCAAGCCTGTACATTCTCCTGTGAATCCAAACAGTAACACTCCCGTACAGTCCGGTCTCGTCGTCTGATATGTCGTATATCTCGCCTAGGGGTGGTAAACGTCAGACCCCAGTAGCTCGATAAGTCGTGTCGATATGAGGTCTATAACTGTTCGAGAAACTACTGATAACACTTACCAGTAAATCTCAGCAACCCTGGCCAGGGATTTCCGGTTATAGCCAATCGAACACAGCACAACATCAACTCCCTATACCGGGAGAGACGAATCCCCTCATATCGCTCATTGCCTCCATGTGATTCGGGGCTGTACCCAAAAGCCATCTTTTTGCACGCCCTCTTGGACGTGGTATGATGGAAATCAAAGCACAGTGGGAATCACACAAGACTCTATGACGATCTCGGGTCAACAGACTACTCTGTACCAGTGTCACCGGAGAACTGCCATCTGACGTAAAGTAAAATACCATCTGGGAGTTCTCGGCGAGTCCGTCCAGTGTACCCAGTCTCCACTGAGCACCCGTACACCATCCTTGATGTCAAACACCGATGGATATGGGATCATCCATTGCCCATCAAATAGGTCAAGATGTGTATACGCTAGTCTACTCTGGTGTATCGATGCCCTATCTCGATACACTCTCGACTAGGAACAGTTATAGGATGTACTCGTCGACTACCGTGGCCCCACTAGTATGATCTCATCATAGTCCCAGTAGTCGAGTACATATCCTAAGGGTTTTATCAACATGTAACATAGAGACAATCAGAGTACATGTTAAGATAAAGTACAACCAGATAGCATACTATCATGTCGAGCAAGAATGCCCTCCCTATATATGTCCAAGCATCCATTACAATATACATCGTATGTACAGTAATGGCCTCTAGGGCATACATATAACTAACACACCCCTGACAAGCATCCATTACAATATACATCGTATGTACAGTAATGGCCTCTAGGGCATACATATAACTAACACACCCCTAACATACTGTTTACTGCTTTACTGTTTGCCTGCTCTATTAGATACCTGCATTGGCTACTTCCTGTTCACGTCTTTACTCTTTTGATTACTGTTGCATATTCATTATCATTATACGAGTTGCCACTTGTATCTATATATATATTGCTACCGTGTCGCTCTGACGACCTGAGTATGCATGCTCAGAGTGAGAAGTGGATCTAGCTTGGACCAGGACCAGACGTACCTCGAGGACATCGCGGACATCTTGATCAGCTATCCAGAGTTGTACTCTCTTGATCTCCATCTGGTTAGTTCTGTTGTATTTGTTTCGATTTAGTTACTGCATTTCTCATTACCTGTGCATTGATTACTGATTACCACGTAAAGCTAGAAGCCAAAATATGACTACGGGGAGATATTTCCTCGACCGTAGGAGCATGACTGGCCTTGTCAATCCATCGTATTCCGTATTTTGGGAAGCGGGGCGTGACATGGTTTTGTTGGTATCAGAGCCAGGTTTTGCTTCGATTGGGATTGCAGTTCCGTGTAGTGTTTGACAATCTAAGACATCCTTCGGTCTAGATTGTAAAGTTGTTATTCTTAATCTTAATTCACATAGTGTGTTTTGCTATACATTTTGATCCATCCGCTAGAGTTTTGGGTGACTTGGTAGAGTTACGTGGTTGCAACTGTGAACTGCAGCATAGTTACAATACTGTACTCTGTTTTAGTGACTTGGAGTTCTACAGTTGATTTCCACTTGTATTAAATTTCATCACACCCGATATTCTTGATTCCTTGCCTAATCCATATTGTATTTTAATTATGATAGCTTGTGCCTTATATCGTCCTCAAAATTGTTGTTTCAGGACTATGTCTCCCAACGACTCTTCTTCTATCTCCACACCCCAGAATCAGACCGTAGAGATTCTGAATGCACCGCAGGGTCTGAAGGAAGTCCAGGGGCGAACAAACGACCTGTTAGCTGAAAGATTGAGAAGGCAGGTGACTCAGGCACCAGCGGAAGTCTCCAATCATAAAGGGATCCCTGTTAGGCGAGGAAAAGAGGTGAAGATGAAGCGCCCACTTGGTCCCCAGCAACAGAGGCAAAAGAAGACCCAACGTTGTGGGTACTGTAAGAAGCCAGGACACCTTCAGAGAGATTGTCGCCGCGCCAAAGGGCAATGCCTGATTTGCGGATCCAGCGAACATCCTATCAATGGCTGCCCTAAAAGGAAGGAGCTACAAGGAGGAGATTCGTCCACACTCTCCACTCCAGCTAGGTGATGGTTATTTCGAAGTTCGATCTTCGAGGATAGTGCGGATCCCGTGCAGGATTCAACTCGCGAGACGAGAATGCAGCAGTCCAGAAATCAAAGAAGAATTATCACGTTTTCTGCTTTCAATAATAATGTTGTCACCCTTTGGTAAATATTTCCTTTCGTTTGAAATTCTGTATCCGTCGAACTTTTAGATTGAAATGCAATAAAACTTTGAGTCGTGATGTATGTAGCGTTCTCTTGCTTCTCACCTTATTTGTACTATTCATTGCAACAGCGTTTTTAAAATTTTAATTTTTCAGTCCTTGCCTACCGCATATTTTCTTGTACTCTGTATCCTTGGTTATTTTCTTAATGTGTTCCACTGTCTAATCATGACTCTTTCTTTTCAGGCCATGGCCCACCCTGGAGCAGCGCCGCATCTAGATGAGGACACACAGCCATGCGTTTCTTTAGACCGCATGCTGATGAATTCGGATGACGAGATCGACGGCCCCCAGGTCATTTTCGGAAACAGCGATTCCAAGAACGAGGGACCCGCAGCCCCAGAAGTTGACATGATCGGTGATTCCGATGAGGAGGAAGGAGACCTCGAAGGAGACCCAATAGAGAAAGATTCCGAGGAGGACCCGATAGAAGAAAACCCAGGAGAGGAAAACCGTGGGGAAAATCCAGTGGAAGAGAATCCAGAAGAAGAGAATCACATGGAAGCAGACCTCGATAAAGAAGCTCCAGCCGAGAAAGAAGGACCGGAAGAACAAGACCCCGTGGCAGAAGAACTCCCAATGGCGGTCCCTGCAAGGCGCTATGGAAATGGACGCCCCTATCTGAGCGTGCGAGCCTACCGTAACCTGCTGAACCTCCACACCCGCGACTTATGTGATTTAGCTTTTGTCTCCTCTGGCCAAATAAATCTATGTATAGTTTCGGGCCATCTTTCACTTTTCGAGAATGCCTTGTTTAGAATTTTCTGGAATGAAATAAAATTTCTGAGTTCGCTAATCTTTTGATTGTTGGTTCACATGATGCTTTGGCTATTTCCCCTATACGTTCCTTTCCCCCTGAGATTCATTACTGTCCTTCACTCCTACACCTTGTGTTGTTTTGACCCTCGCTTAGATTAAAAAGTGCCGTACCCCGATCTTTTGAATGGGCCTTACTCTATTGTAACCCCTACCCTGTCTAGCCTTTATACATCAGTAGTACTCCTTTTATTACTTTTAGGGACATCATTATTCGAAAGGTTTAGTTTTCATTATTTCGTACTTATCGATAAATTGTATGATATTGACTATCTCCGTTTTACCCATTTTAGAGGTCCACTATTCCTCGTATTTTCAACAGCGGAACCATATATCGCGCAGTCTTTACTTGCTCTATGTCTCATAATTTCACCACGTGGATTTCTAAGTTATTTTAAAATCGTTTTACCGATACAGTATTCTAAAATACTTTGGCCTATCGACAAATCCTTCACCATTTTATTACTGTTACTTTATTTTCCCGGGTATTATGCTTATAGTTTACTATTATATATAGTTACGTCTGATGCCATTATTTTTAGCCGCGCTATCTTGATATACGCATGTATGCATATTTAGGATTTTCGATTTTATCTAGCATGCCTCGAATATTATTGTTTGTCATTGCTATTTTATCCTCTTGTATGTATAGTTTGCCCTTATAGCTGTTTCTGCCTTATACTCATTTAGACTTATCCTTTTAGTTGTGTTATTTACATATATAGACCTCCAAATTTTTTTTATCCACCTGTTTTAAGTACATCATTATGTGTTAGTGTTCGGTGTGGTAGCCTTCGCTTGTTATTTTATAGCTTATCGTTTATTTTAAATTTCGAGAACGAAATTTTTGTAAGGGTGGTATGATGTAATACCCAGTCCTTGTGTATATCAATATCCGTATTCTTGTTACTCTTAAAGTTTATTTATTTTAAAATTATTATTTTTAGTATTTTAAAATCCCTAACCCTAATTTATCTAAACCCTTTTCCCCCTTTTATATTTTCTTAGCCGGCCCAATTCTTTTTCCTCATTTTCGTTTTCACCAGCCCAAGCAAAATCCCAATTTATTAAATATTCCTAACTAAAATCCTTTTCTTCTCCAAGCCGGCCCTTTTTCTATTTCCTTTATTGTTTTTATTTTTTTCTTGGTCGGCCCAAGCCCGCCCTAAAACTCCCCCGACCCGACCCAAAACTCCCCCGACCCGACCCGAGACCCGTTCCTTCCTTCTTCCCCACGTAAAGATTCCTTTCCCGCTCGTTTTCTATTCGCATCCCCACATCGCCGCCTACGTCGCGAACATCCCTCGAACCCACGATCCACGTTCGCGCGCGCTCCTCAAACCCCCTCCTCGTCTCTAACACCTTTCCCCTCACACTCTCGAACCTCTCCCTAACTCCTCCCCTCTCTCCAAACCCATTGCCTTCATCCCCGCACCAACGACGCCGACGCCGACGCCGACTCTCCTCGCCTTCCTTCCCTTCTCCCCTTCTCTTCCTCCTCCTAGCTCCCCACTTCTTCAGAAAACCCACGTCGGCCGACCCCACCGTTCGAGCTCACTACCGGGACTACCTCCATCGGCCACGACTCAGCCCTCGCCGACGAACGCCCCTCTGAGCCCCACGACGACAATCCCACCTCCTTCCACCAACGCCCTCGCCTCCTCCTCAAACCCCCACTCACCCCTTCCCTGCAAACCCAAGCCCCCATCGCCCCTCGCCGGAGACCCCTCCGTCGCCCCATTTCCATCGAGCCTCAAACCCCGACCACCTCCTGCACACCGTACGTGATCGCCGCTGTCGACTCCATCTTCAGCTCCAACCCGACCCTTCGCCTCCGTCGACCCCCGTCGTCACCGAGTAAACCTCTCTCAGCATCTCCTTCTCCCTCTCTCTCTAAATCTCTCTCTCTCTCTCTCTCTAAATCTCTCTCTTTCTCTGTCTCTCTAAATCAATCTCTTTCTCTCTCTCTCAGCACCTCTACCTTCCTCACATCAAAACAAGAAACAACTTGGAGCAGTGATGAAAATGAGTGCACGGTGATTAACTGGATTGAGTACAATTATCTGATTCCAAAGGCCGAACCTGTGCTGCGCCCGTGACGCGATCGTGCCGTTGCCGCTGACGGACCATCGTCGACACATCTTCAGGCAAGTTTAATACTTGCTTCATGCTATTTGTATATGTTACAATTCTAATTACTAATAATTGTCGCATACCCTTTTTTGTGAACCGTATAATTCAAGTATTCGATGCACGGCCCGAATGGGAAACTCACGTTAAACTGACGGAAAAATATATAATGTGATGGCCCGAGTAGTTAGGAATGCTCCTTGAGAATTTGGTTCCAAATCTATGTCGTTTACTTACATAAAATGAGGTCTCGGTTTCTGTCGTAAAACCTGAAAACCTTCGTACATGCCAAACTATAAAATTTATATTAAATTGTGTTTAAACCGGATTTTAGCGTTCGATGGCTCGTAGCGAAGCTAACTGGTTAACCTACTATAAGATATTGTTGATCACTAAATTTTAGTACACTATGATATAAATAACTATGGTGGATTATGATTCTGGACTGCAGTCCAGAATGGAAATCCAGGATAACCCCTGTTGCCAAACCTCTGTACATCACTGTTCATATAAGAGAATGCACGGAATCCTATATCGTTGCGTAGGAAATTGGATTATCTTTCTTACTCGACTGGCTTCACTGGATTCCTCAACAGTTTGATATTTTTAATTCATTTTATCTTGTCGACATGTCTTGCTGAATTCTGCAGAAGCAGATTTTACACCCCAAACTTAATCTGGCCATAACTCTCTGTTGGTATAATATAATACTGATCCGCCAATTGCGGTGGAAACCTGACTGGAAACTCTAAATTTCATTCAACTGTAACGTCGCTAAATTCTGATCCCAACTGGGATTAAAATGCGTTACGAAACGGACTTCCGATTCTGAAACCGGATTTCCAGCAGTGAACGCTTAAAATGAAATGGTTATATCTATTGATCCTGAAACCCGATTAACGTGAAACCAATTTTGATGGTTAGATAACCAAACATGCTACTTATCCCCTGTTCATTGTTTCGCTAAATTGTCCATGTATGATTTATTGAAGAATTATGCAAGTGGTAAGACACCGAGTGATGACATCTTAATCATGCCTGGAATACTGTTTTCTCATCACATCATATATATGTCATTGCATTGGTAGCCTAGTGGTCATGTGCATTACCTAGTGTTAGGTATTAGTGGTGATTGTGGTAAGTACGTTAGTGTTTAAGCATGAACGGATAAGTGAAAGTGACACGTACTTGTGCACAATCAGTGGACCCTAATTGATTCATTGCATTGTCGACGTCTGTGGGACGTGTATAAGTATGACTATAATTGGTATGAGACAATTATGGAAGCACTTGTACTGGTGTCACAGGTAAGGCACCAAATACTGTCCATTTATCTTGGGTACCAGTCGAGACATGCTTGATGAAGACCCTGTCTCCAGTTCTCGCGCAGACTTGTCATGGACCGACTGGTATTTGAGGTTATGGTTGGCGTTTGATGTAGACCACGGGGTGTGAGGTAGTTTGAGTGTAAGTTCAACAGAATCTCGGGAGTCCCATGCCGGCACATATGGAGATATATGGAAATATATATGGATATTACTGATTATTACCGTGCGTGTTTCGGGCCCGTGGTCCCTTACCCTTGGGTCCTACCCTTGGGTGGGGGATACTCCTGCATGGTTGACTCACACTTGGACTGACGATAGGCTTAGTGACCGGTACAGTGAGACTTAGAGACTGATAGGGATAGTGACATTGACATGCATTGCTTGCTGAATCAACACCCCTGACATACTGTTTACTGCTTTACTGTTTGCCTGCTCTATTAGACACCTGCATTGGCTACTTCATGTTCACGTCTTTACTCTTTTGATTACTGTTGCATATTCATTATCATTATACGAGTTACCACTTGTATCTATATATATATTGCTACCGTGTCGCTCTGACGAGCTGAGTATGCATGCTCATCGTGAGAAGTGAATCCAGCTTGAACCATGACCAGACGTACCTCGAGGACATCGCGGACATCTTGATCAGCTATCCAGAGTTGTAATCTCTTGATCTCCATCTGGTTAGTTCTGCTGTATTTGTTTCGATTTAGTTACTGAATTTCTCATTACCTGTGCATTGATTACCGATTACCACGTAAAGCTAGAACCCGAAGTGTGACTACGGGGAGATATTTCCTCGACCGTAGGAGCATAGCCAACTTTGTCAACCCCTCGTATTCCGTATTTTGGGAAACGGGGCATGACAGTTGGTTTTATCGTTTCTTTCCACAAGTACAAATCAATTTTCCATCTTTTCATAAGCAACAGTCATGTTAATTGGTCGAACCGGTAACTATTATGATGCAATAATACAGAATCAACCGTTGCTTGATTATCACCGAAACGAACCCTACATTTCTCCATAGATACGTTCCTAACCAATTTTTCAAAAACTGAATTCCAAACAGGTCCACTTCAAGGGGCTTATATAACAAGAAAAATTTCCCAAGGGTACAATAATTATTTTTAGAAACAAATGGGTTTATGCAGTACACCCCTAAAAATCTAGGTGGGCTTAGTGAGATTTAGCCCGAATTAACAACTCTAGTTACCACCTCAGCCTCAAATCCTCCCTCTCTCTCTCTCTCTCTCTCTCTCATCAATGGCTGGCCTAAGCGACCCCCTTCGCCCCTCTTCATCACCGAGCCAGGGCTCCTCGTATCGCATCCTCCTGAACCCTGATCCTCACCCTTCTGCCATTAGCCCTAGCTCTGTTCGCCTTCATCCTCCAATGGCGAGGGGGACTGGTCGATCCCGCGTCGAGATGGCCCGTAGAAGGACAGAAGTTTCCAGGAATGGAGCACAGTCCAATGGGATCGTATTCGCCGACGTCAACTCCTTCGATTTCTTCGCGTTCCAGTTCTTCTGACTGTGTTGATATTCTTGGGCACAGCTCTTCGCCATCTTTCCCTTATTACAAGGGTTGGAAGTTCGATCTCGATTCGGATCTGCGCCCTAAGGTGAGGATGCAATTTGATTTCCAAGTTTCAGTTTTTTAAATTTTGAGATCTGAGCACCCAATTTGCGGGTTTTAACGAGCAAATACCACAGTTTCAGTCTGTTAATTAACCAGTGGATTTGCCTATATCTGGAAATTTTTTTTATAGGATCTTCACAGAAGCCATAATCATAAATTCAGCTACCTTTTTTCCACTAAAGTCTTACCCTCGATAAAATGCTAGATTTTACTAACCCCTTAGGTTTTGGAGGTGTATATCACATAGCCCCAAGTATTGGTTGTGCATCACATAGCCCTGTATGTTATGACAACATTACATGAGGACGTCCAATATATTATAATGTTACAGAATTCCCACTTGCATGTTTTAGATCGCGCAATTCGTAAAACTCAACAGACTTCGATGAAAACACCAAATAATATGTCGTTTTAGGAGGAAAACACCCCCACCTGATTATTTTTCTTCTACTAACTCGAGATTCTTTAGCCATCCTCCTCTATTTTCACTTTCTATTTTTTCAATTAATCTGCCTCGCGCAATAAACCCAATAAAGTATATCTGTCCGCCTTGATTGATTATATTGTTTTTCATATTTGATATAAAAGCAAATTAAGTTCTTTTTTTTCATGTTATGCCACACCATCTGATAGACATGCTGCAAGAAAATTGATGGAAGATATAATTGTGGAAAACATCGAAAAACATTGGATGACGACTTGTAGCATTTTGAAGTGTAGAGTTATTTTATAGATTCCAGCTTCTACAGAACCATCTAGTGTGTGTGTGTGTGTGTGAATTGATAGATAGATAGGTAGGTAGGTAGGTAGAGCACCTCCCGGTCTCAATTCTTTGGATCTGCCGAGTTTACCAAATAGTTCAGGGTGAAGGGATTGAGAAAGGATCTCTCTCCTTCTTCCATTCTTAGGGCATGGAAGTTGCTGGCAGGCACCACTCAACTCTTCGAGAGCCGAACATTTTCTCATCACATCAAAAGGGGACCTTATCTCTTAATTGAATTTGTAGCGGCTCTTCGTGTCTTTGTCCAGGACGATAGGTTGGGCTTGACTTTAGCCCTACAAAAATCATTCTGCACACGCGCGCACACACAGAGAGAGAAGATTATGAGCCACTCAATAGGATTTTAAGTTCTGTGCAAACAATATTATGATTGAAATAAATGAGAGCTTATCTTCATAATTGTTTGCTCAAATCTCAAAGTAAATCTAATGGCCAAAAACTTAATACGATTTGTTTGCAAATCATATAGAGTGGAGAATAGTGAGAGAGAGAGAGAGAGAGAGATCTTGTGACGTTTTGAAACGCATGGGTGGGCTATGTGATGCATCCCCAAAACCTACTGGACGTTTTGTAAAATTTAACTTTATAAACACTACCAGCCTTACCTTTTCCCCATAGGTAAGAACTTTCACACTAACATCTAAATTCATACGAGACGATATTTATTATGGAACCATTTACGTGTTAAATTTGCTTGCTTAAGATACTAGTTACATAAGAATGTTGTATCCCATATGTTGGAATTACTTTTACTGACTTTCTACTTGGTCTTTCCAATAAGCGTGGAGTGTATATCAAATTTATAATGAAGTGGATTTCAAATCATATGTTTGATATTAACCTTATCTTTAGCTACTGTGAAATATGTTGAGTTATAAAGGCTGTTCTCGTGTGGGACCCCCCATCTCCTAGACAGGTTGGTCTCCTGTCCCCCTTTTGTTGACTGCATGCTAGGACTCCTCCTCGGCACAATTGTCATGCTCGACCATCTCTCACCCTTAGGTGTAATTATTGTGAAACAGTCAATAGTTTATTTGCCTTATTCTTTTGTTTCTTAGGAAGGAAATATGGAGGGTGAATTTTGAAGGATTCTTCAAATGGTTTGTATATCTAAATTACTCCAGCTAAATAAATATTATATCTCATTCTCAAAAATGAATATCATATCTTTATAATGTTGCGGTGTGTGTACTTGATAGGCCAATAACATATTTAATAATTTAAAATTTAGTCTTACAGATATGTATCACGACGAGCACTTATGCTGGTTTAGAACAAATTCTGCCCTGGCTGTGCTACCACAAGGTTCTTGGAGTTTCACCTTTTTTCTTATTTGTAGAAGGAAAGGCTGCAAAACCCAATGTCTCAGCGGTGCTAGAATCTGTTCATGTAAGTTTTAACCTCCTTTAAACTCAACTAAGGGACTGGATTAGTAAAGGCCTCAGCGGATGATGCACGAGCAGTTTTTCAAAATGAATTCAACGCTTTGGATGTGATCCTTCGAGGATTGAATTAACCTCACTTTTTTTCAGCTGGAACTTTCTCATTGGACCCCAGCTGGCCCAATTAGATTTTATTGATTTTTCAAAAGAAAAAACATGAAAAAAGGTAGGAGTACTAATCCTTTACACTCACATACATACAAGTGCATTAACCTCACTTTGAAGTGAAAAAAGATTTAGCTTACACATGCTATTGTGTGAAAACAATTTGCTTATATAGTAAAGTTATTGTATGTTGATAATGTTGATTATGCTCCGTACACATTTTGCTTCAAACCAAACTATTTCAATAATAAGGCTTAATTCCTAAAAATTACCAAAAATTTAGGGGCTATGACATGTAACTACCGATTCTTTGAGCATTATAGGAAACTACCGAGAGTAAGGAAACTTGTAACATTAAAAACAATAAACTATCAAACTTGTTTCGTAAATGTTCAATAAATTACCAAACTTGTTTGGTAAATATTCAATAAGTTACCAAACTAGTTTAAGAAAGTTTAAATATGTCCATACATTTTGGTATTTTTATGTAATTTTCAATGAATTTGGTAATTACACACAACAGCCTCTAAGTTTTTGGTAGTTTTTAAAAATTAAGCATAATAATAATTATTAGTTTCAAGTCAATTCCAAGGAAAAAGAAAAGGAAAGAGTTAGTAAACGGCGACCATTGATTTAAACATGTGTGCTAATTGCTAAACCCCCAAAAGGGGGTCTCAAGTCAGTTCCAAAGGAATCGTGCATTTTTTAACAGAAATATCTATATTTTATTTTGTTTCTCAATTTTTGCGAACATGAAAATCGCGAAATTTTCATAAACTTAAAAATTTCAACTTTCTTTAGTTTTTTTTATATTTTGCTTGCTATAGCAAGAAAATCGCAAAATTATTTAAAATACGAAAAATTCCTTTTTCAGAAAATTTCCCGTTTTCTTCAATTTTTCAATGTTTTGCCTGATATATCACATGAGAAATGAGAAATTTATCTCAAAATTTTCTGTTTTATTCCATTTTTCAATGTCACTAACTATATAGCACACGAAAATTACGAAATTTCAAATTTCTTAAAATTTCATGTTTTAATTAGGTTTTCAATATTTTTCTT
Organism: Agapanthus africanus; assembly: GCA_030015575.1. Classification (NCBI taxonomy): domain Eukaryota; kingdom Viridiplantae; phylum Streptophyta; class Magnoliopsida; order Asparagales; family Amaryllidaceae; genus Agapanthus; species Agapanthus africanus. The sequence goes on from CM057348.1 coordinate 63,572,417, forward strand.
GTTATAGCGTACAAAAATCATGAAATTTTCAGTAACTTTAGTTTTATTTAATTTTTCTATCATAAAATTTTCAGTTTCTTTGGTTTTTAATGTTGTTTGATAACATAAAATCATGAAATTTTCTTAAATCTCGAAATTTTTTGTATTCTTTCCTTATTTAATATTTAGCTTGCAACACACAAAAGTTGAGAAATTTTCAAAATCTCACAAAAATTTCAAATTTCTTTCTTTCCTTATTTAATATTTAGCTTGCAACACACAAAAGTTGAGAAATTTTCAAAAACTCACTAAAATTTCAAATTTCTTAAGTTTTAAAAATATTTTTAATTCTTAGAAAACTCAAAAATTTTGTTTTCTTTCGTTTTCAATATTTTGCTTCTTATGGCATGAAATTTTCAAAAATCTCAAAATTTTATATTTTTTTCGTTTTAAAATATTTTGTTGCTTATAGTACACAAAACAATGAAATTATCAAAATTTTCTGTTTTCTTCTGATTTTGAATATTCTATTTGCACACGATTATTGGGAAATTTACTATTTTCTTCTGTTTTAAAATATTTTGCTTGCTATATCACACGAAAACCATGGAAGTTTTAGAAATCTCAAAAAAAAATAAATATTCTTTTGTTTTTCAAAATTTTGATGGTTTAGCACACGAAATGCGCATTATTTACCAAAATCTAAAATAACTTGGTTTCTTCTGTTTTTCCATGCTTTGTTTGCTCACATGAAAATTGGAAAAATTAAAGAATTCTCAAAAATTTTGGTTTTTTAAGTTTTTAATATTTTGCTTGGTTGTAGCGCACACGAAATCTAGAAATTTTCAGAAATCTCAAAAAATTGCTAATGAAAATCATGAGATTGTCAAGATCCTAAAATCTTGGCACTATTTTCAATTTTTCAATATTTCACTTGCTATAGAACATTAACATTGTATAATTTTCAAAAAGCTTAAAATTTCCAGTTTTGTTCCTTTTTTTAACAATAAATTTGCTTCCTATTGAACGTGAAAATCATGAAATTTTCAAAAACTGGAAACCTTTTCTTTTTCAATATTTTGCATGCTAAAGAGCACGGAAATCACAGAATTTTAAAAAAAATCTCAATATTTTCTATTTCCTTTAATTTTTCAATATTTTGCTAGACAACACATGAAAATTCTGAAAATTATAGAAAATTCTAAATTTTGTTATTTTCTTTTTCTATATTTTTCTTGTGTTAGCACACGAAGATCGAGAAATTTCAGAAATCACGAAATGTTCAGTTTCCTTCCTTTCTCAATATTTTACTTGCTTAGCATACAAAATCCGTGAAATTTCAAAATTTCAGATATTTCGGCCATTCAATATTTTGTTTGTTAGCACACGAAAATTGGGAATTTATTCGGAAATCTCAAAATTCTCTTTTCTTCATTTATTGAATATTTTTGCTTGCGACGTATGAAAACCAAGAAATTTTTAAAAATCCTAATATTTTCAGCTTTCTGCAGTTTTTCAATATTTTTCTTACTAATCAGAAATTCAACAAGATTAATAAACATAATGCATTAAAAATCTAAATAACTTATAAAGCTGAAATCCAACGAAACTCCACACAAGATTAATAACATAATGGATTGGACAATAAACAACCAATGTTGCTAAATCCGACAATCAAAACAATCGCAGAAATGTAAACATCTAAAGAGAATTCTTTTATCTCTTTTCTTCTATTGTTCAGAATCTTTCATGAAGCACACCAATAATTTCGCATAGTTAGTCACGAAGGTTTTTCTACACACAGCATCATATCGATTTTAACAAAAGTATACGAGGTGAGAGACAAAACAAAGTAATGGCATCTAATAGCGATATGAAACAAAACATTGTATACCTCAAACCATTTTAGCTAACATTGTATACCTCGGACCATTTTAGCTTAAATAGCAGAGCTAGTTTGGTTTTAGCTCATGATGGAGATTTGCGAGAAACCCTCAAGTTCATATCTTAAAATGGCAAAAAAAAGTTAAAATAGTATTTTTAAGAAATGAATACTACTAAATCATCTATGGGAAGTTGTGGAAGATCGGTAGGTCAATTGGAAACCCTTAATGAAGTATATATTGGGTAAAGTTGGCCCAAAATACAACTTAAGCGTTTGTTTTGGATCAGAGCCTTGTGGTTGGGATCAAGTGTTTGATCTCCGCGAAGTTGCGAATCAGGGAGATAAAAATAGAAACACTGTAGCAGATCTTTCGAGATCAGTATAGAGAACTAACCGGGATTTCGTATAGCAAATCTTCCGGGAATAACTATTACTCATTGTAGGAATCGGGATCCAACCTATCATAGCGTGACAACATTGACAGTCAACAAGTCACTTTACTCAATAGAAGGTACCCAATCTCATTGCAAGTTTCAATACTTGAAACTCCCGATATTAGTTTTTATCCCCAGCGGCTTATGACCTTAACACGGTCAACAAACTATAAGCTGGTAGTCAAGTTCAACCCGTTATTTCGTGATTGATTTAGACCTACACGCGTAAGCCTTGACACAGTCAATAAGGTTACATGACTGTCCTAACCGATCGCATCAACATGCAAGCAGGAAGCATCACTTGGCTACCGTACACTACGCCTTAACGAAGTCTATAAACGCAACACGAATACTAAGTACTTCACTCGGTTCCTTCAATGATATTAAGTTCATTACGTTAAGGGTTTTCTTCAAAATCAGACATATCCCTCTATCAATGATATCAAGTTCATTTCAGGAAGTAGAGTACCTAGTATTCATGCTGCGTTTATTAACTCCATCAAGACGTAGTGTACGGTAGCTAAGTGATGTTTCCTGTCTGCATGTTGATGTGATCGGTTAGGACAGCCGTATAATCTTGTTGACTATGTTGAGGATTATGAGGGTGGGTCTAAATCAATCACGAAATGACGGGTTGAACTTGAGTAGCAGCTTATGCTTTGTTGAATGTGTCAAGGTCATAAGCCGCTAGGGGTAAAAACTAATATCGGGAGTTTCAAGTATTAAAACTTGGAATGAGATTGCGTACTTTCTATGGAGTGAGGTGATTTGTTGACCGTGTCAAGATTACCACGCTATGATAGTATGGTCTCGATTCCTACTGTAAGTAATAGTTACTCGGGAGATTTTCTATACGAAATCCCGGCTAGTTCTCGGAAATACTTTTGAGAAGAGAATCGGAGTAAAACCTTTTTAGTAGATTAACTAATGGCCTTCCTTCGAGAGCTATTATCGGGAGGCAACTGCAGAAAAAGAACGTTGTCTGAAGCTGAATGATGGTAAGGAAATTAATTATACCCTATAATTTATACACAACCCTCGTAAAAATTTTATATTAAGATGCGTCTCTCCGACTTTTTTTGTTAAACTCGCCAATGAATTTAATATTTCAAGGCGCAGCAAGAAAGGAAACTGTACCCGAATTACTTGAACTAAATTTTATTTTCTATTCTTTGAATAATATGTATTGTTACAACCAAGCTCCAAAAAGGACATGTGTAATGTCCTAAAACGTGGTTAGAGTTAATTATACATTAATTAAGCAATATAACATAAGTTTTCAATAAAGCTTAGTTAGTAATTATTTTCACATATATTTATTTATTTTTTAAATATATGCATACACACATATATATTAATCTAGTTTTAGTTTTAGCAACATATTAGTTAGGTTAAAACACTTTTTTTGGCCATGACAACTTAACCATATTTATTTTTGCTTCTTAAATTATTTTAACTGATTAAATGATTTTAATAAAAGAAAAGTGATGGGGAACATTGAGTTGATGTGCATTTATGAAGGAGGAAAAATATGTGCATAGCTATTATGAGCCATCTCTCCATTATCTTTTTCTCCTCTCTTTTTCTTCTTCTTCTTCTTCTTCTTCTTCATTCCCTTCTCTTTTCTTCATCTCATCTTGGTTCCTCTCTACCTCCAAAATCCCCCCCTCCCTATCACACACCCACCCACTTAGAAATTTACCAAAATCCATCACAAAAATCTAATTATCCCTTCAAGAGCCTTTAAAGCCTTGCATGTTTAGGGCCTTCTTCTAGTCATTGTGAGGTAATGATCAAACCATTGAGCATACTTTATTAAACTTTGTTTTAACAAACTTTTTGCTTAAACAGCTTCTAATTTAAACTAAAGTTTTTATCTTGTGGTGTTTTAAGTTTTAAAGTGAAATTGAGGTGATTTTTGGGTTTATGACAATTCTTAGGTTAACTATGACCTAAACTAGATTAGATAATAGTGATTTTGTGCTAAACATCCTTATTTAAACACTAAGTTTTCACTAAACCGCCCTAATGTCTTAATTAGTGTCAAAACCTGTAATTAGTTAATTGTTAGGGTTTCAGATCAAATCTGCTATCAAACCAGTGATCACAGAGATAAGTTGCGATTACTGGAAGCTTGTTATAGGACCCTGAGTGCACCCTCGAAACCCGAGCCCAATCCCCTAAACTTTGGCCGTCGATTTATTAGTTTTGGCCGCAAATTGCGTCCCCTCTGGGAAGTTAGGGTGTTGGTTTTTGTTGGGGGCTCTCTAAGACTCTAATTAGACCTCTGTGCATGCAAGCTTTTCTAATTTTGTATACATAAAAATCTGGGACCGTTTTACCCTATTTTAGGCGATATGTTAACGTGCGATACGGATATTCCAATGCTCGTTTTAGCGTTCTATGTGGTTAACGGCCCTTAGGAGTAGTCTTAGACGTTGTTGCACACGTTTAACACACTAAGCTCATACGTGTTAACTTGTGAGAGTTAGTTCGTTCGTGTAGTGTATGTTTACGTGTCATATCGAAATTATAGCCTCATGTGTTAAGGTTTTTGTTCGATGTTAGGATCGGTTGCGGAGACTTTAGATGCGACAAGGAGATGGAAGGAGGTGATCGGATTCGAGTAGCTCGAGGCCGTTCTGATGAATAGATTTAACATCTACGGGGGAATCGTCTGGATGGCGTTAAGCGCCCGATGGCTAGATTCTAGTTATAAAATCTTATATTTATATGCATATACATTCATATTCAACGCTAAAGCATTATAATGTGCATCCTATTACTTGCTACGCATTGATATATTCTCATTAGGACACTTGCACCATTATCAATGGTTCATGTCGCACACGCACTAACTCATATACACACATTGTATTGGTAATTGCCATACCATATACACTATAGAACTTGTCACGATGTCCTACATTGTACTACATCTTTATTGGTAGTTAGATTTTCGTTCATTTGTACTATCATCCATCATGTCAATATCATGTACATTGCCATTATCACCATATTCTCATATGATGTTTCGTGAGATTTCGGTTTTCGTGAAATTTGAGAAACCGCAAGACACATTTTCAAAAAACTTGGATTTATTTAAAAATACGGTTTTCTCTTGATATGATATTTGATGTCCACCATGAGTTTTTACGGTTCTGAGTGATGAGTATATCCGATTTGATGAGTGAGGAGGCACCGTTTGCGGTTACTTGGTGGATCCGGTACGGTACCCCGGGGCAAGAAGATCGTATAGAAAGGCGTTGAGCCTGGCTGAGGAACACTACCTACCGGTGATAGTATGGCAACTCGGTGAATATCCAGAGAAATACCGACCGGAGTTATATGATCAGATGGATATGAGGGCCGATCAGAGTGACGGCGTCTGAGATATTGGGTTTTCAAGTGTCGATATTTGACACCGGTTTTATGATGATTTATTGATGGTACCTCTGTTTTTACCATATTAAAACTTATTATGACATGTTCGGTTTCATGTAGTTGTTACACCCCTGATATTATATTTTGCTCATTTATTTATGCTGCATTCATACTATTATATATCATCATAATCTCATACTCAGGATTTGTCGCTGCTACGTTCATGCTTGCGATTACCACGCATGATGTTATTTACTACCCACGAGCTGGTAACTCACCCCCGTTGTGCCTCAGTGCCTTGCAAGACCGATCCTTCAGCATAGTCGCGGCGGGGCATACCACTTTTGCTACTACCGTTACTTTTGGATGTGATATTTTGTAGATGGGTTGTGAGTATTCTTTTCTCTTCTACCTTATACTCTTTCATTGTATCTAGTATACTCCATCTACCATAAGTATGTATTGACTAGAGACTATATTGAGAGATTGTATTATATTGACTCTGGGTGTCGTGCTCGTGTGAGCCGATTTTTGTTTTTATGTTGTGGTTATGGTTTTCTTTCCTTATTTCTTCGTCTATGGCGTCGTATATCTTACTATGTGATTGTGTTCTACCGGATGACGTTGAGATTGCCTCCAAGTAGGGATGTTTTTATGTATATTCTTGTTTATGTATCGGTTTGGGATCAGATTTTACAAAGGAGATGTTGCCGAAAATTTTAACAACTCGATATTAAAAAAGCTTTGATATAACTCTTCTACTTTTAAAGTTGATATTTTAAACAAAGATTTACCACTCTATCTGTCACGTCCCGCTTCCCGGTGTACGGCGAAGGGGACGCAACTGGCCGCTACGTATTTACTCTGAAGTAAACACGCTGAGCGTATCTAAGCAATATAAATAAAATGCATAAGAGATGGAGACAATTGATATAATTGAACAGCAATTTTATTTATTAACATTCTTTTTACAATACATCTGAAAAGGAAATATATGGAATGAAAAGTAATGCCTAAACAGCGGCATAACAGAAATGGAAAGTACTGAAATGAAATGTATAAGTAACTAGAGCTCCGGGTCGAAAGCTAGCTGGTGTAAATCCTTGCTGGTGGGCTCGGTCTCCTGAAGGTCCGATCCACCTGACAACATTCCAAAGAAGAAAGAGAAGGAATGTCGTCAGCGAACAATCGCTCGGTAAGTCCCAAAGATAAAGGAGAAGTAGAATAGACAGAGAGAGAGTGTGTAGCTTTTAAAGTTGTATTATATTGTTAACGCTGTTGTTTGTAGCTTGGTACAGAAGAGCCCCGTGTATAAGAAAGGAGTTTCAATAGACCAGAGACTACGGTGGACGGAATACAAGGAATCGTTCAGCCATGATACAATCGCAATTGAATTCGGGTTAGGTGTCTTAAAGGTTGCAGTCTCGTGCCACTTCTAACATATTCCGTACCAATCTACCCCTTATAAACCCCACGATATCTTAATTGTATTGAATTGTAAATTGTATTGTCTTATATTATAGATTGTATAGGTGGATGACTTGCCGGAACCATGATATCAGTAATGGATGTAACAGGAGAATCATATAGATGGATGTATATCCATGGTTCGGTTCAGTCAATACAGATTGAATAGATTGAACAGATTGATTATATGGATTCATGGATTCATATTAAATTGTTATATATATACTTGAATCTCATTCAATTCAGATTGATTATATCGAGACTCAGTCTGAGTCAGACAATTTGAAAAGAAATTGAATCCTGAATTATGTTTTGGTGCTATCGGTAACCGCTGCACATGGACGGCAGGATTTGTCTTTTTCAAAGACGATTGCCGTGTTGATAACACTGTTTGTTAAGTTGACTATCTTAAATAGGCAAGCACCCATATTTCTGGCTCCCTGAGGCTTAAGAAACTGGTCCCGCTTAAACCTATGTTTACTAGAGTCCTTATTGTAATTTAGTATAACTTGAGTGAGTTTTATGTAAAACTAATTTGGTATAATTTTCAAAATACACCTCAAGTATTTTATTATCGTTTTTAGAGTTTTCATTGATGTATATTTTATCATTGTGATATTTCCAGTGAATAAAACCTAATTTCATAATATATGGTATTTATTTGTAATATTGGAATTGTTTGGTATTTTCTTGTAAATAGAATGTTTTTCATAAATTTTGGAAATGTGGAATATTATAAATATTAAAAATAGATATTTTGATATTAATTACATATATATTTATTTATTAAAAATATAAGTTTTATTTATAATAGAAATCACATTTTCTAAAGAAAATTGTATTTTAAATCTTTCTAGACCGTATGCTACTTGCGGAGGTCTGCGTCTCACACTACTAAACCTGAGGATGTGCGATAATCCGCACCATCCCGAACGGGTTCTCCGAAATGGGTTGTAGCGGCGCATTGCAAAGATTTGTTAAAATACACATCTTGTAGAAAAATGTTTTTATAAGTCGGAGGTGGTTATGTGTAAAATCGTATTTTCCCAAATCTATGTTCCCAAATGTCATCGTGCTATTTTACATATGAGTGCTGTGAGAAGGTAGGTCATTACCTCGTGAGTTTTCTAAAACTAGCATGGTTAAAAGGTATAAACATGTAGATATGAAATATAAAAGTATTTTAATGTAAATATGAAATAAAATTTGCTACGGTTATCATTTTAATGTCAAACGTGTTCTATTGTCTTAATTAATGAGTATTAAACAATATATCAAGAGTTGTAGGTTTGTTATTAAGAAAATATTGTATTTTTGAAAGAAAAGATAATCGGAAGCTGGATAACTCTGCTTTCGACACATTTTAAGAGTTGAGAATTTTAGGATAGTGAAAGAGAGAGAGAAGAGGGACTTACAGGTTTAGGGTCAAGAGAAGAGGAAGAGGAAGATTGGGAAAGTACCGGTGCGTCGTTTCGTCGCCGGAAACTCCTCAAATTGTCATCGGAAATTCGTCGGAGTTTCGCCCTTTGCTAACTCCACTTGCACACAAAAAGTATTATGAATTTTCTTGAGAATTTGGGCAGGGATTTGTGAGTGAGGGGGATAATTTGAGGGGTGACATTTATAGAAAAAAACTAGGGTTTTAGGGTAGTGAAAGGGGGTGATAAAAATTGTATTAAAAATGGATTAAATGGGGGTTTTAATTTGCTCTGTAAATGTACAGGGAATTTAAATAGTACAGGGGTTATGGGGTAGGCCAAAGGTTGCAGTAGAAAGAAGAAAATCGGGGTTTCGGCCGAGTTGACCCAGCGACGTCGGCCGAGTCAGCCGCTCCGTCGGCCCGAGTCAGCCGCTCCGTTGGCCCGAGTCGGCCGAGTCGGGGTCCATCTTCTTGCCACGTGTCCCCAACGCTTGGACTTGACTCGTGGACCCGTTTGTTTTATGTGTGACTCTTGGTTTTACGGATTATGCCGTGTAGACTCTTGGACTTCTAAACAGATTAAAAGAATTTAATATAAAAATAATATGTGGTTGATGGGATTTTAACTCGGGTGCTTTGGTTCAGCAGTGCAAGGTCTTACCAATGATCTACAAGCTTCTTCTTACTGTTCAAAAGCAAAACAAATTTATAACTTGTGCTCAGGCTTAAATATCTCTTTTTGTATTTTTGAAGAAAAAATTGTACAGAAATTTTGGGGTGGTTACATTCTACCCTCCTTATAAAAAAAATTCGTTCTCGAAATTTGTAAAAGGAAAGTGTAACGGATTCAAGGAAAGTTTGGTGATAGGACTATGGATAGTATATGAAAAATATGAAAGAATGCAAAAGGTTTGAAAAGAGTTGAGGAATTTACCAGGGTTACCTTGGTCTACGACCTCTGCTTCTTTAGTCGCTAAAAGGAAAACTTGACGCCGTGGTTCATTCCTCCTAGCCGGGGGTACATTCCTCTGCCCTCGGAGCATATTTCTCTGCCCTCGAGGCATATTTCTCAGAGCCTGATGGAATTGGCGATTAGGCTGTGCAGGTGGTAGAGCTGTGAGTGCAAGACGAGGTGCAGGAGCCTGGATAGATGGCCGCTGCGGGTAGTTGGTGGGTGTGTGAGCTGGGTTGCGTCTATAAGGACAGTTTCCAATTCCGTGATTGGATGCGCCACAAACTAGACACGGGCCTTTGGCGCGCCTACAGTCCTTCACCAAATGTCCATTCCTCTTGCAATAGAAGAAAAAATCGGGACTTGGCTGGTTATTGGGTACTTCCAGTCTCCTGTGTTCAACAGTTGGTCTTGAAAAGGCTCCTCCTGCCATCTGAGTGGCAGGACGCTTCACTCTGGCAGATTGAGGTCTGCCCTTCCTCTTCACCACTGCCTCATATCGTCGGGCAGCCTTCAAAGCCAAATAATGGGTTGGGAAATCCCCTGTAGCTAATGCTGCTTGGATTTTCGGGTCCAACCCTTGCTGAAATCTTCTAGCTCTGATCTCAGCAGTCGGTATGAGATGGGCCGCAAACCTGTTACGGTCTTGTGTTAGTTGTGTAGTATGTGATATAAAATCGAACATTGAGACATATCTTACCTGCTGAGCATGGTAAACTCAGCATCATATTCATCTACTGATTTGGTCCACATTGAACCTTATTGCAGATGTATGAACTGTTGTTCCATAACAAAGCGGGCAGTCTTAGGGAAGTATTTCGCATCGAACATGTCACGGAAAGTCTTCCATTCGATGGGTTGATCAAGATGGCTTTCTTCCGCCTTCCACCAAACTCGTGCATTGTTCATGAGCTGCAGCTTTGCAACACGAACCCAAGCTATCTCTAGCACTTGTGCTGCTGCCCGGTCATCTTCAATACTTTGAGCCCATTCCTCAGCTTCTAGAGGGCTCTCTTTTCCTGAGAAGTTCTTAGGGTGCAGTACCCGGAATTGCTTCACTCTGGATGCTTCCGCTTCTGAACGGTTCAAGGGAATAGCAGTCTGATGCTGCTGTCCTTCCAGGAGGCTGCGGATCGCCTCAAGCAATACCGTCTGCTCATTGATCGAAATAGCGACGGCAGGTGTGAGTGGTAGTGGTGGGGGTGTTGTTGACATTCGTGCTGGTGTTGTTTGGGGAATCCATGACCTTGAAAGAAAAAATTTTGTTTACGATAGATTCAAAATATATGAAATGATCAGATTCAAGGAATATGAATTGTAAAGAATGTTTTAGTTGCCGGTTTTTGTGTTCTATTGCTTATGTTGTCCATGCAGAACTGAACTGCATGGTAGGGTTCCATACAGCTCTGACCTACATGGGCCACCAACAAAACCTGTCACGGCCCGCTTCCTGGTGTACGGCGAAGGGGACGCGACTGGCCGCTACGTATTTACTCTGAAGTAAACACGCTGAGTGTATCTAAGCAATATAAATAAAATGCACAAGCGACAGAGACAATAGATATAATTGAACAACAACTTTATTTATTAACATTCTTTTTACAATACATCTGAAAAGGAAATACATGGAATGGAAATCAATGCCTAAACAGTGGCATAACAGAAATGGAAAGTACTGAAATGAAATGTACAAGTAACTAGAGCTCCGGGTCGAAAGCTAGCTGGTCCAAATTCTCGCTGGTGGGCTCGATCTCCTGAAGGTTCGATCCACCTGACAACATTCCAAAGAAGAAAGAGAAGGAACGTCGTCAGCGAACAATCGCTCGGTAAGTCCCAAAGATAAGGGAGAAGTAGAATAGACAGAAAGAGAGTAGTTTTTAAAGTTGTATTATATTGTTAACGCTGTTATTTGTAGCTTGGTACAGAAGAGGCCTGTGTATACGAAAGGGGTCTCAATAGACCAGAGACTATGGTGGACGGAATATAAGGAACCGTTCAGCCACGGTACAACGGCAATTGAATTCAGGTTAGATGTCTTAAAGGTTGCAGTCTCGTGCCACTTCTAACACCTTCCGTACCAATCTACCCTTTATAAACCCCGCGATGTCTTGATTGTATTGAATTGTAAATTGTATTGTCTTATATTATAGATTGTATAGATGGATAACTTGCCGGAACTATGATAGCAGTAATGGATGTAACAGGAGAATCATGCAGATAGATGTATATCCATGGTTCGGTTCGGTCAATACAGATTGAACAGATTGATTATATGGATTCATAGATTCATATCGAATTGTTATATTTATACTTGAATCTCATTCAAGTCAGATTGATTATATCGAGACTCAGTCTGAGTCAGACAATTTGAAAAGAAATTGAATCCTGAATTATGTTTTGGTGCTATCGGTAACCGCTGCACATAGACAGCAGGATTTATGTCTTTTTCAAAACCGATTACCGTGTTGATAACACCGTTTGTTAAGTTTTCTACCTTAAATAAGCAAACACCCATATCTCCGGCTCCCTGGGGCTCAAGAGACTGGTCCCGCTTAAATCTATGTTTACTAGGGTCTTTATTGTAATTTAGTATAACTTGAGAGGGTTTTATGTAAAACTAATTTTGTATAATTTTCAAAATACACCCTAAGTTTTTTATTATCGTCTTTAGAGTTTTCATTGATGTATATTTTATCATTGTGACATTTCTAGTGAATAAAACCTAATTTCATAATATATGGTATCTATTTGTAATATTGGAATTGTTTGGTATTTTCTTGTAAATGGAATGTTTTTCGTAAATTTTGAAAATGTGGAATATTATAAATATTAAAAATAGATATTTTGATATTAATTAGATATATATTTATTTATTAAAAATATAAGTTTTATTTATAATAGAAATCACATTTTCTAAAGAAAATTGTATTTTAAATCTTTCGAGACCGCATGCTCCTTGCGGAGGTCTGCATCTCGCACTACTAAGCCTGAGGATGTACGATAATCCGCACCATCCCGATCGGGTTCCTCGAAATGGGTTGTAGCGGCGCATTGCAAAGATTTGTTAAAATACACATCTTGTAGAAAAATGTTTTTATAAATCGGAGGTGGTTATGTGTAAAATCGTATTTTCCCAAATCTATGTTCCCAAATGTCATCGTGCTATGTTATATATGAGTGTTGTGAGGAGGTAGGTCATTACCTCGTGAGTTTTCTAAATCTAGCATGGTTAAAAGGTATAAACATGTAGATATGAAATATAAAAGTATTTTAATGTAAATATGAAATAAAACTTGCTACGGTTATCATTTTAATGTCAAACTTGTTCTATTATCTTAGCTAATGAGTATTAAATAATATATCAAAAGTTGTAGGTTTGATATTAAGAAAATGTTGTATTTTTAAAAGAAAAGATAATCGGAAGCCGGATAACTCCGCTTTCGACACATTTTAGGAGTTAAGAATTTTAGGATAGTGAAAAAGAGAGAGAAGGGGGATTTACAGGTTAGAGTCAAGAGAAGAGGAAGAGGAAGATTGGGGAAGCACCGGTGCGTCGTTTCGTCGCCGGAAACTCCTCGGATCGTCGTCGGAAGTTCGCCGGAGCATCGCCCTTTATTAACTCCACTTGCACACAAAAAGTCTTGGGAATTTTCTTGAGGGTTTGGGCAGGGATATGTGAGTGAGGGGGGTGATTTGAGGGGTGGTATTTATAGGAAAAACTAGGATTTTAGGGTAGTGAAAGGGGGTGATAAAAATTGTATTAAAAATGGATTAAATGGGGGTTTTAATTTGCTCTGTAAATATGCAGGGAATTTAAATAGTACAGGGGTTATGGGGTAAGCTAAAGGTTGCAGTAGAAAGAAGAAAATCGGGGTTTCGGCCGAATTGACCCGGCGGCGCCAGCCGAGTCAGCCGAGTCGGGGTCCATCTTCTTGCCACGTGTCCCCGACGCTTGGATTTGACTCGTGGACCCGTTTGTTTTATATGTGACTCTTGGTTTTACGGGTTATGCACGTATTGACTCTTGAGTTTCTAAAAAGATTAAAAGAATTTAATATAAAAATAATGTGTTGATGATGGGATTTGAACTCTAGTGCTTTAGTTCAGCAGTGCAAGGTTTTACCAATGAGCTACAAGCTCCTTCTTGCTGTTCAAAAGCAAAACAAATTTATAATTTGTGCTCAGGCTCAAATACCTCTTTCTGTATTTTTGGAAAAAAAATTATACAGAAAGTTTTGGGTTGTTACACTATCTTTATTCACGGTTTAGATTCTGGATTTCGGCTTACTTGAATTACGTTACGCTTTTAGACGTTGCGTGATTTAAGTGCCGGTCATGTTCCTGATTTGGGTCGTGACAAAATTGGTATCAGAGCGTTAGGTTTTACCTTTCGGAGTATACGACGACCTTTGGTATGATAAAGTAGGTAACTTAAGCAGAGTAACGTAGCGTGTGTATGTTCCGCGGCATATTCATGATACGATACTCCGCCTAAGTGACCTTATGATACATGTCTTGTGATTATTTCCTTCATTCCACGCATCCTTTTGTTCTGGTTGCTATGTTCTTACCAAATCATGTTTCTTATTCCAGCCACCATGCCGCCAAAAACTATGAGGGCGCAGAGGGCTGCCGCCAGAGACGAAGTCAGGACGGGCTCGTCCGAGACAAGGACCGACCAGGGCGATACGACTACCCCTCAGGAGTAGACCAATCCACCTTCTCCAGGCCGGATTCCTAGGCTGGAGGCGAGGATTTAGGATTTGTGCCAGATGGTTGGATCTTTGGTTGATGCTAGTCGAGCACAGAGGTCAGATGTTGTTCTGCCTACTACGGGGACCGTGATAGTGCCCACTGCTCGGACAGCTGTATCTGCCGCTACCGAGACTATCGAGGTATTGCTACCGGAGCATATGAGGCTGAAGCCTCTGGTTTTTATTGGCACAAACGCAGCAGAGGATCCACAGTCATTTCTCGACAGGATGGCCGGGATTTGTCGTTCCCTAAGGCGTTCTGATGCGGGATCAGTTGAGCTTACTAGTTTCCGTCTAGAGGGCCTTGTCCAAACTTAGTGCAAGTCTATTGAGAGAGGCCGAGCCACAGGTCTTCCTTTTATGACATCGGATGAGTTCACAACGGTTTTTCTTACTTGTTTCCTTCCGTAGAGGGTTAGGGATGCACCAGCTCGCAATTTTGAGTCTCTGCGCAAGACTGCCGGTATGACAGTGGTCGAGTATGATATCCAGTTCACCCAGCTATCCACATATGCTCCTTATTTGGTGGACACCGAGAAGAAGCGCGCCTAGAGATTCATGCAAGGTCTTGATACACAGTTTTTCGTCTCTATTGGCGCCCGACACTTTGATACTTATGCAGCGGCAATGAACGCGGCCACGTTAGTGGAGGATTGTATTACCGAGACTATGACTGTTCCCGGACCGAAGCGGATTCGTACTGGTGTATCAACTTCCGGGTAGCTTGGTAGAGTCATGGCAGGTAGAGGTCGCAGCGGATTCTTTCTAGGCCGCGGCGGCGGCAGAGGCTTGATACGGGACCGGTTATATAGCTCTTATCTACAGGGTCAGCAACCATCGTCAGGATATTATCAGTGTGGGAGTCCGCACCACCGCGTCAGACATTGTACTGTGAAATGCCAGGGCGGGGGTTCCACAGGTCACTTTACCCCCTTCACCTCCTTCTTCGCGAGCATTGTCTCCTCCGCCCGTCGCTACTCCGCACCAGACAGATGCTCAGAGGGGTCGTGATCGTGGCGGTCCTGTTCAGAGGGGACGAGGCGGCAGGATACCGGTAGAGAACATGCCAAAGTTTTTGCTTTGACTCCTCAGGATGCTCAGGCATCGAATACTGTTGTAACAGCTACTCTCTCCGTGTGTTCTTTCGACACGCGTATATTGTTCGATCCTGGTTCCACGCATTCTTATGTATCCACACACTTTGTACCGATATTGGGTCGAGATTCGTCCTTGTTAGATCAGCTTCTCGTTGTGCTCACTCCCGTAAGAGTCTTTTATCGCTCGACACGTGTTCCGGTCATGTTCTGTTCGGATCGGGAATAGGGTTTTTTCCGTTGATTTGATCCTTGATATATTAGATTTCAACGTTCTACTCGGCATGGACTGGTTAGCCACTTGTTATGCGTTCGTGGACTGTCGTGAGAAAGCGGTCAGATTTTTTTTCTGGGAGAGCCAGTTCTTGTCGTGCAGGAGGACCGCAGTGTCGCCTCTCACAATCTGATTTCTGTTCTTCGCGCTAGTCGGCTCTTGAGAAGAGGATATCAGGGATTCTTAGCTTATATTCGTGATACTGGAGCTACAGCGTCCCGTTTGACCATGTTCTAATTGTGAGAGTGTTCCCTGATGTATTTCCTGATGAGTTGCCTGGGTTGCCACCAGAGCGCGATATCGAGTTCTGCATCGACTTGATCCCCGGTACGTGGCCTATTTCTATATCGCTTTATCGGATTGCCCCGGTGGAGCTTAAGGATCAATTGTAGGATTTGCTCGATAAGGGACTTATTCGACCGAGTGTGTCGTCTTGGGGAGCTCATGTCCTGTTCCTTAAGAAGCACGGCAATATGAGATTGTGTATCGACTATCGTCAGATGAACCGAGTTACGGTGCGGAATAGGTATCCTTTACCTCGCATTGACGATTTGTTCGATCAACTCCAGGGAGCGGGGGATGCTTTTCGAAGATTGATATGCAGTTATGTTATCATCAGTTGCGGGTCCGGAATGATGACATTCTAAAAACTGATTTTCGGACGCGCTACGGGCATTACGAATTCTTGGTGATGTCGTTCGGGCTCACCAATGCCCCAACAGCTTTCATGGATTTGATGAACAAAATCTTCTAGCCATTCCTCGACCAGTTTATCATCGTATTCATAGACGACATTCTGGTCTACTCCAGGAGTCGAGAGGAGCATGAGCAACATTTGAGAATTACGATGCAGACATCGAGAGAGCGCCGGCTGTTTGCCAAATTCTCGAAGTGTGCTTTCTGGCTTGACAGTGTTGACTTCTTGGGTCATGTTGTTGCAAGAGATGGTATACGAGTGGACCCGAAGAAGATCGAGACGGTACAGCATTGGCCCAGACCCGTTTCAGTGACAGAGGTTCATAGCTTCTTGGGCTTAGCCGGTTATTACCGTCGTTTCGTACAGGATTTCTCTCGTATCGCTGCACCGATGACCGGGCTGACCCGGAAGGGAATTCCGTTTCTTTGGACCGAGGCATGTGAGCAGAGTTTTCAGCAGTTGAAGACTCGTTCGACGACTGCACCGGTTCTATCCTTGCCTTCAAGCTCAGGCGGTTATGTTGTTTATTAGCTTCTCGAGTGGGTCTAGGTTGCGTGTTGATGCAACACGGTAGAGTCATCGCTTATGCTTCTCGGCAATTGAAAAAGCACGAGCAGAACCATCCCACTCATGATCTAGAGATGGCCGCGGTGGTCTTTGCGCTCAAGATTTGGAGGCATTACTTGTACGACGAGTCGTGTCAGATCTTTACGGACCACAAAAGCCTAAGATACATTTTCCAGCAGCGGGATCTGAATTTGAGGCAGCGCCGTTGGATGGAGCTCGTAAAGGACTATGATTGTGAAATCCTTTATCACCCAGGCAGGACAAATGTCGTAGCTGATGCTTTGAGTCGGAGGCCCGGAGGTAGTTTGTTCCATTTGAGCGCAGTTCAGAGACAGACTTCTACATATTGGCAGATTTTATGCGACAGCGGAGTACAATTTGAGTTCACTTCCATAGGAGAACAGCTTGCACATGTCTGCGCCCGTCCTCTTTTACTTGATCACATCCAGGAGGCACAGTCCGACGATGCTCGTTTGTCTGAGATTATAGAGCAGGTTCGGCATGGGAGAGATTTGGAGTTCGTGATTGATGGTCAGGGAGTGCTACAATTTGGGACCCGTCTATGTGTACCCGATTCTGAGAGGCTGAGACGTGAGATCTTAGATGAGGTACATCAGTTAGCATACAGCGTTCATCCGGGTTCTACCAACATATATCATGATTTGAGAGATGTCTACTGGTGGGAAAGGATGAAGAGAGATTTTTTTTTATTTTGTTTCGAGATGCCTGACTTGCCAGCAAGTCAAGGCTGATCACCAAAGACCGGCGGGAGAGTTACAGCCTTTGCCCATTCCGGAGTAGAAATGGAAACAGATCTCCATAGACTTCATCGTGAGTCTACCTAGGTCCAGTCGAGGGTATGACTCCATTTAGGTGATTATAGATCAGTTGACGAAAGCGGTTCACTTCCTTCCAGTAAAGACCACTTTCGGGTTTGCTCAGTATGCTCAGCTATACATTGATAAGAGATTGTGCTGTTACACGGCGTTCCGACATGCATTGTTTCCGACATAGGCACTCAGTTTACCAACCGACTCTTGCAGAAACTTCAGGAGGTTTTGGGTACTCGTTTGAGTTTCAGTACCGCTTTCCACTCGTAAACCGATGGTCGGTCAGAGTGGACTATTCAAACTCTCGAGAATATGCTCCGAGCATGCACACTAGATTTGGGTAGCAGTTAGGATCGTCACTTGCCCTTGATCGAGTTCTCCTACAATGACAGCTTCCGGGAGACGATTCAGATGGCATCTTTCGAGGCCTTGCATGGGAGAAAGTGTCGGTCACCGGTCTGTTGGACCGAGTTCAGCGAGAGCATGATTTTGGGACCGCGGTTAGTTCAGGAGACTACGGAGAAGATCCAGTTGACCCAGGATATGATGAGAGCAGCCCATAGCAGACAAAAGTCTTATGCCGATCGTCGTCGTCGCAGACTTGAGTTCGCTGTAAGTGATCATGTTTTCTTACGGGTCTTTCCGATGAAGGGTGTGATGAGGTTTAGAAGGAAGGAGAAGTTTAGTCCCAGATATGTAGGTTCATTCAAGATTCTTGAGCGAGTCGTTACCGTTGCTTATCGTTTAGCACTTCCATCCAGTTTTCCGGATGTACACCATATATTTCATGTATCTATACTTCGCAAGTGCCTTCATGATCCTTCTCACGTGATTCGGCATCAGACGATCCAGCTGGAGCGCGATCTTTCCTTCACCGAGCAGCTGGTAGTCATCCTGGACTGGCAGGTGAAGAAATTGCGGTCGAAAGCCTTATCGTTCGTGAATGTTCTATGGCGTGGCCCGAGCAGCGAATAGATCACATGGGAAGCCGAAAGCGAGATGCGGAAGAAATTTCCCCATCTCTTCGAAGGTATGCGTAGTTAGATTTTAAATTCAGGGACCGAATTTCTCTGAGAGGGGAAGATTGTAACGTCCTAAAACATGGTTAGTGTTAATTATACATTAATCAAGCGATATAACATGGGTTTTCAATAAAACTTAGTTAGTAATTATTCTCACAAATTTTTATTTATTTATTTATTTATTTAAATATATGCACACACACATATATATGTTAATCTAGTTTTAGCAACATGTTAGGTTAAAACAATTTTTGTGGCCATGACAACTTAACCATATTTATTTTTGCTTAAATTATTTTAACTAATTAAATGGTTTTAATAAAAGAAAAGAAAAGTGATGGGGAAACATTGAGTTGATGTGCATTTATGAAGGGGGGAAATGTGTGCATGGCTCTTTTTTCTTCACTTCCTCCTCTTGGTCCCTATTTATCTCCAAAATCCCCCCCCCCCTCCCCCCGACACACACCCACTTAGAAATTTACCAAAGTCCATCATAAAAATCTATTCATCTCTTTAAGAGTTTTTGAAGCCTTACATGTTTAGGGCCTTCTTCAAGTCATTGTGAGGTAATGATTAAATCTTTGAGCATGTTTTATTAAACTGTTGTTTTAACGAACTTTTTGCTTAAACAACTCCTAATTTAAACTATAGTTTTTATCTCGTGGTGTTTTAAGTTTTAAAGTGAAGTTGTGGTGATTTTTGGGGTTATGGTAATTCTTAGGTTAACTATGACCTAAACTAGATTAGATAAGAGTGTTTTTGTGTTAAACATCCTTGTCTAAACACTAAGTTTTCACTAAACCACCCTAATGTCTTAATTAGTGTCAAAACTTGTAATTAGTTAATAGTTAGGGTTTTAGATCAAATCTGCTATCAAACCAGTGATCACAGAGATAAATTACGATTACTAGAAATTTGTTATAAGACCCTGAGTGCACCCTCGAAACCCGAGCCCAATCCCCTAAAACTTTGGCCGCCGACTTATTAGTTTTAGCCGCAAATTGTGGCCCCTCTAGGAAGTTAGGGTGTGAGTTTTTGTCAAGGGCTTTCTAAGACTCTAATTAGACCCCTGGTATATGCAACTTTTTCTAATTTTGTATACACAAAAATCTGGGACCGTTTTACCCTATTTTAGGCGATATGTTAACGTGCGATACGGATATTCCGGTTCTCGTTTTAGTGTTTTGTGTGGTTAACGGCCCTCAAGGGTAGTCTTAGACGTCATTGCAGACGTTTAACACACTAAGTACACGTGTTAACTTGTGAGAGTTAGTTCGTTCATGTAGTGTATGTTTACGTGTCATATCGGAATTATAGCCTCATATGTTAAGGTTTTTGTTCGATGCTAGGATCGGTTACGGAGACTTCAGATGCGGCAAGGAAAGGGAAGGAGATGATCAAATGCGAATAGCTCGGGCCATTCCGGTGAGTAGACTTAACATCTACGGGGGAATCGTCTCGATGGCGTTAAGCGCCCGATGGCTAGATTCTAGTTATAAAATCTTATATTTATATGTATATACATTCATATTCAACGCATAAGCATTATAATGTGCATCATATTACTTGCTACGCATTGATATATCCTAATTAGGACACTTGCACCATTATCAATGGTTCATGTCGCACGCGCACTAACTCATATACACACACATCATTGGTAATTGCCATGTCACATACACTATAGAACTTGCCACGATATCCTACGTTGTACTACATCTTTATTGGTAGTTAAATTTTCGTTCATTTGTACTATCATGCATCATGTCAATATCATATACATTGCCATTATCACCATATTCTCATATGATGTTCGTGAGATTTCGGTTTTCGTGAGATTTGAGAAACCGCAAAACGCATTTTCAAAAAACCTGGAATGCGGTTTTCTCTTGATATGATATTTGGTGTGCACCGTGAGTTTTCTTGGTTCTGGGTGATGAGTATACCCGATTCGGGAGTGATGAGGCACCGTCTGCGGGTACATGGTGGACCCGGTACGGTACCTCGGGACAAGAAGATCGTATAGAAAGACGTTGAGCCCGATAGGGGAACACTACCTACCAGTGATAGTATGAAAACTCGGCGGATATCCGGAAGATACTCATCGGAGTTATATGATCAGATAGATATGAGGACCGATCAAAGTGACGGGCCTGAGATATTGGGTTTTCGAGTATCGATATTTAACATCAGTTTTATGATGATTTATTGACGGTACCTTTGTTTTTACCACATTAAAACTTATTATGACATGTTCAGTTTCATATAGTTGTTACATCTCTCATATTATACTTTGCTCGTTTATTTATGCTACATTCATACTGTTATATATCATCATAATCTCATACTTAGGATTTGTCGTTGCTACGTTCATGCTTGCGATTACCATGCATGATGTTATTACTATTCACGAGCTGGCAACTCATCCCATTGTACCACAGTACCTTGCAGGGTCGATCCTTCAGCGTAGTCGCGGTGAGGCATACTACTTTCGCTGCTGCTGCTGCTACCGTTGTTTTTGGACATGATATTTTGTGGGCGGGTTGCAAGTATTCTTTTGTTTTCTACCTTGTACTCTTTTCATTGTATCTAGTATATTCCATCTACCACATGTATGTATTGACTTAGAGACGAGATTGAGAGATTGTATTATATTGACTCTGGGTGTCGTGCTCGTGTGAGCCGACTTTTGTTTTTATGTTGTGGTTATGGTTTTCTTTCATTATTTTCTTATTTTTCGCCTATGACGTCGTATATCTTACTATGTGATTGTGATCCGTCGGATGGCGTTAAGATTGCTCCCAAGTGGGGATGTTTTTATATATATTCTTGTTTATGTATCGGTTTGGGATCAAATTTTACAAAGGAGATACTGCCGAAAATTTCAACAACTCGATATTAAAAGGCTTTAATATAACTCTTCTACTTTTAAAGTTGGTACTTTAAACAAAAATTTTACCACTCTACCTTTATTTACCTGTTTAGATTCTGGGTTTCGGCTTACTTGAATTACGTTAACCCTTTGGACGTTGCGTGATTTAAATGTCGGTCACGTTCCTCGTTTGGATCGTGACATGTTTATTTTAATTTTCTTAAACTTAGTTTTACATATTATAACCCTAGAAATAATTCAAAGAATGCATCTATTCCCAAATTACTTTGTTAGTGGTACATAACTTTTAAGTTGCCACAATTTTAAAACTGTGAAATATTTGGAAATCTCAAGATTTTGCCTTCTTAGGCTTCTTAATATTTTGGTTGTTAGAGCACATAAAAAGCGCGGAAATCTCAAAATCATCAAAAAATTTAGTTTTCATCGGTTCTTCATTATTTTCCTTGGGAAGCTGTGAAATTATCTGAAATCTCAAAAATTTGTCTTTTTCCGCTTTTCATTATTTCTGTTGGTATGGTTAGTGAAGATCAAGAAACTTTTAAAAATCTTTAGAAGGTCGGTTTTTCAATATTTTGCTTACCGTAATAGTGCGTGAAAATTGGGAAATTTTTCAAGAATGTCAAAAGTTTCTGCTTTCTTCTGTATTACAATATTTTCCTTGTATATAACACCTGAAATCGCAAATAAAATATATCAAAATTTTCCTTTTTTAGTTTTTAGTATTTTCACACGAAAATCATGTAATTTACAAAATTAAATTTTTTTTTTTACAACGCAATGAAAAAATTTAGAATTCTCAAAATCCTTCAATTTATTTCATTTTTCAATATTTTGCACATGAGAATAAAGAAATTATCAAAAAAATCTAATTTTTTTTTTTTTAGTTTTGTTAACATTTCAAGAATTTGCTTGCGACTAGCACATTAAAATCGTCAAATTTTCAAAATTATTAGTTTTCTTCCCTTTTTCTATAGTTTGCTTTCTAATAAAGCACACAAAAAATGTGAAATTTCCAGAAATATCAAGATTTTATGTTCTCTACAGTGTTTTTAATATAGTGTTTGTTGTAGCACACAAAAACCGTGAAATTTTCATAAATCTTAAAATTTTCAAATTTGTTAAGCGTTTTAATATTTTGCTACTATATAACATGCTAAAATCGCGAAATTTAGTTTCCTTTTGGTCTTCAATATTTTGCTTAAAGCACATAAAATTGAAAACATAAATTAGAAATAATAAAATATATTGTTATGTTTTTCAATATTTTACTTGTTATATAGCATTAGAAATAATAAAATATATTGTTATGTTTTTCAATATTTTACTTGTTATATAGCACATGAAAACATTAAAATTATCTTTTTCCGTTTGACAATATTTTGCTTCCTATCCGACGCAAGAAAATTAAGATATCCCAAATATTTGTTTTTCCTGTTTTTCAATATATTGCTTGCTCACATAAAAATTGCGTATTATTTAGAAATATTAAAAATTTCAAATTTTGTATGCTTTTCATTGTTTTTCTTACCAAAGCATCCGAAATTATGAAATTTTCAGAGTTTGAAACAATTCTACTCCACGGAAAAAGCAACACTAAATGGGCTGATTGTAAATTCAAAGACAAACCGGGTTTGTAATCAACTTTTCATACACAAGCTGCCAACAGAAGGCAAGAATATTTCTTTATAGGACTAAACACGAAAAATCGGAATTTTTTCGGAAATCTCAAAATAAAATCTTCGGGTATTGAATATTTTGCTTGTTACATGACAATCGAGCAATTTTTGAAAATCCCAATATTTAGCTTTCTATAGTTTTTCCATATCTTGCTTCTATATCAAACCGTGAAAATTTTAGAAATCTCATTTTTTTCGTTTTCGGCTTTTCAATATTTTTTTATTGCTACAGCAGCACAAGTAACACGCAAAAATTTCTAAATTCTCACAAAATCAATGTTCTTCCATTCTTTATTATTTTGCTTGCTATTCACGGAAACCTTGAAATTTTTCGAAATCTCAAAAATTTGTCTTCTTCCGTTTTTTATTATTTTGGTTATTATATAGCACACAAAAAGAACATAACATTCAAAAATCTAAAAAAAAAATTTGGTTTTCTTCAGTTTTTCTACAATTTACATGATATAATAGCGTGCGAAAATTGGGAAATTTTTAGAAATATCAAAAAAAAATTACTTTCTTCTATGTTTCAATATATTGGTTATCAACACATGAAAATCGCGAATAAAAAATACAAAAATTCTTTTCTTACTTATCACGAAATTTTCAAAATTATAAAAAATTTAAGTTATCTTCATTTTTTTAATATTTTGTTTACTAGCACATGAATTAAGGAAAATTTCAAAAATCTCGAATTTTTTTGTTTTATTCCATTTTTCAATATTTCGCTTGCGCGTGAAAACAATAAATTTTAAAAATCCCAATATTTTGCTTACATAGCAAAACTGCGAAATTTTCTAGAATATCAATTTTCTTTCATTTTTTAATAGTTTGCTTGCAAAAGAGCAAAAAATTCATGAAATTTTTAAAAATATAAAGGTTTTTTGTTTTCTTAATGAGAGATTGCTCTTTAAAGTCGTTAATGATTGCTTTACATTTCCCAACGAAGCCTGCCACCTTCTTCAAAGTACCTTATGAGAGATTGCTCTTTCTATAGTGAGGTAAAATTGGAGGCTGCAGTTCTACATTACACATACACCAAATTTTCGGACTCGACTTCTGGACGCGATCGTTGTGGATGCAAGCCAACAAAGGATGATCTTAAAAGATGCTTTTATGTCGGACTTTGACAGAGATGTAAGCATACACTGTTGTGCCTTCTCAGCATCTCAAAATTTCATAGTTTTACATCATGCTACATACATTTATTTGCTTCTCTCTTTGATCCTAAATGCAAATAAATTATTTCTGCCATTTCTTGAAGAAATGTTGTAATCTAATAGATAAATTCACCAGTGTGACTTGTGACATGATATTTCTGCATCTAACAAAGTCACATCTCATTACGGTGAAGATTTGGTCATGGTGGTTGCATGTTGCATGACTGCAACATTTTTTTTTTGAAAGGGACGAAGTCCATCGGCCCCATGTGTCCCTCTTGAAGCACTAAATGGGAGATCCCAGATTCGATACCGGGTCTTCCTTCCAGACCCTTATTGCCCATCACCGGGCTATGTGCCCCGCACTGCATGACTGCAATATGAATATGCTTTTTCATGTATTTCATGATAATTTGCTATACTTCTTTTTAGGGCCATTCCCGACATTAACTACTACTCTCTATATTCTTTTTCCAGGCTTTCAACTGCATTACGTATATTTTCTTTAGGATGCTCTAATGTGTGTGGCAGAGAGTGCTAGTTATGGCCAGTAATGACTTGAAATTTATCGGTCACATCAAAATATTACGTATATTTTCTTTTCCTGTATAATGAGAGCAGCTCTTGTTTAATTAATTCACCTTTTCTTTCATTTCCTTTCTCAGGTTTCATGAACATGTTGTACGGACCGATAAGCAACTGAATCTAAAACTACCAAGGGAATTTTGACTCGGATATATGCACCGATGGTAATTTCCTTTTACTTCAAAATTTGACCATATCGAATTATTAATTTTTCTGCTATGTATGCAAACCCGTCGCTTATTTGATCCTTATTGTTATATATTTTAGGGCATTGTCAAAAGGTTAGGAGAGTCTGGAACTTTCAGCTCAGCAATTGCATCTGCACAATCACTCTCCAACTAAAAGTCATTTTTGTCATCCAATAAAGATATACAAAACAAAACTGCTTCCACAAATACTCAGAAAGAAGATCGCAATACAGAATCTCATGCGACTGATAGAAAGGTTTTGGAATTTAATGATAAGTTCAAGAAGGCAATTCCACCAATGTCTCCCCCAGGTCTCGATGATCTACATGTTGGAATGTAAATTATGACAAAGGCCGTCTTTCTGGATGTTATGGTTTACTAATCTTCAAATGATAACGAGCATTCTCTGATCGCTTTTCCTAAATGAGGGTTTGAATTTAACATGTTTATTGAGTTTTAGTTTTTGAGATATAGAGAAGTATATATCTGGGGATTAGATGTGTGATTAGTTTTATCAAGTCCCCTAATGGATGATTATTTTTCTTCTAAATGTATGTGTATAATAGCTGATGATGGCTGTAACACCATTCATGTATGTTACAATATCTGTATAATTTTTAAATGGTAATTATATATAGTTCATTTTTATTCTGTGTTGGTTCTTTTTGCATATTCTTAGTTTTGTGTTTCTGTATGCCTGTTTTGATAAGGTGAATTGCATCTTTTGAACATTAAATCTTCATTTTATAAATCTTCGTAATTACTCAGGCTTGTGCTACAAGTGGAACAAAGTTTTCTGAGTGGAACGGCTTCATTTTCATCTGGTAAAAGAAATTAATAGGTTCGAATTAGGCTATCTTGCAGGGGCTGTTTGTTCGAGAGAAATTGCCAAAACTATTGGAAATTGGAAGGATCAAGACACTGTTGACCAAATTAAAAAATGAGGGAATTACAATTTCATTTTTTGTTTGCATAGAATGGGAATTGACACCAGTATGATAAGAATAGACATCATCTTTTTGGCAATTCCAAATCTACGCTTTTTTTTGATAGAATGAACACTAGCTCAATTGGTATGAGCACTTCCTCTCTTGGAGAGAGTGCGGGTTCGAACCCCAGAAACCCCCAAACAGAGAAGCAGCCACAAATTAACACTTTCGGAACAAATTCATAGATCCCTAGATGCGTGTGTTGAGTGCTTACAGACCGGTATCGAAAAAAAGTAACTAATAAAAGTTATTGCTTATTCTGAAAGATTATTATTTTATTTAAGAAATAGTTATGATCACCTATGCTCCCTCCCTCCCTCCCTCCCTCCCTCCCTTGTTTCAATTCCCAAAATTCAATTTCCATTTTTTCCTCAACCAAACAAAAGAAAAGATTGAAGAGGACAAAAACCATTCCCAAAAAACTTGTAAAACTGCAGAAACAAACTTGTAAAACTGCAAATATATTGGTATGAATAACACTATCCGAGGAACAAACATCGAAAAAGTACTTCCTCAGTCCCAAAAAAAATCCTCAGAAGTAGCATGAAAGAACCTTCAGTGCATAATTTCCGGCGAAAGTCAAAATTTTCACAAATTTGAAGGCTCAGGGGAATGCTTAGGAAAAATGCATTTAAGGTACGATTTGGAAAATTGGTTTTTCTCCAATATGTGAAACTGCATTACAACTTGCTGATTTCGTAAGAGATAATAAGAGCAGATTTAATAAGAGATATCCCATGTTATTCATGATATTCATTCACATTCCTACAGCCACAGTAAAGGTAATTTTCCAACAAAAATGTTCGGATAAATTGTATCAACCGTTTTTGTTTCATGATGAGGGCCATGACACTAATAATATTAACCTTCTTGCCAACATATTGTCCGCGGGAATATAAAGATTGATGGAATCACTTATAAACATTCACGACATACCTAAAACCAACCTACTAGACGACATTTGTTCGTTCATCAACATCTATGAGTAAACTAATATATAACCTCTTTAACCAAAAAATAGAGCAGATAAATAATTCAATACCACAAACAATCAAAGATATAGAGGGAATGAGCTTTGACATTTGAATCATTTGTACCTTAATGCATTTAAGCGATTCAATTTGTGTATTGCATTCTTTCTTAAGAAGGCATCTAATCGACTGAACAGCACTTGTATAAATCAACACACTGTGTGTATTTAAGCAGGCATCCCGTTTCCATGTATTCCATAAACTACCCTTGTGTCAACTTAATGTATTGTATATATAGGCTCCAAAGTGTGAATTTGAGTGTCACATCAATTACAGAGTGTGAATGCATTAGAGTATCAACCAATTCCGAGAGTTCAAACTACATAATTTTTTTATACACCATCGTTTTGGGACATGGTGATGAGCATGAACGATAGGATTATACATTAAGATGATTTTAGAATGACACCTAAAGTAGTTGTCTAAAAGATGAAAAAAAACAATTGTAGTTTTAATTATAGTGATGATAGGAATAAGATGACAAGAAGAATTTCACTCTTGGATAACAGGAATAAGATTATAGGAAGAAATTTCACTCTAGTTTTAATTAGAGCATGAACTAGTTTAGTAAAATTTGCCCTCTGAATATTTTTTACTACCTCTCATGTGTGTCCATTTTTTTGTTTTTTGTTGGGTTTCATTATAAGTGTCTATTTACAATATCAATGCTAATTTGTGTTATCAATACAAAATTTAAATTTTGATTTCTATAGTGACCCTCATTAAATGAGGTTAATATACAAGGTCAATGTAGGAATTTAGCATTAAATGAGGTTAATATATAAGGTAAAATTTGAATTTAGCATTAAATGGGGTTAATATAGGAATTTAGCATCAACCATATCATAACTTTATAGATTTCCAAAGTTTACCTAATGGGAGTGCAAAATCAAAAATGTAAAATGAACACTTAAAATGGAATAGAGGTAGTGCTAGGGACATCTCAGAATTGGGAATCTAACAAGAATTTGATGGTGAGAAATTCATTAGCCACGATTTTGACAATGATATCGCTTGCTGTTTAGACCAAGCATCAAGCTTGAGAGTTTGGAACTGGGAGTCGAACAATGTTTTGACAAATTAGAATACTATTCATGGGATTGAAGTATTGCACCAATTAATAAAAGGTAAAGTGTTAAAGTAATAATCAATTGGATGCTTAATTTCCGAACAGGCGAACTAAACCCTCTTGCCATAGATTAAGGTTTTTATTGGCAGCGTATGTTATATGTCAAGCTTGCATCCTAATTCATTAAGTAGGGCACCTTATTGTTTGTTCTCCCAATGTATTCCATAAGAAACTATAATAGTTTTTGTAAAGAAACACAATGATAACATCGACCCAATGGATTTTGCATGCTCAAAGATTTCAGATACAGTGAGCTATGATTTGTTGGATATAACTGGAACCTTGGCATCCAAATTTTCAGGCATGCTTTTTAAATTTATATATTTTAATGAATATCAACTGGACTGAATCAGGAAATTGCAAATGGCATTTACCTATCTAACAACAGCACTGAAATAAATAATGCAGATATCAAAATGCTGAAATAGACCCATAAAATAGATCCAAATTGATTAACAGCAATAAGCATTCCATATATTAAAATAAAGAAAAATTCAAACTACTAGGATCACTCATGTTCCAGATCAAACATCTCATACAAAACAAAAAACAGTACGCATTTTTACGGCACAAGATAGAAACTTTCGACGAAACGAAATCAGGAAAATACCTAGAACCTGAGCTTGGTGAAGAACCAGCGGTTTTTGCCCGTCTTGAACCGCTCCTCGAACCGCTGCTTGGTCTCCTTAGCGGCGGCGACCTTCTTGTCCCTGGACTGAAGGGCGTCGACGGTGACGACGTCCTTGAGGTCGACGTCGAGGGTGTAGCGAGTGGGCATGATGTGGCTGTAGTTGACCACCTTCAGGAACGCCTTGACGCGGGATTTCTTCGCCGTCTTCTTCGCCGAGTCCTTTCGGATCACCTTCTTCGGGTACTTGGCGACGCCGGCGACGAGGCAGTGGCCGTAGGCGCGGTCGCGGGTGCCGTCGTCGAAGTTCTTCACGATCACCGCCTTGCGACCGGCGAAGCGGCCCTGGAGAATGATCACCGCCTTGTTGGGCTTCAGGAACTTCACCATGGCCGCTTGCTTGCTGATGGTGCTGTTGCCTCTGAATGGAGATGAGAGGAAACCCTAGATTGAAGAGGCGAAAATTTATAGTGGGGATTTTAGGGTTTTCAGAGGGATTTGACTGTTTTGCCCTTTATATGAGATTGTTAATGGGATCTTGGGTGATTGAGAGGGCTAAAGGGGTGATTTTAAATTTACTCTCGTTTCTTTTTTGAGTGTTTTGTATGGCACCAGCACACCCCCAAAAAAGTTGCATATTCCAATATTTCATTCCGAAATCTTTTTAATTCGTTGTTCCTCTCTAAAAAATCTCCTTCTTTCTTAGTGGTATGTGGTCAGTTTTCATCTTTCGTTAGGCTAGGTTGGCTAAGATGTGGGCTAAGTGGCTTACCACAACATCAAACACGCATGAGTCGAACCACAACCGATGAATGCTTGTTGGTTTTGATTGATGGAGACGTTGCAAGATTTTGCACTAAATGTTGACCATTTTAGCTAAGAATTGTTTTCTTCCGACGGTAGATGGCATGGAACTTTATGAAGATAACGACGCATTAATCTCAGCATCGTGATATCGGCAGTTCTAATTTCGCATCTCGGCAACCCCAATACAATAGGCGACAAAATGGCAACAGTTGTATAAGTTAGAGATGTTTTCTAGGTCTTTTATAGATATTTATCCTCCAAAGAGTTAATAGTTAGTTTGGGTAGGCATATCAATACAGGATTCTTTCGGCTGACGAGGGTTAATCTTGGATAAGAGATGCGGCTAAGTAATTTTCATCCGAACTCATAGAGCGAGTCGTGGACAATCGCATGCCGAAGGCTGCAGGATTAATGGGCTTTTCTAATGTATGGCTGGCATGCGCTATGTTTTCCGCACTTTGCAGCGAAATGTCTTTTTTCCCCAACCAATGGGAGGTATTTTCCTTTATCTCGGAAAGATAATTCCAATGGCTGTTCCCTAACGATTCTCCCAGCAATATTGAAAGAGCATGTGTGATCTATAAAATAAGTGACAAGTTTCCCGCCATTCGCTTTTTTAACATCCTCTTCATCTTGCTCGCATTGTATGATTATAACCCCGCTCGCTCACTCTCTCTCTCTCTCTCTTGTTTTGATGGGGGTGGGTGATTTAACCGAATGCACCATCCGGATTAAATCATTTTTTCCAATTCGCATGACATACGCGAGTTTGGTTCTCGGCTAGCTGTACGTGATTTGTTGTATCGACCTTTTACACCATTTACACCGGGATTAGCTGCTCTAACCTCCGCCGGCCAATGTATTTACCCTATGCCCTCTCAATGATTTGCATCGCAAAAACACCTTTCATCGCCCAGAAACCTCCAAAGGCACTCAAAACCCACTTGAACTGCACGAAACAGGTTGCGAAATTGAATTACACAATCATATGAGTTGTTTATACTTAAGTTTGAGTATTCTCACAGTTTTGATCGATAAGCAAAAAATGAATTTCGTGTTAATAAATCAATTCCAATTGAAAGAGTAACAACTTTTAAGGGGGAAATAACACGTAAAAACTTGAGAGAGGTATAGAAGAAAAATCAAATTTTGGTTATGAAATAATCTACATCTGTCTATGGTACTCTACCAAGAGAAAAATAAAAAAGTTTTGGTATTTTTTCGTAGTCTCTTTTGCTATATATATATATATATATATTTTAATTTGGTCTGTGTCTTCTGATAATAATAATTTTAAATATGAGTTTGTGCGTGAATCTAATATGAAAATCTAATATGAAAACGGAGTGGTAAAAACATGAACATCTAAGTGCTTCCATTAAGTTTATTATTAACATTTGTAAGCTTATCCATTTTGAGAAAATTATTCTTCTATCAAATTTAATTTTTAAATTCTTGGATTGTATGGTTATCGAGCATTTTATTGGGGTCAAAATTTACACCCCACGATCGAGGTTAATAAGTCAAAATCAAAACCCCAAAAGTGGGCCTAAGCCCGAATCCAGTTCAAGTGGGTTCAAACCCGAACCCAAGTCCAAACAAGCGGGCCCAAGCCCAGGTCAAGTGGGCTCATGCCCAAGTCAAGCCCAAACATGAAAAGGCCGGCCCTCTTCCATGACAAGAAGAAAATTATGCAATAAATAATTTGATATAATTTTTATGAATAAATATAAGGAAAATAGGCATAAAACCAATTTTTTTAAATTTCACAGCTCATGTGCAAAAAAAAATAAGCACATAAGGCATGCGATGGACAATATGCCATTTTGTAAAGCCCAAGGGGCCATGTGTAAACCTGTAAGTCTATATAAGCCAATATGATAATGAAACGAAAAATAATTCATTCCCCTAAAAAAATATTAGGGTTCTGCATTTTCTTTTCCTTTCCCAAGATTCTAAAGCTTCTTCCATTTTTTGAAATAAATTAAGAGTTGGAACACTTTTTTTCCCAAAAAGAAATAGTTTGTCATCATAAAACTTTTGAAGAGGAGCTCAGATCTCCCATCAAATCTCTAAAGGGGAGACTTTTAATCTCAATGCCCTTTTCCCCAAGATTCAACAAAAACAGAGAAGAAAGAAATAATCCATCTCAGAAGAACCCATTTTAGAGAAGTCCAAGATCCGAAGAGGACGAAAAGGGGGCTCTTTTCACCATTTAAGATTTAAATCCTTTACGAATTTAACTCCAAATCAATTTTTGACTGGTTCAACTCCCAAATCCAAATCCTCAAAAGAGTTTAATTTCAAATCCAAACGTTTGAGGAGTTTAACTCCAAATCCACATCCAATTTCATCCATAAAAGTTTAACTCCAAAACCCCTCGAGAGTTCAACTCTCAGCCCAAATGCTAAGTCCCTTCATCTGCTGGTGTTTTCAGCGGTCGCGTGCCGCGTGCCGCGCATGTGTCCTACTGGCGTCCAGTGGCCGCGAGCAAGGCACATGACCCGCTGGCGTCCAGCGGTTGCACGCCGCACGTGTGACCCGTTGGCGTCTAGCACATACGCACCACCTACGTGACCCGCTGGCGTCCAGCGGTCACGTATTGTCTCACGCGTCTTTAGGACGCTTCTCACCCCTTTTTTCCCAAACATTCCCTATTAAAATTACCTCACCTGTTAGAAAAAAAATTCTGATAGGACGTTGCCCCGCATCCGTACGGGGGCTACTAACCCTCTTGACCCCCAGCCCGCTATTCGAGTAGTGGGACCCTCATAAACTTTGCGAGGCCCTCGATACGTCGAAAACATATTCAAAACACAACACACGTATATTGCACATTGAGTTCGCATTACCGGGTTTGCCCATCAATCGAAGGTTCTCTCGCTCCAAAGGCGGGAGGTAATTAACGACAGTTTAGTCCGCGGCTGGCTGAGGTTCGGATCCTTACAATAAATAAAACTCAGTCTACCCTACGCAGGAAAAATCTGTATACGTCTGACAAGCGCGCATATTCATATCTCAATAGGATGACGAAATACACCATGCACGCTTTACTTATAAGTGATACGTTACCTGACAAAGATCAATAGGTAATGTTATATGAGTGATTTTATACGAGCACAAATTGATTTTTCCTAACTTCGATTTGAGTGAATGTTTTTGTGTTGAATAACATTTTCCGTGTATTGTTTATTGTCATTAGATTTTGATATGTATAATCATTATATCAATTTGATAAAGTTTAGAAACTGCTGATACCTTATTATTATTCACATTCTCTCTAGAACCTTATAAATTCTACATGAAAATATCATATATATACCTGTCCTTTTTTTTCTTTCTTTTTCATACTTTTGGGGTTTTGTACAGGAAGATCTATTTCATGATAAAAAGTTAAAAACCTTTGTCATGTAAACTATCAATATATCTATATTACTGTATGATATAAATGATATTGGTTAGAGTCCATCTTCTTCGATTTTTGAAAAACAAAGAACAAAGGAGAAAATTTCTCAACTCTTAGAGCTTCCACATTATAAAAAAAAAGACAAAAATAATTAATTGTTTTATTAATTTAAATTTCAAATTCACTCCACATTTTCTAAAACTTGAGACAAAAAATAACTTTTTAAAAATTAGTTTGAATTCCAAATGCAATCTACATTATACTCAAACTTAAGATAAAAAAAAACTTTCTAAAAATTATTTAATTTTATAATTTTTCAAATTCTTCTTTCATTTATTTATACTCTTGATCCAAGTCACTAAAATGACTATTTTATTTACTTATTAATATTCAAAATAATTTTAAATCAAAAGCCTCTCCATTTTATACTTATCCATTGGGCTGAAGAAATTTTTTCGCTCTAAATAGGATAAAGTTATAAAGTTCATTCAGATTACATGTTCTATTAATAAAACGTGCGCTGCCCTGCAAAAATGCTTGTAAAGCATTAATGAAATCAGCATGGTACATTGGGGATAATTAAAGCAATACCATACATGATTATTGAAGGGGATTAAATATTGGGCTCTGCCGAATAGTTTCAATTAAATTACGGGCTGGATAATTAAAGCAATTAAAACCTTTCTTCTGCTTGCTCTGGCTTTTTAACCAAAGATTTATAAGATGATATCGCCATCCCATTTTAACTTAATAAACACATTTTAAAGAAATAGTTTAATAAACCGTATGAGATATGAAACGTTAAAAAGATTGTGAGAACAAGACTGCCAAGATTTATGTTCGTGTCCCGTTTCTCAAAAGACGATGAGCAAGAGCGGACGAGACCCGCAAGGTATTCACACCGAGAAGCACTTCTTTCCGATATGAATACGCTGGACGTTTGTATAAGCAGAATATACATAGCATCATACAAAAAATCGAAATCACATGATTTCAAATCCAACGTCCATTTATTACAAATTCAATAACGCAAGACCACTACTGAAAAAAAAGTCATCAAGCAAATAAGCGGTTAATGATTATTGGCCTTGAACAGAATGCATATGGAAGCTTGAAGAAGTAACAATCTAGAGCTATGCCTGAGTAAAAAATTGATCAAAGTCCTCCTTAGTAGGCTCAACCTCGTACCTTGCCTCTTATCCTGTCCCAATGTTGTGTGATGACATTTCCCGTAAAAGAAAATAGAAAACAAGGATGCCGTCGGCGGACTAAAATTCGGTAAGTCCCCATTTTATATTAAAAAAACAACATTTGAAACAATACATGGTATACATAATACCAGGCATGCGAATAACTATGAACAGTAAACGACATTGTGCGTGTCAAATAAGTAAAATGTGTTAATCAGTGCAAGATAACTTGAGGATCACGATATTTCATATTTCAGTGTTGTTAATTATAAGTATAAACTCGATTTGTGGGAGTTTTATTCTATAACTAGGATATTCTGTAATTCCCACGGAACAATAATAACACAAGATTCAAAATTTATATGTAGTGAAAAACAATGTATGATCGATCCCCTGTTATTCTATTTTTCGAGCTACCTCATCCCCATGTGTGTGTGTACACGCACACACATTTAAAATCTGTAATTCAAGTCATGTATTGCGGTATTATGATATGACAAGATTACTTAGGTAGTTGGAATAATGGTTTCACTTGAAATATTTTTTTAACAGCACATAGGCTAAGGATGGGTAAATTGACAATAGCCGCACTGCTTTAATGGTACAAAAACATAGTGGTTGCATTGTAATACAATCAATAATCATGTATGGTATAGCTAAAGTCAAGCGGGAACATTTTATATTACATCAGTTACAATATACAACTACAAATAGTGAAGAGGCATGCGAGCACAGACAATAGCAGTATATCGAGATATCACAGAAAAATCATATATTGATTTTACCAGCATAAAAGATGCATAATATATATATGTGATAGTATATCTTACTTGACCAACATGTCTATTATGGCAATAATACCGAATCAACATAATGATTACTCTCTCAAATTTTCACATTAATTATGATTCTAGTCATGTAAGGGAATAATCTAAAAGGTTTATGGTTACTATGATAATTTTGCATTATCAAAACTAGCTGTTTCATTGGAAGCTGTGTGAAAATAGTATACCATATGAAAGTAATCATCAAGTAGTATAATAATAATATATGATATCAGTATATGTATTTCTTGATTATTTTGTATCGGTATTGCATGTATATTATAAGTAACATGCCAGTAATGTTGTTAAATCCCTTCACCTTTTGAAAGGTGTAAGTAATATATATATATATATATATATATATATATATATATATATATTACTTACACCTTTTTCACCAACTACTGTAATGTTGTTAAATCCTTTCACCTTTTGAAAGGGGATAATACTAAATTTAAATAACGGCATATGGTTTTCCAACTTAGCCCCTTTCACTCGAAAGGATATTTTTATATTAATTCTTCTTAGAATATTAACTAAAGTTTAATTAGTTACCCTAATAATAGGATAATGTTTTACGCGAGTACCTCGTGATTTATAAGCAATCGTTCTTGAAAAGGACACAAATCCTGCCGTTCATGTGCAGCGGTTGCCAACACGAACGTATTTTCTAAAAACGTTACCTCAAACTTGAAATGCCATAATTTCATAAAATTATTATTTACAATAAAACACCTCAATCCATTCTAAAAAGAGATAATTTCATTTAAATACCTTGACTTTTACTAAAAGGTTATTTTCAATAAAGAACATAACCCTTATAAATGATATTTTCCAAAGGGATATTTAAAACTTTATTAAAAGATAATTTTCAAATAAATACCATAACCTTTTATTAAAAGGATATTTTCTCAGTAAAATATTATGGGTTTCAAAAACGATAAATATTTCAAACATCATGGTTTTCTTAGAAACAATAAATATACTTAAACACTATTATCCTTTATTAACTAAGTGTTCTGTAAGATGATACAAAATACCTTACAAACTTAAGAAGATAACAATATAAAATGAGTGGTTGTGGAAGGCCATATTAAATGAGATCAACTTCTTGATTACAAGTCTATGACATGTACAACACATGATACGGTTAGGGTTAGAATGCGCGGACCTACGTATGGAATACTTAATGAGAAGATCCCGATATTCCGGGTGACCAGTCTGATGTGCGGATGACTATATATATATGAAGATCCCTGCAGGCAGGGTGACCAGTCCAATGTGTGGATGACTACTAACCCGATATTCGGGCCAATACTAACCCTATTTGAGGGCGAATGATCCAAAATGTGGATGACATACAACGTGGAAATTCCATGCCTAGAGGTATACACACTAATTCTAATTCGTCAAAACCTTTATACTGAACCACGAGGATGAGTAGTTTGATTAAGCAAGGAGATATCGGAACTCGGATTCCCCTACTACTCGATCATGATCCCGGGAAGTGAAACGGTACATTTCACTTCGCAGTTGTTGTTCCGTGGCCACAACGGAATAATCGCGAGTATCCGGACCCTTGTTTAACAAACTAAAAACGTTTACAATATCTATTGATACTCAACACTAAACTCACATCATGTGCTATACCTACCTGTTATCTTATCTACCTTTCTTTATGAGACACGGGTTATTCAGTATCTTGGATGTGGATATATTACCAGTTTAGACTTATTGTTTATTATGGAACTGAAGGGTGGTAATACATGTGCACTTGAGTGATATGCACGCTAGGCAAAGCTCCATCGTAGTTATGGGACACCTTTCGGGGATGTTCACGCTACCGCATTGATTGCCACCCCAGGCACGAGCACCAACTCATACTGCTTCCATCTAGTCATGGGATACCTCAAGAATACGAGTATGTTCATCAGTCAATTCCATCAATACACGCCTGGTTTAACCTGATCTAACTTTTAGACTGAATATTCGTTTGACTTGACTTGAACCTTTACCAAATATATACCTCACACAACCTGCTCATATTCACATATAGCTCTGTCAACATATCTAATTTACATACAACCTCATACCTTTATATATACATGTACATCATATTCATTATATTTATATATACATGTTCGTTTCTATACCTACTTCCTTATGAGGCAATCCTACCCGAGTATAACTCGCTGACGGACCTTCCTTTTCTTCTTCTATCTTTGGAATGTCCATCAGATAAGAATGAGTATTATGGCGAGGATCAAGGTGTGAAGCCAACATATGAAGATTATGCAGACTGGACGATGGAAGATTGGCTAGATTTAATTTTTGTTGTTACCCACATGTTTAGGGCTTTTGTTTCTCCTCGATATAATTAAACTACTTAGTTTATTTTACTCTTCCTTTTGGGATGTAATAAAGTTTGGTTAATGGAAATAAATGCCTTTCGCTTTTATTACTTTGATTTTTGTACACACCCCGCATGTTAGATATTCATACGCTTAACGTAACTGTATTGAATATACCACCTTCAATATAGTTAGGTTGCGAACTTTGTCACGTCATCCTTCACCTTCTTTTGGGAAGCGGGGCGTGACAACACATGAGACTTGAAGGGTGGAGGTAGAAGAAGCTTGAGGATGAGAGTGTGAGGCAACTCAAGAAAAATGGCTAAGTGTTTTGTTGTAATTGTATTGTTGTGAGATAATTGAAGCCATCCAATAAATATCTCAAGTCTCCAAAATATCTTAAGTCAATACAAAATATCTCAAGTCAACAAAATATCTCACAACAAACAAAAATCAAGCATGCTAGAATAGTGACCACAAGTCACTACAAAGCCATGCCACGATAATTGCATACAACACCTCATCCTCTCCACCTCATTAACCATTTAATCATAAATGGTTAAAACTAAATGAGGTGGCATCTTCTAGAAGTATCTTGTAATAAATTACAAGAATACCCCTTATCCGTATATACATACCCGCATCCGTATTCTAAAAAATATGAATACAAAGAGACGAAAATAATCCAACAATATAATACTAGAATCCGGCTTAAACCAAAGCCACTAGTATTATCCGTTTGAATCCTGATACATGCACAAGTGCACGTATATGATCGAACCCTACTGTAAAACCATACGGCCTCTACATCGTTTCGCCCGAAGCAAGGAAAACCTCTGTGTGGGACTCTAAAGACTCGTCAATACGCCGGCAGTGGTTTAACCACAAGCACGTCAGCGGCACTAGCTGTATGTAATGGCTACTCAGGTATTGAGCGAAAGGGAGGCCGATAAGTAAACTCATCCGAACCCTTACTGAGCCTGTTTATGACAATATCCGTCCAGTCCGGTCTGTTCGTCTAAGAGTATCGCATATCGAGTATAGGATGAGGATAAAGTCAGACCCCTAATAACACGACATTTCGTGTCGGTATGAAGCTCATCACCAACTGAGAAACTACTGATCCAAATCAGTAATTCTCGACTAACTTGGCCAAGGATTTCTGGTGATGGATACCCGTGCACTGCGCGACATCAACCCCCAATACTGGGAGAGACGAATCCCCGACGATCCGCTCACTGCCTCCATGTGGCTCGGGACTGTACCCAACCAAAACCTGTTTGCACGACTCCTTTTAGCCGTGGTAGGGTAGTAATCAAAGTACAGTGGGAACTCACACGAGAAAAATAACGATCTCAGGTCGACAGACTAACCTGCACACATGTTATCTGGGAACTTCTATCTGACAATAGGTATACTACCAACTAGCATATTCCCGACGAGTCCGTCCAGTGTAATCATAATCCAATGACCACCTGTATACTATCTCAGGTGAAAAAACTAACACCAATGACTTGTGAGACCTGGCTACCGCCCCTCGTCGAGGTCTCGATAAGTATACACTAGTCTACTCTGGAGTATCGATGCCTAGTCTCAAAACTCCCACGACTAGGGACATTTAAGGA
The DNA here is from genome assembly GCA_030015575.1 of Agapanthus africanus. Classification (NCBI taxonomy): domain Eukaryota; kingdom Viridiplantae; phylum Streptophyta; class Magnoliopsida; order Asparagales; family Amaryllidaceae; genus Agapanthus; species Agapanthus africanus. The sequence continues at coordinate 63,611,658 of CM057348.1, forward strand.
TGTGCTTATAGACCACCCATCTCCTACGTATATGATCTCCATCATAATACTGGTAGTCAAGCAAGAATCCTATGGCCTCTATCAACATGTAATAGTGATCTGTAATACCACATAAAGCATGTACATGATGATAAAAACAAACCAGATAGCATACTATCAATATTTCTCCCAATCAGAGTAAAGCTCTGTTCAAATTTTCAAAATTTGAAATGAAGCAGCGCTTCATAAAAGTGCCAGCAAGCAGCGCTCACGTGCAAAGCACAGGTGCGCGAGCGCTAAGAGCGCCAGCGCTCTGAAGCAGCGCTCACATGCAGAGCACCAGTGCGCTAGCGCTAAGAGCGCCAGCGCTCTGAACCAACGCTTACGTGCAAAGCACGAGTGCGCTAGCGCTAGAACTAAATGTTCCCCACCGTTGGATCAAAAATCCAACGAAGATGATAAATCATCAAGTTACTAGAATAAAATTATGTTAAGAAAACATTTTTCAGAATCTTTCCAAACAAAAAGATTTTGCTCTGCAAATCAGAGCACCGTTGGATCAATGATCCAAAGGTGATTAAAAATCACCAAAATACAGAATAAATTCTGTATGGGAAAAGATTTCCCAATCATGTTAAAAATAAGAAGATCGCCTTCTATAAATCAGAAGCCTTTGGATCAAAAATCCAACGGTGGGGAAATCCCTAAATCAATTAGAGAAAATATCTCTTCAACCGATTCAACAAATCAGCTTGCCCTATATAAAAGTCCCAAGACTTTAAGTCTCATAGAGAGGAACCTCCCCTCCATAAACTTTGAGAAAGTTCAGAGAGAAGAGCAAAACTCTTAGCAGAAGAAGAATTTCTTCAAGGTAAAATAAAGAGATCAAAGCATCTGCATCTCATCATAAAAAGAACTTAGTTCTTATACCAGATCATAGATCTATAAGACAAACTGTCTTGCACAAAAGAGATCATAACTTCTCATTATAAAAGGGGTGGGGGGGAGAATGATTCAATTCTCTTAGGATCGCAGATCCATAAAGGCAAAGCTTTTCACCAAAAACATAAGAGATTGAAAACATCTCCTATAAAATAAGAACTTTGTTCTTAAATCCATGAGACAAAGTCTCTTATAAGAGAGAATCTAATTCTCAGAGCGCAAAGCTGCCTAAAAAGAGCCTTAGCGCTCCAATTAAAAGAAGCGCTTTACGCTCCAAAACTAACGCATAGCGTTGCAGAGCCTTAGCGCTCCAAATTTCACAAGAAGCGCTTTGTGCTCATTATCTGGCGTATAGCGCCAAGCGCGCCACGTGCTCCTCACGTGTGCGCTACTCATAAGAAACGCTTTGCACTCATTATCTGGCGCATAGCGCCAAGCGCGCCACGTGCTCCCCACATGTGCGCTACTCACAGAAGCGCTCTGCGCTCGCACAGAGCCAAGCGCGCCATGTGCTCCTCATGTGTGCGCTACTTAAAAGAAGCGCTCTGCGCTTATTGACTGGCGCTCAGCGCCAAGTGCGCCGCGTGCTCCTCACGTGTGCGCTAAGAGAACATAAATTGTTCTTTAAAAAATAAATACCCAGAGCTATAATAAGAGCTCAGCACTCAATAAAAGACAAAAAAATTGTTAGAGCCCAAACCAATGCTCAGCATTGTTCAACATTTTAATTGAGTGGGTCGAGCCCAAGTTGGCCACAAATCCCTCATTCAGATTAATTGAGCCCATATGCTCATAAATTTTTGATCTTAGTCCCAAATTGGACTACAGATCTCCCAACCAATATTGGTTCAAGGGTATATTTCTTCACTCCTCTGATATTTGTCGTTGTAATCCTTCAACGTCTTCAGAGAGGTGACGGGTCCCGACAACCAGACATTCCACGGACTATGGGGTCCCTAAACTCATGGACTATGATGTCCTTAAACTTTACAGACTATGATGTCTCTAAACTACCACGGACTGTGGGGTTCTTAAACTCATGGACTATGATGTCCTTAAACTTTATAGACTATGACATCTTTAAACTGGACCGCAAAGTCCCTAAACTAAAACAATAGAGCCCAAATGCTCTTTTGTTGGATCTAAATGATCCTGTTAAGTAGATCTTAACTAAAATTAGACTAACGTATGTTTAACAAATTGTTAAGTTGATCTTAGTCTAAAATTAGACTAACGTATCCTTAACAAACGTTTAAGTTGATTTTAGTCTCAAATGAGATTAACGATTCTTAAACCCAACCCAAAACTCAAATCTAAGAAATTACGGATTTGGACTAATCCACGCCCTACGGGCGACAACATAAATTAGTCTCCGTATACAATCCACGAGCAACCAAAAATAAAACAAACACACACGACACGGAGTGACCATATGGAGAAAGAGAAAGTTGTTACCGTGATGCGGTAGCGTAATTAACCGCAGGGGATTGCGCCTGCAGGGAAGAGCGTCCCCACAATCAAAAACCCCTCAAATGAGGGGGAATCTGACGAAATCTGTTACAACGGACGCATCCGTCTAAACCTCAGATACACGGGGCCATAAATCAACTTGGCATCTTCGGAGAGGTGGACAGATCAAACCAAATAGCATCTACCCCCAAATTCAGGCAAGACGTTTGTTTTCCTGTCTTTCGGCGGAGAACAGATTCTGGCACGTCCGGTGGGACCTTTTCCTCTTTCCATTCCACACTTCGTGTGTCGTGTTTCGCGAACGAATCACGGTTTGCTATGGTTGCCTTTGGATGTGAAGTACTAAGATTTGGTATCTTGCTCCGTGCAGAAAAACAGAAGATCAATGGCTTCAAACTGCACTAATTGCAACAACTCCCACTCCGCCTCATCTGGGGGAGTAACCTACGGGCCCCAAGCGGCCTCCCTTTTTACAATGCCGGTGGAACAAGTGACCCAAGCCACCACTGGGCTATTTTTCGGGACCATGATCCCACCAACGAGCTTCAACGTTCAGATGCCGTCACAGGAAGCTGCGAAGAAGTCGGTTTTTGATCGGCTTGCAACCACCACGGCCCCTCTCAGCGTGTCGTCCAACTCTAATGCCTCAGTCTTCGACAGGCTGGGTCAAAGCTCAAGTGAGCCCGCAAAGAGGCTCGCAATACCAAAAAAGGACACTCCAACTCCTGCTACAGTTGAGGTCATCTAGGCTGCTCTCCCTATTCCAAGGTCGGCTTTCGATAGACTGACCATTCCCTATCAGCGGACGTCTGTCTTTGACAGGCTGGCGCCAACAACAGACTCTCATCAGAACAGGGGGGCATGAGGAAGCTCATCTAACAGCGGAGGTGATCCCGGTCGCACGACATGCTCGACGTCGTCACTGGCACCAAGTGAGGAAGGCTGGGGGCAGTTCCCCTTCTGGACTGACACCGCCAGCTCCAACGATAGAAATTGCTGCTGCTGTTCCAATTGGGAACAACTTTGAACCACTCAGGAGGGTGCGCAAGAACTCTCCGATGGTCGTGCTGAAGATATCTCCTCCACTTGTGGAGAGCGTTGCAAAGGTGAAGCTGGAACAGCCCCCTCAGCGGCTGTCCTCCAAAATTCACAAGGTATGGCGACGGGTCCGAGACTCTGTGATTGATCAAGACTAACCCCGCCGACAGAAAAAGATGAAACTTCGGCAAGAAGGGGATCACCCTGTCAAGCCACAGAAGGTGTCATCTATTTGGGTGCTCGCTGCAACGGCTCCCTCAACTTCGACCGCCCACAAAAGAAGGAGGCCGGAGAAGATCCCCGTGTCTTTGGAAAATCGCAAGGACACTGAATCTAAACGCCTCAAGTCTGGGGGCATGGTGGCGCATACTGTTTATATGGCTTCCGGAAAAGAGGATAGCCGTATCTCTACGGGTCACCGACCACTTACACGGTCTGTGGCTAAGGCTCAGGAGCAACAACAACAAAAGCTCCAAGAAATGCCGAAAGCCATGGCTGCACCCACTGGACCAAAAGCAGGCCCGGAGACATTGTTCCCGCCAAAATCTTTGGCCAAGAGCTATTAGTTCCTGTTTATGCCAGCTTAAGTTTCGTTTACAGATATGTGTGAAACCAGGCTCATTCATGTACGCATATGCACACATCAGAGGAAGAACAGGTGTTCAGCGACAAAAACAAAGCATTTAATTGAACATTTTATTCTACAGGAAATAGATCACCAAATATGGGATCGAAAGTACAGGGATTCACAAAACTATGGATAAAATTATCTAACTCTTTCTCTGCCTTCTCCACCATGACAAAGCTGCGATCTTCACGAGGAGTAGCTACCCATCGGTCAGCACCGCACCCATCAACAAAGACAGACATGACGACCCGCTGAGCCCGTATCTGGCATAGCAGCCCGAAAGAGCGACCCCTCAGAGCCGTGGTGATCAAAAGTGCCTTGTGGAAGCACTCAATCTTGTCTTCCGCGGCGTCGAGTATTGCCGGAGTCATCTCCGCCGGAGGAGGGGGAATAACATTGATCACAGACAAGAAAACCATCCGGAGCCAAATGGAGCCGATGTGGAGAGGAGATTCTATACGAGTCAAGAGCTCGTGCAACACTGTGTCGCATTGGTCATCTGTAAGAGTAGGGTTCACCAAGCGCGCAGCAAAACGAGGAACAATTTCCTCAATAGGCACCTCCCATAGCTGACGGCGAGCATGTGGGCGATTACAAGCCATAGCTCTTCTCTGTTAAAATGATTCTCTGAAAATGAGAGAGAAAAGAAGCATTGCTTCAGATTATGAAGGGAGACATTTAAGTCTAGGCACAGAAAATGCTGTGCATGATGGAACCATTTTCAAGCTCTGGGAAAGAGAAGCTTGACTCGGGAAAAGTGGAGAAGGAAGGTGAAAAGACACCTTTAGTATTGAGGCAGCGCCTCACGTGCAAAGCACGAGAGTGCTGAGCGCCAGCGCTAAAGAGTCAAAGACTCTGATGCAGCGCCTCACGTGCAAAGCACGAGAGCGCTGAGCGCCATGAGTCAAAGACTCTGAGGCAGCGCCTCACGTGCAAAGCACGAGAGCGTTGAGCGCCAGCGCTAAAGAGTCAAAGACTCTGAGGCAGCGCCTCACGTGCAAAGCACGAGAGCGCCAAGCGCCAGAACTAAATGTTCTCCACCGTTGGATCAAAGATCCAACGAACATGATTAAATCAATTGACTAGAATAAAATTTTGTTAAGGAAACATTCCTCAGAATCTTTCCAAACAGGATAGATTATGCTCTGAAAATCAGAGCACCGTTGGATCAATGATCCAATGGTGATTAAAAATCATCAAAATACAGAATAAATTCTGTATGGGAAAAGATTTCCTAATCTTGTTAAAAACAAGAAGATAGCCTTCTGTGAAACAGAAGCCCTAGGATCAAAGATCCAACGGTGGGAAACATCCCCAAATTAATTAGAGAAAAGATCTCTTCAACTGATTCAACAAATCAGCTTGACCTATATAAAGGCCCCAAGTCTTCAAGTCTCACAGAGAGGAACCCCCCCCAAACTTTGAGAAGAAAAAAACTCTCAGCAGAAGAAGAACTTTTCTTCAAGGTAAAAACAGAGAGATAAAAGATATCATCATAAAAAGAACTTAGTTCTTATACCAGATCATAGATCAATAAGACAAACTGTCTTGCACAAAAGAGATGATAATATCTCATTAAAAAGGGGGGAGAATAATTCAATTCTCTGAGGATCACAGATCTATAAAGGCAAAGCTTTTCATCAAAACATAAGAGATTGAAAACATCTCCTATAAAATAAGAACTTTGTTCTTAAATTCATGAGACAAAGTCTCTTATAAGGGAGAATTTAATTCTCAGAAAGCAGAGCTGCTTAAAAGAAGAGTCTTAGCGTTCCAATTAAAAGAAGCGCCTCAGCGCTCCAAATCTAACGCACAACGCTGCAGAGCCTTAGTGCTCTAAATTTAAAGAAGCGTTTTGCGCTCATTATCTGATGCATAGCACCAAGCGCGCCACGTACTCCTCACGTGTGTGCCAATTTACAGAAAGCGCTTTGCGCTCATTATCTGGCGCATAGTGCCAAGTGCGCCACGTGCTCCTCACGTGTGCGCTACTTGACAGAAGCGCTCTGCGCTCATTAACTGGCGCACAGCGCCAAGCGTGCCACGTGCTCCTCACGTGTGTGCTACCTCACAAAAAGCGCCATAGCACTCTGAATCTGGCGCACAGCGCCAAGCGCGCCACGTGCTCCTCACGTGTGCGCTACTTGATAGAAGCGCTCTGCGCTCATTGGCTGGCGCTCAGCGCCAAGCGCGCCACGTGCTCCTCACGTGTGCGCCGAGGGAACACAAAGTGTTCTTTAAGTAAAAGCCCCAGAGCCGTGAAGAGTGTCCAACACTCAATAAAAAGACAAAAGAAGAAGGGGCGTCAGAACCCAAAATTAACGCTCTGCAAAAGGGCCTGAGCCCAAACAAATGTTAATATTTTTTTCAAAAATGAATAGACTGAGTCCAAATAAGTGTTCAAACACTTTAACTGAATGGGCTGAGACCAAGTTGGCCACAGATCCCTACCTCAGATCAATTGAGCCCATATGCTCACAAATCTTTGATCTTATTCCCAAATTGGACTACAGATCTCCCAACCAATATTGGTTCAAGGGTACATCTCTTCACTCCGCTGATATTTGTCATTTTAATCCTTCAACATCTTCAGAGAGGTGACGGGTCCCGACAACTAGACATTCCATGGATTGTGGGGTCCTTAAACTCATGGACTATGATGTCCTTAAACTTTACAGACTATGATGTCTCTAAACTACCACGAACTATGATGTCCTTAAACTGTACAGACTATACCGTCTCTAAACTAGACTATGATGTCTTTAAACTCCCTGGACTATGATGTCCTTAAACTTCTGGACCGCAAAGTCCCTAAACTAAAACAATAGAGCCCAAATGCTCTTTTGTTGTATCTAAACGATCCCGTTAAGTTGATCTTAGTCTAAAATTAGACTAACGTATCCTTAACAAATATTTAAGTTGATCTTAGTCTCAAATGAGACTAACACATCCTTAAACCCAACCCCAAACCCAAATCTAAGAAAATACGGATTTGGACTAATCCAAGCCCTACGGGTGACAACATAAATTAGTCTCCGTATACAATCCACGGGCAACCAAAAACAAAACAAACACACACAACACGAAGTGACCATCTGGAGAAGGAGAAAGTGGTTACCGCGATGCGGTAGCGTAATTAACTGCAGGGGCTTGTGCCTGCAGGGAAGAGCGTCCCCACAATCAAAAACCCCTCAACGAGGGGGAATCTGACGAAGTCTGCTATATCGGCCGCATCCGTCTAAACCTTCGATACATGGTGTCATAAATCAACTTGGCATCATCGGAGAGGTGGACGGATAAAACCAAATAGCATCTGCCCCCCCCCCAAATTCAGGCAAGTCGTCAGTCTTCCCGGTTTCCGGCGGCGAACAGATTCTGGCACGCCCGGTGGGACCTTTTCCTCTTTTCATTCCACACTTCGTGTGTCGTGTTTCGCGAACGAATCGCGGTTTGCTATGGTTTCCCCTGGATTCAAGGTACTAAGATTTGGTGTCTTGCTCCGTGCAGAAAACAGAAGATCAATGGCTTTCAACTGCACAAATTGCAACAAATGCAACAACTCTCACTCCGTCCCCGCCGGAGGAGTGACCTACGGGCCTCAAGCGGCATCCCTTTTCACAATGCCGGTGGAACAAGTGACCCAAGCCACCACTGGGCTATTCTTCGGGACCATGATCCCACCAACGAGCTTCAGCGTTCAGATGCCGACACAGGAAGCTGCGAAGAAGTTGGTCTTTGATCGGCTTGCAACTACTGCGGCCCCTCTCAACCGGTCGTCCAGCTCCAATGCCTCAGTCTTCGACAGGCTGGGTCAAAGCTCAAGTGGACCCGCAAAGAGGCTCGCAATTCCAGAGAAGGACACTCCAACTCCTGCTATAGTTGAGGTCGTTCAAGCTGCTCTCCATACTCGAAGGTCGGCTTTCGACAGGCTGACCATTCCCTCTCAGCGGACGTCTGTCTTTGACAGGCTGGCACCAACAACAGACTCTCATCAGAACAGGGCATGGAAAAGCTGATCCAATAATGGAGGTGGTCCCGGCCGCTCTCCATGCTCGACGTCGCCAGTGGCGCCGAATGAGGAAAGCTGGGGGCAGCCCTCCTTCTGGACTGACTCCACCAGCTCCAACGGTGGATGTTGATGCTGCTGTTCCAACTGGGAACAGCTTTGAACTACTTAACAAGGTGTGCAGGAATTCGCCAACTACCGTGCTAAAAAAGTCTCCTCCGTCTATTGAAAAGATCACAAAGGCGAAGCCGGAGCAGCCCCTCCAAAATTTACAAAGTCTGGCGACAAGTCCAAGACTCGGTGATTGATCAAGACTACCCCCGCCGACAGAAAAATATGAAAGTTCGGCGAGAAGGGGATCACCCTGTGAATCCACAGAAGGTTTCATCTGTTTGGGTGCCCGCTACAACGGCTCCCTCAACTTCGACCACCCACAAAAGAAGGAGGCCGGAGAAGACCCCTTCGTCTTTGGAAAATCGCAAGGATGCTGAATTTAAACGCCCCAAGTCTGGTGGCATGGTGGTGCATACTGTTTATATGGCTTCCGGAAAATAGGATAGCCGTATCTCTACGGGTCACCGACCACTTACACGGTCTGTGACTAAGGCTCAGGAGCAACAACAACAAAAGCTCCAAGAAATGCTGACAGCCATGGCTGCACTCACTGGACCAAAAACAGGCCCGGAGACATCTTCGGAGCAGCGTCATGAGCAGGAAACGGATGCCGAATTCCTTCGGAGAATACTTGTGAAGAAGGATAAAGTGGCTGTTGAACAAGCGGCCAACATAAAACAAATGACCCTTTTATTCCAAAATATGGTGTGCCTGATGATCCAGCCGGACCCTCCAGCCGAAGATCCTCCAGTAGTAATTGAAGATGATAGAGGAGAGACATCAAATTCTCTGCCGGCTCTGTCAGCAGCCAAGGAGGAAAACATCTCCAAAGCCATGCTCGATGATTATATAGCCCACCAATCAGAGCAAAGCTCTGTTCAAATTTTCAAAATTTGAAATGAAGCAGCGCTTCATAAAAGAGCCAGCAATCAGCGCTCACGTGCAAAGCACGGATGCGCTCACTCTAAGAGCGCCAGCGCTCTGAAGCAGCACTCACATGCAGAGCACGAGTATGCTAGCGCTAAGAGCGCCAGCGCTCTGAACCAGCGCTCACGTGCAAAGCACGAGTGCACTAGCGCTAGAACTAAATGTTCCCCACCGTTGGATCAAAGATTCAACGAAGATGATAAATCATCAAGTTACCAGAATAGAATTCTGTTAAGAAAACATTCTTCAAAATCTTTCCAAACAAAAAGATTTTGCTCTCCAAATCAGAACACCGTTGGATCAATGATCCAATGGTGATTAAAAATCACCAAAATACAGAATAAATTCTGTATGGGAAAAGATTTCCCAATCTTGTTAAAAACAAGAAGATCGCCTTCTGTAAATTAGAAGACCTTAGATCAAAGATCCAACGGTGGGGAAATCCCCAAATCAATTAGAGAAAAGATCTCTTCAACTGATTCAACAAATCAGCTTGCCCTATATAAAGACCCCAAGATTTCAAGTCTCATAGAGAGGACCCCCCCCCAAATTTTGAGAAAGTTCAGAGAGAAGAGCAAAACTCTTAGCAGAAGAAGAATTTCTTCAAGGTAAAATAAATAGATCAAAGCATCTCATCATAAAAAGAATTTAGTTCTTATACCAGATCATAGATCTATAAGACAAACTGTCTTGCACAAAAGAGATCGTAACATCTCATTATAAAAAGTGGGGAGAATGATTCAATTCTCTTAGGATAACAGATCCATAAAGGCAAAGCCTTTCACCAAAAACATAAAAGATTGAAAACATCTCCTATAAAATAAGAACTTTGTTCTTAAATCCATGAGACAAAGTCTCTTATAAGATAGAATCTAATTCTCAGAGCGCAAAGCTGCCTAAAAAGAGCCCTAGCGCTCCAATTAAAAGAAGCGCTTCAGCGCTCCAAAACTAACGCATAGCGTTGCAGATACTTAGCGCTCCAAATTTCACAAGAAGCGCTTTGCGCTCATTATCTGGCGCATAGCGCCAAGCGCGCCACGTGCTCCTCACGTGTGCGCTATTCACAAGAAGCGCTTTGCACTCATTATCTGGCGCACAGCGCCAAGCGCGCCACGTGCTCCCCACATGTGCGCTACTCACAGAAGCGCTATGCGCTCGTTATCTGACGCACAGCGCCAAGCGCGCCACATGCTCCTCACGTGTGCGCTACTTAAAGGAAGCGCTCTACGCTCATTGACTGGCGCTCAGCGCCAAACGCGCCACGTGCTCCTCATGTGTGCGCTAAGAGAACATAAATTGTTCTTTAAACAATAAAGCCCTAGAGCTATAATAAGAGCTCAGAACTCAATAAAAGACAAAAACATTGTCAGAGCCCAAACCAATGTTCAGCATTGTCCAACATTTTAATTGAGTGGGCCGAGCCCAAGTTGGCCACAAATCCCTCATTCAGATTAATTGAGCCCATATGCTCATAAATCTTTGATCTTAGTCCTAAATTGGACTACAGATCTTCCAACCAATATTGGTTCAAGGGTACATCTCTTCACTCCTCTAATATGTGTCGTTGTAATCCTTTAACGTCTTCAGAGAGGTGACGGGTCCCGACAACCAGACATTCCACGGACTGTGGGGTACTTAAACTCATGGACTATGACGTCCTTAAACTTTACAGACTATGATGTCTCTAAACTACCACGGATTGTGGGGTCCTTAAACTCATGGACTATGATGTCCTTAAACTTTATAGACTATGACATCTTTAAACCGGACCGCAAAGTCCCTGAACTAAAACAATAGAGCCCAAATGCTCTTTTGTTGGATCTAAATGATCCTGTTAAGTAGATCTTAGTCTAAAATTAGACTAACGTATCCTTAACAAATTGTTAAATTGATCTTAGTCTAAAATTAGACTAACGTATCCTTAATAAACGTTTAAGTTGATCTTAGTCTCAAATGAGATTAACGATCCTTAAACCCAACCCAAAACCCAAATCTAAGAAAATACGGATTTGGACTAATCCACGCCCTACGGGCGACAACATAAATTAGTCTCCGTATACAATCCACGGGCAACCAAAAATAAAACAAACACACACGACACGGAGTGACCATATGGAGAAGGAGAAAGTTGTTACCGCGATGCGGTAGTGTAATTAATTGCAGGGGCTTACGCCTGCATGGAAGAGCGTCCCCACAATCAAAAACCCCTCAAATGAGGGGGAATCTGACGAAATCTGCTACAACGGCCGCATCCGTCTAAACTTCCGATACACGGTGTCATAAATCAACTTGGCATCTTCGGAGAGGTGGACCGATCAAACCAAATAGCATTTGCCCCCAAATTCAGGCAAGACGTTTGTCTTCCCGTCTTTCGGCGGAACAATCATCTTGAGTAAGACTATTCTATCCGTATAGGTCCTCCCTCAATCATCGCAATTGTGTGCCTGCGATTTAATAATTGACTTGAGGGCACTATAACCAACAATCTCCCAATTGCACTTAAGACCAATTATTGCGGTGTCACATACTCACAGCTCGTGTGATACCGAACACCCAACTTCTCTACTAATCAGTTTCACAAAGCTCATTTGTGAAACTACTGTGTTCGAGAAATAGCCTCAGTATGTGGATCCGCTCCAATGTTTCTTTCTATATCTCTCTATATCTAAACTTCGCGGAGAAAGACTATCTCCCGAAATGAGCAATACCTGTCTTAGAATTTTTCTGGATATCTGATGGGACCCAGTTCATAAATGAACTCCAAATCCAACAAACTTCTTAGACCGTATCGTCCACTGAACTTAATCAGTATCCTGCGCCATACCTTCCACAGTATTCGCTTGGACCACCTGTCCAACATATTGTCCCTCAAAAGAGGGAAAACTATAACTCAGACAGCCATTCTGTCATCCAGGTCAACTTGGAAGCCTGAAATGATAACCGTCTTCCGAAAGAGGCTGTCGTTACCATATCCCAAGAACATCCACTTATGTTCATAACTGCTTTCCAACGTTTCTCCAGAATTGGATTAATATATATGCTTATTGCAGCTAGTGCAAAAGCAATATCTGGTGTGGTACTTGACATCTCATGATTGACTCAATTGCCTAAGCAAGTGATATGCCTATCATGCAACTCCCTCTCCCCATCAGTCTGTAAGACATCTCTTTAGAGAGGGTGAATCCATCACCTGCAGGTACACCACCATGCCAGGAGTCGTCCATTCTAAAACACCATTAGAATAATGTCAAAGTACCCAAATTGGGACACTTCCCAAATCTAGATCTAAAACCATAGATCTAGTAACCGGAATCCATGATATTATATTCAGATCCTATGTGGGGAAACCCTTTGTGACAACCACGGTATATAACCGATCGTATTATAGGAAGATCTCTCCCTATAAAGTGCATGTCATCCAAATACCTGAACATCACTCTCTACTACTTTCTTACCAGATCCATCTCCTATTCTGATGAAGTCAAAACCTATGACTGTCACATAAAAAATAGATGATATATTTCCGCTATACCTGTTTTAGTCTATAAATAGATTTAAGATACTTGCCCACTATGCTTCCGTTGCTCCCACTGACTACAACAACCTTCTGGCAGAGTCATATACACATGCAATTTCTAAAACTAATTTAGAACGACGTTATACTCATCCTCCTGCCAGGTCTCATAGTAATCTGGGTAAACAAGAACCTCCCTGTCACCGTTTCTGAGAAGACCGAAGTATCTCTCGGGTGTCTGAGGTTACTCACCAAATCTGCGGAGTGGCTAATGGAATGTTGAATCCAATTGAATCTTTAGGTTCTACTAAATTTTCAGTAATCGTTTGTGGTTCTGGAATCACTTCCAGTTCTACCATACTCTCACTAATGTTTTCTGAAAAGAATCCATTTTATTAAAACTGGTGGCGAGTCAAGAATAATATAACAATTGATCTTCCTGATGGTATAAAGTTAACCCTCGTCAAAACCCGGGATAACCCACAAACTGTCATTACTGAAACGTGCCTTGAGTTCGTCCAGATTCTGGTTTTAAGCATCAGCCGGATAACTCCTTATACTTTAATATCGTTAAGATATGAATTGATTCTATATACCATATAGAAACAAAATCACTAATTTAATTGGAACCAGATTCAAAATCATGCAGCTGTCTCCAGTGCATATCAACCAAATGGAAGGAGGCCAAGCAGCATTACTCATCTAGGAATACATCCTCGTATGAGTGACCTGAAAGAGAAGCAAGTTCTTAAAGCCATTACTTACAACGGAATACCCAGCACAAGTATCTACATCTTTGACTACCTTGAAGAATCCTGATACTTCCAACAAATGGTTCTCTACTTTATTCTTATACTTACAACTTCTCAAAACTTGGACCCTGTATTTCAACGAAATACTTGTCTAAAACTAGAGAAGTAAAAAGTAAAAAGAATATAGTACGATTACTAACCCTTTGTCTTGCATCATATGGTTCTCTACTTCATTCTTATACCTATAACTTCTCAAAATACGGACCTTGTATTTCAACGAAATACTTGTCTAGAACTGGTGAAGTCATGAGTAAACAGAATATAGTACGAGTACCAACCCCTTTGTCCTAACGGACACCAGATAATATACAATACTTTGTATAAGTCCCCTGAGTTCAATAACTCAAACTCTGTGCGTCGTAGGTTGAAAACTGTGCTATGGTTAAGAAGAATTACACCGCTGTTGAATGCACCTTACCTAATCACCAACTGATATAGGTAAATGTCATAGATATAATTTCAAAAAGTTATATTTCACTTTATAAAATAATACAGATATATCGGTTTAAAATTGGTGCATAACAACGGATATTCAAAACCAAATATTTGCCGTTAGGCAAAACCTAGGCGATTTCCTCAAATATCACCAATTACAAAGAATTCCGATATACAGAGAATCTAATCACCCAATTCCCAATATCTTACTCTCACTCATCATCTGTAACGCTATACAGATGTGAAAATCAAATCTGGTAAATACATACCCTGGAGTTTGAATCTAATTGGGAAAACAATTTTCACTTAACATCGAACAGTAAATATGAAACATGAAAATGTTTTGAAGGGGTAACCGGGTATTCCTAGTAGTGCCTCTTCCACTTCCTGGTTCATGACAGTAACCGTATACTTTCTTACCCTCACTCCAATCCCTTTATATGTCTTTATTTATTACCTTCTGTACACCACATTTAGGCTAATTGGTTTTCTTCCTTCCTTATCCTTCGGCACCAGCCTAAGGTTTGGAAGAAGACTATCCAATAAGCGCAATAGGTGTACTCTCCTAATACAAGGAGCCCTCACAACCTGAGAGAAGGTGAAGAGAAAAGACAACTGAATAATCCTATTCTATTTCTCCTGAGCCAGAATCCATTCTCGAACTGGAACAACTTCCTTCGAGTTCGTATGTAACTATACGATGGATTATCTAATAAATATGGATCTTCGTAGTGATACGGGGTGTTCTGGAGAAATACAAAGGTGATGTAGAAGTGGCAATGATATATGCGACTCCATGACAATCCAAAAACCAAAGTGTTTTAAGAAGGTTCGGTTAACTTGGTTCATGAGTTTTAGTCTAGGGTCGGGCCATGGTCGCTGCCAGAGAGAGAGAGAGAGAGAGAGAGAGAGAGAGAGAAAAGAAACACTCGGCGTGCACTCTAACCTAGATCAGAATGGTTAATCACTTTCTTTAATCAGAATGGCTCCCACTGTTTCCTCGAATTTTCCTCCAAACCCAAAAGGAGAATTAGTCGTGATCATATAAAATCACCCGAGGAGTAGTCCTACTCATCAGTGGGAATCGGGATCCAACTATCATCGCATGATAACTTGATGGAAGCCACTCAAGTTACCACACTCCAGAAGGTATGCGCATACCTGGCAAGTTTGCTGTATGTTTGAAACCCCCGATGTGGTTTTTACCCCTATGACCCAAGTGACCTTGACGGAATCAACAAATCAGAGAATCCTAGTCAAGTTCAACCCGTTATTATCTTGATTGTATTAAATCCATCCGCACGAGCCATTGACGGAGTCAACAAGGCCGTACGAATGTCCTAAACAATCACATATTCATGCTACAAACAAGCACCACTCAGCTACCGTATACTACGCCTTGACAGAGTCAACAAATGCAGCACGAATACTAGGTACTACTCGTAGGAAATGACGGAGGGTTACAGCTAGTTTTTGGCGAAAACCTTTAATGTAATGAACTTGATATCGTTAAAGGAACCGAGTGGTTTTACAAATATATAGTGGCGACAACTTTTGCTAAAGAGGCCACTCCCTGTCAAGGGATCTAGCTCTTTCCTCATCGAATGAGGTGCAGGATACTCCCAATCGAATACCACTATGCAAAGTAAAAGAATCGACTATAGTGAAGTTATTACAATGACGCAAACTTTTGCTCAAAAGGTCACTCCCGATGAAGGGATCTCGTCTCTTGCTTCATCAAATGAGGTGCTGGATATTCATAACCGAATATCACTGTGTAAAGCAAAAGAGAACGTCTGTAATGTCAGTTTTTAAAAAACTTGGTTCCAACAACATCATATATAGGTTTGTTTTCCTTTCATTGATTAGAATCAACGCAGTCCCATCAATTAACCATATCACACCAGAAAAGAACGAAAATAAAATGTACGTATATGCCATCCGCATTTGCCACTAATCCCCGTCATCACCCGTTAGGTTACTTAACTAACGACAGAGCGGGGGCTGGACTAGCGCGGGTGCAAAACATATACAATATCTACCAGTATATATATAAATATATATAACATTTGTCCCAGGCATGATATAAGCAACACCACAAAATCTCAGCCAACAACATAGAATGGTGGATAATCTTGGAGCCTCGGGTTTCACTTGAGCCGCAAATGAGACCGACGTTTCCTATCGTATGGATAGCCTGTGTAATAAAAACCTAGACCCCTACAAGTACGGCAAATTACCCACCAATCCCAGAAGAGAGGCAACCCCAATCAACAACGTGAATGGGCCACCCAGCACATCACGAAATCCGGTAACTTGAGCACCACTCCGTGGGTCAACCTATACCCCTACGAGTGCGGTGAATAGCCCGCCAATTCTAGAGTAAGGTCCCCTCCGTCTCAATACCATGAGATGCGGACCCGTTGCCCTCTAGAACCCGGCTATTCGTGCACCACGCCTTGGGGTAATCCTAGTACAGAAAATAAAAGAAAATAATATGTACAATGGTGACATCGACCTCAACCCGGTCATGCCTCAAACAAATTATATACAACTGGCAGAGACGGCAGTCCACATGTCGGACGCTCTCCCCGCAATATCAAAAGTATAAATGAATCTAAACTGTACCACTATGATTGCATCACTGGCTATCCACCACGACGATCCAACCACAACCACAGCACAACATAAAACATCAACGTGAATGTCATGTTCGCAGACCCGTCTAAAAGACATATAGTAATTAGACGAGTTGTACCGCTCTAATGACATTCACGGTCGCAGATATTAATGTATGTACTAAAAACTTTTAAACATGTTAAAAATAGCTATTTCGAAATACCCCGAATTTCCCCCAAACAAAAGATAACACAATATCCAAACTGGGAAAAACAAACAATACCAAAAACCAAGTCCCAATTTCCAAAAACGGCCGGCCAGGCCGGGAATTTCCCTTATCTCTCCGGGCCAATTTTAGCATTTGGGGCTCGGGTTTTGAGGGTGTTCTAGTTGTCACAATAATAGTCTTCTGCAATTGTTTAAATAATTTTTGAGGACTAATTTGAAATCGACAGAAACTGGAAAACTACGGGTATTGTTTCGGAATTGTTTCGGTTTTGATACTTTAAACGTTTTTTAAACTACTAGAATATGGTTTATGGGTTTGCTCTGATACCATGTTGGGTTATGCAACCGCTGTTCATCACAGAAAACTGCATTTTAATACCACTCATTCATTATCTATTTTGTTATATATCGGTACTATTAACCAGTGTCTGCTCTGTAAATACAGATAACAGGTATTCGTGACATAATACTGGAAACACACTCAAAATCACGGTATAACGTTTGGGAGCCGACACTGCAAACAAAACAGAAAACCGATCAATGTCCAAAGAGTTCTTTTGCAAATAAATGTGTGCACACAATTTTGGTCCAACACAACACAAGTGTGCACATACCTCATTGATGACTTGGACCATGGTGGGGTTGCCATGACACAACATGTTGACTCATGTGGGTGCAAGTGGGCTTGTGAGTGTTAAATGCTAAAAGTTGTGATGTAAAATAAAGCTTCAAGTTTCCCTCCAAAGCCCTGAATGCAAACTAGGTTTATATAGACAAATCAAACTGCATCAGAGAGATCATGGAGTGCACTCGAGATCACTACACAAATACGAGCCCAATTGACCACAATCATGTTGGAGATAGTGCCCTCAGAGTCAATTATTGGATCACAGGCACGTGATTGCAATGATTGAGGGAGGACCTATCCCGGTAGGACAGTCTTACTCGAGATGATAGTATGCTATCTGGTTTACCTTTATCATCGTGTACTGCTTCAGGTGACCTTACAGGTCGCTATTACACGCTGATAGAGCCCCTGGGATTCTTGCTTGACTGCCGGCAGTATGATGGCGATCATATACGTGAGAGCTGGTGGTCTACAAGCACATCCTTAAAAGGTCCCTAGTCGTGGGAGTTTCGAGACAGGGCATCGATTCTCCAGAGTAGACTAGTGTATACAGTCGAGACCCCGACGAGGGGCGGTGGCCGGTCTCATAAGCCACTGGTGTCAGTTGGTTCACCTAAGATGTATACAGGTGCTCATTGGGTTATGAGTACACCGGACAGGACTCGCCGGGAACATGCTAGTTGGTCTTATACCTGACGTCAGATGGCAGTTCCCTGGTGACATGTGTACAGGTTAGTTCATCGACCTGAGATCGTCATTTGTCTCGTGTGAGTTCCCACTGTACTTTGATTACTACCCTACCACGGCTCAAAGGAGTCGTGCAAACAGGTTTTAGTTGGGTACAGTCCCGAGCCACATGGAGGCAGTGAGCGGATCTGCAGGGGTTCGTCTCTCCCGGTATTGGGGGTGAGGTCGCGCTGTGTCTAGGAGAGCCATTACACAAAGCCCTCGGCCGAGGCAGGAGATTTTCTGGTAGGTATTCCAGTAGTATCTCAGGGCGTTCTGGGCTACACTCCGACACGACTTGTACCGCTTTTGGGGGTCTGACTTTTACCAACCCCCTAGGCCCGACATGCGATACTCATAGACGAACGGACCGGACTGTACGGATATTGTCACTGACAGGTTCAGTAGGGTGTCAGGATGAGTTCGCTCATCGACGTCCCTTTTGGTCAATAGCTGGTGGCCCGTCACGTATTGGCTTATACCTCTGACGTGCTAGTGGTTAAATCCACAGCCATAGTATTGACGGGTCTTTAGAGTCCACCACACTTTCAGTTACTCAAGTTTTCGGGCGAAACGCTGAAGAGGCCGTATGGAGATATGGCAGGGTCCAATCAGATACGTGCGGTATTGCACGGATCAGGATCGGACGGTTTGTACTAGAGGCCGTATGGTTATATGGCAGCGTTCGATCAGATACGTGCGGTATTGCACGGATCAGGATCGGACGGATAATATTAGCCGGCTTTGGTTTAAGCCGGATCCTAGTATAGTACAGTGTAGATTTTGTCTCATTGCATTTGTATCCGGTCGGAATACAGATGCGGGTGTGTATGCACAGTATCGGGGTTTTCCTGTAATTTATTACGGGACCAGTTTTCTGGAGTTGCCAGTTTGCATTCCGTTCCGGCCGGTTTTCCTTTGTTCTTTCCCGGCCGGACTTTTCTGATGGAGGGGGTAATTTGCAGTTTTGCAAATTACATTTAGGGAAGGGGTTTCTTGCATATGTGGGATTATGTTTGACCATCATCATTTTTATTCTCTTTACATCACTTGCTTTATTCATGATGAGAAAGGATTTGATTTGTGATTGGAATTGATAAGAAAGTTTGTAATGATAATGTTTGGATATGGTCACCCTTCATGCTCTCCTACACTCACCTCCCTCTTGTTGGATATATTCTTTTCTCCACCATTCTTATTCTTAGGGAGATGGTTGAAAAACATTTGAGAGAAAAAGAAAAGAATGAGAGAGTTCATCTTGGTTATGTGAGGAATTCTTCATCTCCTTCTTCTTCTTGTTTTGGAAAAATGAAAGCACCATTTTTCCTAACCCCATTCCTCCATCAAGGCAACAACAAACCCCAAATGAGACTAGCATGATCTACTACACATTCTACAGCATACCTTGAGCATGTCGAGTTGCCGGCTTCATGCCCGAGTTGCCTCGGTATTGAGGCGGGAGCCCGTAAAAGACGCAGGCGATGTGGTGCCCTTCCGGCGAGGAGGCGACGATGTGGAGCCAAGACTTTCCGCGAGAGATCGGGATGATAAAGAGAAGACCGGAGGACTCGGATCACTTGGTATACTTTTCTTCCCATCTCTTGATTGCTAGCATTAGGTTAATGGTAAACGATCCGGGTTTTTCATTGTCCGCGGTAGCGCCGGTTTCCGAGTAAGGAAAATTTTTTGATTCCGCATTTTGGCCTCGAGTACGAGGCCGGGGCGCTGCCGTGGCGCAACATGGTATCAGAGCCACGCCATTAACCTTTCCTAGCTTGTTCTAATGCGTTTTGCTTATTCGATCGACCAAAATCCCAAAAACCACATTTTCCTTCACATCAGTTTTCTGTTGGAATTTTTTGGTGTCTAAAAATTTTTCAGGTTGTAGAAAACTGCTGTACAAGACATTCTAAGACATCTGTAAAAATTCGACACACTCAGTCGTTGACTGTAGCGCGGAACCGCGGCCAAACCCCCCCTTGGGCCGCGGTTCCGCCGCAGATTGGTCTCTTCAGTGTGTCCAATTTGTACAGTGGTCTTCTGGGCTTATTTTGTGGGCTTTGGAATATTAAATTTGGGCCCAGAATCTCTGTGACTGCTACAGTTTTACTTGGGGGCCCACTTGTTAATTGTTTGATCGATCGGATATTTTAAACACATTATTTCACAGTATTTACATTATATCTGCGACCGTGAATGTCACTCGATCGGTAAATCCGGTCTAACTGCTATAGCCCGGTTAGACGGATTTGCGAACGTGATTTTCACGTTGATGTTCTATGTTTATGCTGTGTTGTTGCGGATCGGTCGTGGGGGATAGCCTGGATGCAATGCTAGTACAGTTTTGTTTTATATGTACATTTGATATTGCGGGGCGAGCGTCCGACATGTGGACTGCCGTCACTGCCTGATTGTATTATTCTTTTGGGGCACGACCTGGTTGAGATGTACCCGTTGTATGTATATTTTACTTTCTGTACTAGGATTACCCCGCGGAGGGGTGCACGGATAGCCGGGTTCTGGAGGACAACAAGCCCGTATCTCATGGCATTGAGATGAAGGGGGCTTCAGTCTGGAATTGGCGGGCTATTCGTCGCACTCGTAGGGGGTACAGGTTGACCCAGGAGGGGTGCCCAAGTTACCGGATTCCGTGAAGTGCTGGGTGGTCCATTCACGGTGCTGAAGGGGGCTGCCTCGCTTCAGGTTTTGGCGGGTGACTTGCCGCGCCCGTAGGGGTCTAGGTTTTCATTGCACAGGCTATCCACACGACCAGGGGAACGTCGGGTTTCAGCAGCGGCTCTGTGAAACCCGGGGCTTCCAGATATCTGTATTGTTCTGTGATGCTGTACATTTCTGTGATGTTGCATTTTATTCACGCCTTGAGCGAAATACTATATATTGGTATATATATTAGTAGATGTTGTATATGTTTTTCATCCGCGCTAGTCCAGTCCCCGCTCTGCCGTTAGTTAGCTAACCTAACGGGTGATGACGGGACCCAGTGGCGAATGTGGATGGCATATACATACGTCAGTATATTTTCGTTCTTTGTGGTGTGATCAATTGATGGGACTGCGTTGATTCGGATCAATGCATGTTAAAACAAACCTATTCTGATGTTGTTGGAACATTTTTCAAAAAGCTGTTATTGCAAGGACGTTCACTTTTGTTTTGCATCGTGGTATTCAGTTGGAATATCCTGCTCCTCAGTCGACGAGGCAAGGGCCGAGATCCCTTCACCGGGAGTGACCCCTTGGACAGAAGTTTGCGTCAGGGCATTAACTTCACTATAGCCGATTACTTTTGCTTTGCATCGTGGTATTCAGTTGGAATATCCTGCACCTCATTCTACGGGGAAAGAGCCGAGATCCCTTCACCGGGAGTGACCTCTTTAGTAAAGGTTTTCGTCACTATATTTTCTAAAAAGGTTATCCAGTTCCTTCAACGATATCAAGTTCATTACGTCAAAGGTTTTTCGCCAAAAACCAGTCGTAGCCCTCCGTCATTTCAGATCAGTATTGCTTAGTATTCGCGCTGCGTTTGTCGTTGCTATTCGCCGAGGCGTAGTGTGCGGTAGCTTTGTTGTGCTATTCTGTCGCATGGATATGTGGATTGGTTAGGACAGTCGTACGACTTTGTTGATTATTCGTCAAGGGTCGTGCGGGTGGGTTTAACGCAATCAAGATAATGACGGGCTGAACTTGACTAGGACCTTTTGATTTGTTGATTATTCGTCAAGGTCACTTGGGTCCTAGGGGTAAAAATCACATCGGGAGTTTCAAAAGAACTGAAACTTGCCAGGTATGCGCATACCTTCTGGAGTGTGGTGACGTGAGTGGATTCCGTCACGTTATCATGCGATGATAGTTGGATCCCGATTCCTACTGATGAGTTAGTTTACTCCTCGGGTGACCCCGACTAATTCTTCTTTCAGGTTTGGAGGAGAATTTGAGGTACAGTGGGAGGTTTCCAGATTAGATAAAGTGATAACCATTCTGATCTAGGTTAGAGTGCACGCTGAGTGTTTCTTTTCTCTCTCTCTGGCAGCGACCATTGACCCGACCCTGGACTATGACTCAGTGACCAAGTTGACCGAACCTTCTTAACACTGGCTTTTGGATTGTCAGAGTTGCAGACCTCATTGCCACTCCTAATTTTACCCTTTTCTCCAGGACACCCCGTATTACTACGAACGTCCACTTCCATTGGACAAAACCATCGTATGGTTATATACGAACTCGAAGGACTTCGAGGATGGTTTCTGGTTCTGGAGAAAACGAATAGGATTATTCAGTTGTCTTTTCCCTTTTACCTTCTCTCAAGTTGCGAGTACTCCTTGGTTTAGGAGATAGTACACCTATTATGCAAATTGGATAGTCTTCTTCCAAACCTTAGGCTGGTGCCGAACGGCGGGGAATGAAGAAAACCAATTAGCATAACGATGGTGTGCAGAAGGTATTAAGTTAAGACAAAGCAAGGGATTAGTAAGAGGGTAAAGTAAATTGCGACTGATATTCACGACCAATCCAAGTATTTCTTCGCCAATCCTAAATCACCTTTGTATTTCTCCAGGACACTCCGTATTACTACGAAGATCCCAGTTTATTGGATAATCCATCGTATGGATATATACGAACTCGAAAGGAACTTGTTATCAGGACACACAAGAAAACCCTCTAAGTCAGTCCAACACTAACCTTCAAGTACCAACTGAACCTCTTGTCACTTGTAATCTTGAGGTTGACCTAACCGAAATAATACTTGAAGAGGAAATTCTTGAACCGACTAATTTTTGCACTCCAATTTTAAAGGAGGGAGCTTGTGAATTTAATGGGTATGGTTGGGATAGATTGTTAGAGGAGATCAATGAGCAGGAACCCACAATTTTTGTATCACATGTTGTTATTGTTTCGGAAGCAACGTTAGTGTGTGAACCTACTTTTTTAGATGACATGAACCTACCCGGATATGAATGCGACGAAGGAGAACTCATTTTGGGAGAGTCGGTGAGCTGTAATGACAAAAGTAGGATTGTGGAAGATTAAAGGGAGGAAGGCAGCATAGAAAAACATTCTTCCATGTCTAGTTTTGAGGAGATATTTGCTGATGAACTTGATATTCTTGGTGAGTTTGAGTTAGGAACAATTTGGGATCATCCTATGAACTTTTCCTTTTCTGAACTTTTTGCGGATAAACTCCAGTTTTTAAACGAACTTGACTTCGGAACTCAACACGTGCTTCTTGAATATTCAATTCATTCAGGAAACAATTCTTTAACCTCTTCAAAACTTCATCTTCACCTTCAACATCTTCTGATCCCTACTTTCACACATCCATGCCCTTCACTTACATCTAACATATTCATTCATTTTTTCTTTTTTATATACATATTCTTTTACCAGCTCTTGCACTATATTGATAAAAATTTTAAATGGTTGGTATTAATTTCTGGACTAACTCAATCTTTTAACCTGTATATAGTCTTAGGTTTTTTCTTTTTCTTTGAATAAAATTCTCACCCTGATGTCTAAGTCTAGCTACCGGTGACGGGGGCAACGATGAGAACATCGTAAAACTCAGGTTTGGGGGTGAGCACTATGTTTATTTTGCTGTATCATGTGTATATTCTGCATTGCATACATATTTAAAAAACCCATAAAAGTTGGAAAAAAATCTTCAAAAAATATAAAAACTTTTTCATGTTAGCTAGTGGGGGAACTTAGACTCAAAATTTGACGATTCAGTTGATAAGATAGTGTTCCCCGCCGAAAGACGTGACCGGGACGTTGGGACGTCAGGGCCTGAAATTCAAGGGCAGATGCTAATTGGTGCTATCCGTCCACCTCTCCGAAGATACCAAGTTAATTTATGACACCATGTATCGAAGGTTTAAACGGATGCGGCCGATGTAGCATACTTCATCAGATTCCCCCTCATTTGAGGGGTTTTGGATTGTGGGGACGCTCTTCCCTGCAGGCGCAAGCCCCTGCAGTTAATTACGCTACCGCATCGCGGTAACTACTTTCTCCTTCTCCAGATGGTGACTTCGTGTCGTGGGTGTTTGTTTTGTTTTTGGTTGCCCGTGGATTGTATACGGAGACTAATTTATGTCGTCGCCCGTAGGGCGTGGATTAGTCCAAATCCGTATTTTCTTAGATTTGAGTTTGGGGGTTGGGTTTAAGACTACGTTAGTCTCATTTGAGAGTAAGATCAATTTAAACGTTTGTTAAGGATATGTTAGTCTAATTTTAGACTAAGATCAACTTAACGGGATCGTTTAGATCCAACAAAAGAGCATTTGGGCTCTATTGTTTAGTTTAGAGACATTGAGGTCAATTACCAGTTTAAGTACATGGTGGTCCAATGTTAGTTTAAGAACATTTCGGTCCAATGTTAGTTTAAAGACATTACGGTCGAGGTTAAGGAGATCATAGTTCGTGAGTTTAAAGACCTCACAGTCAAGGTTAAGGACATCATAGTCCGTGAGTTTAAAGACCTCACAGTCAAGTTTAAAGACGTCATAGTCTATGAAATGTATGGTTGCCGGGACCCGTCACCTCTCTGAAGACGTCGAAGGATTACAACGACAAATATCCGAGGAGTTCAGAGATGTACCTTTGAACCAAAGTTGATTGGGAGATCTGTAGTCCAATTTTGGAACTAAGATCAATTAGTTAGATTATGAGCACATTGGCTCAGTTAAATCTGAATTGAGAACTTATGGCCAATTTGGGCTAAGTCCAATTAAGTTTGAAATGTTGGCCTTTTGTTGGCCTGTTGAACATTTGTTTGGGTTCAGCCCCTCATTATTTAGCAATGCTAAACAAGAGTTTGAAGGCTTTGAGAACATTTTGTCTTTGGCTGGGCACTTAAATATTATAGTTATGGATTTTAAGGCTCATTTGAAGGGGATATTTGCCTCTGGAAAACTTAGCCAATTTGGTCTAAGCTGGTTTTAGAATAGTGTTAAACACTAAAGGACATCTGGTGGTCATGTGTCCTCACGTGATGTATTTAAAACAGTGTTAAACACTGGAGACAGAATGCTCAAATTAGTGTTAAACACTAGAAAGGAAGGGGTCACGTGGGGTCACGTGAGGCGCCTTAAGATGGGGCCAGACCTCCTTTATTTTATTTTCAGAATATTCAAATAAGTGTTAAACACTTAAGTCTTCACGGCCATCACGTGTGGGCACGTGATAGGTACCCATGCACTGATTTATTAAAGTGTTTATTAGGGGTCACGTGGGGACACATGAGGGCGCCCAAAATCGATTCTGCCTTTAGTTTTGTTCCCTTTATTTTAAGAGTCACGTGGGAGCACGTGAGGCATTACCTCCAAGTTTTTTTTTCTCATTTTGAGGGATCTGTTTTAGGGGTGGGAACACGTGACCTAGTTTTGTTCTTTCTTTTCTGATCATTGAGGATGGGGGTCACGTGTTACCACGTGACCCAGTTCTTTACGTGCATGGAGAGCTTTAAGTTTCTTGTTTTTAACAATTAAATTCTCTGTAGGGTTAAACCCTAATTCTGTTTTTAGAGGAATTAAATTCCTATGCATATGGAAGAATTAAATTCTTATTTGGGAGAATTGAATTCTCATGTAGGGTTAAACCCTAGTTCTGTTTGGAGGAATTAAATTCCTATGAATTTGGGAGAATTAAATTCTCATATAAGGTTAAACCCTAGTTCTTTGGAGGAATTAAATTCCTATGAATTTAGGGGAATTAAATTCCTTAAACTTAAATTCTCCCTCTAAGTTTTGGATCTGCATGGCAGAATCTCCCCGATGAGAATTAAATTCTCAACCTGTGGGGAGATCTGCTTCTGCAGATCTTCAACCAAAGGAAGAACTAAGTTCTTGTTCAGAAGAGTTAAACTCTTAGATTGAGAATTAAATTCTCTTTTATTTTATGGAGCTTAGATCTCTTTCCCCTTTCTCACGTAGGGTTTCTTTTCTCTCTTGAGAATTAAATTCTCCTCTCTTTTCTCTCTGTTGTTGTTTTTCTTCAGAAAATTAAAATTCCAAAAAAGATCCCTCCTCTTCTCTTCTTGGCTCCTATTTATAGGAGAAAGAAAAGAATCAATTTATTTAGTGAATCTTTCATTGAAAGATTTTGGTTGTTTTTGTAACTAACACGATCTTTTAGATCACTCAGTGAATTTTATTCACCATTGGATTTTTAATCCAAAAGGTATCCTGTCTGTTATTCTTGGTGAATTTTAGGGAAATCTTTCCTTGTATAAAATCTTTCCATAAATCGGTGATTTTTAATCACCATTGGATTTTTAATCCAACGGTGCTCTATTTTACAGAGCACCATCTTTTTTGTTTGGAAAGATTCAGAGAGATCTTTTTCCAGTTAAGGTTCTGGATTCCCATTTAATTAGAATTTAATTCTATTAGTTCAGAAGGATTTAAAGCTCATCACGTGTTGGCACGTGATCTCACTGTTTGATCATTTCTGTAGAATTTAATTCTATTGATTAAAGAGTTTAAGAACCCATCACGTGTTGACACGTGACCCCCTTGTTTAACATTTGAACCAGAATTTAATTCTGCTGTTTTTAAAGAGCTAAGGAATCATCACGTGTAAGCACGTGACCCTTGGTCATGTGTAGACACGTGATGCCCCATTAGGGTCCTTCCTTGCCGTTTTATTATGCCTTTTTAATTCTCTTCAATGGGTTTTTAAAGGCCAATCACGTGTGGGCACGTGACCCCTTCAATTGATTATTTAATTTAATTCTATTAATCAGTGAGCTTAGGAACTCATCACGTGTCTGCACGTGATCTCTGGTCACGTGTGAGCACGTGATGCCCCATTAGGGTATTCCTTGCTGTTGTCTTTTAAACCTTTTTCAGGGGGTTGAAAGGCCCGTCACGTGTAGGCACATGATCCCTTTAATTGCTTCCCTGATTAGAATTTAATTCTATTAAAACAGAATCCCAGGAAACCATCACGTGTCAGCACGTGACCCTTGGTCATGTGTGAGCACGTGATGCCCCATTGGGGTTTTTCCTGATATTTTATCAGGGAACAGATAGAAACAACTAAATCCTTTTCGAGAGAAAGATAACCCGAAAGATAACCCTCTTTTGAGTTTAACCATGGCTAATATACGTCTTTTATATCACTGTACACATGTCATATGTTCTTGAGAATTAGATGAAAGGTCTGACATGTCTCAAACTTTTAAAAATTGATAAATATCTTTAGGATCAAATAGATTTGTTCTGAATTAAGTAATATCAAGAATAGTTCATAAAGCAAAGTGAATATAAAGGATATTATTGAGGTTTTAATAGAAGCTAAAAAAGTTTGAAAAATAACCCATCTGGAACCTTGTTGGAATAATTACACACTTTATCCACATGATAACGTCTTCGGATTAAAAAGAAAAGCTGGCTATATCTCCGTTTTCACTGAGTTCAGAATATTTTAAACGTAATGAGTCTTTTGTTTTGTGGCCTTGGTAACTTGGGTAATTAAGTTCTTGGGGTGTCTCCACACCTAATACCCTAAAACCATCTGGTTTGGGAGTCATTGACCCAAATCTCCCTAAGTTTCCAATCTCCAAATAAAACAAGCTAAGCAAGTGTCCTCTCCAAGTTAAAAGTCCTCACTGTTCTTTGTGGGAGAATAATCTTGGCGATGACAAGTTTTCTATTAAAAAAGTTTTTTCACGGAGATATGAAGGTTTATATTTAAAAAGACGTTTTGCACGATCATGAAAGGTGTGTATGAAAAACAACGGGTGAAAGATAGGAGTGAAGAATAAGACTTGGTTCTCTATTAAAAATAATATAAATTCTGACTTTAAACCTAACTGGAGAACAAAACTTGAGAAAATCTTAAGTCCTTTCAAACTCGTGTGATCCTTTATGACATGATGACCCTAATCAAGTTCTTAAAAGCTTGTCGACACTATTCGCACAACCACGTAAAGACGCGTATAAGCTCATGTTAAATATATTGTGAGGAGTGAAAAATAGGGTTTGACGTTTCTAACTTGCATAGAACTTCTAGCTTTGATTCTTACCCTTAAGATTAGAATTAACAGTTTCTCCACAACGCTAACTTGACTGGATTTTGTTGGTGTAATCCGCTGAAAACCCTCAGGAGACAACACTCCTCCTACTAGGGACACATAGAGGTTTAACGGATTATTGCACATGCTTAGTGCAATCGCGTTCCCTGTGAAAGTGATGCTAGAATTTTTTTTAGTTTTGCTCGGGACGAGCAAAAGATAAGTTTGGGGGTATTTGTTCATCACAGAAAACTGCATTTTAATACCACGCATTTATTATCTATTTTGTTATATATCGGTACTATTAACCAGTGTCTGCTCAATAAATACAGATAACAGGTATTCGTGACATAATACTGGAAATACACTCAAAATCACGGATATAACGTTTGGGAGCCGACACTGCAAACAGAACAAAAAACCGATCAATGTCCAAAGAGTTATTTTGCAAATAAATGTGTGCACACAATTTTGGTCCAACACAACACAAGTGTGCATAAAGCTCTTTGATGACTTGGACCATGGTGGGGTTGCCATGACACAACATGTTGATCATGTGGGTGCAAGTGGGCTTGTGAGTGTTAAATGCTAAAAGTTGTGATGTGATATAAAACTTCAAGTTTCCCTCCAAAGCCCTGAATGCAAACCAGGTTTATATAGATAAATCAAACTGCATCAGAGAGATCATGGAGTGCACTCGAGATCACTACACAAATACAAGCCCAATTGACCATAATCAAATCGGCGAGACCCCCTAAATACCCGGCGCCACCGGTCCCCCTTGCTCCGTTTGTCCCCACTTTTCTTCTGGTCATTTTTTTGGGTCACATCGGTCCATCTATATTGTTTGTTTATTCTGGGATGAGGCCTATAAATAACAGAAAAGATTAGAGTGAAGGAGGGATGAAAAAGACCATATGTATATACCATTTCATTTCTTTAGTTTTGGTTTAGCTTGAAAGTTGTGTGGGCTTTAACTTGGTTTCTTCTTCTTCTGCCCTCTTGAAGGTTTCTTTTGAGTGCTTCATTATGGAGGTTGAATAAGTAACCAACATCTTGTATCTCAACTACATCAAGTGTTAATAATATTGCATTTGTTATTTGCTTTGTTCTTTTGCTTTGTTTCGTTACTTGCTTTTCTTTTCATTATGTGTACTAATCATTTGTGGTTGTGGTGATGGTGAGGAAGTGAGATGAAAGGCTTTGCCTTCCTCCCCCTCCTGTTTATGTTTAATATGCTTAATGTGATTCTAACTTAGAAATTGTTTTATGTAATGATGTAATATGGTATTTTGAAACCATTGTTACGTTGTAACCTCTTCATATACCATATTCACTCTCTTTCCCCATTTCACAATGTTTAAGTTAAAATCAATTTGGTGTTAAGTTTGCTAAGTTTAGATATGGTATTTTGTGACCAAGTGGCTTGACAAACTTCATGGTTTTCATATACCCTATACTATCACAAATACTTAGCAAAGTTAAAACTAAAACCAATTGCTCTCACACGCTAATTTGTGTTTTTGATGTTGTCGTATGCTTGCTAACCCTTGCGCTTAGTGTTGGTACCCCAAGCTTGGACATACAAACGGTAAGTGAACAATACGGACCCGTTTCGTGTTTTGAGTCGAGATCCGAGAACTTTATGATTTGTGCTTTACAACCGCTTTGACAAGTCATGCTTCACTTCAGAATCGACACAAGGACGGACAACTCATGACAAGGGAGCGTCGAAAGCATTGTCGCGATTTGACCATCCGAACTAAAACCACATCCATTTCTTCTTAACTTGTTTTCTTGTTTTCGTATTTTTATTTTTGTGACAAACCAAACCATATTCTTATTTTCTCGAACCTTTATGCAGCAATACCTAATACACATTTCCGTGCGGATTGGCCCGTACTTGCCGGCTCGCTACAACGCGCCGTGCATTTGCGGTTTATAAATTTTAAAACGAGACCGAGCTCGTGTGCGCAGTATTTCCCTAAAACGATTCCATTTTCAAAATATATAAGTTTGCGCGCGCGGGTGAAGTTCCAACAAGAGCCCTGACCATCAAACCGTGGCCGATTGCGGAACAAAAATTTATAAAACTGGCGCCAACATAACTCGCTACCCGGATCTACCATTAATCTTAAACTAGCAAACTAAATATATAGGAGTTTAGAATGGTTATACCGAATGATCCGAGTCCTTCGGTCTTCAACCATCATCCCAAGCTCCTAGAGACCTCCATGTTCAAGCTTGATCTCCGGTCTCCCTCCATCGAAGATGATCCAACTGAGAATTTGTATTCTGAGCTCCTACCTCAATAGCCGAGATAACTAGGGTACCTAGTTCGCTAAACTAGATAGTCTAGAGGATGTAGAGTGTAGTGATGGATTAATTTGTTTCCAAACGCCCTAGGTTTCTCAACACATGAGACATGACGGGTGGAGGTAGAAGAAAAAGCTTGAGGATGAGAGTGTGAGGCAACTCAAGAAAAATGGCTAAGTGTTTTGTTGTAGTTGTATTGTTGTGAGATAATTGAAGCCATCCAATAAATATCTAAAGTCTCCAAAATATCTTAAGTCAACACAAAATATCTCAAGTCAATAAAATATC
Organism: Agapanthus africanus; assembly: GCA_030015575.1. Taxonomy (NCBI): domain Eukaryota; kingdom Viridiplantae; phylum Streptophyta; class Magnoliopsida; order Asparagales; family Amaryllidaceae; genus Agapanthus; species Agapanthus africanus. The sequence continues at coordinate 63,642,360 of CM057348.1, forward strand.
TCACAACAAACAAAAACCAAGCATGCTAGAATAGAGACCACAAGTCACTACAAAGCCATGCCACAATAATTGCATACAACACCTCATCCTCTCCACCTTATTAACCATTTAATCCTAAATGGTTAAAACAAAATGAGGTGGTATCTTCTAGAAGCATCTTGTAATAAAATACAAGAATACCCATCATCCGTATATACATAGCCGTATCTGTATTCCGAAAAATACGAATACAAAGAGATGAAAATAATCCAACAATATAATACTAGAATCCGGCTTAAACCAAACCCACTAGTATTATCCGTCCGAATCCTGATATGTGCACAAGTGCACGCATATGATCGAACCCTGCTGTAAAACCATATGGCCTTTACATCATTTCGCCCAAAGCAAGGAAACCCTCTGTGTGGGGCTTTAAAGACTCGTCAATACGCTGGCAGTGGGTTTAACCACAAGCACGTCAGCGGCATTAGCTGTACATAACGTCTACCTAGGTATTGAGCGAAAGGGAGGCCGACGAGCAAACTCATCCAAACCCCCACTGAGCATGTCCGTGACAATATCCGTCCAATCCGGTCTGTTCATCTAAGAGTATCGCATATCGAGTCTTGGGGGTGGATAAAGTCAGACCCCTAATAACGCGACATTTCGTGTCGGTATGAAGCCCATCACCAACTGAGAAACTACTGATCCAAATCAGTAATTCTCGACTACCTTGGCCAAGGATTTCTGGGGATGGCCACCCGTGCACTGCGCGACATCAACCCCCAATACCGGGAGAGACGAATCCCCGACGATCCGCTCACTGCCTCCATGTGGCTCGAGACTGTACCCAACTAAAACCTGTTTGCACGACTCCTTTGAGCCGTGGTAGGGTAGTAATCAAAGTACAGTGGGAACTCACACGAGACAAATGACGATCTTAGGTCAACAAACTAACTTGCACACATGTCACCTGAGAACTGCTATCTGACAATAGGTATACTACCAACTAGCATGTTCCCGGCGAGTCCGTCCAGTGCACTCATAACCCAATGAGTACCTGTATACTATCTTAGGTGAACAAACTAACACCAATGGCTTGTGAGACCTGGCCACCTCCCCTCGTCGGGGTCTCGATCAGTATACACTAGTCTACTCTGGAGTATCGATGCCCAGTCTCAAAACTCCCACGACTAGGGAAATTGAAGGACGTGCTTATAAACCACCCAGCTCCCACGTATATAATCTCCATCATAATGCTGGTAGTCAAGCAAGAATCCTATAGGCTATATCAATATGTAATAGTGATCTGTAATACCACATAAAGCATGTACATGATGATAAAGACAAACCAGATAGCATACTATCATCTTGAGTAAGACTGTTCTATCTGTATAGGTCCTCCCTCAATCATCGCAATCGTGTGACTGCGATTCAATAATTGACTTGAGGGTACTATAGCCAAAACGGCGGCCTGCCAGCGGCGAACGACCGACTGTGGCGGATCGATCGGTGACCAATTTTCTGTTTTCCGTTTGACGAATTTCGACGGCGGTGGCAGAACGATCCACTATGACAGGCGGCCGACCGGTGAATGATCGGCGGCGGGCCGGCTGGCGGACGACCAACGATGGGTGGTGATTGATGAGAAAAAGTGTTTGTGTTTGTAGAATAACCGCAATCAATAACGGTGTCGCGCGTATCTAGACCAAGATGAGTACGGGTCGTCCTCAGGGAAACGTGGAACCTTTCAATCTTAATTTAGGCATGTTGAAAAAAGAGAGAGGAATAAAGAATGGTGGAAATAGTTTCTAGATCCACGTTAAACAAGGATGCAAAATATAGATCTAGATTAACTACGGAGGTAAGTTTAATATTAAAAGGGGGCTTGTAGGGTTCATTAGGATTTAGTAGTTATGAATGATTAATTAAAAATTACTCTTTTTATCCTTTAATAGATTTAAAACTAGAACGACAGTGATGTATGTAGATTAGGGTTTCTGGAGGGAAAAAGGTTCCCACTCTTAACCCCTATCTCGACATGGAACTCTGTTCATATCTAGCCTTTACCAAAACAATAATTAATCTAATCTCTAATCGTGGTCGCGACTATAAATGAATTGATAGCGCGCCCAATTAGGATGTTAACTATTCTTTTGATAAAGGTTATAAACTTTATAGGACTTAAAAAGAGTTTAAGGATCTTCATTCATCATCCATTAACCTACCCTAATCCCATGAACCCTAACAAGCGAAGAATTACTCGCGTATGTTGGGAGAAGAAGAGATGGAGAGAGAAATCATATTAAAAACTATAAAGAGATAGAATAAGAAAACCACTACCTTTATTAATCAACAAATTTCATTTACACTTTGTTCTCTTAGAAAATGATTACAAAAATGCTAGTTTGCTTCTTGATCTCTTCTAAGAAGGTAGACGGACAGTTGATGATCAGCCTGGATGCGTGAGCCTGTCGTGGACTTCGTGATCTCTTCAGATTGATGAATTTTCCAAGTGGCTCTCGGTCCTTATTTATAGTCCCAGAGCCAGAACCCTAGCTTCCTAATTTGGAAACCAGTGGTTAAGATCCTAACAGCAAAATCCCAACTCCCAACTCGTCCAATCCGCGGCGGAACCGCGGCCAATAGGTGGTTTTGGCCGCGGTTCCGCGGCCAAACAGAGAGATCATGTGGTTGTTCCTATGGGGCTTTAACTTGATGACACGTGGTGATCTTTTCACATATCTGGAAACTGAAAATCTTTTCTTCGTCACTGCCAGACTTGATTTCTTTAGTTTACTTTCTTAATTAGGCAGGTTTGTTTCGCCAACTTTGATTTCCTTGATTTCAGCCCTGCAAATTCTGCACAATAACTCAATAAATAATATTAGTAGAGTTTGTTTTATTGAGATATTAACTTAACCATTAAGAATTGGTCAAATGTATTTAATAAGGTAAGCATATTTAAATGGGCCAAATGTTACATGGATATTATATGCTTACTTCTTCCTACCAAATGTTAATTATAATATATAAATACATGAAAATAGTATTTTTACAGATAAACCATCATATGTATCATATATTATAATAAACACCTTTTATTATATAGAAATAGTAGGAAAAATGTCATATTAAATGTGCAGTTTTATCAACTGAGCAAATACCCCAAACTTATCTTTGATCGTCACGAGCAACTAGTTTATTCAAGAGCAAAAAGAAAGGAGAAAGCTAAGCACACTTTCATAGGCAACACGATTGCACTGAGCGCGTGCAACAAGCCGTTAAACCTCTAGATGTCCCAAGTAGGAGGAGCGGATTACACCCACAAAATCCTATAATAAAAGAGTGATGGTGAAAGTTACATATAAAGATAAGAACTGTAAAGGAAAGAACTTGAAAATAAGAGTTTTCAACTACACCGGTTTTTTAGTTGCCATGAGCCCTATCTTAATGGTTGTGAAAAAATGTTAGAAATCACATCATCCCTCAATAAAACATCGCCTTTAGTTTTCTTCCCTATCTTTCCTCCAAACATTGATCATATACCCCTACGTGTGTGAACTGGACATCCCTACACTCGGTGTCACGCCCCGCTTCCCGGTGTACGGCGAAGGGAACGCGACGAGGTCCGCTACGTATGTACTCAGAAGTACATACGCTAAGAGTATCTAAGCAATATAAAAGTAAATCACAAGAGACAAGAAATATAGAAATAACAGCAACTTTATTAATAACATTCTTTTGTACAATGCATGAAAAGTAAATACAACTGAAATGAAAAGCGATGCCTAAACAATGGCATAAAAGGAAGTGAAAATACTGAATAGAACAAGGTACAATATCTAGAGCTCGGGGTCTTCGTGGAACTGATCCAAGTCTTCACTGGTGGGCTCGATGTCTGCTGGGTCCAAAGCACCTGACGACATTCAAAGAAGAAAGAAATAGAATGTCGTCAGCGAACAGGTCGCTCGGTAAGTCCTAAAGATAATAGAGAAATAGATAAAGAGTAGGAGAGAGAGTAGCTTTTAATATTGTATTGTATTGTTGTAATGTTGTATTAACGCTGTTGTTTGTAGCTTGGTACGGAAGGATGCCAGTGTATACGAGAGGGGTCTCAGTATGCTAGAGACCAGGGCAAATGGAAGTACAAGGCTCCGTTATACAACCCGGAACAACGGCAATTGGATTCATGTTAGGTGTCTTAATCTTACCGCCTCGTGCCACCTTTAACACCTTCCGTACCAATCTACCCCTTAAACCCCGTAGTGTTTTGATTGTTTTGTTGCATTGTTTTGTATAAGTTGGATGACTGACCAAAACCATGATATCAGTAAACATATTATAACTGCATAATCAGGTAAATGGAATAACGGGACGTTTCGACGCGCCGGCAAACCCACTACTTTCCTAGCACTATCTAGCGTTGTCCAAACCCGTAAGTCCCTCTTTTCTATCTTTCTATTCTTTCATAAAATATGACTTTTTAAAACCCGACGGAAATCGGAACAAACCGATTTCCGATTCGGTTTTCTATCAAAACTCACTTGTCACTAATTTCATAATGCTTAAATATATTCATGTTGACTACTAATCACTTAAAAATCAATTTAGATAAAGTTTCTCACATGAAATGATAACTTTTGCAGATACCGTATTTTCGCACTTAAATATCACCATGTTTAGTTTAACTCATTTAACCATTTAACATTGCTATACCTTAAAATAGATCACGAGGTAATGACCTACCTCCACACACACGCAAATACAACCCTAATTGATATCATCAAAACTTAGAATACGATAATACAAGACTGTACATTAAAATACCATTTTCTTTATAAACCTTTTTTGAAAGTTCTAAGTTGTATACAATTTTAAAACAAAATCTTTTAATAGGAAAATACGATATGTCATGGACATCGATCGTTTATCTAAACCTGATTTTGTGGTGTCTAAGCTAGGCAAGCGAGCTTAGGTAACTTTAAAAGGCCCGTCTCACGATTCGTGAGCGGATCCCTCCTTCCTCACTTGTACTTACCTGGCCACAATTGACGGTGAAGAAGCGATTTGAGACTTCTAATGACGTGTCGTTTAGACCAATTAGAACTAGGCTAGTTGGCTTAGGAAACCTTAGAATCTAAAATACAGAAATTACACCTTTTACAAATAAATACCTTATCTTTATAAAACCGTTTTCTAAATGATTAGTATTTATTAAATCTTTGCAAAGCGCCACTACAACCCACTTTTGGGGAACTCGATAGGGATAGTATGGTTTATCGTGCACCCTCGGGATTAGTAGTGCGAGATGCAGACCTCCGCAAAGAGCATTCGGTCTCGAAAGGTTTAAAAATACGACATTAAAGAAAAAATGAGATTTTTGGAAAATAAAATATTTATTAAAAATTATTCTTGTATAAACATATGTATATTTATCATTTAAACACCTATTTTATTATAAAATAAAGTTTCCACATTTTCCTAAAAATTACAAGATTAAAAGTTACATTAAAATACCATGAATTTCAAATAAATCAATATTACAAATTAATAGCTTTATTAGGATATATTCACTAGGAATAACACAAATAAAATTCACACTCATTATAACAATAAAGACGAATAATAAATACTTGAGGTGTATCTTGAAAATTATACAAAAGTATTTTTACATAAAACCCCTTCAAGTTTTATAAATTACAATAAAGACCCTAACAAATATAGAACTTAGACTTACATTTCTTTTAGTCTGACTCGGGTTTGAGTCTGATTATTTCTGATTTGAATATGATTCAAGTCAATCTATATTCTTTAATATTCCAACTCAATATGAATACACGAATCCCAGAATCCAGTTAACAATCTATTCAATTTGACTGAATCAAACCATGGATATACATCCATTATTCCGTTATTCCATTTACCTGATTATGCAGTTACAACATGTTTACTGATATCATGGTTTTGGTCAGTCATCCAACTTATACAAAACAATGCAACAAAACAATCAAAACACTACGGGGTTTAAGGGGTTGATTGGTGCGGAAGGTGTTAAAGGTGGCACGAGGCGGTAAGATTAAGACACCTAACATGAATCCAATTGCCGTTGTTCCGGATTGTATAACGGAGCCTTGTACTTCCATTTGCCTTGGTCTCTAGCATACTGAGACCCCTCTCGTATACACTGGTATCCTTCCGTACCAAGCTACAAACAACAGCGTTAATACAACATTACAACAATACAATACAATATTAAAAGCTATTCTCTCTCTCCTACTCTTTATCTATTTCTCTATTATCTTTGGGACTTACCGAGCGACCTGTTCGCCGACGACATTCTATTTCTTTCTTCTTTGAATGTCGTCAGGTGCTTTGGACCCAGCAGACATCGAGCCCACCAGTGAAGACTTGGATCAGTTCCACGAAGACTCCGAGCTCTAGATATTGTACCTTGTTCTATTCAGTATTTTCACTTCCTTTTATGCCATTGTTTAGGCATCGCTTTTCATTTCAGTTGTATTTACTTTTCATGCATTGTACAAAAGAATGTTATTGATAAAGTTGCTGTTATTTCTATATTTCTTGTCTCTTGTGATTTACTTTTATATTGCTTAGATACGCTTAGCGTATGTACTTCTGAGTACATACGTAGCGGACCTCGTCGCGTTCCCTTCGCCGTACACCGGGAAGTGGGGCGTGACAGGTTTTGTTGATTTAAAAACAAAATAATTACTTATATATATATTGTGTTCAGGTTAAAATACTCCTTTATGGATTTTTTAAAGATTTAAAAAAAAAATGTATAGAAAAGTGTATAGGAAAATTATGGTTGTTACACTCGGAGAATTCAATTCAAGCAATCATACTCTTGTCCATCTACCTTAGTACTTTTTAATCGATATTTATATGGAATATGCTCACACATTTTTCATGAGACCGTTAATACTGTTAATGATATGTATGCCCTAGAGGCCATTACTGTACATACGATGTATATTGTAGTGGATGCTTGGACATATATATGGAGGACTTTCTTGCTCGACATGATAGTATGCTATCTGGTTGCTCTTTATCTTAACATGTATTCTGATTATCTCTATATTACATGTTGATAAACCCCTTAGGATGAGTACTTGACTACCATGACTATGATGCAGATCATACTAGGTTGGAGCGGCATCTCGTTTCTTCGTGAAATCCGACCCAAATGCTGACACCGCGGACAAGTTTTGCAATGATCATATGCATCTTTAAATAATGTTGGCCAATAAAAGCCACATTGCAAAACTTTCTCCGCCGTTTTTCGAGAACCAAATTGACCGCCGCATGCCTGGTCATGACAAAATGATAACACACTCTTGAATTCATCGTTAGGGACACACCTGCGAATGATTTGATCGGAACAATAATTAAACAAATAAGATTCATCCCAGTAAAAGTATTTTACTTGGGATAGAAATCGAAGTTTGTCTTGTTTCGACCAATTGCTAGGAATAAGTCCCGTCGCTAGATAATTCACAATATCCACGAACCAAGGTTCGTAGGATACAGTCAAGAGCTGTTCATCAGGAAATGAGTCATTTATCGGCACGGTCAAAGTTGGTGAAGAAGTGATGCGTGAAAGATGGTCGGCTACAACGTTTTCACATCCACTCTTGTCTCGGATGACAAGATCAAATTCTTGTAACAACAGGATCCAACGTATTAGCCTGGACTTAGCATCCTTCTTTGATAAAAGGTGTCGTAGGGCGGAGTGATCAGTGTAAACCACTATTGGCGAGCCAATCAAGTAGGGCCTGAATTTTTCTAATGCAAATACAACTGCCAAGAGTTCTTTCTCGGTAGTTGTGTATTTTATTTGTGCATCATTCAAGGTCCTACTTGAATAGTAAATTACATGTGGTATCTTATCAATGTGCTGTCCTAAGACCGCACCAATAGCAAAATCTGATGCATCACACATAAGCTCGAACGGGTGGTTCCAATCCGGAGATGATAGAACGGGGGCTGTAGTGAGCGATCCTTTAAGCGATTCAAAAGCAGCCTCACAATCCGAATCGAAGTGAAATGTAATATCCTTGGCCAATAGAAGAGTTAAGTGTCTAGCAATTTTGCTAAAATCCTTAATGAATCTCCTATAAAATCCTGCATGACCAAGGAAGGATCGTATATCTTTGACGCATTTGGGACGGGGGAGGTTATGGATGACATCAATTTTAGCTTTGTCAACCTCAATGCCTTTTCGTGAAATTATATGTCCAAGGACAATACCTTCTTGGACCATAAAATGGCATTTTTCCCAATTCAAAGTTAAGTTCTTATCCTTACAGCGGGTAAGAACCGCGTCAAGATTGCGAAGGCAGTCCTCAAAGGAGTCCCCAAAAATAGAGAAATCGTCCATAAAAATTTTCAGAAAATTCTCAACCATGTCTGAGAATATCCTCATCATACACCGCTGAAATGTAGCGGGAGCGTTGCATAACCCAAAGTGCATGCGTCTATAAGCAAAAGTACCGAAATGACAAGTAAATGTGGTTTTATCTTGATCCTTTTCGGCGATGGGGACCTGGTTATAGCCAGAGTATCCGTCCAAGAAACAATAGTATTCGTCTCCAGATAATCGTTCTAACATTTGGTCAATGAAAGATAGAGGGGAGTGATCTTTCCTCGTCGCGGCATACACGCCACCCAGTTTGGGTGCATGTTTGGATCAATTCATCAGCCTCATTAGTTTTGACCGTGATGCCAGACTTTTTAGGGACTACGTGAATCGGACTTACCCATTGGCTATCAGATATAGGGTAAATTATACCACCATCAAGGCACTTGACGATTTCTTTCTTTACCGCCTCCTTCATAACGGGATTTAACCGTCTTTGTGGGTCTCGGGTTGGTTTGGCTTCATCCATTAGATGTATATAATGTTCAACAATTAAGGGACTAATCCCTTTGATGTCAGCCATTGTCCAACCAAATGCTTGCCGATTTGTTCTCAACACTGCCAAAAGTGCGTTCTCTTGTTCTAAGGCTAGAGAAGCGGATATGATCACTCGCAAAGTCTCATTCTCACCTAAATATGTATATTTAAGATGAGAAGGTAGCGGTTTGAGATCAAGTATTGGCGGAGAGACAATAGAAGGTGGGGTAAGGGAATGATATTCGGACTCCCTAAGAGGTTCAAAACTTGCATAGGATATTGACTCGGAAAGTGCTACTGACTTTTGCGACGAGTCAACGGATTCAAACTCAGGGACGGACTCATTGAACATATCCTCACTATGAAGTTGTGCAAGATCAAACGATATCTCACTAGTGTTGTCGAGATCATCAAAGCAAAGTTCCCCATCCATGCAGCTTTCGGGAGCTATCTCATGGATAGAACAAACATCAAGCAAATGAGTAGAAGGTTCAGATGGTTGACTTCCTAGCTTGTAAATATTAAGCTCAATTGTCATCTTCCCGAAGGATAAGTTCACAGAACCGTTACGACAATTAATTACAGCGTTAGAAGTTGCTAGGAAGGGTCGACCGAGTATCACCGGGATTTGATTGTGGGGGTTTGCCACAGGCTGTGTATCTAAAACAATAAAGTCCACTGGGAATATGAATTCCCCGACTTTAATTAACACATCCTCTAGTTCACCCCGAGATTTGGTCATTGATTGGTCTGCCATCTGGAGAGTACAATGGGCGGGTTTCAACTCTCCAATCCCTAACTGCTCGTATACTGAATAAGGAAGCAAGTTAACGCTAGCGCTAAGGTCGAGTAAAGCACGATTAATATTTTTACCCCCAATAGAAATAGAGATGGTAGGACAGCCAGGATCCTTACGTTTTTTTGTATTTGCTGGGTAAAAGCTGTTCTAACATTACTCGTCATGAAAACCTTTTTCGGCACTTGAGTTTTTCTCTTCCTTGTGCACAAGTCTTTAAGGATTCTTGCATAAGATAGGACTTGTTGAATAGCATCTAGAAGAGGAATATTTATATTAACCTGCTTAAACATTTCCACAATCTTCTCCATTTGTGGGTTAGGTCTATTGGCCCTTAATCTGTTTGGAAATGGAGCTTGATCAATAAGTTTTGGGTCCAACATTTGTGGAGAAGATTGTGGGGACGGATTCGATCCCAAAATTGAAGTGGGAATCGTCTTAGATAGACTGCGCGAAGTGTTCGAGTCTTGGGGAAAACAGGGAATATGCTCGGATGAAGGTGGGAGACTAAACGAATTAGGTGAAGAAGTAGACGACGGGGTATCATTGGTATCACTAACATCATCAAATTGCTCACCCACTCGGTTATTTAGCACTTTTCCCGATCTCAACTGTTCCCCTCCGAAAGGCGGCGCACAGGACCGCGATGTCCTGACGCTGAGGTTCGGGACAGATGCTATTTGGTTTTATCCGTCCACCTCTCCGAAGATGCCAAGTTGATTTATGGCACCGTGTATCGGAGGTTTAGACGGATGCGACCGATGTAGCAGACTTCGTCAGATTCCCCCTCGCTTGAGGGGTTTTTGATTGTGGGGACGCTCTTCCCTGCAGGCGCAAGCCCCTGCAGTTAATTACGCTACCGCATCGCGGTAACAACTTTCTCCTTCTCCAGAATTTCACTTCGTGTCGTGTGTGTTTGTTTTGTTTGTGGTTGCCCGTGGATTGTATACGGAGACTAAATAATGCCGTCGCCCGTAGGACGTGGATTAGTCCAAATCCGTATTTACTTAGATTTGGGTTTGGTGTTTTTAGTTTAAGGATGCATTAGTCGCGTTGCGGCTAAGATCAACTTAAACGTTCGTTAAGGATACGATAGTCCTGTTTGAGACTAAGATCAACTTAACGTGATAATCCATTTAATATCTGGCCATCGGGACTCGTCACCTCTCTAACGTCGTTGAAGGATTACAACGGCAGATGTCAGAGGAGTTCAGAGATGTACCCTTGAACCAAGGTTGATTTGGAGTTTTATAATCCGTTTAAATATTTAAGGATTCGTTAGCCGTGTTTGGGGGCTAAGATCAACTTAAACGGGATCGTTTAGATCCGGCAAAAGAGCATTTGGAGGCTCTATTGTTCTAGTTTAGGGACGTAGTGGTCCATAGGTAGTTTAGGGACGTTGCGGTCCATGCTCCAGTTTAGGGACGTGGTGGTCCATATTCCAGTTTAGGGACGTAGTGGTCCGACATTAGTTTAAGGACGTTTCGGTCCAATATTAGTTTAGGGACGTTTCGGTCCATGTTCCAGTTTAGGGGCGTGGTGGTCCGATATTAGTTTAAGGACATTTCGGTCCAACATTCCCATTTTGGAATGAATATTAGTTTAAGGACGTTTCGGTCCACGAGTTTGAGGACCCCGCAGTCCATATCGATGTGTGGTCGTCGGGACCCGTCACCTCTCTGACGTCGTTGAAGGATTACAACGATAGGTGTCAGAGGAGTTCGGAAATGTACCCTCGAACCGGAGATAAATTGATTTAGGAGAGCAATTTTGCTCAGTCAATTTAGCTTGAGGACTTACGGCCAAAATTGGGCTAAGTCCAGTTTCAACATCTTTTGTCTTTGGCCTGTGCTAGGGCTTTGCCCCTTTTTTTAGTAATGCACTGCATTATTCTTGTTTTGGTTGGGCTCTGCCCTTTTATAAATGATGCAGAGCATCTATTTTGTTTGGGCTCTGCCCCTTTTTTAAAAATGCATAGCATTTTTTATTAGGCCTGTTAGGCCTTTTAATTGGGCTCTGTCCCTTTTCTTTAATAACGCAGAGCATTAAATACTCTGACAGTGCCCCACGTGGCTTGTCAGGCGTTTTGCGCCAAGTAATGAGCGCGAACTCATATGGTGGTGACACGTGTCACGCTCTGGTGAGCGCAAACGCAACAGCGCAGTGCGCTGTGTCAGTGCGCTGCGCTGCTGCGCTGCTGACACGTGGCGCCCCTAGTGGCTTGCGCCAACACAGGAGCGCAATAGCGCAGTTCTTGAAAGTGCAGAGCACTGTTTTATCTTTTGATCGATTTTAAATCAAAGAAAAACAAGTTTTTCTTGTTTTCAAGGAACCAATGGTTCATAAGTGCAAACCACTATTTTTATTTTGTTTTTTATTAAAGATCATTGATCTTGTTCTTAGATCAATGATCTATCAGAAGAAATTCTTCTATCTAAAAGGACTTTTACCTTTCTTCTTGAAATTTCTTTGGAGTTCTCTTCTTTTTTTTTTTTTTAGAAAAATGTTCATGCCTTTGAATTGAGGCTTGGGGTCCTTTTTATAGTGCCCATAAATTAGTTAAAGAGATCTTTCTCTGAGTGATTTGGGGAATTTTCCCCACCGTTGGATCTTTGATCCAAGGGCTTCTGTTTTACAGAAGAAAATTTTCTTGTTTTAACAAGAACAGAAAAATTTCTTTAAAATCTTAATTCTGTTTGGCGCAAATGCTCCAGCGCGTGACACGTGTCGCGCAGCGCACAGCGCAGCGCAACCGCGCTAGCGCATCTGCGCTGACACGTGTCGCGCAGCGCAGTGCCTGCGCAACTGAAGCGTTGCTTCCTTTAATTTTGCTTAAAATAGAGTTTTGCTCTGATTGGGCGCGCCTACTTGGGCGCTGCGCTGACGTATCAGCGCCTGACATGTGCCGCGTTGCGCCCGAGATTTGAAGCGTTGCTTCAGAATTTTGAATTTTGAATTTCAACAGAGCTTTGCTCTGATTGGACGAAACAAATGCCCCCCCACCGTTGCGCTCACGTGGCGCACACGTGAGTGCAGCGGTGGCAAACTCCTGATCGTTGGATCAAGGGGTGAGCTCAAGGGGCACAAGCGCCTTATAAATAGCACCTCTGGCCTTTAGAAAAATCTTACCGTTTTAAGATTTTTGATTTCACCAGAGCTTTGCTCTTGCTTAAGAACTTCAGAGCTTTACTCATTCCCAAAGTTAGAAACTTTAGGTAAAAATTAATTTAAATCAAATTAATCTTAACCAAAGAGTTTTGCTCTCACAGATTTTTTTTGATCTAATGAGATCCCTATTGGGGTTTCATAAACAGAGCTTTGCTATCAAAACTTATAGATCTACAGGGATCTTGTTCATGGGTTTTAACCCATGAACAGAGCTTTGCTCATAGATCTAAAAATAGATCTTTTAGATTTGAAAAATGAAGAGTCTTTTTATAATTTTTTCATGAATCTTTCAAGATTCCAAAATTTTTAATTCTTTTAAGTGTAAAAAAATTTCTGATGGACCTTTTCCATTATTGCCACAGAGCCATGCTTCTTTAAGGAATCTTATTTCCCTGAGACCAGAGTTTGACAAGTGTCACTCTGTGACAGAGCTTTGCTCTAAAAGAGAAGATTTTCTCCTTGTCTCCAGGGTTTCTCCCCCCTTTTTTTAAATGGGAATGTTTTCCTGGGGACCAACTGACAATCTCATCCAATGATGAGGTTGTCTTATTAACTGACGTATTGTCATCCAGATTTTGTGGGTCCCCCTTTTGGTCCCCCTATCCACTGCATTGCGGTATGATATAAAATTTTTAAAATATTGAGCATTGGAATTATAATACTGACGACTAATTTTTGTCTCTTTGCAGGAAACATGTCTGCCAATTTGTCTTTTCCGTTTGTTCGCTCGGAGGGAGGGTCTCCCCAGGCACCGGTGGACCGTGTGGTGTTCGCTCTCATCAAGGATCATGACCCCGAGCATAAGAATCTTCACTTGTGGGGTAGGTGGTATAATGAGATCATCCAGGGTCGCCGAAGTTTCGGTTTTGCCACGCCGTCTGAGCCAACATCTTCACTCCCCTACGCAGATGAACCCCCGGTGAAGTATGCCGTGGAGGTCAAAAATTGGAATTCGGATGACCTCCTCCAGCCTGCGATTGGTGCTATCCCCGTGCAGCCGCCGCCAGCAATAGATATTTTAGGGAGGAGAATTTGTCAGGGTGAAGCACGCCCTTGGGGACAGGCTTATAACATTGGATTAATCCCACGACCGCCTGCCGGATATTTGCAATGGGCCCGGTACATCCTATCAGCGAAGAGGACTCATCTGATGAGGATCGGCTTGTACTCGGCCATTTACGTCTCGCTCTTTGAGTATCCTTCTCCTCCAACGTGGTGGGTTAAGGCTTTTATCGAGCAATGGAATATCCCCACCCACACCTTCCTGATGACGGACCGGGAAGTCTCTATCTCCTTGGAGGAGTTTGCTGAAATCTCTGGTCTGCCGATGAGGGGAGAGCCTTACGAGGAGCTGCTTCCTCCCGATGAGTACGTCTTTGGCACCAAGCCGTTGGTGTTTGACCTGACGCCGGAGAACGCTATTCAGTACCAGTACCCGGGCTTGGTTAAGGTACTGGAGATCTATGAAGGACTCTATCTGGAATCGGGCATCCGGGGTGTCAGTTTCGCAGATTTTATTGCCCGCTTCATTCGACCGGAGTTCTTATCGGAGCGGAGCGAGAAGTTCGCCCAGCTCTACGACCCTTTTGGATTCGGTTTGGATCGCCGACCCACATCGGAGGATGACCACAAAGACTTTTACCTCCCTGGTGCTGCCGTCGTCTCTTTTTCAGAAATCGCCGTCCCCGACATGGATGAAGAGACCTTCTTTGTAGGGTTCTTGGGCTTGTGGTTGTGCAGTTTTGCTCTTCCTATGCATCCACGCCATATGCGGCCGACTGTTTTCTTCCCAGCGCATCGGATGGTGGCTGGTTTGCAGTTGTCAGTAGGAATCGCCGGGCTGGCTTATCTTTATAATGGACTTAGCGTGGCGGCGGACGCTAGTGAGCCTGGGGTGCAACCCGCCAACTTTCCAATGCACTACTTTACTTCTTGGATGGAAATGCACGTGCACGGGGTGTTCGGCGCCCATAGGATTCCTCCCTTTTTTGAGAAATGCAGGCTCCCAAGGGTCATACGGTTGGTCGGGGCTTCGATCGTAGTTGCACCTCCGCGGGAGGCTAGGGGGCTGCTTCTTCGACCACACCTGGTCGGGGCGAAGGTTTCCTTCTTGGATAAGGTCATAACAATAGGCTCAGAGACCACCAAGTCGGTAGTGTCGCTACGCGATGATTTTAAAGATGGGGCTTCCATACTGAAGGCTCGGGAAATCCTCCATCTCTACTCCATTCGGCCGGGCTACCTGGTGTTCAGGCAGAATGAGACAGCACTCTTCATGAGGTATAACCCTCACCGGTTTGCTCAGCAATCGAGCTACAACCAAGGGATCCCGATGGAAGCCTTCTTGGAAAAGCCCGTGGTTAGCCGAGAGGGGATAAAGAATGCAATGCACCATTTTATGCGGCTTAACACGGGTTCTTATTTCTTCATCAGCGAGCCGAGCTGCGTCCCCAAAGTCCTCAACGCGTACGTGGCTTGGTATGCGCATGCTATGGGTCCAGTTATCCAAATGGAAAAACGCATGCTGGTTGACCGCAAGGGTGCGCCTCCCGGCGGCGATCGCAAGGCTCCTTGAAGCCGAGGACCCCGGTTATTTCTCCATTGAAAGGTGCTGGAGTCGGACCTCCGCGCGTGTTGAGCCCTCCGTGCGGATTGCCGCTTCGCGATATTGTGGATGCGCCACTAGCCTCCCGTGCTCCAGTGGAGGCGGTAAATGTGGTATCGCCAAAGTCTGGCGCAGGCGAGGATATCGGGACCCGCCGCCCCAAGGCGTCCGCCAAGCGTAAATCAGTCCCGGGTGCATCCAGAGCTGGCGGGCAGAAGAAGAAGAAGTCGCTCCTTTCCCTTGACGCGATTCTTGGCTTAGAGCCTGAGGCCCCTCTTACCGAAGGAATAAGTGAATATGGCAGCAATAAGGGCTTCGCGGTAGACCCCACAGACACCGACCTGGCGGCCGCCATTGCGGCTTCTGAGCTATCAGCGAGGCTTGAAGCGTGGTTAAGTAAACTCACCGAGTCAGGTAATTATTAGCTGCTCTCCTCATCATTTCATCGCATTTTTCATCATTATTCTTGACTAATACTTTTCCCCATTTTCATCAGGTGTCTCTACCGAAGAAGCTATTGCTGCCTCTTTGAAAACCTTCCAAAAGGAGGAGGAGGAGAAACGCGCTTTAGCGGGCGCCGGTATGTCCCACCCCCCTTTTTTTTAAAACAAATTTCGTCATTCTTTTCGATGATCAACCTGACTTTCTTTCCTTGTTTCTTTCTAGGGGTTATACCAGTGGACGAAGAGATCCTTCCGGAACCCGTCACTGGAGTTCCGGTCTCGTCGGGGCTGCTGCAAGAGCCTCGACTTGACAAGTCGACGAGGGATGCCTTGAAGAGCTTGGAGGCATCCCTGTATACAGACGAAGAGAGGCTCTGTTGAGGTCCGTCTCAACGGCCCAGGAGGAGAGAAAGCGGCTGAGGCGTGAGGCGAAGGCGCGCCGGACTGCTTTGGCTACGGGAGCGGGCCCAAGCACTGTCCCTCGGGCAGATACTCCTTCCGAAGAGGCCCCTGTCGCCCTATCCACTGCCCGCGGAGAGGTGGCGCGTGCAGTTCGGAGCGCAAACGGTAAATCCACTTCTGGTAATATTTCTCTCAGAGTTTTTGTTATAAGGATTTTAACGTCATTGGTCCTTATATCTCTTATCTTGCAGGGCCAAGTCCGATCGAGGGGGAGGCGGAAACCGTTGATCCCAAAGAAACAGAGGAGGCGGTACCCGCCGAACTCGAGCCGACGGTGGGCAACGTCGTTGTGGCTAAGGAGCTTGAGGTGGAGGTCGAGGGGCCTACAGCCGAGAAGGTCATTGATGCCGAACCTGAAGTGGTGGCAGATGATATGATCATTATAACTGAGCCCAGGGTGGTGGCGGATGAGGCGCTCGAGGCCGGTGATCTCGTGGTGATGGTGGACGATACAACCGCGACTACTGAACCTGAGAGAGTAGTGGGTGAGGTGGCCATGATTCCCGAGGACGAGCCAACTGCTCCTTCTCTGGAATCTGGCAATACTCCAGTCATAGCCCTCCCCGTCTATGGTCCTCCGCCGTGTCCAGGTCTCGCGAGCACCACGACGGTTCCCATTGAGTCGGGTGATGAGGCCACGGGTGGTGGTCTCATGTCAATAGAGGAAGGAATCGCCTCCGTTTCAGCCGGCAGCTCATCAGGTAAATCCCAAGTTTCTATCTTTTTTTTTATCTTACAATCCTTTCTGACAAATTCGTATTTGTTGTTACGCAGGTGCAGCCAGTGCCGATGCTCCACTGCTTGGGGGAGCGCCTTCAACAACTGCCTTGGCGGTGGTCACCTCTCAACCCTCTCTCATACCATCTAAGATGTTGGAAGGTATGGGTTTGCAATTTATTAATCCTATACTTCAGACATACAATTTGTGTACTAAAGTCATCTTGTTGTGTCCCTTCAGGAGTGCTCTTTGATCATGTATATCAGATGTTGCTCCCACACTTCTCTTTCCCATCCGAACTTGCTTCTTCCCCTGGTGGCGTTGGTGAGTATAATTTCCATTGATGTTTTTCTTCTTTCATTGATGGAGTTACCTCTAACCCCTCCCTTTTTTATTTCGACTGCAGTGTTACAGATTGAAGGGGGGATAAAAGATCAGCTGCGCCACCGGCCCTTCCGACCTTGCCACCAGTCTCGACCGGTACAGCGACTATCACGTTGATAACTTCCCTCTCTTTATTTTCTGTACTGTTATCTGATCGCATCCTGTTTCTTTTCAGTTGTCGTTCCGGCCTCGTCGCCCTTCGAGCCTCGTATTACAATGCCGGCGGGTCCTTATCTGAGGAGTCTGTCTTCAAAAGGCGCCGCGAATAGTCTGCGCATGTTGAGTCACTACGTCGAGGAACTCGACGTTGAAACTCCTACATCTGCCGCAGACTTTGCTATGGTGGTTAACCCGATGCTGGCAATACTCGTGAACTTTCATGATGAGGGCATCATCGCATCCTGGGTTAACCATTGTAGGGAGATCGAGGGTCGCCTATATCAGTTGGAGTCGCTGTGTCCCGCTCCCGAGACCTTGGCTGCCAGTAATCAAAGAACAGCGTGGATTGAGCAGAGCGCTCCTTACTTCCGCCACCTCGAACAAGAAGTCATTTCAAGGCGTAAGGAGCGTGGTGAGACTTCGAGCAAGTCTGCCCAATTGCATGCTCGGGTGGAGGCCAACGCCGCACGGCTGAAGGTTGTCTTTGAGGGTCTCCTGCAATGTCTTTCTGAAGGGTTATCATTGAGGCAACAACTTGATGTTGTCGAGCGAGATGCACCCAGCCAGGAAGCAGCCCAGAAGGCGGCGGAGGAGCAACTTTCATCTTTCTTGCAGCAGCGGGCCCAGGTGGAGGCGGAGGTGGCTGCGGCTGTCACTCAGGAGGAGGCGTTGAAGGAAGTGCGAGAGCAGCTTGTGGATTTACTAAAGACACTTCCTCCTCAGTAGCTATCCATCTTTGTATCGCTTGTACTTGTAGATAAAAGAATGTATATATATTTTTTATTCTTTGACATAATGTATCCTGTACCCAATCAAGTTTATGAATAAAAGATACACCTTTTTTGTAATGTGTCATTTTCTCCGTCTTTTCTTTCTTTTACTATCAGCATATCACTTTAGCAAACATGGTTGACGGATGATTAGAACGAGTATCCTGACTTTCTTAAGAAATAGTGATGGCTTAGGCCGCAGGTTTGGATCTGCTGCCTGAGACTTTTCAACTCTATAAGCCGTGAGGGTCTCATAGAGACTTTTCTCCCTACGGATCGAGAGGATCTCGTAGGTGGGTTTTCTCCTTAGGAATCGTGAGGATTCCTAAGTGTGGTTTTCTCTTATAAGTCGTAAGATCCTATAAGAGAATTTTTCCCTCTTACGAGTCGAGAGGACCCACAAGCGGTTGTTTCCCTCCTCGTCGAAACTCGACCTTGGAGAGTGAGACCCGTGAATAGTATGCAAGAGACCATTTTGGATTGACTTGCAGGGTCCCATTGTTCAGGAAGCAAGTTTTTTAATCCCTGCTGCCTGAGGTTTCATTTGCAAGTTGAAACGAATCGGGAATTTCCCGCGGAGACACTGGTTTCTCTGCGAGCCGACGCGAATCAGGAGGCTCTCGTCAAGGAGTGTTTGTATCCGTGAGTCGAGGAGTTTGCTAGGGATTATTTGTTTCCCTAGCGCCAAGGATTATTTATTTCCTTGGGGTTTGATATGAGTCGAGGACTTCCCACGGAGGCACTGGTGGCTCTGCGAGTCGACGCGGATCAGGAGGCTCTAATCAAGGAGTGTTTGTATCCGTGAGTCGAGGAATTTGCCAGGGATTATTTGTTTCCCAAGCGCCAAGGATTATTTGTTTCCTTGGGGTTTGAAACGAGTCGAGAATTTCCCACGGAGGCACTGGTGGCTCTGCGAGTCGACGCGGATCAGGAGGCTCTCGTCAAGGAGTGTTTGTATCCGTGAGTCGAGGAATTTGCTAGGGATTATTTGTTTCCCAAGCGCCAAGGATTATTTGTTTCCTTGGGGTTTGAAACTAGTCGAGAATTTCCCACGGAGGCACTGGTGGCTCTGTGAGTCGACGCGAATCAGGAGGCTCTCGTCAAGGAGTGTTTGTATCCGTGAGTCGAGGAGTTTGCTAGGGATTATTTGTTTCCCAAGCGCCAAGGATTATTTGTTTCCTTGGGGGTTTGAAACGAGTCAAGAATTTCCCACGGAGGCACTGGTGGCTCTGCGAGTCGACGCGGATCAGGAGTCTCTCGTCAAGGAGTGTTTGTATCCGTGAGTCGAGGAATTTGCTTGGGATCATTTGTTTCCCAAGCACCAAGGATTATTTGTTTCCTTGGGGTTTGAAACGAGTCGAGGATTTCCCATGGAGGCACTGGTGGCTCTGCGAGTCGACGCGGATCAGGAGGCTCTCGTCAAGGAGTGTTCGTATCCGTGAGTCGAGGTATCTGCTGAAGACACTGGTTTCTTCGGAGTTGGACTGAACCGTCGAGATTTGGCTTCGTCTTCTGGCGGAGCCTGTTGGGAAAGTACGGTTCCCTCTTTGTTTACGCCGTTGGATTGTATACAGGGATCGATGTGATCTTAACTATAGGGCCAAAGTTTAATCATCATTTTTTTTGTTATATCTCCGCGATGCTCTATCATTTCAGCTTTTATATCGCGAAGGTCGCGATTGCCCAATCATTTCGGCTATTTTTCGCGGTGCCCAATCATTTCGGCTATTTATTTTATTTTTACTCGCTGCTTTTTATTGCGAGTTGCCCAATCATTTCGGCTATTTTGCATGCATACATTTTTACTTGCTACTTTTTATTGCAAGTTGCCCAATCATTTCGGCTATTTTGTATGCATGTGCGGCTTACTGGCTTTCCGCCGTAAACCTGGAATTAGACACCGATTTCGGCATCAGCACCGCTACAACTGGGATATTGCCAGGAGCGAATCATCATCTGCCTCTGTCGATGTTGAACAAAGGTGGCTTAGCGACCAGGGTTAGGGTCCTGTCGTCTAAGGCTTTTAACTTCATGAGCCGTAAGGGTCTCATAAAGGTATTTCTCCCTACAAGTCGTGAGGATCTTGTAGGTGTATTTTCTCCTTAGGAATCGTGAGGATTCCTAAGTGTATGTTCCTCTGTAAGTCATAAGGATCCTACAAGAGGGTTTTCTCCTTGTAAGTCGAGAGGACTTATAAGGGTTGTTCATCATGCGAACATATCCCCAGTCTCGGATGAGACTTGATTAGGGAAATGTTTATTCGCGCCCGTGGATTGTATACAAGGGTCAGTATTGAGCCACTTGTAGGGCAATATTGGAAGTTTGTGGGGGTTTGCTTAAGCACAGGTTTAGGTCTCTGTAACTTAAGACTTTCAAATCTTATGAGCCGTGAGGGTCCCATAAGAGAGTTCTCCTCACGAGTCGTGAGGATCTCGCAAGTGTATTTTCTCCTTAGGAATCATGGGGATCTCTAAGTGTGCTGCTCCCTTGTGAGTCGTAAGGATCTCACGTGGGTGGTTTCTCCTTACAAGGTCGAGAGGACCCTATAAGTGTCTTTTAACGAGGTTGCACCCTTTCAGGTTTTCACAAACACTCGCCGGTAGTCCTGCTGTTTTTACTCACGGAGCCCTTTCGGGTTTTCATCCGTGCCCATTTTGCTTATGGACATACCATTTTATTTTATTCTTTTTATTTTATTTTTCTCTCTTTTTTTTTACGAGGTCGTGCCCTTTCGGGTTTTCACGAACACTCACCGGTAGCCCTGCTGTTTTTACTTACGGAGCCCTTTCAGGTTTTCATCCGTGCCCTTTTTGCTTATGGACATACCGTTTTTATTTATTATATTTTTTCTTTATTTTTTTTTATATCAGCCTATGGATGCCGCGGTATTAGTTTAAGGGCGTTTCGGTCCGCTATTAGTTTAAGGACATTTCGGTCCGTCATGGAGAAGGCCGGCTACTGCTTATAAAACTTGAGCTTAGGAAGATAGCGAGCGGACATAGTCGTCGTCATCTATCATTGACCTAGGCCGTGGATCATTAAGCGTAGTATCTCTTTAGGAAGCGACCGTTTATTGGCCTGAAAAGCCTTTCACCGTGCATGTCCATGAGTAGATAGGCCCCACCCTGGTAGATCTTATCTATGATGTACGGGCCTTCATAGTTTGGCTCGAATTTTCCTCGCTTGGCGCGATTGGGAATCATAGGCCTTTTGACCACTAGCACAAGTTCGCCTTGGCGGAATGTCTTCGGTCGGGTCAATCTTTCATATGAGCGCGTCATCTTTGCTTTATAGGTCTCCAGATTTTGTTGCGCTATGAGTCGCGTTTCTTCAAGGGCGTCAATCTCCTCAAGCCGAAGGTGAGCATTTTCTTCGTCCGTCAGCTCGTAGTGGATTGCCACTCGTAGAGAGGGTAACTCTATCTCGAGAGGGAGTACTGCTTCTGTACCGAATACCAACGCATATGGCGTTGCGTTTGTGGCCGTTTTAAACGTAGTTCGATACGCCCAGAGGGCTTCTTGCAGCCTTTCGTGCCAGTCTTTCTTATTTCGGGACACTGTTTTCTTCATGATCTTCGTCAAGGTCTTGTTGAAGGCTTCAGCTAGACCGTTAGCTCGCGGATTATAAATTGAGGAATATCTCCAGTCTATATTATGCTGTTGCGCAAAGCGACTGATCTTGTGGCTTCTGTAAGCTGGCCCGTTATCGGAGATGATCCGTCGCGGAGTTCCAAACCGATATATGACGTGCGTCTTGAAGAAGTGGAGGATATTTTCCGTCTTCACTTCTCTTAACGGTACTGCTTCTGCCCATTTAGAGAAGTAGTCAGTCGTCGCCAGGATGAAACGATGTCCCCTAGATGATGCTGGTTCTATAGGGCCGACTATGTCAGTCCCCCACATTTCGAATGGCCAGCTAGTCACTGTCGGGTGTAGCGGATTTGGATGCTGATGGATGAAGTCCCCATGAATTTAGCATGAGTGGCATTGCTTCGCATATTCGAGGCAGTCCTGAATCATCGTGGGCCAGTAGTAGCCCATCCGTTTTATCTTCAACTTCATCTTTGGGCCCGCTTGGTGAGAACCGCAGAGTCCGTCGTGAACCTCCTGGACGACTCTTTTCGCTTCGTCAGGTCCTAAACATCTCAGCCACAGAGAATCAAACGACCTCTTGTACAGAGTATCGTTGACGAAGGTGAAAGATAGAGCCCGCTTCATGAGCTGATGTCTTGTGGACGCTTCTTCAGGCATTCGGTGGGACCTAAAGTAGTCTATGAAAACTTCTCTCCAATCCTCCGCCTTTTCCAGGTCTTTTACTTGCAGGGTCGTTTGTTCAGTCGCTCCCTTCTCTTCGGATGATTCCGGAGATATTTCTGCTGGGGCAAGCACTTGACGGCTTTGTACCACGATTCTAACGTCATCGAGATTCTCGTGCGTCTGCTTTGCTGTTTTGCAAGTTTGGCCAGTTCTTTAGCAAGTTTGGCCAATGCGTCTGCTTTGCTGTTTTCCGCGTGCGGTATGTTCTCCAAAGTATAAGAGGGAATTTGGGTCAACAATTGTTGCACTTTTTCGCCGTACTTCACCAACTCCGGTTTGCATGTTTGGTAGTCACCGTTTACTTGACTAACGACCAGCTGGGAGTCTCCGTATATGAGGAGGTTTTCAATTCGCATGTCGATGGCGATCTCGAGGCCTGCTATCAGAGCTTCATATTCGGCTTCATTGTTTGTCCTCGGCTCTGTTAGGGAGAAAGCAAAGCGCATTATCTCTCCTTGTGGAGTTATAAAGATGAGCCCTACGCCCGATTTGATTATAGGGGTGCTTTGTTTGTGCTTCTTCATGGAAGATGCGCCATCGAAATAAAGCTCCCATCGAGTCTCATCACCGTCGACCGCATCAAACGCATGTTCATCTGGAAGATCGCAGTTTAAAGGGGAGTCGGCCGGTATCGGGTGCTCAGCGAGAAAATCGGCGATGGCCTGGCCTTTCACTGCCTTGAGAGGTTGATACGTTATCGAGAACTCCATCAAGAGCAGAGCCCATTTAGCGAGTCGACCTGTCAGTATGGCCTTTGACATTAAATACTTAAGAGGGTCCACCTTCGAAATGAGACGGACCTCATACGCCAACGCATAGTGCCTGAGCTTTGTTATCGCGAAGATCAACGCTAGGCAGTGTTTTTCAATGGGGGAGTAGTTGCTTTCTGCCCCCAGTAGAACTCGACTTAAGTAGTAGAGTGCTCTTTCTTTCCCTTGATCGTTCTCTTGTGCCCATAATGCGTCGAAGGAACCTTCGAGGGCGGTTGTATAAAGAATGAGGGGTTTTCCCTTGACCAGAGCAGCCAACACCGGCGGGTTCTGCAGGTACTGTTTAATTTCGTCCAGCGCGCTCTGGCATTTTTGATCCCAGACGAATGGAGTTCCCTTCTTCATCAGGTGACTGTAAGGGCGGCATTTGCCAGAGAGGTTGGCTATAAATCGCCGAATATATGCGAGCTTTCCTTGGAGAGACCGCAACTGTTTGAGAGTCCTTGGCGGAGGTATTTCCATGATTGCCTTGATCTTGGACGGATCTATTTCGATACCCCGGTGTCGGACAATGAATCCCAGGAATTTGCCCGAGGAAACTCCGAATGCACACTTGAGCGGGTTCATCTTCAAGTTGTATTGTCGAAGGCGTTGAAATACGGTCTTCAAATGCTCGAGATGTTCCTCATATGATTTGCTTTTAACCACGAGATCGTCAATATAGCATTCGACGATTTCGTGTATAAGGTCATCGAAGATCTTTGTCATGGCCCTTTGATAAGTGGCACCGGCATTCTTTAAACCGAAGGGCATCACTTTATAACAGAATATACCTAGAGGGGTCCTGAAGGCGGTATGCTTCTGGTCTTCGGGATGCATCTTTATCTGATTATACCCTGATGAGCCATCCATGAAGGAGAAAACCTCATGAGTGGATGTATTGTCTATCATCAGTTCGGTGACTGGCACTGGGAAATCATCCTTCGGGCAAGCTTTATTGAGATCCCGGAAGTCCACACATATGCGCACCGTCCCATTTTTCTTCATCACCGGTACGATATTAGCGATCCATTCAGGATATTGGACCTCCTGAATAAAGCCAGAGTTGATTAACTTTTTGACCTCAGCGTTGATGCTCATCTCAAGCTCGAGTCGCATTCTTCTCGGCGCCTGTTTTACCGGTTTGACGTCCGGAGATATTGCCAACCTATGCACAGCAATTTCTGGATCTAGTCCCGGTATTTCGGAATAGTTCCATGCGAAGCAATCTTTGTGCTGTACAAGGACGTCTTTTAACGCAGTCACCCTTTCTTCAGATAGCAGCTCACTGACAAACGTCGGCCGTGGGTTATCAGCTGTCCCCAACTCGATTTTCTTGAGGTTATCTGCGGTGGTATGTATTCCATCCTCCAATTCTTTCGGAGCTGGGGAAATTCTGAGATCATCTCCTCATTGCTGTTTTCGAAGCACCAGGGAAGGCTGTCCATGTTCTCGGGTTCTTCTTTTGATATTTTTATCATGTGACAAGTGCGAATCCGCTTCCAATCCCAATGTAGAGTTGGTTCTGTTCTTATGGCTTTGGGTTCGTGCTTCTGTGGCGGCGCTACCCTCCAGTTGTCGGACATAGCGAATTTGCCGAGCTGATACTGATCTTCAACCCAATTCTTGAAGGTGAAGCAGTCTTCGAGAGGGTGCCCTATTACTCGATGGTAAGAGCAATAATTTGGGTCAGAGGCTTCGCCCGCTCGTTCGGGATGTTTAGACTCCGGCAATGTAAGCATTTGATGTTTCAGAGCAAGATCAAGTATCTTCTTCGTCTTGTCCCGAGGAAATGAGTATGCTTGACCCATTTTCTTCATGAGGGACAAATCAATAACGCTCGACTCTCGTTTGCGTGGCTTCTTAGCCCCGCTTTGTTGCTGTTGAGCGTCTTTTTGGCCTTTCGATTTGTTTCCGCCTCTGTGTCGAGCCTTTTTTATAACAGGTTGGCAAGGGGCGGCACTTTCATCTTTGACGGCCTGTTGAAGGAGGCGTTGCGTTTTGGCCTTCTTATAGATGGTCATCTCGCGGTTGTGATCATCTCGGACTTTTTGACCAACTTCCCTTATAAGCCTGTCCATTTGTTCTTCAAACGATGGACCGGGCACTTTTGCATCTGGAACTTTTACTGGTTCAGGATTGGCGTCCTCCCATTGAGCACCCGCTTCTTCATTGAAGTTGTGCATGACGTAACAGTCGCGGAGCAGCTCTCGTTTCTTGGAGCGAATGTATCCGAGCCCGATTGTCTCTATTCTCCCATTAAGCAGCTTGTGCTGAGTTCCAGGGACGTTCCAGACCCTGTCATAGAATTTGGCCTTTCTAACGGTCTGTTTGAAGGGTATCCCTTGGCGCTTCAACAGCCTCTTCAAGCCTTCTGTATAATATCTGGGTAGACGGATGGGTTGAAGCCTGTCCAACGTAGGATCCGCCCCGTGCCAGATTTCTTTCTCCACTTTGTTTTCTTCAGAGCGGTAGAATAGAATTGCTTTTTCGCCTTCTCGCCTGGGAGGGATATAGAATGTCCGCAGCTCTTCTACACTGTAGATATTAAGTGCATCCAGTTCTTTATGATGTTTAGGCGGCACCATGGCGACTTGTAGACTTTGCTCTTCGTCAGCGGACGTCTGTATTGAAGGTCGAGCAGAGAATACAGCATGGACTTCATCTTCCGAATTGCTACCAAAGATCAATGTAGGAGCAGATGGTCCCGGCTTGGTGTATTGGGGCGGACCTGAATAAACTCTCTCCTCTTCCTCCTTAGTATCACTGCCGAAGACAGGGATGGTGGCGTTAGTTTTATTCTCCGGTTTGTGACACTTATCCGTGTCTTTGAAATCCGGTAAGAAGTATTTGGCATCTTCGTATTTGCGGACCTCGTTCACAGAGAACGAGTTCAGTTCTCCCGTCACGGTATACTCGAAACCATCCTTAAAATACTTCATACACTGATGTTGTGTAGAAGGGATGATGTTGTACTCGTGTAACCATGGTCGGCAGAGTAAAGCATTGTAGCATGTCTTGGCGTCTATGACGTGGAACTTAATGTCCGTGACGAGTAGCCCGAAGCGTAGTGTCAGTATCACAGATCCAAGAGTTTTTGACGATTGGGAGTCGAACCCGGAGATGGTGATCTTGTCCCGAGCAAGGTGTTGGACGCTCAAGCAGATTTCCTTCAACACCCGCACGTTCAGTAGGTTAACAGACGACCCGTTATCGATCAGGATTTTGCCTATCTTTATATCATGGCAGTATCCCGAGACATAGAGAGGGCGATTGTGTTCGCACGTCCCAAGTAGAAGGTCTTCATCGCCAAAAGTGACATCGGCCGTGTGCACTTCCTCCAATTCATCCTTCATCTTTTCCTCGGCCAAGCATGCTTGGAATTGTTCTGGGTCTTAGAGCGCCTTAATTAACGAATCTCTCGCCTCTTTTGATAGCAAAAGGGCGTCAAGAATGCTGAGCTGTGAGGGCAGCTTCCTCAGATGTGCTAAGACGTTGTAATCCACCTTATTCTTCTTTGGTGGGTCTTTGGCAGTTAGCTCTTCCACCACTTGGTCATCTAAGACGATATCTTCAGTGGCCTTTTCTTTCGCTTTATCTTTTTTGTTCGAGGGGCCGAGGCTCTTTTCGGGCAGCGTGCGATTACGTAGTCGGATATTTTCGCAAACCTTCGGTTCTTCTTCTTTTCTCGAGGCGGACTCTTTAAAGAGGGGGGCAAGTTCTAGTTCTTCATCAGAATCACTCCCGAATGTGGGCACTTGTGATCTACCGGTGTTAACCATGCAACAATCGCCAGCAGTTCTTTTAAGCCCTTCGGTCATATTTCTTTGCTCTCGACGAGTTTTACGCTTTTCCCGCTTAAAGTGTTGTCGATGAGCAACATATCCTTGCCACCATTTATCGAAAGCTTTGCACTCTTGAGTGGGGTGCGAAATCTTTTGATGATATAAGCAATAGGAGGGGTGCGTTTCCATTTCACCAGTGATGTTTCCTTCAGAGGATGGTAGCTTCATGCCCATTGATATGGCCTTAGCAAACTTTTTCCTCATCTTGAATTGGCTTTTGTCGGTAGCGGAAGTGTTTAGATCCAGCGGGATCATCTCAGCTTTTTCATCAAGTCGCTGGCGCTTGGCCCTTTCCAATATAGCCGTCTCGCATTCTCGATCAGCTTTACTTTTCAATCGAGCTTCGTTGAGGAATGCGTCAATTTCCTCATCTGATGGCCCCAGAACTTTTGGTTCAGGATCTGCCCCCAGCTTTTCAGTGCAAGGAGTCTCCTCCTCGTTTGTGGCCGAATGGGAAATCATATGACAGCTCGCCACATATTCCTTGGATTCATCCGATGAACTTCCTTCCTCATCTTCTTCTTGAAAAACGTGACTGAGGAATTCTTGGAGCGTAATGGGAGTCCGTGCCTTTTGATTGTATTCCTCTAGCGCGTCAATTTGTTTTTGCAGGTCCGTGCGCTTGTCGCCAGGTTTCACGGGCTTCTTAGATTTCTTCTTCTTCTTTTTCGAAGGTTTCGTCGGCTGGCTGCAAGTGCTTGAACCACCACCATCGGCCTTTGGAGTTGGACGTGGCTTCAGCATCCCTTCAATGACCTGCGGTTCCAACGGATTCTTCCAGTTGACCGCTGGACATGCCTGAAGATCGTTTAGCATCCTCTTTGTCTTGGCTGATAATACAACCTCCCAAGGAGCTTCTTCAATGACGGAGCATGTTGCCCCAGGCGTATTCGTCCCTTTAGAAGTGTGGGGCTGGGGGGATTCACCTTCCATTTGTCAGATAACGCGAACTTGCCCTGTCGGTACTGGTTTTCAAGCCAATTCTTAAAAACGTAGCAATCTTCGATCAGATGGCCTAGTACTCGATGACAAGGATAGTAGTTGGGCTCGTTGACGTCATTTGGTTGCAATGGACGTTTTGGATCCGGCAGATTTATGAGTCTGTTGCGCAACGCCAGCTCGAATAACCTCCTCGTTTTATCGCGGGGAAAGGAATAAGGACGTCCCATCCTATCCTCAAGGGGCACGTAGGGGCGTATATTACTTTGACGAGCAACCGGCTTCGAGTCGCTCGGTTGTTGTTGAGCATTAGCGACGACGATTGCTTTTCCTTTCCCTTTGTCATTTCGGGAGTCTGGCCTTGGAAGAGGGGGTTTATGGCCCATTTGATCCATTTGTGCTAGTTTGTCAATCAAGGCCAGGAAGGTAGTTGGCTTGAAAAACATCATGAATTGTGAGATGGTTGCTTGCGGATCAAGGGTTCCCACAAACATACCCACCGTGGGAGCTTCTTCAATGCGTTGCTCACTCTTCGACCATAAGTTCTGCCATCGTATAGCGTACTGAACCCATGTCTCGCCGGGTTTTACCCTGGCGTTAATCAGTGCCGTCATCGGGGTACGTTCACTGGCGCTTGCAAAACGCTGAGTAAACAGCAGCTCCATCTCCGTGAAGGTTTTAATAGAGTCGTTCGGGAGCTCAGAGTACCATTCAAACGCCGTATCTGATAAGTTTCCAACAAACTGGCGAAGCAACAGTTTGTCATCACCGCCGGTGTTGCCGCAGAGTGCCCTGAACTGGGCAACATGCTGGTGCGGATTGCCTGTCCCCTTGTAGACATGGAACTTGGGAATTGTGTAACCGGGTGGGTATTTGATTTGATCGTACCAACTCGGATATGGCCTCCCCGTTTTCACGACCTGGCCGGCTGTTTCGGTTGCATGATGAACCCATATTTGTTGGATGATGTACTCATCCAAATCAGCTTTGGAGATTGTATCCTCTTTAGCTGTGGACAGAGCTGGTGGAGGATTCGACGTCTCTCCCCTATCGTCTTCAAGGATGATCGGGGGATCTTCAGCCGGTGGATCTTGTTGAATCATCATACTCACCATATCCTGGAACAGGAGGGTCATTTTCTTTATGTTGGCTGCCTGCTCCACAGCTTCTTTATCCTTCTTCTCCAGTACGCGACGAAGGAATTCAGCGTCCGTTTCTTGTTCTTGACGCTCGTCCGAGGATGTTTCAGGGGTTTCTTTTGGCCCTGTAAGTGCGGCCATAGCGTTCATCATTTCTTGAAGCTTCTGCTGCTGCTCCTGAGCCTTGGTCACTGACCTCGTGTGCGGTCTATGACCTATTGATATGCGGCTATCTTCTTTTCCCGATGCCATGTAAATCGTATGAACTGTTATGCCCCCTGACTTGGGGCGTTTAGGTTCACCATTTTTAACTTTTGCCGCTGACGCGGGAGTTTTCTCTGGCCTCCTTCTTTTGTGGGCCGTTGAGGTTGAAGGAACCGTTGAAGGGGGCAGCCTTGCAGCTGCTGTCCCCTGCTGTTTAATAGGATGGTCTTTTCCTTTTTGCACTTTCACCTTCTTTTGTTGACGAGAGTGATCTGGGTTGATCACTGAGTCTTGAACCCTTCGCCAAACCTTGTATATTCTTGAGGACAGCCGTTGAGGGGGCTGTTCTTGCTTTGTTTCTGGGACTCTCTCCGCAGGCGGAGGAGATCTTTTCAGTGTAGCGGTTGGAGCATTCTTCCGTACCCTCCTCAGCAGTTCAAAGCTATTCCCAGTTGGAACAGCAGCGTTGACTTCCACCACTGGAGCCGGTGGAGTTAGCCCTGAGGGGGAATTGCCCCCTGCCTTCCTCACTCGTCGCCAATGGCGACGTCGAGCATGACAAGCCGTTGGGACTGGCTCGGAGATAGAGACAGCTTCTTTTGCCCCCTGCCTGAGTGAGGCGTCGCTGGTGTTAACCTCTCAAAGACTGAGGTTGTCTTTTGAGAGGTGATATTCAATCTATCGAAGACGGATCCTTGAGCAGGGGCAGGAGCAGGAATCGTCAGTCTTGAAAAGACTGACTCTTTGACAGGGGAAGCCGCCTTAACGACTTCTGGAGCAGTAGTCATTGCCTTCCTTGGGACAGCCAATTTAAAGTTCTGATCCAGCCTGGCGAAAACCGAACCTGTTGGTTTGGCAGTGGGTGACCCGTTGACAGGGGCCGTCGTGGCAGTGAGTCGGTCGAAGACCGACTTCTTGTTCACCTCCGATGCAGGCATCGGCATAGAGAAGCTTGTAGGTGGGATCATGGTCCCGAAGAACAGGCCAGTGGTGGCTTGGGTCACCTGGTCTACTGGCAGAGTGAGGAAGGAAGCCGCTTGGGGCCCATATGCTACACCTCCGGGGGAGGTGGAGCGTCTATTGCAGTGGCACTTCAAGCAGTTGGTGCAGTTAGAGGCCATTGAATCTTGAGTTCTGCGCCAGGCAAGAGACCAAATCTTAGTAACTTGAAATTCGAAAGCAACCATTTAACAAACCGCGATTGGTTCGCGAAGACGACACACGAAGTGTGGAGTGGAAAGAGGAATAGGTCCCACCGGGCATGCCAGAATCTGTTCCCCTACGAAAGGCGGCGCACAGGACCGCGATGTCCTGACGCTGAGGTTCGGGGCAGATGCTATTTGGTTTTATCCGTCCACCTCTCCGAAGATGCCAAGTTGATTTATGGCACCGTGTGTCGGAGGTTTAGACGGATGCGGCCGATGTAGCAGACTTCATCAGATTCCCCCTCGCTTGAGGGGTTTTTGATTGTGGGGACGCTATTCCCTGCCGGCGCAAGCCCCTGCAGTTAATTACGCTACCGCATCGCGGTAACAACTTTCTCCTTCTCCAGAATTTCACTTCGTGTCGTGTGTGTTTGTTTTGTTTGTGGTTGCCCGTGGATTGTATACGGAGACTAAATAATGCCGTCGCCCGTAGGACGTGGATTAGTCCAAATCCGTATTTACTTAGATTTAGGTTTGGTGTTTTTAGTTTAAGGATGCATTAGTCGCGTTGCGGCTAAGATCAACTTAAACGTTCGTTAAGGATACGATAGTCCTGTTTGAGACTAAGATCAACTTAACGTGATAATCCATTTAATATCTGGCCATCGGGACTCGTCACCTCTCTAACGTCGTTGAAGGATTACAACGGCAGATGTCAGAGGAGTTCAGAGATGTACCCTTGAACCAAGGTTGATTTGGAGTTTTATAATCCGTTTGAATGTTTAAGGATTCGTTAGCCGTGTTTGGGGGCTAAGATCAACTTAAACGGGATCGTTTAGATCCGGTAAAAGAGCATTTGGAGGCTCTATTGTTCTAGTTTAGGGACGTAGTGGTCCATAGGTAGTTTAGGGATGTTGCGGTCCATGCTCCAGTTTAGGGACGTGGTGGTCCATATTCCAGTTTAGGGACGTAGTAGTCCGACATTAGTTTAAGGACGTTTCGGTCCAATATTAGTTTAGGGACGTTTCGGTCCAATATTAGTTTAGGGACGTGGTGGTCCGACATTAGTTTAAGGACATTTCGGTCCAACATTCCCATTTTGGGATGAATATTAGTTTAAGGACGTTTCGGTCCACGAGTTTGAGGACCCCGCAGTCCATATCGATGTGTGGTCGTCGGGACCCGTCACCTCACTGACGTCGTTGAAGGATTACAACGATAGGTGTCAGAGAAGTTCGGAGATGTACCCTCGAACCGGAGATAAATTGATTTAGGAGAGCAATTTTGCTCAGTCAATTTAGCTTGAGGACTTACGGCCAAAATTGGGCTAAGTCCAGTTTCAACATCTTTTGTCTTTGGCCTGTGCTAGGGCTTTGCCCCTTTTCTTAGTAATGCACTGCATTATTCTTGTTTTGGTTGGGCTCTGCCCTTTTATAAATGATGCAGAGCATCTATTTTGTTTGGGCTCTGCCCCTTTTTAAAAATGCATAGCATTTTTTATTAGGCCTGTTAGGCCTTTTAATTAGGCTCTGTCCCTTTTCTTTAATAACGCAGAGCATTAAATACTCTGACAGTGCCCCACGTGGCTTGTCAGGCGTTTTGCGCCAAGTAATGAGCGCGAACTCATATGGTGGTGACACGTGTCACGCTCTGGTGAGCGCAAACGCAACAGCGCAGTGCTCTGTGTCAGTGCGCTGCGCTGCTTCGCTACTGACACGTGGCGCCCCCTAGTGGCTTGCGGCAACACAGGAGCGCAGTAGCGCAGTTCTTGAAAGTGCAGAGCACTGTTTTATCTTTTGATCGATTTTAAATCAAAGAAAAACAAGTTTTTCTTGTTTTCAAGGAACCAATGGTTCATAAGTGCAAACCACTATTTTTATTTTGTTTTTTTTATTAAAGATCATTGATCTTGTTCTTAGATCAATGATCTATCAGAAGAAATTCTTCTATCTAAAAAGTCTTTTACCTTTCTTCTTGAAATTTCTTCGGAGTTCTCTTCTTTTTTTTTTTAGAAAAATATTCATGCCTTTGAATTGAGGCTTGGGGTCCTTTTTATAGTGTCCATAAATTAGTTAAAGAGTTCTTTCTCTGATTGATTTGGAGAATTTTCCCCACCGTTGGATCTTTGATCCAAAGGCTTCTGTTTTACTGAAGAAAATCTTCTTGTTTTAACAAGAACAGAAAGATTTTTTTAAAATCTTAATTCTGTTTGGCGCAAATGCTCCAGCGCGTGACACGTGTCGCGCAGCACACAGCGCAGCGCAACCGCGCTAGCGCATCTGCGCTGACACGTGTCGCGCAGCGAAGCGCTTGCGCATCTGCGCTGACACGTGTTGCGTAGCGCAGTGCCTGCGCAACTGAAGCGTTGCTTTCTTTAATTTTGCTTAAAATAGAGCTTTGCTCTGATTGGGCGCGCCTTCTTGGGCGCTGCGCTGACGTATCAGCGCCTGACATGTGGCGCGTTGCGCCCGAGATTTGAAGCGTTGATTCAGAATTTTGAATTTTGAATTTCAACAGAGTTTTGCTCTAATTGGGCGAAACATCAACGTAGTAACGGCACTCACATTATGATGTTGTGAGTGGCCAGGATTCGCTAGGGGTTGAGATGGGAGTTTCCCTTTCTCTCTCGCACTCATTGCGGCGTTCAACTGTGCAATTTGGTTTTCTATTGATTTAATACTCTCACCGTGGGAGGCGGTGTCTTTCTTTATGGTATCAATAGAAGACCGCATATCAGCCAACATTTGAATGGAATGTTTCATAAACAAATCCAAAATTTGAGCGAGTGAAGAGTTATCAGTACCGACCAATTGAGGTGCAGAAGTGTTGGCCGGATTTTGAAAATTTTGTGTCTGAAAGGGGTGCTGACTTTGTGGTTATGGTTGCTGTTGCTGTGGAGGAGGTCTTTGATAATTGCTTTGGAACTGGTTTTGATTTTGGGGTTGGTTTTGGTTCCAAGCAAAATTAGGATGATTCCTCCATCCTTGATTGTACGTGGAAGAATAAGGATCGTTTCTAGGTCGCTGCTGAAAAGCAGCATTAGTTTGCTCGTGACCTTGAAACGGTGCATTCATAGGACATTCTTTCGTCAAGTGTGAAGTATCAGAACAGCAACCACACACGGTCTTGGGTAGCGTGACCTGATTTAGGAAGACTGATGAGAATTTGTTCCCAATAGCGTCGAGTTTCTTCTGCATCGCTGCCATTTCGGCTTTTACTGCGATGGAAACGTCGAGCTGATGAATACCTCCCCTAGATGAAGGTGGTCTTACGCTTTCCCACTGCAAAGTGTTTTCAGCAAGGTCTTCCAGATATTTCCAAGCTTCACCATCATCTTTAGACATGAAATTGCATTGACAATTTGTTTCAAGTATCTGCTTTGTCGCTGGATTAATGCCCTCATATATAATTCGGCACAAATCCCATCTATTTATTCCATGATGAGGACATTGGACAAGCAGATCTTTGAAACGTTTAAAGCACTTCCAAAATGGTTCATTGGGAAGCTGGGTAAACTGGTTGATCTCGCTCCTAACACGGGCGGTCTTATGGTTTGGGTAAAACTTCTTAAGAAATGCTATTACGAATCCATCCCAATTAGTGATAGAGTGTGCGGCAGTATTATAAAGCCATTTTTCTGCCAAGTCGCACAGAGTGAATGGGAGAAGACGCAAGCGCATAGCGTCAACAGTCAGTTGTGAAGTACCTATCATTGCGCATACGTTTTCGAATTTAGTGATGCAAACGTACGCGTCTTCAGACTCAATTTGGGCAACGGATTGATGTAGTGGGGTTTAATTTCAAAATTATCCCCGATGGCAGGTGGAATAGATAAGCAAGTGGGAAGTGGACCACGTATAGGATAGCATCTCTCTTGGAAAAAGATGCGCGGTGGATTTTGTTCACCTACGGGCGATGGCAGCGTGGTGTTATAATTTGATGGAATACCGTCCATCTCGGTCGATGTGGTGGATGGTGGGGAAAAAGAAGATGAAGAAGACCGACCTCGGAGTCGATAGCAGGAACGCGGACAAGACGGGCACTAGAATCCCGTGTCTAGCCGAGCATGCACTAAACGGTTTTAGCGCAAGTGGCAGCGTGTGTACTTTTAAAAATGGTCTGTTTTGAAAAGTGTTTCGGACTTAAGACAAATCACACAAAAATTCACAAACAACCCTAGAACTAAGGTTACCTAGGTCAAGTCTCTAGACCGCTCCTAGACTTCCAAAGGACAAGCCGTAGGATCAATCCTCTACCACCTCTTTACTACTCTTGTGGACAGGTAAGTGCCAGATAAGTGGGAGGTATCCGCTATACGAATCACTGAAAATAGCGGGCCTTAATTAAATAACCACTTGCCTTAGACACACTTGCCTAGACACCACAAAAGTAATGCGGATAAGCGATAGATTACCCACGACCTTCCTCTGTCCTTATTGAGCGCGACAGTCCTTAGAGTCTTGTCAAGATATTTTTTTAAATTAATGTAGGGTTGGTGCTGATGCTCGTTTTGTGATTTGTGGGGCTTAGGATGGGTGATAAAATCCCTACCTAATCTGAATTTTGGTCTTGCCCCTTAAAAATCCATATTAAAATATGAATTAACAAACCAATTACAAAACTTTGCAAAAAGATTTTTGAGCGGAATTTTTTTTCCAAAGAATCCTGCAGAAAAGATATTTTATTGGATTTCAGAGGAGAGAGAAACAGTTGAGAAACTTACCAGAGAAGTTACGACTCCTAACTCCTCAATCCCGTCGCGCTTCCGCCGCTAATAAGCTCCTTCTGTCGCGGTTCCGCCGCAAGGAAAAAGGAACAGTTGATGTAATTTTGCTCTGTGGCCTCCTGTACTCCTCTTGATCTCGATGAATGTCTCTGTCTTTCTGTATCCTCAAGTTTGTGACTCCAGATCTCCTTGCAAAATTCACACACAAATCGTTAAATATACAATTTGCAGTTTTGTTTTAATTATGATATAGATCGAATAAGAATTCAACACAAATAGTAAGAATAAAAAATTACGTACGTATTCCCGGCAACGACGTCATTTGTTTGATGAGAAAAAGTGTTTGTGTTTGTAGAGTAACCGCAATCAATAATGGTGTCACGCGTAGCTAGACCGAGATGAGTACAGGTCGTCCTCAGAGAAACGTGGAACCTTTCAATCTTAATTTAGGCGTGTTGAAAAAAGTGATAGGAATAAAGAATGGTGGAAATAGTTTCTAGATCGACGTTAAACAAGTATGCAAAATATAGATCTAGATTAACTACGGAGGTAAGTTTAATATTAAAAGGGGGCTTGTAGGGTTCATTAGGATTTAGTAGTTATGGATGATTAATTAAAGATTACTCTTTTTATTCTTTAATAGATTTAAAACTAGAACGACAGTGATACATATAGATTAGGGTTTTGGAGGGAAAAGGGTTCCCACTCTTAACCCCTATCTTGACATGGAACTCCGTTCATATCTAGCCTTTACCAAAACAATAATTAATCTAATCTCTAATCGTGGTCACGACTATCAATGAATTGATAGCGTGTCCAATTAGGATGTTAACTATTCTTTTGATAAAGTTTATAAACTTTATAGGACTTAAAAAAAGTTTAAGGATCTTCATCATCCATTAACCTACCCTAATCCCATGAACCCTAACAAGCGAAGAATTACTCGCGCATGTTGGGAGAAGAAGAGATGGAGAGAGAAATCATATTAAAAACTACAAAGAGTTAGAATAAGAAAACTACTACCTTTATTAACCAACAAAATTCATTTACACTTTGTTCCCTTAGAAAATGATTACAAAAATGCTAGTTTGCTTCTCGATCTCTTCTAAGAAGGTAGACGAACAGTTGATGATCAGCCTGGATGCGTGAGCCTGTCGTGGACTTCGTGATCTCTTCAACTTGATGAATTTTCCAAGTGGATCTCGGTCCTTATTTATAGTCCCAGAGCCAGAACCCTAGCTTTCTAATTTGGAAACCAGTGGTTAAGATCTTAACAGCAAAATCCCAACTCCCAACTCGTCCAATCCGCGGCGGAACCGCGGCCAATAGGTGGTTTTGGCCGCGGTTCCGTGGCCAAACAGGGAGATCATGTGATTGTTTCTCTGGGGCTTTAACTTGATGACACGTGGTGATCTTTTCACTTTTCTGGAAACTGAAAATCTTTTCTTCGTCACTGCCAGACTGGATTTCTTTAGTTTACTTTCTTAATTAGGCAGGTTTGTTTCGCCAACTTTGATTTCCTTGATTTCAGCCCTGCAAATTCTGCACAATAACTCAACAAATAATATTAGTAGAGTTTGTTTTATTGAGATATTAACTTAACCATTAAGAATTGGTCAAAGGTATTTAATAAGGTAAGTATATTTAAATGGGCCAAATGTTACATGGATATTATATGCTTACTTTTTCCTACCAAATGTTAATTATAATATATAAACACATGAAAATAGTATTTTTACAGATAAACCCTCATATGTATCATATATTATAATAAACACCTTTTATTATACAGAAATAATAGGAAAAATGTCATATTAAATGTGCAGTTTTATCAACTGAACAGGTGGCAGGGCCGACTGGCCGGCGGGTGGTGAGGGAGGCCGACGGCAGATAGTCATGACTTATTTCATATTAGACAGGAATATTTCGTGGTAATCAAGGATATACACATGTTTTGGGGGGATAGGATTACCATGAAATGATGTCATTTGATTACCATGGTTATCCTATATTCCCAGGAATATCTTTTACACCGAAACAAGTATGGTAATATTTCAAGGTAATCAACGATTACCGTCTAGATTACCCCATACCAAGCACACCCTAAAGGATAACTTATTATATAATATGTCACGCCCCGCTTCCCGGTATATGGCGAAGAGGAAGGGACTGGTCCGCTACGTATTTACTGTGAAGTAAATACGCTAAGCGTATCTAAGCAATATAAAAGTAAGCACAAGAGATAAGAGATATAAACTGAACAACAAATTTATTTATTAACATTGTTTTGTACAATGCATGAAAAGTAAATACAACTGAATAAAAAGCAATGCCTAAACAATGGCATAACAGGAACTGAAAAGTACTGAATGGAAAGTGTACAATGACTAGAGCTCGGGGTCTTCGCTGAACTGATCCAAGTCTTCAGCAGTGGGCTCGATCTCTGACGTGTCCAGATCACCTGATGACATTCTGTAACACCCGAGCCCAATGCTACTAATTTCAGTTACCGTTTGAACGTAGTGTGGTACTCATTTCATTTATCTTGCTTGATTGTTACTTACTGTAAAATTTTACCCGGCAAATTCATTTCTGCATATAACAAATTTTGGCATCTAAAATAAAATTAAAAATATCCATCTTGGCCTACTTGACACCCCTAACCCTGTTGTAGCGTTCGTGCATCGTGTTCTCGTCCCGTTCAGTGAAACGGGCGAGTTTGGACGGCTACGCGCGCGTACGTGTGTCCGTTTTGGGGGTATGCTTTTTGATCATAAAACACTTCATTTTAAATTTTGGATCCCGCTTAAAATCCTATTATTTCAATTTCAAATTTTTGGCCCCGACCCGAGCGCGATTTGGAAATGTTTTACTTTGCGCCAAAATCCCAAATTTTAATATATTCGTATATTCCATTTTCTTTAACAAACCTAAATATTCTAACTGTATAAGATTTCTAATAAATTTTAAATCTTTTAAAAATCCCTCCACCGAATCAACTCCTTCCTTTTTTCCCGTGGGCCTCTCATCTCTCTCTCTCTCTCTCCTCTCTCTCTCGCGTTCTCTCTCATCTCCTCTCTCTCTCTCTCATATATTTAAACCTCCCTCTCCCCTCCTTTTCTTTTACGACGCGAACCCATCACCCCAGCGAACCCTAGCCGCGCACCTCCTCGCCGCCGCGGCCCCAACGCCGGCAATCTCGTTTCCCCCTTCGACCACCATCTTCCTCGACTCAACCGCAGATCCATTTCCTCTTTCTCCCTTCTCCCGGTGCACCCCCGACCAGACCCGCGCACTCCCTGCACCCATCTGTGCCGCTGGATCTGTCACCGCCGGCGGTCTCGCCTCCGTGCCTGGCCCTCGTACGACCCCCTGTAAGCTCACCTATCCGTCTCCTTCCTCCTTCCTTTCCTTTCTTTCCCTTTGCTGTAAAGTTTCATGGACTGCAGGATCTCGTCGCTGCCGTCGTAGGCCACCGCCGGAGCTCCGTCGACGAGGTAGACCGTCACCACCCGTCCCACGAATCATCGTGAGCACATACTTCCTTTCTTCTCTATTTTTCTTTATCTTCTTGTTTGCGTGGTCTTGACCGTTCACTGTTCTTTCATCGGCCGGAATCCGGCGATGCCGACGACGTGACCCAACGTTCCAGCGAGGTACCCCGACCCGTGTGGTTCCATTGTTCATTGTTTGGGTTCATTCCGTGAACCGTGCGCCTGTCGCGAGTTTCCCCGCCGACATTTTACGTTCCGTTTTTCCCGGTTCGTGACCCGTTGAGGCAAGTACCCCTTGCTACATGCTATACAATATTTACATATATATTGTGACACCCTAAACCTGTAAATTTAGCTTTGGTACAATCATTTCTCATTTTCATGTACAATATTGTATTATATCATTTTATCTTTAAACTTGGAACCTACAGTCTGCAATTGAGCCTAACAACCATATTTACCTGTTTAATCACATTTTAATATTGACATAGCTTATGGCAACTATCTCTATAGTTTTGTTCCATTTGGACACCCGTGTGCATTTTAACCTGTAATAGCTGTATTGAACCTGTATATATAAATCATTGCACCTCTCAAGTCCTTAAACTTGTTAACATGATTAAAAGGCCATAATTGTCATCCTGCATTCGCATAACATTGAAACCATCTCTGTGACACAACTGATACCTGTACTGCAAATTGAGTAAATCTGCCTATTGCTTAATTCATTGCTTATATCATGTTGATGATAAACATGCTTCATTATATAACTAATTGTGAGCACACCTATGACATTGTTTACATCTTGACTTGACTTGCTACACGCATATTGATTGACCCGACATGGTACCGTACACTGCTTGACTTGACCTGATGTACCATGACCTGACCCGTTACCTGATCTTGTGTCTAATGCCAACAAACCTGACATGTAGTCCTCATGGACCGTTCCTGTTGTCTATCCAGACAAACCTGCTTTTACCTGATCCTGTGTTGGCATTAGTTCTCGATTACTGAATACCTGACTTGACATACATAACTTGGGGGTATGGGGAAATCAAAGGTGAAACCTGACTTGTAACTCAACAGTTCGATACCTGTTCTGATCAGTCTTACGGGCTAGGCCAGCCCCGGAGTGATGATGCTGACATCACTCGCCTGTACCTGCTACCTTTTACTGCCTAGCGGCACGTCTCGGTTTCAGCCCGAGAGTCTTAGACCGTGGTCCCGGGCATGCACGGGATACTATTGAGTTATATCGATGATTCATCAATTTGGTTTCAAAGACTTTAGAACAGAAAACTTGATATAACAGTTCGTTTACCTACTGCACATTACCCTGCACCGCGCTGACTTATATTATTGTTACTCTTGTTTTATTCATGTTTATATTGCATTTCCTGCTACACTGTTCATATTATATTACTTATTGATATGACGCGCTGACGTCTGGGTTTTGCATGGCCCAGATTCTATACCGCTGTTGCAGTCCGAGCAGGAATACTTCAGCCAGCAGGCTGAGCTGTGAGTGTCAGTATTAGTTAGTTTTTATTTCCTGCAGTTTATTCCTGATGTGAGCCCGCATTATGGGACGTACATTTCAGTTATGTGTATTGGATCATTTGCTTCCGCATTTTATTATTCTTGACTCATGTTATATTGGATTATGGACATGTTTAGATATTTTTATTTTGTTCTTGATATCTCTACAGCCGTAATGTGACTGTGGATGGATACTTCTTACCCACAGGTAGCATGGTTGGTTATGTCACGTGCCCACTTTAGCGTGCTCTGGGAAGCGGGACGTGACACATTCAAAGAAGAAAGAAAGAGAATGTCGCCAGCGAACAGGTCGCTCGGTAAGTCTCAAAGATAAGGGAGAAATAGAATAGACAGAATAAGAAGGCATCTTTTAAAGTTATATTATATTGTTGTAATGTTGTGTTAACGCTGTTGTTTATAACTTGGTACAGAAGGATGCCAGTGTATACGAGAGGAGACTCGTTAGACCAGAGACTATGGTGAACTGAATATAGAGTACAAGGCTCAGTTAGAAGGCCCGGAACAACGACAATTGGATTCATATTAGGTGTCTTAAATCTTGCAGTCTCGTGCCACTTTTAACACCTTCCGTACCAGTCTACCCCTTAAACCCCGTAGTGTTTTGATTGTAATTTTGTAAACTGTATAGATTATATAATTGGATGACTGACCGAAACCATGATATCTGTAACGGATGTAACCGTAGAATCATGTAAATGGATGTAAACTGGAGATCATGTAAATGGAATGTATATCCATGGTTCGGTTCGGTCAAATTGTATAGATTGATAGTTGGATTCATGGATTCATGTTGGATTGTAATATTGTAGATTGTAGATTGTACATTGTAAATTGTAAATTGTACTTGAATTAAATTCAAGTCAGAATATAATGAGACTCAAACTGAGTCAGACAATTAGAAAAGTAAATTGAAGTCCTGATTGTTTTGATGTTATCGGTAACCGCTGCACATGGGCGGCAGGATTTGTCTTTTCAAAGACGATTACCGTATTGATAACACCATTATTAAGTTGTCTACCTTAACTAGGCAAGCACCCACTTCTCCGGCTCCCTGAGGCTCAAGAGTTTGGTCCCGCTTAAACCTATATTTACTAGGGTCCTTATGGTAAATTATAGAACTTGAGAGGGTTTTATGTAAAAATACTTTTATATACTTTTCAAAATACACCCAAGTATTTATTATTCATGTTTAGAGTTGTAATGAATGTAGATTTTATCTTGTGATATTTCTAGTGAAAATATCCTAATTTCATAAATAAATGTATTTATTTGTAATATTGGTTTTGTATGGAATTCATGGTATTTTAGTGTAAAATTGATTCTTGTGACATTGTAGAAAAGGTGGAATATTTATAATACTTCAAAAATAGATATGTTTATGTTATATATACATATATTTATATGAAAATAATTTTGTATATATATAATATTCTAGAAATCTCGTTTTCTTAAGATG
The DNA here is from genome assembly GCA_030015575.1 of Agapanthus africanus. Taxonomy (NCBI): domain Eukaryota; kingdom Viridiplantae; phylum Streptophyta; class Magnoliopsida; order Asparagales; family Amaryllidaceae; genus Agapanthus; species Agapanthus africanus. The sequence goes on from CM057348.1 coordinate 63,684,340, forward strand.
TCGTATTTTAAATCTTTCGAGACCGAATGTTCCTTGCGGAGGTCTGCATCTCGCACTACTAAGCCTGAAGATGTGCGATAATCCACACCATCCCGAACGGGTTTCCCAAAATGGGTTGTAGCGGCGCTTTACAAAGATTTGTATAAATACTAAATCCTTTAGAAAACGGTTTTATTAAGTAAATGGTATTTATTTGTAAAGATGTCGATTTCCTGTATTCTATGTTCTAGGGTCTCCTAAATCAACTAGACTGCTCCTAACTGGTCCAAAGCGACAAGTTGTGAGATAGCTCAAATCGCCTCTTCACCGCCAATTGTGGCCAGGTAAGTACAAGTGAAGAAAGAAGGGATCCACTCACGAATCACCGTAAGACGGGCCTTTTAAAGTTACCTTTCTCACTTGTCTAAGCTAGACACCACAAAGTCAGATTTAGATAAACGACTGAATGCCCACAACCTTCCTCTGTCCTAATGAGTGCGACAGTCCTTAATTGGCTGAGTCTAGATATTTTTATTATTAGCTCAAAGGTTATTTATTTGTAAAGATGTATCAATACTAAATCTTTTAAAAATGGTTTTATTAAGTAAAGGATATTTAAATGAAAATGTTTGTTTTCCCGTATTCTAAGTTCTCGAGGGTATCGTGTTATGTTGCATATGAGTGTGTGAGGAGGTAGGTCGTTACCTCGTGATCTACTTAAATGTATAACAAGTTTAATGAAGTTAAATGTATAATTGAAACAATGTGGTATTTAAATGAAAAAAATACGATAAAGTGAAATGGCCATCATTTTATGAAATGAAACTTGATCAATTTGGTTGATTAGTGTTTAATAGTCAATATGAGGGAGTTTAAACATAATTGTATTAACGAGAAGTGAAGTTTTGTAAGAAAACCGAATCGGAAATCGGATTTGTACCGATTCCGTCGGGTTTTGTAAATCCGTATTTTTAGAATAGAAAGGAGAGATAGAAAATGGGACTTACGGGTTTTGGACAATAACGAGAGTGAGATGGAAGGAGAGGAATCGCCGGTGCGTCGCTTCGTCGCCGAGAGCTCCTAGAACGATCGCCGGAAGTTCGTCGGGAATTTCGTCGTAGCTTCGCTTCGTGCTCATTTTCAAAGTACACAAGTTGCTTGGAAATTTTAGAAAGTTGGCTCAGAGTTTTGGGGTGAGAGGGTAGAGGGTAGGGGTGTATTTATAGGGTTATGCTAGGGTTAGGGTAGATGTAGGGTTTTAATTTAAAAAAAAATTGTAAAATATATTAAAAATCATTAAAAATTGGAGTAAATAGGGTATAATGAGCTCTCTGGAAGTGGTCTGCAGATTTAAAGTATGCAGGGGGTAGGGCATGTGAAGAGCCACGATATTGTAGTTGACGACTCGGCCGACCGGCCAAGTCCGGCTGGAGGCGCCGGCCCGAGTCGGCCGGTCCGCCGGCTGATCGGCCGAGTTAGGCCGAGTCAGGATCTCGGGAGGTGGGGGGTCGCCGAGGGTAGCCACTAGTACTTTCAGTTTTTCATGTATAGTGGGAAAATCTGGAGTTATCTTGTGTGGACTGTTGGGCTTCTTAAGAATTTAAAACAAATAAATATTAAAAAAATGTGGAGCATAGGATTTGAAATCTGGTGGCTTGGTTCAGCAGTGTAAGGTATTACTAATGAGCTACAATCTCCTTCTTGTAATTAAATTGCTAATTAATTACTTAAGTCTTGTGCTCAGGCAATAAATACCCTTTTATGGATTTTTGAAATTTTTTTGTAAAAACTTGTATAGGAAATTTATGGTTGCTACATAATATAAAAATGTGAAATAATAAAATGGTGGAGATGCGAGGTATGCTAGAAATTTGACAGTAACAACAATCGATATATTATATATATGACGTAGAAGTATAAAAGGTGTTACATGATTCAAATAACGTTATCCATCTACTGAAAATAGATACAAGAAAATCTCAAATATCAATTAACAGATGTGGTTGTATTGGGCTAATTAATCTAGTTTAGATATTATTTTAATATGGAAAATTTGACATAAAAACACAAACGTGGTATGAGCGGAGATATGGTATGAAGAGGAGGAACAAAGAAGAGGGGGCTTACGATGAGACGATTTAGGATCATTCCTTAACACACGAAGGATGTCTCAATTAGATCGAGATGAGGGGCGAAACATTCTTCTTTTTTCGTTCAATTCTTTTGGCACAGGGCTTCAGATCAGAGACAACAGAAAGAGAAAGTAAGAAAATTTCCGAAGCCGCGGTGTTTTTTTCCCTTTTGAGTTACGAAAAGGGTTAAGAGGTTAAGATTTATTAAAATCATATCAATCCCCCAAAACCAAAACAATAAAAAAAATTTGTCAAAACAAATATATTCAAATAACAAACGAATAGATTAAAACATACAATCGGTTCGAACCTATGAAAAATGGAACCCCTAAGCGGGCAAGAGTTGAAAATCTAACAATGCGGTGTGATAATCAAGATATACAATAATCGACCATGTATATTATTTGAAAGGAAATAAATAAATATATAAGTGTTTTAAAGAAAAGGGCATTTATTGAAGAAAGGAAAATACAAGAAAAGCACTAAGATTTTATGGTCGTTACAATTTATTTTTTATTTTTAAATTTTCATCCAGTAAAACACTATAAATATAGATATAGATTATAGATACTTCGTATAGATTTTGCTTTAGATTGGACAAATTAAATTAGAATGGATTTGAAATATTGATTTTATATTGATGTTAACTGCTGATTATTTGAAATATTGATTTTATAATTTGATGTTAACTACCGATTTTGAAGATTCAGTGTTGTTATTGTTGGGGTAAAAATTACACCCCTGTTGACCAAGTCAGAGTCAAAGTCAACCCCGAGCCAAGTGAGCCCAAGCCCAGGTCAAGTGGGCCCATGCCCAAGTCGAGTCCGAACATGAAGCGGTTGGCATGTCCCATGCCAAAATGAAGATTATATAATAAATAATTTTGATATAATTTTTATGAATAAATGTAAGAAAAATGGGCATAAAGTCAAATTTTTATAAAGCTCATGTCTCATGTGTAAAAGAATTGAGCACATAAGGCATGGGATAGGCAAAATGCCATTTTGTAAAGCCCAATGAGCTATGTGTAAATTTGTAAGCTTATATAAGGCAACATGATAATGAAATAAAAGAGAATAATTGATTCCCCTAAAAAATTAGGGTTTCTGTGCCTCCTCCTTCCTGAAGGTTTTAAAGCTTCTTTTTTCTGAATTAAATCACGAGTTTAACTCTTCCTTTCCCAGAAAGAAATAGTTTTTCACCATAAAACCCTTGAAGGGGAACTTAGATCTCCCATCAAATGTTTAAAAGGAGAAATTTTTAAGCACCGCCCCCATTTCCTCCAAAATCCAGCCAACAGAGAGAAGGAGGAAGAAGACCCATCTCCTAAAATCCCACCTTGGGAAAAATCCAAGGCTCAAGGGAGAAGAAATGGGTCCTTTTTGATCACCTCCGAAGATCTTCGAGGAGTTCAACTCCAAGATCTAAATTCTCAAAGGAGTTTAACTCCACATCCAAACCCTTTAGAAGTTTAACTCCGAATACAAGCCTTTTAGGAGTTTAAATCCGAATACAAGCCTTTTGGGAGCTTAACTATAAATTTATACCTAATTCCTGTTTGCGAGTTCAACTCCAAAGCCCCTAGGTAGTTTAACTCCCAGCTCAGGGGCTAAGCCCCCTTTTCTGCTGGTGTTTCCAGCGGTCGCATGCCGCGTACGTGATCCGTTGGCGTCAAGCGGTCGCGTGCCGCACACGTGACCCGCTGGCACCCAGCATCCATATGCCTGGCATGTGACTCGCGGGCGTCCAGCGCCCACGCGTCACTCATGTGACCCACGGACGCCAGTACCCACGCGCAGGGCACGTGACCCGCAAGCGTCCAACGCCCACACGCTACTCACGTGACCCACGGGCAACCCGCGCCCGCGCGCCGGGCACGTGACCCACAGGAGCCCTGCGCCCGCGCGCCTCTTTTCCCTTGCACTCCACACTAAAAATACCTCCTCTGTTAGAAAAAATTTCTAACGGGACTGTTTACCCCAATCAGAGCTTTGCTCTGTTCAAATTCCGAGGCGGGAGATGAAGCAACGCTTCTTCTTCCCCCAATCAGAAACAAAACTTTGCTTTGAAAAGTTAAACTTTAATAAATGAAGTAACGCTTCGGATCCTTTGCACTGTGCGCGACGCGCCACCTGTATGGCGCAGATGCATCAGCGCAGCGTCCAAGAAGGCGCGCCCAATTAGAGCAAAGCTCTGTTAAAGGAAGCGCCGCGCTGCGCTGTGCGCTGTGCGACACGTGTCAGCGCAGATGCGCTAGCGCAGTTGCGCTGCGCCGTGCGCTGCGCGACACGTGTCAGCGCAGATGCGCTAGCGCAGTTGCGCTGCGCTGTGCGCCGTTTCATAAAAAAAGGGGGGGCTAAGTGCCAAAGGCAATTTATCTTTGCAAAATTACATGCACTTAATAATAACAAATTAAAATCCTACGATGCACAAGCACAACAGAGAACTAAAATAAAAGAACCCTTAACAGACAATGAAGTACTTGATTAAAAAGAAAAATACTTATTCATTATTATTGTTATTACATTTAAAAAAAATCATCGAATACGGGATCAGAGAGACAAGGGTTCACAAAAAGAAAAAGAAGATTATTCAGCTCCCTCTGCGTCTTCTCCATCAAGTCGAAGCGGCGATCCTCCCGAGGGGTAGCCATCCAACAGTCGACGCCGCACTCCTGGAAAAAAGTGGCGATGACAACCCGACGAGCCCGTATCTGGCTCAGCAAGTGGAAGGAGAAGTCCCTCAGGGCTTTGGTGATCAAGTGCGCTTCGAGAAAGCACTCAATCTTATCCTCGGCGGCATCCAGCATCGCCGAGGACATCTCTGCTGGAGGAAGGGGAATGTCGGCGAACACCGAGGCAAGGATCATCCGAAGCCAAATGGAATTCGGAGGGAGAGGAGACCCTACACGAGTCAAAAGCCCGTGCATTACGGCATCGCATTGCTCGTCCGAGAGAGAAGGGTCCACCAGGCGCGCAGCAAAACGGGGAACGATGTCCCGAATCGGCACCTCCCATGGTTGTCGGCGGGCATGAGGGCGGTTGCAAGCCATGATCGAAGAAGTTCTCTGAAAATGAGAGAAGAAAAGGCTCAGCCTCGAGTTATATATATAGACCCAAGAACAGAAGATTCTGTGCACAATGAAATCATTTCCAAGGCCCGGGAAATCAGAATTTTGGAAATACAAGTTTGACTGGAAACAAGGAGATAAAAAGATATCTCAGGTGAAGCGACGCTTCCGATTTACCCAAAATTTAAACTTCAATAAATGAAGCAGCGCTTCAGATCCTTTGCGCTGCGCGCAACGCGCCACGTGTCTGGCGCAGATGCATTAGCGTGGCGTCCAAAAAGGCGCGCTCAATCAGAGCAAAGCTCTATTTTAAGTAAAATTAAAGGAAGCAACGCTTCAGTTGCGCAAGCACTGCGCTGCGCGACACGTGTCAGCGCAGATGCGCTGGAGCAGTGGCGCTGCGCTGTGCGCTGCGCGACATGTGTCAGCGCAGATGCGCTTGCGCAGTTGCGCTGCACTGTGCGCTGCACGACACGTGTCAAGCGCTGGGGAGATATGCAAAACAGAATGGAGATTTAAAGAAATCTTTTCTGTTCTTGTTAAAACAAGAAGATTTTCTTCTGTAAAACAGAAGCCCTTGTATCAAAGATCCAACGGTGGGGAAAATCCCCCAAATCACTCAGAGAAAGATCTCTTTAACTAATTTATGGGCACTATAAAAAGGACCCAAGCCTCAATTCAGAAGGGGGAAGATTTTTCTAAAAAAAAAGGGAGAGAAAGAGAACTCTGAAGAACTCCTCAAGAACAAAAAAGGTAAAGACCTTTAGAAAAAGAGAAAGTTCTCTTATGAACAGATCATAGATCTTTAAAAAAAATAAAAAAATAGTGCTTTGCACTTATGAACCATTGGTTCTCTAAGATCAAGAAAAATAAGCTTGTTTTCTTTGATCTAAATTAGATCAAGAAACCAAGTAGTGCATTACACTTATGAACCATTGGTTCTGAAATCTAAAAGATTCTCAAGTTAATAGTGCCTTGCACTTGCAAAACTGCACTGTTGCGCTCTTGGGTTGGCGCAAGCCACTAGAGAGCGCCAAGTGTCAGCATCTGAACCAATTGCGCTATGCGCTTTTGAAACAGAGCCTTGCTCTTTAAAACTGGTGCAATTCACCACAGCGCGCCACGTGTCAGCAGCGCAAGCGCAGCGCACTAGAACAGCGCTGTTGCGCTTGCGCTCGCCAGAGCATGACACGTGTCATCACCATATGAGCTTGCGTTCATTACTTGGCGCAAAGCGCCAGACAAATGCACTGCATTGCTTACAAAAGGGTCAAGCCCAATTAAAGAAGGCCTAACAGGCCTAATAAAATGCAATGCATTATTTTAAAAAGGGGCAGAGCCTAAACCAAAACAGATGCCCTGCATCATAAATAAAGAGACAGAGCCCAAACCAAAAAGGCCTAGAATAAAATGCAGTGCATTATTAAATATGGGCAAAGCCCTAGCACAGGCCTAATAGGCCCAAGATCAAGAAAAATATTGAATATTCTCAACGGGACTTAGCCCAATCATGGCCGTAAGTCCTCAAACTAAATTGACTGAGCATAGCTGCTCTCCTAAATCAATTTACATCCGGTTCGAGGGTACATCTCCGAACTCCTTTGACACATATCGTTGTAATTCCTCAACGACGTCAGAGAGGTGACGGGTCCCAACGAACACACATGAATATGGACCGCGAGGTCTTTAAACTCGTGGACCGAAACATCCTTAAACTAATATTCGTCCCTAAACGGGAATGTTGGACCGAAACGTCCTTAAACTAATAGCGGACCACCACGTCCCTAAACTGGAACATATACCACCATGTCACTAAACTGGAATGTGGACCACCACGTCCCTAAACTGGAATATGGACCACTATGTCCCTAAACTGGAATGCGGACCACCATGTCCCTAAACTGGAATATGGACCGCAATGTCCTTAAACTACTTATGGACCACTACGTCCTTAAACTGGAACGATAGAGCCTCCAAACGCTCTTTTGCCGGATCTAAACGATCCCGTTTAAGTTGATCTTAGCCTTAAACACGGCTAACGTATCCTTAAACATTCAAATGGACTATAAAACTCCAAATCAACTTTGGTTCAAGGGTACATCTCTGATCTCCTCTGACACCTATCGTTGTAATCCTTCAACGACGTCAGAGAGGTGATGAGTCCCGACGGCCATATATTAAATGGATCACCACGTTAAGTTGATCTTAGTCTCAAACAGGACTATCGTATCCTTAACGAACGTTTAAGTTGATCTTAGCAGCAACGCGACTAATGCATCCTTAAACAAAAAACACTAAACCCAAATCTAAGTAAATACGGATTTGGACTAATTCACGTCCTACGGGCGACGGCATTACTTAGTCTCCGTATACAATCCACGGGCAACCATAAACAAAACAAACACACACGACACGAAGTGAAATTATGGAGAAGGAGAAAGTTGTTACCGCGATGCGGTAGCGTAATTAACTGCAGGAGCTTGCGCCTGCAGGGAAGAGCGTCCCCACAATCAAAAACTCCTCAAGCGAGGGGGAATCTGACGAGTCTGCTACATCGGCCGCATCCGTCTAAACCTCCGATACACGGTGCCATAAATCAACTTGGCATCTTCGGGGAGGTAGACGGATAAAACCAAATAGCATCTGCCCCGAATCTCAGCGTCAGGACATCGCAGTCTTATGCGCCGCCTTTCGGAGGGGAACAGATTCTGGCACGCCCGGTGGGATCTTTTCCTCTTTCCACTCCACACTTCGTGTGTCGTGTTTTTCCCTCGATCAATTAATCGCGGTGTGTATGTTTTTGGTTGCCCTTAGCGGAGTGGATATTGAAGCCGGCATTTCGTCTCTATGAAGAATGGCATTTGCTCCCACCCTAGCAACACAGGCTCTGTCATATCCGGCGGAGTCAAGTATGGGTCACTTGCAGCCTCAAATCTCTGCAATCCGGCTCTTCAAGAAATCAACGGGCTTCTTTTTGGGTCGATGCTCCCACCTCCCACCCTCGGTGCCTCAACGCCGATGGAGGAAGCCCAGAGGATGTCTGTCGTCCACAGGCAGGCTCCCCAAGCAGCAGCCTTGCCGACGGAATCGGTCCTCAAACAACTGGCACATGCCAAAGACCAAGGTCGACGCAGGGGGCAGAATATTCAAGCTCTTCAAGAAATCAATAGCTTCAAACTGCACTAACTGCAACAGCAACTCTCGCCCTGTCCCATCCGGAGGAGTAACCTACGGGCCCCAAGCGGCCTCCCTTTTCACTATGCCAGTGGTGCAGGTAACTCAAGCTACCACTGGGCTATTCTTCGGGACCATGCTCCCGCCAACGAGCTTCAGAGCTCCTGTACCATCACAAGAAACTCCCAAGAAGTCGTTTTTCAGCGCTCCTGTGCTTATTTACGCCCTACTTTGCATTATACTATATATAAGCATACAAAAAAAATTGTGATAATAAAAGAGTAGAAAGTGAAAAATTATATTTAAAAGATAGGAATAGTTTAAGAAAAACAAGAAAGTTAGATGTTTTCTTAAATGAAACTAGTAATAAGTAGTTATGAGCTGTTGTCCCAAGGGTTGGTAAGATGAAGGAAATTACTAATCTGAGGATAAAAATAAGCCTGAAAAATAGTTCCTATTCTGGAAGCCAAACATTTGAACGTTGATACCCTACTATACGCACTTACACATATCTTGAAACTCGGGATAGTAGAGAATACCTTGAAATGCTCTTGTCTAGGAGCCAAAGTATGAAGAAAATAAAAGTGGAGAATAAAAGATAAAATGGTGAAAAGAAAAATGAACACTGGTTTTGTTATCACCGAGGCAGCAATAAAAAAATATAGCGAGGGTGCTTTATCACCTAGTGCCTTAGACCAACTGGTTTGGGAGCCACTGCTAAGCCTTAGGTGTTGCAAGACGAGGAAAAACACCTAATTAGCAAGCACATGAGTAATCTATCGGTTAGTACCTCAAGAAGTATTAACGGTCGCATGAAGAATGTGTGAGCAAATTCCATCTAAATATCTATTAAAAAGTACCGAGGTAGATGGACAAGAGTATGATTGCTTGAATTGAATTCTCTGAGTATAGGGATGTCCAGTTCACACACGTAGGGGTATATGATCAATGTTTGGAAGAAAGGTAGGAATGAAAACTAAAGGCGATGTTTTATTGAGGGATGATGTGATTTCTAATATCTTTTCATGATTATTAAGATAGGGCTTATAGCAACTGAAAAGCTGGTAGAGTTGAAAACTCTTATTTTCAAGTTCTTTCTTTTATAGTTCTTATCTTTATATAACTTTCACCATCTCTCTTTTATTATACGATTTTGTGGGTGTAATCCGCTGAAAACCCTCAGGAGACAACATCCCTCTTACTAGGGATATACCACTGGCGCCGAGTAAGGAAGACCGGGGGCAACTCTCCTTCTGGACTGACTCCGCCGACTCCAACGGCGGAAATTGATACTGCTGTTCCAACTGGAAACAGCTTTGAGCCACTTAGGAAGGTCCACAAGAACTCTCCGACCGCTGTGCTGAAAAGATCTCCTACACCTATGGAGAGTGCTACAAAGGTGAAGCCGGAAAAGCCCCCTCAATGGCTGTCCTCTAAAATCTACAAGGTCTGGCGTCAAGTCCAATACTCGGTAATTGATCAAGATTATCCCCGCCGACAGAAAAAGGTGAAAGTTCAGCGGGAAGAGGACCATCCTATCAAGCCACAAAAGACGATAGCTACTTGGGTGCCCGCTGCAACGGCTCCCTCAACTTCGACCGCCCATGAAAGAGGAGAAGGCCGGAGAAAATCTCTGGGTCTGCGATGAACTGCAAGACCACTGAACCCAAACACCCCAAGTCTGGGGGCATGATGGTACATACCGTCTATATGGAATTCGGAAAAGAAGATAGCCATGTCTTCACAGGTCATAGACCGCTTAGGCGATCAGTGACTAAGGCTCAGGGGCAACAACAACAAAAGTTCCAAGAAATGCTGACAGCCATGGCCGCACTTACGAGACCGAAAGCAAGACCGGAGATGTCCTTGGAGCAGCGCCGTGAGCAAGAAACTGATGCCGAGTTTTTTCAGAGAATCCTTGAAAAGAAGGACAAAGAGGTAGTGGAACAAGATGCCAAAATAAAACAAATTCAAGACGAGGAAAAGGTTTGCTAAAGCCATATCAATGGGAATGAAGCTACCACCCTCTGAAGAAAACACTCTCGGTGGAGTAGAGATGAATCCTAATTACTGCCTATATCATCATAAGATCGCATATCCCACTAAAGACTGCGACTCCTTTAAGTGTTGGTGGCAAGGGTATGTTGCTCACAGGCAACACTTCAACAGGACAAAGCGTGAAGCTCGTAGACAGCGAAAAATACGACAGATGAGCATAAAAGAGTTGCCGGCAATTGTCATAGGGATGACCCCGGGGGATCACGAGTTCTCACCTTCGGGAGCGATTCCGACGAAAAAGTAGCCCTCGACCCTCTCTTCAAGGAGTCCATCTCTGAAGGATTGAGGAGTTGCGAGAACATTCAGCCGTGCAATTGCACGATACTCGGAGAGAATCTCAGGCCCACAAACAACGGAGCGAACAAAAAGGATAAAGCAAAAGGAAAAATGGTCTTCGTCGCCAGCGCTCAACAACAATCAAGTGACCCTAGACCGGTTGTTCGCCAAAGCAACAAGCGGCAACCTCTCTATGAGAAGTTGAAACGACCTTACTCATTTCCCCGGGATGAAACAAAGAGGCTGTTCGAACTAGCAGTGCATAACAGGCTTATCACTCTACCGGAGCCAAAACACCAGCTACAACCAAGTGACGTCAACGAGCCCAACTACTGTCCTTATCATCGAGTACTAGGCCATCCGATCGAAGATTGCTACGTTTTCAAGAATTAGCTTGAAAACCAGTACCGACAGGGCAAGTTCGCATTATCTGACAAATGGAAGGTGAATCCCCCGCAGCCCCACACCTCTAAGGGGACGAATACGCCGGGGGTAACATGCTCCGTCATTGAAGAAGCTCCTTGGGAGGTTGTATTATCAGCCAAGACAAAGTGGATGCTAAACGATCTTCAGACATGTCCAGCGATCAAGTGGAAGAACCCGTTGGAACCGCAGGTCATTGAAGGGATGTTGAAGCCACGTCCAACTCCAAAGACCGATGGTGGTGGTTCAAGCACTTGCCGCCAGCCGTCAAAATCTTCAAAAAAGAAGAAGAAATCTAAGAAGCCCGTGAAGCCTGGCGACAAGCGCACGGACTTACAAAAGCAAATTGACGCGTTGGATGAATACAACCAAAAGGCACGGACTTCCATTACGCTTAAAGAGTTCCTCAATCACGTCTTTCAAGAAGAAGATGAGGGAGAAAGTTCATCGGATGAATCCGAGGAATATGTGGCTAGCTGTCATATGATTTCCCACTCGTTCATAGACGATGGGGAAACTTCTTGTACTGAAACACTGGGGGAAGATCCCGAACCAAAAATTCTAGAGCCATCGGATGAAGTAATCAATGCATTCCTCAATGAAGCTCTCTTAAAAAGCAAAGCTGATCGGGAGCGCGAGGAGGTTATATTTGAAAGGGCCAAACGCCAGCGCCTTGACGAAAGAATTGAGATACTCCCGCTGGAGCGAAGTACACCCACTGCGGACAAAAGCAAATTCAAGATGAGGAAAATGTTTGCTAAGGCCATATCAATAGGCATGAAGCTACCATCCTTCGAAGAAAAAAATACTGGTGAAGCGGAAACGCACCCCTCCTATTGCTTGTATCATCGGAAGATTTCGCACCCCACTGAAGAGTGCAAAGCTTTCGATAGATGGTGGCAACGATATGTTGCTCATCGACAACACTTTAAGCGAGAGAAACGCAAAACTCGTCGGGAGCAAAGAAATACGACCAAAGGGCTTAAAAGAACTGCTGGCGATTGTTGCATGGTTAACACCGGTGGATCACATGTGCCTACATTCGGGAGTGATTCTGATGAAGAGCTAGAACTTGTCCCTCTCTTTAAAGAGTCCGCTTCGAGAAAAGAAGAAGAACCGAAGGTTTGCGAAAATATCCGGCTACGTAATCGCACGCTGCCCGAAAAGAACCTCGGACCCTCAAACAAAAAAGATAAAGGGAAAGAAAAGGCCTCTGAAGATACCGTCTTAGATGACCAAGTGGTGGAAGAGCTAGCTGCCAAAGACCCGCCAAAGAAGAATAAGGTGGATTACAACGTCTTAGCACATCTGAGGAAGCTGCCCTCACAGCTCAGCGTTCTTGACGCCCTTTTGTTATCAAAGGAGGCAAGAGATTCGTTAATTAAGGCACTCCAAGATCCGGAACAATTCCAAGCATGCCTGGCCGAGGAAAAGATGAAGGATGAATTGGAGGAAGTGCACACAGTCGATGTCACTTTTGGCGACGAGGACCTTCTACTTGGGACGCACGAACACAATCGCCCTCTCTATGTCTCGGGATACTGCCATGATATAAAGATAGGCAAAATCCTGATCGATAATGGGTCGTCTGTTAACCTACTCAACGTGCGGGTGTTGAAGGAAATCTGCATGAGCGTCGAGCACCTTGCTCGGGACAAGATCACCATCTCCGGGTTCGACACCCAATCGTCAAAGACTCTTGGATCTGTGATACTGACGCTACGCTTCGGGCTACTCGTCACGGATATTAAGTTCCACGTCATAGACGCCAAGACATGCTACAACGCTTTGCTCGGCCGACCATGGTTACACGAGTACAACATCATCCCTTCTACACAACATCAGTGTATGAAGTATTTTAAGGATGGTTTCGAGTATACCGTGACGGGAGAACTGAACCCGTTCTCTGTGAACGAGGTCCGCAAATACGAAGATGCCAAATACTTCTTACCGGATTTCGAAGACACGGAGAAGTGTCACAAGCCGGAGAATAAAACTAATGCCACCATCCCTGTCTTCGGCGGTGATACCGAGGAAGAAGAGGAGATAGTGTATTCGGGTCCGCCCCAACACAACAAGCCAGGACCGTCCACTCCCACGTTGGTCTTTGGTAGTGATTCGGAGGATGAGGTCCATATCGTGTTCTCTGCTTGACCTTCAATACAAGCTTCCGCTGACGAAGAGCAAAGTCTGCAAGTCGCCATGGTGCCGCCTAAACATCATAAAGAACTGGATGCACTTAATATCTACAGTGTAGAAAAGCTGCGGACATTCTATATCCCTCCCAGGCGAGAAAACGAGAAAGCAATTCTGTTTTACCGCTCTGAAGAAACCAAGGTAGAAAAAGAAATCTGGCAGGGCGCGGATCCTACACTCGACAGGCTTCAGCCTATCCGTCTTCCCAGATATTATACAAAGGGTTTGAAAAAGCTGCTGAAACGCCAGGGGATATCCTTCAAACAAACCGTTAGAAAGGCCAAATTCTATGACAGGGTCTGGAACGTCCCCGGGACTCAACGCAAACTGCCTAATAGGAGAATGGAAGCAAGAGGGCTTGGATACATCCGGTCAAAGAAACGAGAGTTACTACCCGGCTGCTACGTCGTGTATGACCTTGATGAAGAAGCGGATGCTCAATGGGAGGATGCTAATCCTAAGCCAGTGAAAGTTTCAGATGCAAAGGAGCCCAGTCCGTCGTTCGAGGAACAAATGGACAAACTTATAAAGAAAGCTGGTCAAAAGTCCGGGACGACCATAACCACGAAACAGCCATCTACGAGAAAGCCAAGACGCAACGCCTTCTCCAACAGGCCGTGAAGGATGAAAATGCCGCTCCTTGTCAACCAGTTATAAAGAAGGCTCGGCGCAAAAGCAGAAATAAGTCGAAAGGCCAAAAAGACGCTCAACAACAACAAAGTAGGCTAAGAAGCCACGCAAACGGGAGTCGAGCGTTATTGATCTATCCCTCATGAAGAAAATGGGTCGAGCGTACTCGTTTCCGCGGGACAGGACGAAGAAGATACTTGACCTCGCTCTAAAACATCACATGCTTACATTGCCGGAGTCTAAACACCCCGAACAAGCGGGCAAGGTCTCACACCCAGACTACTGCTTTTATCACCGAATGGTAGGGCATCCTCTCGAAGACTGCTTCACCTTCAAGAATTGGGTCGAAGATCAGTATCAGCTTGGCAAGTTCGCTCTGTCCGACAACTGGAGAGTAATGCCGCCGCAAAAGCACGAACCCAAGGCCACGAAAGAAGAACCAGTTCCGCATTGGGATTGGAAGAGAATCCGCACTTGTCACGTGATAACAATATCAAAAGAAGAGCCCGAGGACATAGATGAGCTGTTGATTGATTTAGAACATAAATGCCATTGCACAACGTGCCTGATCCAACCAACTTTTGGTTACGGAAAATGTTCATAACATTATCCTGTAATACAAAATTATATCCCTCTTTACTCAACAAAGAAACCGATATAATGTTGCATATCAGGCTCGGCATGTAATAGCATTCGTTCAGAACCAATGTATTACCAGTTGGTAAGGCAAGGTGATATTCCCCGACAGTCTTAGCTGCAACAATTGCACCATTTCCAACTCTAATGTCTTTATCACCTTCTCCAAGTTCTCTACCTTTCCTGAGCCCATGTAACTGATTACCTATATGGGATCCTGACCCGGTATCTAATACCCAGGACGTAGGGCAAATGGAGAAATAGTTCTCTGTAACGAACACACCCGAAGAAAATGCATCAACATGTACTTTCTTCAATCGGGTGGCATGGGAATCCTGGTATTCCCCTATTTCCTGTTCAGTCTTATAACTCTTATAAGAAAAAACGGAACCAACGTTCCCCAGCACAGTGTAATATGTGGGTTCGGTCAATACATCCATATTATTATCTTGATTAGAGCATGACATGGTCGCTACCTGGAGAGAGAGAGAAGAAAACACTTTAGCGTATGCTCTTGCAAGATCAGATTGGTTATTATCTTATCTAATCAGGATGGCTCCCACTGGTTTTTATCAAATCTTCCTTCAAACCCTAAAAGGAAAGACTAGCCGGGATTAATTACACCTTACAACTTCGTCGATCTTTCAGCCAGGCCAGTGTCGGTACTTTGAGGGAGGTTCCCTGTGCTTTCGCACGGACCTAATTAAAGTAAACCTCGTTTTCCCAGAGGCATAACCCCGTTGACACCTTTCTAGACACCTACTTGATCGGCTAATTGTCCTGTGTAAAACTCTCCCAGGAGTAACAATTACTCGCAGTGGGTATCGGGATCCAACTATCTCATAGAAGGTATGCAATTTCATTGCAAATTTCAACACTTGAAATTCCCGATAAATATTTTGCCCCTAACGTGCTATGACCTTGACGAAAGCCAACAAACCACAGCCCGCTAGTCAAGTTCAACCCGTACATTTCTTGACTGAATTAAACCCACCCGCACGACCCTTGACGAAAGCCAACAAAGCCGTACGACTACCCTAATCCAGTCGCATCATATGCAGCAGATAAGCAGCATATAGCTACTGCACACTACACCTTGACGAAAGCCAACAAATGTAGCACGAATACTATATACAACTTATCTGAAATGACGGAGGGCTACGACAGGTTTTTTCTGAAAACCTATTGCGTAATGAACTTGATATCGTTGTAGAATCGAATGAATTTTGAAATGGAGTGTTTTTTAGGCTTTTCTAGTTTTGCTAAAGGGGTCACTCCCGGTGAAGGGATCGTCGGCCCTTTCCTCGTCGAATGAGGTGCGGGATATATCATATATATCGCTATGCAAAGCAGAAACTATAGAAGCGATCAAAAGACAAACCGAGTGTGTAGCATCTGCCAGTTATTGCTAAAGGGGTCACTCCCGGTGAAGGGATCTCGGCCCTTTCCTCATCGAATAAGGTGCATGGTATATCATATATACCACTATGCAAAGCAAAACTGTAGCTACCCTTTTTATTTTAAAATTTGATTCTACAACATCTTTTAGGTTTCTTTTCTTTCATTAATCACATTAATGAAGTCCCATCATTTAAGTCACCTAAACATCATAGATAAATATGACGTACACTTATGCCATCCGCATTCGCCTCGATGTCCTCTCGTGCACCGTTAGGTTAGGTAACTAACGACAGAGCAGGGCAGGGCTAGTGCGGGTGTAAAACATAAGTAACGCCTATATAATATATCATATATACTATATAATGTATCCATCAGAACATATCAAATGATCACATCACAGATATCGCAGCAGAAACATAGATATAATGTGGGATATACTAGGACGTCCGTATTTAGTATTTAGCCAAAATAGAAAATACGGATTCCACAGTCGCGATGAATAGCCAAGCCTACACCCTGGACCCCTACGAGAGCGGCAAGCAACCCTACCGATTCTGGAGTTTAGGAAACCCGGTCTCGACTCCTCGAGATGGCCTCCCACTGAACCCCAGAACCCGGTCACCTGTGCTTCCCTCCTTGGGTCCATCCTAATGCGGAAAAGTAAATAATATACAACACAGGTGGCATCGACCTCAACCCGGAAGTGCCCCAAATAAAAGAATATTACATTACATTTAAATTTACATGAATGAAAATATAAAACTCTCATCTCACATAAAACCCCCCGGCTATTCAATTGCGACAATCCTACACATCATATCTCAGCAACACATAATATCATATATCATCAACGTAAGTAAGTATGCATACCCCAATTGTCGTTGATGTATAGCAACGAAACCGGCGATATCGACATACTACACTTACGGTCACAGAAAAGAATGTGTAAAACTGCAATATCTGGAATCCACATTCTCTTTAGACATCATAAATCCGAAATATCACATACCTCGTATTTCATGTCTTATAATATGAATTCCACACACTGCATCACATTCCAGATAAATAGACGGTATTAAAGTTTTCGAACGAACGATCAAATACCCAAGATTCGCTAAAGCTCAACACTTGAGCGGAGTTCAAAAACCCGGAGTGTGACACAGTGGTAGCGGTCCAGCCGTAGAAGGGTCAAGCCAACGCCTCACATGTGGCACGCCGTACTGCCCCAAACCCTAAGGTTCAAAAGGCAGTTCAAGACGGTCACATAATCGAGTTAAGGTTTGTTATCTTCTAGAGGGTCCACCACAAACAAACTTGCACGTATTTCCGAAAGATTTTAAACCCCGTGAAAAGTGAGCAAATGATACTCGTTCAAACACTTTAATACATTCTAATTTATCCGGAAAAAACACGAAATGAAAATTCCGATCGAATCGACGAGTCCAAAACCATCTCCAGAATTTTTCAGCACTAAATACAGATTAAAAATACCCTAAAAAATATACAAGCAGAATAAAGCATTATAGTATAAAAATTATACATTGATTGAGGTGTACGGCCGCGGAACCGCGGCCCAAGGAAGCTTAGGCCACGTTTCCGCGGCAGAAAAGACAGTTCATCCAAAATTTTTTATACCGTAATTCTTATTTTTACCTGCTGAATTTTTTACATATTTTTAATTCTGAAAATAACCAGATTTTGAAAAAAGTCCAGAGAGCACCCAAAAATCCGTGTTTTCGGTTCGATCGGAGTTTTAACTTCGTAAAGGTGTCGCCTAATGTTCTAGGTCGGGTCTGATACCAATGTTGGGTTAGCCTAGCACCTCATGAAGGGTTTGGAAGTATCACATGAACCAAAGGTGGAGTCTTTAGGGTGCTAAGTTAACAAGCATCGGATCGTTCCTAGAATCGATTAGGGTTTCAAAATTTTCATATCATCATATGAAAGGAAAGCTAGGGTTTAGAGAGTACAACCTTTGTAGCTCCCTACGCTAGACTCCTCGGCTACTTAGGGTTTGAAAATGCTCCGCTTGAACTCCTCGATGTCACCGATGATCCACCCGGAGTCCGCTTTGTCCAAGCTTGCAACTTTATCCGATCAAGTGAACGAAATCAAGCTAACACTCTAAACAAGTGGGCTAGACTTGTGTAGAATGGTGTTGTGGTTCTCTTTCTCACTTCAAAATCCAATCTTGATGAATATATTGCTCACTACAAAGAACTAGAGAGCAAAATGAGAGAGGTTGATGAAGATGATGGCTTTTTCGAAGATGATAAGTTCAACTCTTAAAGAAAATAGAAAAAATATATCAATATATATTTTCTATCTCTCATCTTAAACCATGGTTGAATCATTATTGTACTTGAGTTAAAAACTAAAAGGAAGAGTAAACCATGGTTAAATGGTGGGTGAGTGAGGTTAGGTCAAGAAGAGTGTAGAAATAATCCAAAACAAACCCATTTCTTTTTCCTTTCGTTTTTAGCTTAAATACAATAATATTCCATATAAAAGACCCATGGTGTGAGTCTTATATTGCCACCATTTCCTTGTATAATCAACCATGAAAGATGTATGTATGTATGTATGTGTATATGTACATCCATATGTGCATGAATCAAAAAGAAGGCATACATGCATGCATACATCCAACTAACTCAAGAAAGGATTTCAAGTGAGAAGCTAATGGTTAAATGATAAATCAACACTTGATTTATCAATCCGGCCATATCACATATGACCCCTACCAAAAGCAAGCCGCCCGATCAATATACGGTATCCTATACGACATTTTAATCGGGTCCATGCGCATATCGCATACGCGCACCACAACGTTTCGCCTGGACTAGGAAACTCCATTGTGGGACTCTGAGACTCGTCAATACGCCGGCAGTGGGTGATGATCATATCAAGCACCCCCAAGCCGCAAGCGGTCAGCTAAACGTAACGGCCACCCGGGTATTGAGCGATCAGAAGAGAACAAGCGAACCTGCTACAACTCCCGTCGAGCCAATCGGCAACACTTCCCGTACAGTCCGGTCTCCTCGTCTGATATGTCGCATATCAAGTCTAGGGGTGGTAAACGTCAGACCCCAATAACCGATAAGTCGTGCCGATGTGAGGCTCATAACGGGTCGAGAAACTACTGGTAACACTTACCAGCAAATCTCTGAATCAGCCCTGGCCAGGGACTTCCCTGTTACGGCCAATCGAGCACAGTACAACATCAACCCCCAATACCGGGAGAGACGAAACCCCTCCTATCGCTCATTGCCTCCATGTGACTCGGGACTGTACCCAAAAACCACCGTTTTTCACGCCCTCATGGACGTGGCAAGGTGGAGATCAAAGCACAGTGGGAATCACACAAGACTCTATGACGATCTCGGGTCTACAGACTAACCTGTACAAGTGTCACCTGAGAACTGCCATCTGACGTGAGGTATAATACCATCTGGGAGTTCTCGGCGAGTCCGTCCAGTGTACCCAGTCTCCACTGAGCACCCGTATACCATCTCTGATGTCAAACACCAATGGATATGGGATCATCCATCGCCCATCTCATGGGTCGAGAAGCGTATACGCTAGTCTACACTGGTATATCGATGCCCCGTCTCGATACACCTATGACTAGGGACCTTGAAGGATGTACTTATGGACTACCATGTCCCCAATAGTATGATCTGCATCATAGTCCAGGTAGTCAAGTACACATCCTAAGGGCTTTACCAACATGTAACTATAAGACAGTTTAAAGAGACTAGTATACATGTTAAGATAAAGAGCAACCAGATAGCATACTATCATATCGAGCAAGAAATTCATCTCTATATATGTCCAAGCATCCAATATAATATACATCATCTGTACAATACTGGCCTCTAGGGCATACATACAACTAACAGAAAAATGGGACAGTGCGTATATGCGTGGACTTCCGGGATCTCAATAAAGCCTGCCCGAAAGACGATTTCCCAGTGCCAGTCACCGAACTGATGATAGACAACACGTCCACTCATGAGGTTTTCTCCTTCATGGACGGCTCGTCAGGTTATAATCAGATAAAGATGCATCCCGAAGAGCAGAAGCACACAGCCTTCAGGACTCCTCTGGGTATATTCTGCTACAAGGTGATGCCTTTCGGTTTAAAGAATGCCGGTGCCACTTATCAAAGGGCCATGACGAAGATCTTCGATGACCTTATACACCAAATCGTCGAATGCTATATCGACGACCTCGTTGTTAAAAGCAAATCATATGAGGAACATCTCGAACATCTGAAGACCGTATTTCAGCGCCTTCGGCAATACAACTTGAAGATGAACCCTCTCAAGTGTGCATTCGGAGTTTCCTCGGGCAAATTCCTGGGATTCATCGTCCGACACCGGGGTATCGAAATAGATCCGTCAAAGATCAAGGCGATCATGGAAATGCCTTCGCCAAGGACTCTCAAACAGCTGCGGTCTCTCCAGGGGAAGCTCGCGTATATACGGCGATTTATAGCCAACCTTTCAGGAAAGTGCCGTCCTTATAGCCACCTGATGAAGAAGGGAACCCCATTTGTCTGGGATCATAAATGCCAAGGTGCACTGGACGAGATCAAGCAGTACCTGCAGAACCCTCCAGTATTGGCTGCTCAAGTTAAGGGAAAGCCTCTCATTCTTTACACGACCGCCCTCGAAGGTTCCTTAGGCGCATTATGGGCACAAGAGAACGATCAAGGGAAAGAAAGAGCACTCTAATACTTAAGTCGAGTTCTGCTGGGGGCAGAAAGCAATTGCTCTCCCATTGAGATGCACTGCCCGGCGTTAATCTTTGCGATAACAAAGCTCAGACATTACGCATTAGCACATGAAGTCCGTCTCGTTTCGAAGGTGGACCCTCTCAAATATCTAATGTCAAAGGCCATATTGACAGGTCGACTCGCTAAATGGGCTCTGCTCTTGATGGAGTTCTCGATAACATATCAACCTCTCAAGGCAGTGAAAGGCCACGCCATCGCCGATTTCCCCGCTGAGCATCCGATACCGGCTGATTCTCCTCTAAAGTGCGATTTGCCAGACGAACATGCGTTTGACGCGATCGACGGTGGTGATACCCAAAGGGAACTTTATTTCGATGGAGCATCTTCCATGAAAAAGCGCAAACAAAGTACCCCTATAATCAAATCGGGGGTAGGCCTCATCTTAGTAACTCCACAAGGAGGGATTATGCGCTTCGCCTTCTCCTTAACAGAGCCGAGGACAAACAATGAAGCCGAATACGAAGCTCTGATAGCAGGCCTCGAGATCGCCATCGACATGGGAATTGAAAATCTCCTTATATATGGGGACTCCCAACTGGTCGTTAGTCAAGTAAACGGCGACTACCAGACATGCAAACCAGAATTGGTGAAATATGGCGAAAAGGTGCAACAGCTGTTGACCCAAATCCCGTCCTACACTTTGGAGAACATACCGCGTGCCGAAAACAGCAAAGCAGACGCGTTGGCCAAACTTGCTAAAGAATTGGCCGACGAGAACATCGATGACGTAAGAATCGTGGTACAAAGCCGTCGGGTGCTTGCCCCAGCGGAGATATCTCTGGAATCACCCGAAGAGAAGGAAGCGACTGAGCAGATGACCTTACAAGTAAAAGAACGAGAAAAGGTTGAGGATTGGAGGGAAGTCTTTATAGACTACTTTAAGTCCCACCGAATGCCCGAAGAAGCGTCCACAAGACATCAGCTCATGAAACGAGCTCCGTCTTTCGCCTTCGTCAATGATACTCTATACAAGAGGTCATTTGATTCTCTGTGGCTGAGGTGCTTAGGACCTGACGAAGCAGAAAGCGTCGTTCAGGAAGTTCACGACGGACTCTGCGGTTCTCACCGAGCGGGCCCAAAGATGAAGTTGAAGATCAAACGGATGGGCTACTACTGGCCCACAATGATCCAGGACTGCCTCGAATACGCAAAGCAATGCCACTCATGCCAAATTCATGGGGACTTCATTCATCAGCATCCAAATCCACTACATCCAACGGTGGCTAGCTGGCCATTCGAAATGTGGGGGACTGACATAGTCGGCCATATCGAACCAGCATCGTCTAGGGGACATCGTTTCATCCTGGCGACGACTGACTACTTCTCTAAATGGGCAGAAGCAGTACCGTTAAGAGAAGTGAAGACGGAAAATATACTCCACTTCTTCAAGACGCACGTCATATATCGGTTTGGAACTCCGCGACGGATCATCTCCGATAACGGGCCAGCTTACAGAAGCCACAAGATCAGTCGCTTTGCGCAACAGCATAATATAGACTGGAGATATTCCTCGGTTTATAATCCGCGAGCTAATGGCCTGGCTGAAGCCTTCAACAAGACCCTGACGAAGATCATGAAGAAGACGGTATCCCGAAATAAGAAGGACTGGCACGAAAGACTGCAAGAAGCTCTTTGGGCATATCGAACTACGTTCAAGACGGCCACGAACACAACGCCGTACGCGTTGGTGTTCGGTACAGAAGCAGTACTTCCCCTCGAGATAGAGCTACCCTCTCTACGAATGGCAGTCCACTACGAGCTGACGAACGAAGAAAATGCTAACCTTCGGCTTGAGGAGCTTGATGCCCTTGAAGAAACACGGCTCATAGCGCAACAAAATCTGGAAGCTTATAAAGCAAAGATGACGCGCTCATACGAAAAATTGACCCGACCGAGGACATTCCGCCAAGGCGAACTCGTGCTAGTGGTCAAAAGGCCTATGATCCCCAATCGCGCCAAGCGGGGAAAATTCGAGGCAAACTATGAAGGCCCATACATCATAGATAAGGTCTACCAGGGTGGGGCCTATCTACTCATGGACATGCACGGTGAAAGGCCTTTCAGGCCGATAAACGGTCGCTTCCTAAAGAAATACTACGCTTAATGAGCCACAGCCTAGGTCAATGATAGATGACGACGACCATGTCAGCTCGCTATCTTCCTAAGCTCAAGTTTTATAAGCAGTAGCCAGCCTTCTCCATGACGGACCGAAATGTCCTTAAACTAATAGCGGACCGAAACGTCCTTAAACTAATATCGCAGCATCCTTAGGCTGACGAGATGAATAAAAAAAATATAAATAAAAAAAAACCAAAAAAAACGGTATGCCCATAAGCAAAAAGGGCACGGATGAAAACCCGAAAGGGCTCCGTGAGTAAAAACAGCAGGGCTACCGACGAGTGTTCGTGAAAACCCGAAAAGGCGCAACCTCGTAAAAAAAAAGAGAAAAAGAAAATAAAAAGAATAAAAAAAAAGCGGTACGTCCATAAGCAAAATGGGCACGGATGAAAACCCGAAAGGGCTCCGTGAGTAAAAACAGCAGGGCTACCGGCGAGTGTTTGTGAAAATCTGAAAGGGCGCAACCTCGTTAAAGGACACTTATAGGGTCCTCTCGACCTTATAAGGAGAAACCACCCATGTGAGATCCTTACGACTCACAAGGGAGCAGCACACTTAGGGATCACCACGATTCCTAAGGAGAAAATACACTTGCGAGATCCTCACGACTCGTAAGGAGAACTCTCTTATGGGACCCTCACGGCTCATAAGAGTTGAAAGTCTTAAGTTACAGAGACCTAAACCTGTGCTTAAGCAACCCCCACAACCTTCGATATTGCCCTACAAGTAGTCCAATACTGGCCCTTGTATACAATTCACGGACGCGAATAAACATTTCCCTAACCAAGATCCATCCGTGATTGGGGATATGTTCGCACGACCCTTATAAGTCCTCTCGATTTACAAGGAGAAAACCCTCCTGTAGGATCCTTACGACTTACAGAGGAGCAAACACTTAGGAATCCCCACAATTCCTAAGGAGAAAATACGCCTACAAGATCCTCACGACTTGTAGGGAGAAATACCTTTGTGAGACCCTTACGGCTCATGAAGTCAAAAGCCTTAGTCGACAGGACCTTAACCCTGTTCGCTAAGCCACCCTTGTTCGACATCGACAGAGGCAGATGATGATTCGCTCCCGGCAATATCCCAGTTGTAGCGGTGCTGATGCCGAAATCCACGTCTAATTTCAGGTTTACGGCGAAAAGCCAATAGGCCGCACATGCATACGAAATAGCCGAAATGATAGGGCAACTTGCAATAAAAAGCAGCATGTAAAAATGTATGCAAGCTAAATAGCCGAAATGATTGGGCAACTCGCAATAAAAAGCAGCGAGTAAAAATAAAAATAGCCGAAATGATTGGGCAACTCGCAATAAAAAGCAGCGAGTAAAAATAAAATAAACAGCCGAAATGATTGGGCACCGCGAAAAATAGCCGAAATGATTGGGCAATCGCGACCTTCGCGATATAAAAGCTGAAATGATAGAGCATCGCGGAGATAAAACAAGAAAAAAAATGATGATAAAACTTTGGCCCTGCAGTTAAGATCACATCGATCCCTGTATACAATCCAAGGGCGTAAACAAAGAGGGAACCATACTTTCCCAACAGGCTCCTCCAGAAGACGAAGCCAAATCTCGACGGTTCAGTCCAACTCTGAAGAAACCAGTGTCTTCAGCAGATACCTCGACTCACGGATACAAACACTCCTTGACGAGAGCCTCCTGATCTGCGTCGACTCGCAGAGCCACCAGTGCCTCCGTGGGAAATCCTCGACTCGTTTCAAATCCCAAGGAAACAAATAATCCTTGGCGCTTGGGAAACAAATAATCCCTAGCAAACTCCTCGACTCACGGATACAAACACTCCTTGACGAGAGCCTCCTGATTCGCGTCGACTCGCAGAGCCACCAGTGCCTTTGTGGGAAATCCTCGACTCGTTTCAAACCCCAAGGAAACAAATAATCCTTGGCGCTTGAGAAACAAATAATCCCTAGCAAACTCCTCGACTCACGGATACAAACACTCCTTGATGAGAGCCTCCTGATCCGTGTCGACTCGCAGAGCCACCAATGCCTCCGTGGGAAATCCTCGACTCGTTTCAAACCCCAAGGAAACAAATAATCCTTGGCGCTGGGGAAACAAATAATCCTTAACAAACTCCTCGACTCACGGATACAAACACTCCATGACGAGAGCCTCCTGATCCGCATCGACTCGCAGAGCCACCAGTGCCTCCGTGGGAGATCCTCGACTCGTTTCAAACCCCAAGAAAACAAATAATCCTTGGCACTTGGGAAACAAATAATCCCTAGCAAACTCCTCGAGTCACGGATACAAACACTCCTTGACGAGAGCCTCCTGATCCGCGTCGACTCGCAGAGCCACCAGTGCCTCCGTGGGAAATCCTCGACTCGTTTCAAACCCCAAGGAAACAAATAATCCTTGGCGCTTGGGAAACAAATAATCCCTAGCAAACTCCTCGACTCACGGATACAAACACTCCTTGACGAGAGCCTCCTGATTCGCGTCGGCTCGCAGAGAAACTAGTGCCTCCGCGGGAAATTCCCGATTCGTCTCAACTTGCAAGATGAAGCTTCAGGCAGTAAGGACTGAAAAACTTGCTTCCTGAACAATGGGACCCTACAAGTCGATCTAAAACGGTCTCTTGCATACTATTCACGGGTCTCACTCTCCAAAGTCGAGTTTCGGCGAGGAGGGAAACAACCGCTTACGGGTCCTCTCGACTCGTAAGAGGGAAAAATTCTCTTATAGGATCCTTACGACTTATAAGAGAAAACCACACTTAGGAATCCTCACGATTCCTAAGGAGAAAAAACCACCTACGAGATCCTCTCGGTCCGTAGGGAGAAAAGTCTCTATGAGACCCTCACGGCTTATGGAGTTGAAAAGTCTTAGGAGGCAGATCTGAACCTGCAGCCTAAGCCATCGCTGTCTCTTGAAGAAACCAAGATGCCTACTCTATTATCTGTCAACCATATTTATTAAGATAGCATGCCGATAATAAGAGAAAGAAGAAAGCTACAGAAGGAGCATCCGATTTACGACAAGCTAAAATAAAAAAAAGGGTTTCCATTCATATTGCTAAAAATTCTTACAATCATAAGAGCAATGAATAAGAAACATTATTCAAATTATTACAACGGTATAACCTCAGATCCGGGGCACGGATTGAGGAATTCAAAAGTAAGGCCATCCAGAGTTCTTATGGCCTTTCTAATTATTCTTATGCGTAGCCTCTCGCGCTCCTCTGTGTCGAGATCCGCGGCAAGCCCTCCCGGCCTTCGATAAGCAGCAACTATCGTCGTCTGCTGGAAGATTTGATGTAGGATGTCAATGAGGCTGTCCCGCCGTTTCTTCGAGATCAGCCCCGTCAGGTACACTGAATGCACCTTGTCTTCGGCATCATCCAGCACATTGAGCGGTAGGGCCTCGTGAAGACCCGTAAGTGCTCTCCATATCGCTCCCAGCACGACTTTCAAAAGAGCCGAACGACGAGGTAGCAGCCAACCACCGCTTGCGTTCAGACGACCCATGACCTCTGCACATTGGGCGTCTGTAAACTCTTGGTTTTGTTGACGGCCCTGTGCACGAATATCCTCGTAGGTAATGAACTCATGCAGACTATATAGATGCACCGCCATAATGCCTGAAGGAAGCAACATTGGAAGATCAGCAATGAGGAAAAGGTATAAGGAGTTAAAACTCCTCGAGAGCAATGCTCTATAGACAGGAGTGACACCTGTCAAAAAACCAGTTATGAGGAGAATTTAAGGAAAATTCCCTAAGAACATTGAGAGCTTTGCTCTGAGAAAAAATGATATAATAATAGTGATAGTATCAAATGCCATAAAGAACTCTTAAGAGTTCTTCTATATGATTTGGAAGGAGCAAAGCTCCATTAATTAAGAAAATCCAAGGGAAACCTTTTGGAGAGCAGAGCTCTATTAATGGAACCCTAATAGGGTTCCCTTTAGTTCTCTTTAGACCCCTTTAGAGCAAACCTCTACTAAGTGAAACCCTAAATGGGTCTTCTTTAGATCAGGGATCTATCAAGAGCAAGGCTCTTAAAGTTGATTTAATTTAATCAAAATTGATATTTTTACCTAAAATTCTCTAAAGTTTGAACTTTTAAAAGTGTTTAAACAAGAGAGTAAGGCTCTGAGTTCTGAAAGTAAAAATCTGAAAGATGATAAGCATCTGTGGGGGACCAAAGGTCTTATTTATAGGCATCAAGGGCCTCTTCAACTTCCAAAAGCTGCCGTGACGGTTGGGATTCTACCACCGTTGCGCTTGCGTTCGGAAGCCACATAAGCGCAACGGTGGGGGGGCATTTGTTTACCCCAATCAGAGCTTTGCTCTGTTCAAATTCCGAGGCAGGAGATGAAGCAACGCTTCATCTTCCCCCAATCAGAAACAAAGCTTTGCTTTAAAAATTTAAACTTTAATAAATGAAGCAATGCTTCGGATCCTTTGCACTGCGCGCGACGCGCCACCTGTCTGGCGCAGATGCATTAGCGCAGCGTCCAAGAAGACGCGCCCAATTAGAGCAAAGCTCTGTTAAAGGAAGCGCCGCGCTGCGCTCTGCGCTGTGCAACACGTGTCAGCGCAGATGCGCTAGCGCAGTTGCACTGCGCTGTGCGCGACACGTGTCAGCGCAGATGCGCTAGCGCAGATGCACCGTTTCATAAAAAAAAGGGGGGGCTAAGTGCCAAAGGCAATTTATCCTTGCAAAATTACATGCACTTAATAATAACAAATTAAAATCATACGATGCACAAGCACAACAGAGAACTAAAATAAAAGAACCCTTAACAGACAATGAAGTACTTGATTAAAAAGAAAAATACTTATTCATTATTATTGTTATTACATTTAAAAAAATCACCGAATACCGGATCAGAGAGACAAGGGTTCACAAAAAGAAAAAGAAGATTATTCATCTCCCTCTCTGTCTTCTCCATCACGTCGAAGTGGCGATCCTCCCGAGGGGTAGCTGTTTCGCCCAATTAGAGCAAAGCTCTGTTGAAATTCAAAATTCAAAATTTTGAAACAACGCTTCAAATTTCGGACGCAACGCGCCACATGTCAGGCGCTGATACGTCAGCGCAGCGCCCAAGAAGGCGCGCCCAATCAGAGCAAAGCTCTATTTTAAGCAAAATTAAAGGAAGCAACGCTTCAGTTGCGCAGGCACTGCGCTGCGCGACACGTGTCAGCGCAGTCGCGCTGCGCTGTGCGCTGCGCGACACGTGTCAGCGCAGATGCGCTAGCGCAGTCGCGCTGCGCTGTGCGCTGCACGACACGTGTCACGCGCTGGGGCATTTGCGCCAAACAGAATTAAGATTTTAAAGAAATCTTTCTGTTCTTGTTAAAACAAGAAGATTTTCTTCTGTAAAACAGAAGCTCTTGGATCAAAGATCCAACGGTGGGGAAAATTCCCCAAATCACTCAGAGAAAGATCTCTTTAACAAATTTAACTAATTTATGGGCACTATAAAAAGGACCCTAGACCTCAATTCAAAACGATCAACATTTTCTATAAAAAAAAAAGAGAGAAAGAGAACTCTGAAGAACTCCTCAAGAACAAAAAAAAGGGTAAAGACCTTTAGAAAAAGAGAAAGTTCTCTTATGAACAGATCATAGATCTTTAATAAAAAAAAACAGCAAAATAAAAATAGTGCTTTGCACTTCTTTTATGAACCATTGGTTCCTTGAAAACAAGAAAAAACTTGTTTTCTTTGATTTAAAATCGATCAAAAGATAAAACAGTGCTCTGCACTTGCAAGAACTGCACTGTTGCGCTCCTGTATTGGCGCAAAGCCACCAGGAAGCGCCACGTGTCAGTAGCGCAGCAGCGCAGCGCACTGACACAGCGCGCTGCGCTGTTGCGCTTGCGCTCGCCAGAACGTGACACGTGTCACCACCATATGAGCTTGCGCTCATTACTTGGCGCAAAGCGCCTGACAAGCCACGTGGGGCACTGTCAGAGTACTTAATGCTTTGCATTATTAAAGAAAAGGGATAGAGCCCAATTAAAAGGCCTAACAGGCCTAATCAAACATGCTATGCATTTTAAAAAGGGCAGAGCCCATACAAAATAGATGCTCTGCATCATTTATAAAGGTCAGAGCCCAACCAAAACAAAGGAAAATAATGCAGTGAAGGGGCAAAGCCCTAGCACAAGTCCAATAGACCAAAGACAAAAGAATATTGAAACTGGACTTAGCCCAGTCGTGGCCATAAGTCCTCAAATTAAATTGACTGAGCACGGCTGCTCCCTAAATCAATTTACATCCGGTTCGAGGGTACATCTCCGAACTCCTCTGACACCTGTCGTTGTAATTCCTCAACGACGTCAGAGAGGTGACGAGTCCCAACGACCACACATGAATATGGACTGCGGGGTCTTTAAACTTGTGGACTGGAACGTCCCTAAACTAATATTGGACCGAAACGTCCCTAAACTAATGTTGGACCGAAACGTTCTTAAACTAATATCGGACCACCACGTCCCTCAACTGGAACACGGACCACCACGTCCCTAAACTGGAATAATAGAGCCTCTAAATGCTCTTTTGCCGGATCTAAACGATCCCGTTTAAGTTGATCTTAGCCCCAAACACGGCTAACGTATCCTTAAACATTCAAACGGACTATAAAACTCCAAATCAACCTTGGTTCAAGGGTACATCTCTGAACTCCTTTGACATCTGCCGTTGTAATCCTTCAACGACGTTAGAGAGGTGACGAGTCCTGATGGCCAGATATTAAATGGATTATCACGTTAAGTTGATCTTAGTCTCAAACAGGACTATCGTATCCTTAACTAACGTTTAAGTTGATCTTATCCGCAACGCGACTAATGCATCCTTAAACTAAAAATACCAAACCCAAATCTAAGTAAATACGGATTTGGACTAATCCACGTCCTACGGGCGACGGCATTACTTAGTCTCCGTATACAATCCGCGGGCAGCCACAAACAAAACAAACACACACGACACGAAGTGAAATTCTGGAGTAGGAGAAAGTGGCTGCCGCGATGCGGTAGCGTAATTAACTGCAGGGGCTTGCGCCTGCAGGGAAGAGCGTCCCCACAATCAAAAACCCCTCAAGCGAGGGCGAATCTGATGAAGTCTGCTACATCGGCCGCATCCGTCTAAACCTCCGATACACGGTGCCATAAATCAACTTGGCATCTTCGGAGAGGTGGACGGATAAAACCAAATAGCATCTGCCCCGAATCTCAGGCAAGACGTTCAGTCTCGGCCGTCTTTCGGAGGGGGACAGATTCTGGCACGCCCGGTGGGACCTTTTCCTCTTTCCATTCCACACTTCGTGTGTCGTCTTCGCGAACCAATCGCGGTTTGTTAAATGGTTGCCTTTGGATTCTAAGTTACTAAGATTTGGTCTTTTGCCTGGCGCAGAACTCAAGATTCAATGGCCTCTAATTGCACCAACTGCTCGAAGTGCCACTGCAATAAACGCTCCACCTCACAAGGAGGTGTAGTATATGGGCCCCAAGCGGCTTCCTTCCTCACTCTGCCAGTAGACCAGGTGACCCAAGCCACCATTGGCCTGTTCTTCGGGACCATGATCCCACCTACAAGCTTTCCTACGCCAATACCCTCACCGGAAGTGAACAAAAAGTCGGTCTTCGACCGGCTCACTGCTACGACGGCCCCTGTCAACGGGTCGCCCGCTACCAGACCGACAGCCTCTGTTTCCACCAGGCTAAATCTGAACTCTAAAATGGCTGTCCAAAGGAGGGCAACAGCTGCTGCTTCAGAAGTCGTCAAGGCGGCTTCCTCTGTCAAAGAGTCAGTCTTTTCAAGACTTACGATTCCTGCTCCTGCCCCTGCTCGAGGATCCGTCTTCGACAGGTTGAATATCACCCTTCAAAAGACAACATCAGTCTTTAAGAAGTTAACACCAGCGGTGCCTCATTCAGACAGGGGGCAAAAAGAAGCTGTCTCAATCTCCGAGCCAGTCCCAACGGCTCATCGTGCTCGACGTCGCCATTGGCGACGAGTGAGGAAGGCAGGGGGCAACTCCCCCTCAGGGCTAACTCCACCGGCTCCAGTGGTGGAAGTCAACGCTGTTGTTCCAACTGGGAACAGCTTTGAACTGCTGAGGAGGGTACGTAAGAACTCTCCAACCGCTACACTGAAACGATCTCCTCCACCTGCGGAGAGAGTTCCGGAAACGAAGCAAGAACAACCCCCTCAACGGCTGTCCTCAAAAATATACAAGGTTTGGCGTAGGGTTCAAGACTCCGTGATCGACCCAGATCACTCTCGTCAACAAAAAAAGACGAAGGTGCAAAAAGAAAAAGACCGTCCTATTAAACAGCAGGGGACAATGATCGCTAGGGTGCCCACTGCAACGGCCCCTTCAACTTCAACGGCCCACAAAAGAAGGAGGCCAGAGAAAACCCCCGCGCCGGCGACAAATATCAGGGGTGGTGCACCCAAACGCCCTAAGTCAGGGGGCATTGTGGTTCATACCGTCTATGTGGCATCTGGAAAAGAGGACAGTCGCATATCTACGGGTCATCGACCGCTTACGCGATCAATGACCAAGGCGCAGGAGCAGCAGCAGAAGCTCCAAGAGATGATGAACGCTATGGCCGCACTTACAGGGCCAAAAGAAAACCCTGAAACGTCCTCGGATGAACGCCAGGAGGAAGAAACCGACGCCGAATTCCTTCGTCGAGTATTGGTGAAGAAGGACAAAGAGGCTGCTGAACAGGCAGCCAACATACAGCGTATGGGCCTCCTCTTCCAAGACATGATAGGGATGATGATACAACAAGATCCTCCGGCTGAAGAGCCCCCGATCGCCCTTGGAGACGATAGGGGAGAGACATCAAATCCTCCGCCCGCTCTGTCAACGGCTAAAGAGGATACAATCTCTAAAACTGATTTGGATGAGTACATAGCCCAGCAAATACGGGTTCATCATGCGACTGAAGCAGCCGGCCAGGTCGTAAAAACGGGGCGGCCATATCCAAGTTGGTACGACCAAATCAAGTACCCGCCGGGTTACACAATTCCCAAGTTCCATGTCTACAAGGAGACGGGCAATCCCCACCAGCATCTTGCCCAGTTCAGGGCACTCTGCGGCAACACCGGCGGTGATGACAAGCTGTTGCTTCGCCAGTTTGTTAGAAGTTTATCAGATACGGCGTTCGAGTGGTACTCTGAGCTCCCGAACGACTCTATCAAGACCTTCGCGGAGATGGAGCTGTTGTTTACTCAGCGTTTTACAAGCGCCAGTGAACGTACCCCGATGACGGCACTGATTAACGCCAGGGTAAAGCCAGGCGAGACATGGGTCCAATATGCTATACGGTGGCGACACTTATGGTCGAAGTGCGAGCAGCGCATTGAAGAAGCTCCCGCGGTGGGTATGTTTGTGGGAACCCTTGATCCGCAAGCAACCATATCATAATTCATGATGTTTTTCAAGCCAACTACCTTCCAGGCCTTGATTGACAAACTAGCACAAATGGATCAAATGGGTCATAAACCCCCTCTTCCAAGGCCGGACTCCCGAAATGACAAAGGGAAAGGAAAAGCAATCGTCGTCGCTAATGCTCAACAACAACCGAGCGACTCGAAGCCGGTTGCTCGTCAAAGTAATATACGCCCCTACGTGCCCCTTGAGGATAGGATGGGACGTCCTTATTCCTTTCCCCGCGATAAAACGAGGAGGTTATTCGAGCTGGCGTTGCGCAACAGACTCATAAATCTGCCGGATCCAAAACGTCCGTTGCAACCAAATGACGTCAACGAGCCCAACTACTGTCCTTATCATCGAGTACTAGGCCATCCGATCGAAAATTGCTACGTTTTCAAGAATTGGCTTGAAAACCAGTACCGACAGGGCAAGTTCGCGTTATCTGACAAATGGAAGGTGAATCCCCCGCAGCCCCACACCTCTAAGGGGACGAATACGCCGGGGGCAACATGCTCCGTCATTGAAGAAGCTCCTTGGGAGGTTGTATTATCAGCCAAGACAAAGAGGATGCTAAACGATCTTCAGACATGTCCAGTGATCAAGTGGAAGAATCCGTTAGAACTGCAGGTCATTGAAGGGATGCTGAAGCCACGTCCAACTCCAAAGATCGATGGTGGTGGTTCAAGCACTTGCAGCCAGCCGTCAAAACCTTCGAAAAATAAGAAGAAGAAATCTAAGAAGCCCGTGAAACCTGGCGACAAGCGCACGGACCTGCAAAAACAAATTGACGCGCTGGAGGAATACAATCAAAAGGCACGGACTTCCATTACGCTCCAAGAATTCCTCAATCACGTTTTTCAAGAAGAAGATGAGGAAGGAAGTTCATCGGATGAATCCGAGGAATATGTGGCGAGCTGTCATATGATTTCCCATTCGGCCACAAACGAGGAGGAGACTCCTTGCACTGAAAAGCTGGGGGCAGATCCTGAACCAAAAGTTCTGGGGCCATCAGATGAGGAAATTGACGCATTCCTCAATGAAGCTCGATTGAAAAGTAAAGCTGATCGAGAACGCGAGACGGCTATATTGGAAAGGGCTAAGCGCCAGTGACTTGATGAAAGAGCTGAGACGATCCCGCTGGAGCTAAACACTTCCGCTACCGACAAAAGCCAATTCAAGATGAGGAAAAAGTTTGCTAAGGCCATATCAATGGGCATGAAGCTACCATCCTCTGAAGGAAACATCACTGGTGAAATGGAAACGCACCCCTCCTATTGCTTATATCATCAAAAGATTCCGCACCCCACTCAAGAGTGCAAAGATTTTGATAGATGGTGGCAAGGATATGTTGCTCATCGACAACACTTTAAGCGGGAAAAGCGTAAAGCTCGTCGAGAGCAAAGAAATATGACCGAAGGGCTTAAAAGAACTGCTGGCGATTGTTGCATGGTTAACACCGGTAGATCACAAGTGCCCACATTCGGGAGTGATTCTGATGAAGAACTAGAACTTGCCCCTCTCTTTAAAGAGTCCGCCTCGAGAAAAGAAGAAGAACCGAAGGTTTGCGAAAATATCCGGCTACGTAATCGCACGCTGCCCGAAAAGAACCTCGGACCCTCGAACAAAAAAGATAAAGGGAAAGAAAAGGCCACTGAAGATATCGTCTTAGATGACCAAGTGGTGGAAGAGCTAGCTGCCAAAGACCCACCAAAGAAGAGTAAGGTGGATTACAACGTCTTAGCACATCTGAGAAAGCTGCCCTCACAGCTCAGCATTCTTGACGCCCTTTTGCTATCAAAAGAGGCGAGAGATTCGTTAATTAAGGCGCTCCAAGACCCAGAACAATTCCAAGCATGCCTGGCCGAGGAAAAGATGAAGGATGAAGTGGAGGAAGTGCACACGGCCGATGTTACTTTTGGCGATGAAGACCTTCTACTTGGGACGTGCGAACACAATCGCCCTCTCTATGTCTCGGGATACTGCCATGATATAAAGATAGGCAAAATCCTGATCGATAACGGATCGTCTGTTAACCTACTCAACGTGCGGGTGTTGAAGGAAATCTGCATGAGCGTCCAGCACCTTGCTCGGGACAAGATCACCATCTCCGGGTTCGATTCCCAATCGTCAAAGACTCTTGGATCTGTGATACTGACGCTACGCTTCGGGCTACTCGTCACGGACATTAAGTTCCACGTCATAGACGCCAAGACATGCTACAACGCTTTGCTCGGCCGACCATGGTTACACGAGTACAACATCATCCCTTCTACACAACATCAGTGTATGAAGTATTTTAAGGATGGTTTCGAGTATACTGTGATGGAAGAACTGAACCCGTTCTCTGTGAACGAGGTCCGCAAATACGAAGATGCCAAATACTTCTTACCGGATTTTGAAGATACGGAGAAGTGTCACAAACCGGAGAATAAAACTAATGCCACCATCCCTGTCTTCGGCAGTGATACCGAGGAGGAAGAGGAGATGGTTTATTCGGGTCCGCCCCAACACAACAAGTCGGGACCATCAGCTCCTACGTTGATCTTTGGCAGCGACTCGGAAGATGAAGTCCATGCTGTATTCTCTGCTCGACCTTCAATACGAACGTTCGCTGACGAAGAGCAAAGTCTGCAAGTCGCCATGGTGTCGTTTAAACACCATAAAGAACTGGATGCACTTAATATTTACAACGTAGAAGAGCTACAAACATTCTACATCCCTCCCAGGCGAGAGAGCGAGAAAGCAATTTTGTTTTACTGCTCTGAAGAAACCAAGGTAGAAAAAGAAATCTGGCATGGCGCGGATTCTACGCTCGACAAGCTTCAGCCTATCCGTCTACCCAGATATTATACGGAGGGTTTGAAAAAGCTGCTGAAACGCCAAGGGATATCCTTCAAGCAGACCGTTCGAAAAGCCAAGTTCTACGACAAAGTCTGGAACGTTCTTGGAACTCAACGCAAGCTACCTAATGGGAGAATGGAAATAAAAGGGCTTGGATACGTCCGGTCAAAGAAACGAGAGTTACTACACGGCTGCTACATCGTGTACGACTTCAATGAAGAAGCAGATGCTCAATGGGAGGACGCTAATCCTGAGACAGTAAAAGTTCCAAATGCAAAAGAGTCCGGTCCGTCGTTCGAGGAACAAATGGACAAACTTATAAAGAAAGCTGGTCAAAAAGTCTGAGATGATCACAACCGTGAGACGGCCATCTACGAGAAAGCCAAGACGCAACGCCTTCTCCAACAGGCCGTAAAGAATGAAAATACCGCTCCTTGTCAACCTGTTATAAAGAAGGCTCGGCGCAAAAGCAAAAATAAGTCGAAAAGCCAAAAAGGCGCTCAACAACAACAAAGCATGGCTAAGAAGCCACGCAAACGGGAGTCGAGCGTTATTGATCTATCCCTTATGAAGAAAATGGGTCGAGCATATTCGTTTCCGCGAGACAAGACGAAGAAGATACTTGACCTCGCTCTAAAACATCAGATGCTTACACTGCCGGAGTCTAAATATCCCGCACAAGCGGGAGAAGTCTCACACCCGGACTATTGCTCTTACCATCGAGTAATATGGCATCCACTTGAAGATTGCTTCACCTTCAAGAATTGGGTCGAAGATCAGTATCAGCTTGGCAAATTCGCTCTGTCCGACAACTGGAGGGTAGCGCCACCACAAAAGCACAAGCCCAAGGTCACGAAAGAAAAACCAGTTCCACATTGGGATTGGAAACGAATTCGTACTTGTCACGTGATAACAATACTAAAAGAAGAATCCGAGAACATGGACAACCTTCCCTGGTGCCTTGAAAACAGCAATGATGAGGTGATCTCAGAATTTCCGCCAGCTCCGAAAAAACTGGAGGATGGCATACATACTACTGCAGATAACCTCAAGAAGATTGAGTTGGGATCGGCAGACGATCCGCGACCGACATTCATCAGCGAGCTGCTATCTGAAGAAAGGGTGGCTGCGTTAAAGGACGTGCTTCTACAGCATAGAGATTGCTTCGCGTAGAACTATTCCGAAATGCCGGGACTAGATCCAGAAATTGCTGTACACAGATTGGCGATATTCCCAGACATCAAGCCAGTCAAACAGGCGCCGAGGAGAATGCGGTTCGAGCTTGAGATGAGCATCAACGCTGAGGTCAAAAAGCTGATCGACTCTGGCTTCATCCAGAAAGTTCAATATCCTGAATGGATCGCTAACATCGTCCCGGTGATGAAGAAAAATGGGACGGTGCGCATATGCGTGGACTTTCGGGATCTCAATAAAGTTTGCCCGAAGGATGATTTCCCAGTACCAGTCACCGAACTGATGATAGACAATACATCCACTTATGAGGTTTTCTCCTTCATGGACGGCTCGTCAGGGTATAATCAGATAAAAATGCATCCCGAAGACCAGAAGCACACCGCCTTCAGGACCCCTCTAGGTATATTCTGTTATAAAGTGATGCCCTTCGGTTTAAAGAATGCCGGTACCACTTATCAAAGGGCCATGACAAAGATCTTCGACGGCCTTATACACGAAATCGTCGAATGCTATATCGACGATCTCGTGGTTAAAAGCAAATCATACGAGGAACATCTCGAGCATTTGAAGACCGTATTTCAACGCCTTCGGCAATACAACTTGAAGATGAACCCGCTCAAATGTGCATTCGGGGTTTCCTCGGGCAAATTCCTGGGGTTCATCGTCCGACACCGAGGTATCGAAATAGATCCGTCCAAGATCAAGGAGATTATGGAAATGCCTCCGCCAAGAACTCTTAAACAGCTGCGATCTCTCCAAGGGAAGCTCGCATACATACGGCGATTTATAGCCAATCTCTCAGGCAAGTGTTGCCCTTATAGTCACCTGATGAAGAAAGGAACTCCATTCATCTGGGATCACAAATGCCAAGGTGCACTGGATGAGATCAAGCAATACCTGCAGAACCGTCCAGTGTTGGCTGCTCCGGTTAAGGGGAAACCTTTCATCCTTTATACAACTGCCCTCGAAGGTTCTTTAGGCGCATTATAGGCGCAGAAAAATGACCAGGGAAAAGAAAGAGCGCTCTACTATCTAAGTCGAGTTCTACTGGGGGCAGAAAGCAACTACTCCCCATTGAAAAACACTGCCTGGCGTTGATCTTCGCAATAACAAAGCTTAGACATTACGCGTTAGCACATGAAGTCCGTCTCATTTCGAAGGTGGACCCTCTCAAATATCTAATGTCAAAGGCCATATTGACGGGACGACTCGCTAAATGGGCCCTGCTCTTGATGGAGTTCTCGATAATATATCAACCTCTCAAGGCAGTGAAAGGCCAGGCCATCGCCGACTTCCTCGCTGAGCATCTGATACCGGCCGATTCTCCTCTGAACTGCGATCTTCCAGACGAACATGCGTTTGATGCGGTCGACGATGATGATACTCAATGGGAGCTTTATTTCAATGGCGCATCTTCCATGAAGAAGCGCAAACAGAGCACCCCTATAATCAAATCGGGCATAGGGCTCATCTTTGTAACTCCACAAGGAGGGATAATGCGCTTTGCTTTCTCCCTAACAGAGCCGAGGACAAACAATGAAGCCGAATACGAAGCTCTGATAGCAGGCCTCGAGATCGCCATCGACATGGGAATTGAAAACCTCCTCATATACGGAGACTCCCAACTGGTCGTTTGTCAAGTAAACAAAGACTACCAAACGTGCAAACCGGAGTTGGTGAGGTACGGCGAAAAGGTGCAACAATTGTTGACCCAAATTCCCTCTTATACTTTGGAGAACATACCACGTGCGGAAAATAGCAAAGCAGACGCATTGGCTAAACTTGCTAAAGAACTGGCTGACGAGAATCTCGATGACGTTAGAATCATGGTACAAAGCCGTCAAGTGCTTGCCCCAGCAGAAATATCTCCGGAATCATCCGAAGAGAAGGGAGCGACTGAACAAACGACCCTGCAAGTAAAAGACCTGGAAAAGGCTGAGGATTGGAGAGAAGTTTTCATAGACTACTTTAGGTCCCACCGAATGCCTGAAGAAGCGTTCACAAGACATCAGCTCATGAAGCGGGCTCTATCTTTCACCTTCGTCAACGATACTCTGTACAAGAGGTCGTTTGATTCTCTGTGGCTGAGATGTTTAGGACCTGACGAAGCGAAAAGAGTCGTCCAGGAGGTTCACGACGGACTCTGCGGTTCTCACCAAGCGGGCCCAAAGATGAAGTTGAAGATCAAACAGATGGGCTACTATTGGCCCACAATGATCCAGGACTGCCTCGAATATGCGAAGCAATGCCATTCATGCCAAATTCATCGGGACTTCATCCATCAACATCCGAATCCACTACATCCAACGGTGGCTAGCAGGCCATTCGAAATGTGGGGGACTGATATGGTCGGCCCCATCGAACCAGCATCGTTTAGAGGACATCGTTTCATCCTAGCGACGACTGACTACTTCTCTAAGTGGGCAGAAGCGGTACCGCTGAGAGAAGTAAAGACGGAGAATATCCTCCATTTCTTCAAGACGCATGTCATATATCGGTTTGGAACGCCAAGACGAATCATCTCCGATAACGGGCCAGCCTACAGAAGCCATAAAATCAGTCGCTTCGCGCAACAGCATAATATAGACTGGAGATATTCCTCAGTTTATAATCCGCGAGCTAACGGTCTAGCTGAAGCCTTCAACAAGACCTTGACGAAGATCATGAAGAAAACGGTGTCACGAAATAAGAAAGACTGGCACGAAAGACTGCAAGAAGCTCTCTGGGCGTATCGAACTACGTTTAAAACGACCACGAACGCAACGCCATATGCGTTGGTATTCGGTACAGAAGCAGTACTCCCTCTCGAGATAGAATTACCCTCTCTACGAGTGGCAGTCCACTACGAGCTGACTGACGAAGAAAATGCTCACCTTCGACTTGAGGAGCTTGACGCCCTTGATGAAACCCGGCTCATAGCGCAACAAAATCTGGAAGCTTATAAAGCAAAGATGACGTGCTCATATGAAAGATTAACCCGACCAAGGACATTCCGCCAAGGCGAAATTGTGCTGGTGGTCAAAAGGCCTATGATCCCCAATCGAGCCAAGCGGGGAAAATTCGAGCCAAACTACGAAGGCCCGTACATCGTAGATAAGGCCTACCAGGGTGGGGCCTATCTACTCATGGACATGCACGGTGAAAGGCCTTTCAGGCCAATAAACGGTCGCTTCCTAAAGAGATACTACGCTTAGTGAGCCACAGCCTAGGTCAATGATAGATGACGACGACTATGTCCGCTCGATATCTTCCTAAGCTCAAACTCTATCAGCAGTAACCAACCTTCTCAAAGTCGGACCGAAATGTCCTTAAACTAATAGC
The DNA here is from genome assembly GCA_030015575.1 of Agapanthus africanus. NCBI lineage: Eukaryota > Viridiplantae > Streptophyta > Magnoliopsida > Asparagales > Amaryllidaceae > Agapanthus > Agapanthus africanus. The sequence continues at coordinate 63,724,015 of CM057348.1, forward strand.
AGACCGAAACGTCTTTAAACTACTACCGCAGCATCTTCTAGGCTGACGAGATATAAAAACAAAAAAATAAAAAATAAAAAATATATATAAATAAGAAGAAAAAAAAACGGTATGTCCATAAGCAAAAAAGGGCACGGATGAAAACCCGAAAGGGCTCCGTGAGTAAGAACAGCAGGGCTACCGGCGAGTGTTCGTGAAAACCCGAAAGGGCGCGGCCTCGTAAAAAAAAGAGAGAAGAAAATAAAAAGAATTAAAAAAACGATATGTCCATAAGCAAAATGGGCACGGATGAAAACCCGAAAAGGCTCCGTGAGTAAAAACAGCAGGACTGCCGGCGAGTGTTTGTGAAAACCCGAAAAGGCGCAATCTCGTTAAAAGACATTTATAGGGTCCTCTCGACCTTGTAAGGAGAAACAACCCGCGTGAGATCCTTACGACTCACAAGGGAGCAACACACTTAGGGATCCTCACAATTCCTAGGGAGAAAATACACTCGTGAGATCCTCACGACTCGTGAGGAGAACTCTCTTATGGGACCTTTACGGCTCATAAGATTTGAAAGTCTTAAGTTACAGAGACCTAAACCTGTGCTTAAGCAATCCCCAAAATTTCTGATATTGCCCTACAAGTGGCTCAATACTGACCCTTGTATACAATCCACGGGCACGAATAAACATTTCCCTAATCAAGTCTCATCCGAGACTGGGGATATGTTCGCATGATGAACAACCCTTATAAGTCCTCTCGACTTACAAGGAGAAAACCCTCTTGTAGGATCCTTACGACTTATAGAGGAACATACACTTAGGAATCCTCACGATTCCTAAGGAGAAAATACACCTACAAGATCCCCACGACCTGTGGGGAGAAATACCTTTGTGAGACCCTTACGGCTCATGAAGTCAAAAGCCTTAGCCGACAGGACCCTAACCCTGGTCGCTAAGCCACCTTTGTTCGACATCGACAGAGGCAGATGATGATTCGCTCCTGGTAATATCCCAGTTGTAGCAGTGCTGATGCCGAAATCGGTTTACAGCGAAAAGCCAATAGGCCGCACATACATACGAAATAGCCGAAATGATAGGGCTACTTGCAATAAAAAGCAGCAAGTAAAAATGTATGCATGCAAAATAGCCGAAATGATTCGGCAACTCGCAATAAAAAGCAGCGAGTAAAAATAAAATAAATAGCCGAAATGATAGGGCAACTTGCAATAAAAAGCAGCAAGTAAAAATATATGCATGCAAAATAGCCGAAATGATTGGGCAACTCGCAATAAAAAGCAGCGAGTAAAAATAAAATAAATAGCCGAAATGATAGGACAACTTGCAATAAAAAGCAGCAAGTAAAAATGTATGCATGCAAAATAGCCGAAATGATTGGGCAACTCGCAATAAAGAGCAGCGAGTAAAAATAAAATAAATAGCCGAAATGATTGGGCACCGCGAAAAATAGCCGAAATGATTGGGCAATCGCGACCTTCGCGATATAAAAGCTGAAATGATAGAGTATCGCGGAGATAAAACAAAAAAATGATGATAAAACTTTGGCCCTACGGTTAAGATCACATCGATCCCTGTATACAATCCAAGGGCGTAAACAAAGAGGGAACCGTACTTTCCCAACAGGCTCCGCCAGAAGACGAAGCCAAATCTCGACGGTTCAGTCCAACTCCGAAGAAACCAGTGCCTTCAGCAAATTCCTCGACTCACGGATACAAACACTCCTTGACGAGAGCTTCCTGATCCGCGTCGACTCGCAGAGCCACCAGTGCCTCCGTGGGAAATTCTCGACTCGTTTCAAACCCCAAGGAAACAAATAATCCTTGGCGCTTGGGAAACAAATAATCCCTAGCAAACTCCTCGAGTCACGGATACAAACACTCCTTGACGAGAGCCTCCTGATCCGCGTCGACTCGCAGAGCCACCAGTGCCTCCGTGGGAAATTCTCGACTCGTTTCAAACCCCAAGGAAACAAATAATCCTTGGCGCTTGGGAAACAAATAATCCCTAGCAAACTCCTCGACTCACGGATACAAACACTCATTGACGAGAGCCTCCTGATCCGCGTCGACTCGCAGAGCCACCAGTGCCTCCGTAGGAAATTCTCGACTCGTTTCAAACCCCAAGGAAACAAATAATCCTTGGCGCTTGGGAAACAAATAATCCCTAGCAAACTCCTCGACTCACGGATACAAACACTCCTTGACGAGAGCCTCCTGACCCGCGTCGACTCGCAGAGCCACCAGTGCCTCCGTGGGAAATCCTCGACTCGTTTCAAACCCCAAGGAAACAAATAATCCTTGGCGCTTGGGAAACAAATAATCCCTAGCAAACTCCTCGACTCACGGGTACAAACACTCCTTGAGGAGAGCCTCCTGATCCGCGTCGACTCGCAGAGCCACCAGTGCCTCCGTGGGAAATCCTCGACTCGTTTCAAACCCTAAGGAAACAAATAATCTTTGGCGCTTGGGAAACAAATAATCTCTAGCAAACTCCTCGACTCACGGATACAAACACTCCTTGACGGGAGCCTCCTGATCCGCGTCGACTCGCAGAGCCACCAGTGCCTCCGTGGGAAATCCTCGACTCGTTTCAAACCCCAAGGAAACAAATAATCCTTGGCGCTTGGGAAACAAATAATCCCTAGCAAACTCCTCGACTCACGGATACAAACACTCCTTGACGAGAGCCTCTTGATTCGCGTCGGCTCGCAGAGAAACCAGTGTCTCTGCGGGGGAATTCCCGATTCGTCTCAACTTGCAAGATGAAGTCTCAAGCAGCAGGGACTAAAAAACTTGCTCCCTGAACAATGGGACCCTGCAAGTCGATCCAAAAAGGTCTCTTGCATACTATTCCCGGGTCTCACTCTCCAAAATCGAATCTCGACAAGGGGGGAAACAACCGCTTACGGGTCCTCTCGACTCGTAAGAGGGAAAAATTCTCTTATAGGATCCTTACGACTTACAAGAGAAAATCACACTTAGGAATACTCACGATTCCTAAGGAGAAAAACCCACCTACGAGATCCTCTCGATCCGTAGGGAGAAAAATCTCTACGAGACCCTCACGGCTCATAGAGTTGAAAAGTCTTAGGCAGCAGATCTGAACCTGCGGCCTAAGCCATCGCTGATTCTTAAGAAAGTCAAGATGTATGCTCTATTATCTGTTGACCATATTTACTAAGGCGGCATGCTGATGATAAAAGAAAGAAAAAGCAAGGAAATAGCACAAGACATTACAAAAAAAATGTGTATCTTTTATTCATAAACTTGATTGAGTACAGGATACATTGTGCTAAAGAATAAAAAATATATATATACTTTTTTATTTACAATTACAAACGATATAAAGAGGGATAGCTACTGAGGAGGAAGTGTCTTTAACAAATCCGCAAGCCGCTCTCGCACTTCCTTCAGCGCCTCCTCCTGAGTGGCTGCCGCGGCCACCTCTGCTTCCACCTGGGCTCGCTGCTGTAAGAAGGATGAAAGTTGCTCCTCCGCCGCCTTTTGGGCTGCTTCCTGGCTGGGCGTATCTCGCTCGACGACGTCAAGCTGTTGCCTCAATGATAACCCTTCGGAAAGACATTGCAGAAGGCTCTCAAAAACTACCTTCAGCCGTACAGCATTGGCCTCCACCCGAGCATGCAGTTGGGAAGACTTGCTCGAAGTCTCACCGCGCTCCTTACGCCTTGAAATGACTTCTTGTTCGAGATGGCGGAAGTAAGAAGCGCTCTGCTCAATCCACGCTGCTCTTTGATTGCTGGCGGCCAAGGTCTCGGGAGCGGGACACAGCAACTCCAACTGATGCAGGCGGGCCTCGATCTCCCTGCAATGGTTAACCCAAGATGCGATGATACCCTCGTCATGAAAGTTCACGAGTATCACCAGCATCGGGTTAACCGCTGTAGCAAAATCCGCAGCAGAAGTAGGGGTCTCGACGTCGAGCTCCTCAATGTAATCGCTCAACATAAGCAAGCTGTTCGCGGCGCCTTTCGAAGATGGACGTCTCAGGTAAGGACCTGCTGGCATTATGATGCGAGATTCGAAAGGCGCCGAGACCGGAACGACAGCTGAAAAGAAACAAGATGTGATCAGATAACAGTTCAGAAAATAAAAAGGGGGGATTTATCAATGTGATAGTCGCTGTACCAGCTGAGGCAGGTGGCAGGGCCGGAAGGGTCGGCGGCGCAGCCCATCTTTCATCCCCTCCTTCGATTTGTAACACTGCAGTCGAGATGAGAAAAAAGGGTTTAGAAGTAATTCCATCAATGAAGAAAGAAGGATATCATTGGAAATCATACTCACCAACGCCACCAGAGGAAGAAGCGAGTTCAGATGGGAAGAAGAAGTGTGGGAGCAACATCTGGTAAAGATGGTCAAAAAGCACTCCTGAAAGACACAATAGTGTGACTTTAGTACACAAATTATGCATTTGGAAGATAAGATTAATAAATTGCAAACCCATACCTTCCAACATCTTCGAGGGTATGAGAGAGGGTTGAGAGGTGACCACCGCCAAGGCAGTCGTTGAAGGCGCTCCCTCGAACAGTGGGGCATCGGCGCTGGCTGCACCTGAGTTACAAAAAAGGTAAATTTGTCAGAAAGATTGTAAAGCAAAGTAATGAAAAACAGCAACTTGGGGTTTACCTGAGGAGCTCCCGGCTGAAACGGAGGCGATTCCCTCCTCTATCGACATGAGACCACCGCCCGTGGCCTCATCGCCCGACTCAATGGGGGCCGTCGTCGTGCTAGCGCGACCAGGAGACGACAGGAGATCGTAAGCAGGAAGGGCAATGATTGGAGCGTTGCCGGATTCTTGGAAGGAAGCGGCTGACTCTTCCCCAAGAGTCGTGCCCATCTCATCCGCTACTTCTTCGGGCTCCGCCGTCTCCATCGGCTCATCCACCATCACCACGAGGTCGCCAGCCTCAAGCGCCTCGTCCGCCACTACCCTGGGCTCAGTTACGACGATCATTTCATCTGTTGCCGTTTCAGGCTCGGCAGCAATGACCTTCTCGGCTATAGACCCCTCCACCCCCATCTCAAGCTCCGAAGCCTCGGCCACGTTGCCCACCGTCGGCTCAGGTCCGACAGGCGCCGCCCCCTCTGTTTCTTTGGGTACAACGGTTTCCGCCTCCCCCTCGATCGGACTTGGCCCTGCAAGATAAGAGATATAAGGACCAATGGCATTAAAATCCTTATAACAAAAACTCTGAAAGAAATATTACCTGAAGCGGATTTACCGTTTGCGCTTCGAACTGCGCCCGCCACCTCTCTGCGGGCAGTGGATAGGGCGACAGGGGCCTCTTCGGATGGAGTATCAGCGCGAGGGACGGTGCTGGGGCCCGCTCCCACAGCCAAGACAGCCCTGCGCGCCTTCGCCTCACGCCTCAGCCGCCTCCTTTCCTCCCGGGCTGTCACGATGGACCTTCGTGACGCTTCTTTCAAGGCATCGTCATCCTCGTTCAGGGATGCCTCCAGAGCCTTTAGGGCATCTTTCATCGGCTCTTCAAGACGAACCTCCTGCGGTGGCCCAGAGGAAGCGGGAACATCGGCGGCTGGCGGAACATTTGCGTCGCGTCGTGGGAACGGCATTGAGGTTTCTATAATGAAAAGGGAGAGGTTAGATCGACCATAACACGAGGGAGATGAAAACTTAATGAATAGAGACTTACTAAGGCCTAAAGACGCTCTAAGGCGTTCTTCCTCCTGGAAGGTCTTGAGTGAAGCGGCAATGGCTTCCTCATCAGTGATGCCTGTTGGAAGAAAGGAAAGAAAAGCGTTAGTCAAAGGCAATAAGGAAGGTACGTTACAATAAAGAAAATGTGACTAGTAGTTACCTGATTGCGCAAGCTTAGCCAGCCATGCGTCACGCTTTGCCAACCACGCTGAAGTTTCGAGAGCGGCTTCCAAGTCTGTGTCGTCCGGCGGCGGCATGATTAATCCCTCGTTAGTCCCATATTCGATTAGGCCCTCGGCGTAAGGAGCATGGGGTTCCTGGCCGAACACGACATTTGCAGCGAAGAGCGATTTCTTTTTCTTCTGCCCTCCGCCCCTAGGCTCACGTGAAATCGACTTCCGCTTAGCAGCCACCTTGGGACGACGGGTCCCGATGTCCGCACCCACGCCAGACTCCGGCGAGGATACAACCACTGTCTCCACTGGAGCACGAGGCGCTGCAGGTGCATCTGTGACATCAGGGAGCGACAAGCCACGTGGAGGAATTTGCGCACACGGTGGCCCAGTTCTAACCTCTTTTAGAGGAGCGACTAGTGGAGTCCTAGGAACCAAAGGAGCGTTGCGATCGGTACCTGGAGGCACACCCTTACGATCGACCAACAGTCGCCTTTCCTCCTTTATAACTGCTCCTGTTGCATGATTGTACCAGTCTTTGTACACATTGAGGAGTCTCGGAGCGTAAGCCGGCGCATTGATAAAAAAATGAGAGCTCGTATTCAGGCGCATGAAATGGTGCAGTGCGTTCTCCATCCCTTCTTCAGTGGCAGTGGGTTCCAGCAAGAAGGCTTCCAAAGGGACCCCTTGATCGTAGCCCAGTTGTTGAGCAAAACGATGCGGGTTGTACCACATAAAAATTGCCACACCATTCTGCCTAAAAACTAGGAAACCCGGTCTAATGGAATATAAGTGAAGGGTCTCCCGAGCCGTCAAAACTGAGGCTCCATCCTTAAAGACATCTTGTAATGGCCGCGTCACAGTGGTAGACACCTTTCCAATGGTCAATACCTTATCGACAAAGGACATCCCGGCTCCAACGGTATGAGGGCGAAGGAGTAAGCCCCTGGCGTTCCGCGGTGATGGAGTTACAATTGATGCGCCGATCAGCTGTATAATGCGAGGAAAACCGCACTTGTCAAAGAACGAGGGCCTTTTATGCATGCCGAAGACACCCGCTGTATGTAGCTCGAGCCACGATGCAAAGTAATGCATCGGGAAGACCACGTGCAGTACCCCGGGCTCATTAGCATCCGCTGCTCGACTGAGGCCATGGTATAAGTGCGCCAAGCCAGCGATCCCAACAACCACCTTTACCCCGATGACTATCTGGTGGGCTGGGTAAAAGACAGAGGGGCGCATCCGATGAGAGTGCATTGGGATCGCAAACCAGCTCAGCCACAATCCAAGAAATCCTAAGAAAAAGGCCTCCTCATCCATTCCAGGGGCCGAAATTTCTGCAAATGACATGGTAGGGAAGTCCGGAAGAAAAAAACCCTTTTGATCTATATCCTTCTCCGGTAGGTTGTCCACACCTAGACCGAAAGGGTCATCCAGGGTGGCAAACTTGGCAGCTTCTGATAAGATGACGCTTGGACGAAGGAAACGAGCAATGAAGTCCTCAAAGTTAACTCCCCGACTCCCATGTTCGACGAAGAGGGACTCATATATGTTCAACACTTTAATCAAGCTTGGGAATTGATGTTGAACGGCATTCTCCGGTGTGACCCCCTTACCATCGGCCTAGCACCAAAGACGTACACATCTGTCGGGAGCAGCTCCTCATAATGTTCCCCCATCACTGGTAAACCGGATACCTCCGCGAACTCCTCCAAGGAGATTGACACTTCCCGATCCATGGCAAGGAAAGTGTGGGTAGGAATATTCCATTGCTCCAAGAAAGCCTTGAACCACCAGGTGGGGAGCGTGGGATACTGGAAGAGAGAGACGTAGACCGCGGTGTACAGTCCTAATCTTATCAACTGCAACTTCTTCGTCGACAGGATGTACCGGGCCCACGGCAGATAGCCAATCGGGTGGCGGGGGATCAGACCAAGGTTATACGATTGCCCCCAAGGTCGTGCTTCACCTTGACAGATACGGCGTCCTAGGATGTCCAAAACCATAGGACGCTGAACTGGTATCGCATCTATGGCGGGATGTAGAAAGCCCTTCGATGTCCAATCCACCAACTCCACGGCATACTGCACCGAGGGTGGGGTAGCATAATGAATCGCAGTGATGGGCTCAGACGGCACTGCGCATGTGAAGCTGCGTCGACCCATAATGATCTGGTTATACCAGGACCCCCAAAGGTGGAGATTCTTGTACTCCGGGTCGTATTCTCTAATCATGGTCAGGACTTCACGGTCCGAGGGCGCCTCGGGAAATCCCTCCTCCGAGTGGACGAACGGGAATGAAGTGTCTAGAGACATGATCGCTGCAAAAAGAACAATTTAGCCGTTAATGTTGTAATTCCAACGTTTGGCGTCTAAAAACGAAAATGCATTAATTAAATTAAAATTAATTAATTACACCACACAGCAGTGCAGTGAGTAGGAGACCAAAGGGGGACCCACAAAATCTGGATGATAATACGTCAGTTAATAAGACAACCTCATCATTGGATGAGATTGTCAGTTGGTCCCCAGGAAAACATTCCCATTTATAAAAAAAGGGGGGGAAGAATCCCTAGAGACAAGGAGAAAATCTTCTCTTTCAGAGCAAAGCTCTGTCACAGAGTGACACTTGTCAAACTCTGGTCTCAGGGAAATAAGATTTCTTAAAGAAGTATGGCTCTGTGGTAATAATGGAAAAGGTCCATCAGAAAATTTTTTACACTTAAAAGAATTAAAAATTTTGGAATCTTGAAAGATTCATGAAAAACTTATAAAAAGATTCTTCATTTTTCAAATCTAAAAGAGCTATTTTTAGATCTATGAGCAAAGCTCTGTTCATGGGTTAAAACCCATGAACAAGATCCCAGTAGATCTATAAGTTTTTGAAAGCAAAGCTCTGTTTATGAAACCCCAATGGGGATCTCTTTAGATCAAAAGATCTGTGAGAGCAAAGCTCTTTGGTTGAGATTAAGTTAAATTAATTTGATTTAAATTAATTTTTACCTAAAGTTTCTGACTTTAAAAATGAGCAAAGCTCTGAAGTTCTTGAGTGAGAGCAAAGCTCTGGAAAATAAAAATCTTAAAACGGTAAGATTTTTTTCTAAGGGCCAGAGGTCCTATTTATAAGGCGCTTGCGCCCCTTGAGCTCACCCCTTGATCCAACGATCAGGAGTTTGCCACCGCTGCACTCGCGTGTGCGCCACGTGAGTGCAACGGTGGGGGGCATTTGTTTCGCCCAATCAGAGCAAAGCTCTGTTGAAATTCAAAATTCAAAATTTTGAAACAACGCTTCAAATCTCGGGCGCAACGCGCCACATGTCAGGCGCTGATACGTCAGCGCAGCGCCCAAGAAGGCGCGCCCAATCAGAGCAAAGCTCTATTTTAAGCAAAATTAAAGGAAGCAATGCTTCAGTTGCGCAGGCACTGCGCTGCGCGACACGTGTCAGCGCAGATGCGCTAGCGCAGTCGCGCTGCGCTGTGCGCTGCGCGACACGGGTTAGCGCAGATGCGCTAGCGCAGTTGCGCAAGCGCTTTGCGCTGCGCGACACGTGTCACGCGCAGATGCGCTAGCGCAATTGCGCTGCGCGACACGTGTCACGCGCTGGGGCATTTGCGCTAAACAGAATTAAGATTTTAAAGAAATCTTTCTGTTCTTATTAAAACAAGAAGATTTTCTTCTGTAAAACAGAAGCCCTTGGATCAAAGATCCAACGGTGGGGAAAATTCCCCAAATCACTCAGAGAAAGATCTCTTTAACAAATTTAACTAATTTATGGGCACTATAAAAAGGACTCTAGACCTCAATTCAAAAAGATCAACATTTTCTTAAAAAAAAGAGAGAAAGAGAACTCTGAAGAACTCCTCAAGAATAAAAAAAGGGTAAAGACCTTTAGAAAAAGAGAAAGTTCTCTTATGAACAGATCATAGATCTTCAATAAAAAAAACAGTAAAATAAAAATAGTGCTTTGCACTTCTTTTATGAACCATTAGTTCCTTGAAAACAAGAAAAAACTTGTTTTCTTTGATTTAAAATCGATCAAAAGATAAAACAGTGCCCTGCACTTGCAAGAACTGCGCTGTTGCGCTCCTGTATTGGCGCAAAGCCACCAGGAAGCGCCACGTGTCAGTAGCGCAGCAGCGCAGCGCTCTGACACAGCGCGCTGCGCTGTTGCGCTTGCGCTCGCCAGAGCGTGACACGTGTCACCACCATATGAGCTTGCGCTCATTACTTGGCGCAAAGCGCCTGACAAGCCACGTGGGGCACTGTCAGAGTACTTAATGCTTTGCATTATTAAAGAAAAGGGACAGAGCCTAATTAAAAGGCCTAACAGGCCTAATCAAACATGCTATGCATTTTAAAAAGGGCAGAGCCCAAACAAAATAGATGCTCTGCATCATTTATAAAGGGCAGAGCCCAACCAAAACAAAGGAAAATAATGCAGTGAAGGGGCAAAGCCCTAACACAAGTCCAATAGACCAAAGACAAAAGAATATTGAAACTGGACTTAGCCCAGTCGTGGCCATAAGTCCTCAAATTAAATTGACTGAGCACGGCTGCTCCCTAAATCAATTTACATCCGGTTCGAGGGTACATCTCCGAACTCCTCTGACACCTGTCGTTGTAATTCCTCAACGACGTCAGAGAGGTGACGAGTCCTAACGACCACACATGAATATGGACTGCGGGGTCCTTAAACTCGTGGACCGGAACGTCCCTAAACTAATATTGGACCGAAACGTCCCTAAACTAATGTCGGACCGAAACGTCCCTAAACTAATGTCGGACCGGAACGTCCCTAAACTAATGTCGGACCACCACGTCCCTAAACTGGAACACGGACCACCACGTCCCTAAACTGGAATAATAGAGCCTCTAAATGCTCTTTTGCCGGATCTAAACGATCCTGTTTAAGTTGATCTTAGCCCCAAACACGGCTAACGTATCCTTAAACATTCAAATGGACTATAAAACTCTAAATCAACCTTGGTTCAAGGGTACATCTCTGAACTCCTTTGACATCTGCCGTTGTAATCCTTCAACGACGTTAGAGAGGTGACGAGTCCTGATGGCCAGATATTAAATGGATTATCACGTTAAGTTGATCTTAGTCTCAAACAGGACTATCGTATCCTTAACGAACGTTTAAGTTGATCTTAGCCGCAACGCGACTAATGCATCCTTAAACTAAAAATACCACACCCAAATCTAAGTAAATACGGATTTGGACTAATCCACGTCCTACGGGCGACGGCATTACTTAGTCTCCGTATACAATCCACGGGCAACCACAAACAAAACAAACACACACGACACGAAGTGAAATTTTGGAGATGGAGAAAGTGGCTGCCGCGATGCGGTAGCGTAATTAACTGCAGGGGCTTGCGCCTGCAGGGAAGAGCATCCCCACAATCAAAAACCCCTCAAGCGAGGGGGAATCTGATGAAGTCTGGTACATCGGCCGCATCCGTCTAAACCTCTGATACACGGTGCCATAAATCAACTTGGCATCTTCGGAGAGGTGGACGGATAAAACCAAATAGCATCTGCCCCGAATCTCAGGCAAGACGTTCAGTCTCGGCCGTCTTTCGGAGGGGGACAGTAGCCATCCAACGGTCGACGCCGCACTCCTGGGAAAAAGTGGCGATGACAACCCGACGAGCCCGTATCTGGCTCAGCAAGTGGAAGGAGAAGTCCTTCGGGGCTTTGGTGATCAAGTGCGCTTCGAGAAAGCACTCAATCTTATCCTCGGCGGCATCCAGCATCGCCGATGACATCTCTGCTGGAGGAGGGGGAATGTCGGCGAGCACCGAGGCAAGGATCATCCGAAGCCAAATGGAATTCGGAGGGAGAGGAGACCCCACACGAGTCAAAAGCCCGTGCATTGCGGCATCGCATTGCTCGTCCGAGAGAGAAGGGTCCACCAGGCGCGCAGCAAAACGGGGAATGATGTCCCGAATCGGCACCTCCCATGGTTGTCGGCGGGCATGAGGGCGGTTGCAAGCCATGATCGAAGAAGTTCTCTGAAAATGAGAGAAGAAAAGGCTCAGCCTCGAGTTATATATATAGACCCAAGCACAGAAGATTCTGTGCACAATGAAATCATTTCCAAGGCCCGGGAAATCAGAATTTTGGAAATACAAGTTTGACTGGAAACAAGGAGATGAAAAGATATCTCAGGTGAAGCGACGCTTCCGATTTGCCCAAAATTTAAACTTCAATAAATGAAGCAGCGCTTCAGATCCTTTGCGCTGCGCGCAACGCGCCACGTGTCTGGCGCAGATGCATTAGCGTGGCGTCCAAAAAGGCGCGCTCAATCAGAGCAAAGCTCTATTTTAAGTAAAATTAAAGGAAGCAACGCTTCAGTTGCGCAAGCACTGCGCTGCGCGACACGTGTCAGCGCAGATGCGCTGGAGCAGTTGCGCTGCGCTGTGCGCTGCACGACACGTGTCAAGTGCTGGGGAGATATGCAAAACAGAATGGAGATTTAAAGAAATCTTTTATGTTCTTGTTAAAACAAGAAGATTTTTTTCTGTAAAACAGAAGCCCTTGGATCAAAGATCCAACGGTGCGGAAATTCCCCCAAATCACTCAGAGAAAAATCTCTTTAACTAATTTATGGGCACTATAAAAAGGACCCCAAGCCTCAATTCAGAAGGGGGGAAAATTTTCTAAAAAAAAAGGGAGAGAAAGAGAACTCTGAAGAACTGCTCAAGAACAAAAAAGGTAAAGACCTTTAGAAAAAGAGAAAGTTCTCTTATGAACGGATCATAGATCTTTAAAAAAAACAAAATAAAAATAGTGCTTTGCACTTATGAACCATTGGTTCTCTGAGATCAAGAAAAATAAGAAACACTTGTTTTCTTTGATCTAAATTAGATCAAGAAACCAAGTAGTGCTTTGCACTTATGAACCATTGGTTCTGAAATCTAAAAGATTCTCAAGTTAATAGTGTCTTGCACTTGCAAAACTGCACTGTTGCGCTTTTGGGTTGGCGCAAGCCACTAGAGAGCGCCACGTGTCAGCATCTGAACCAATTGCGCTATGCGCTTTTGAAACAGAGCCTTGCTCTTTAAAACTGGCGCAATTCACCACAGCGCGCCACGTGTCAGCAGCGCAAGCGCAGCGCACTAGAACAGCGCTGTTGCGCTTGCGCTCGCCAGAGCATGACACGTGTCATCACCATATGAGCTTGCGCTCATTACTTGGCGCAAAGCGCCAGACAAATGCACTGCATTGCTTACAAAAGGGTCAAGCCCAATTAAAGAAGGCCTAATAGGCCTAATAAAATACAATGCATTATTTTAAAAAGGGGCAGAGCCCAAACCAAAACAGATGCTCTGCATCATAAATAAAGAGACAGAGCCCAAACCAAAAAGACCTAGAATAAAATGCAGTGCATTATTAAATATGGGCACAGGCCTAATAGGCCCAAGATCAAGAAAAATATTGAATATTCTCAACAGGACTTAGCCCAATCATGGCCGTAAGTCCTCAAACTAAATTGACTGAGCATAGCTGCTCTCCTAAATCAATTTACATCCAGTTCGAGGGTACATCTCCGAACTCCTTTGACACCTATCGTTGTAATTCCTCAACGACGTCAGAGAGGTGACGGGTCCCAACGACCACACATGAATATGGACCGCGGGGTCTTTAAACTCATGGACCAAAACGTCCTTAAACTAATATTCGTCCCTAAACGGGAATGTTGGACCAAAACGTCCTTAAACTAATAGCGGACCACCACGTCCCTAAACTGGAACATAGACCACCATGTCACTAAACTGGAATGTGGACCACCACGTCCCTAAACTGGAATATGGACCACTATGTCCCTAAACTGGAATGCGGACCACCATGTCCCTAAACTGGAATATGGACCGCAATGTCCTTAAACTACTTATGGACCACTACGTCCCTAAACTGGAACGATAGAGCCTCCAAACGCTCTTTTGCCGGATCTAAACGATCCCGTTTAAGTTGATCTTAGCCCTAAACACGGCTAACGTATCCTTAAACATTCAAATGGACTATAAAACTCCAAATCAACTTTGGTTCAAGGGTACATCTCTGATCTCCTCTGACACCTATCGTTGTAATCCTTCAACGACGTCAGAGAGGTGATGAGTCCCGAGGGCCATATATTAAATGGATCACCACGTTAAGTTGATCTTAGTCTCAAACAGGACTATCGTATCCTTAACGAACGTTTAAGTTGATCTTAGCCGCAATGCGACTAATGCATCCTTAAACTAAAAACACTAAACCCAAATCTAAGTAAATACGGATTTGGACTAATCCACGTCCTACGGGCGACGGCATTACTTAGTCTCCGTATACAATCCACGGGCAACCACAAACAAAATAAACACACACGACACGAAGTGAAATTCTGGAGAAGGAGAAAGTTGTTACCGCGATACGGTAGCGTAATTAACTGCAGGGGCTTGCTCCTGCAGGGAAGAGCGTCCCCACAATCAAAATCCCCTCAAGCGAGGGGGAATCTGACGAAGTCTGCTACATCGGCCGCATCCGTCTAAACCTCCGATACACGGTGCCATAAATCAACTTGGCATCTTCGGGGAGGTAGACGGATAAAACCAAATAGCATCTGTCCCGAATCTCAGGTCAGGACATCGCAGTCTTGTGTGCCGCCTTTCGGAGGGGAACAGGGATGCTGCCCCTCACCCCGCAAGGGGGCTGCTAGCCCCCATGACCCCCAGCCCGCTATCCGGGTAGCGGGACCCCCGTTAACTCTGCGTGGCCCCCGATACATCCAAGTCCCCTCCAAAACACAACATGCGCACACTGAATATTGAGTTCGCATGACCAGTTTTAGCCGTCAATCGGAGGTTCTCTCTCTCCAAAAGCGAGGGGTAATTAACGGCAGCTTAGTCCGCGGCTGCCGGAGATTCAGATCCCCATAATCAATAAACCCCGGCCTACCCTAGGCAGGGGGAATCTGTAATACGCCTGACAAGCGACGCATATTTTCCAACTCAATGGGATGACGAAAAACACCCTACAGATTCTGGCACGCCCGGTGGGACCTTTTCTCTCCTCCCATATTTCGGGTTAAATATTCATGCGAACTCAATCAATATATATATATCGATTGAATGTACTGAAATCATGCTTCTTTGTGCAGGTTAACATTTTCCAATTGCAATCTTCCGACGCAACAAAATATCTCCAAGGACAAGCTCAGCTCTCAATACAGCTCCCAACTCCTACACGATGAAGATGGACGTCAGGACGATCCTCCCAGCCAGTCTTGGACGACAGTGGGAGGAGCCACCGCTACCATTTGGTTCTATTCTGTTCGTGCCGCCTAACGCCATCCCAGCTCCTCAAGCTCCAGTAACAGACAGACCGGCCTCGAAAGGCAGGAGATCAAATGTGGTGATCTCGAGGGCACCACTACCCAAACGAAAGTCGGTGTTTGAACGACTTTTCTTGGCCCCAGCTGGGGGCAAAGCCATCAACACCAACAAAGTAATAAGGCATCTCGGGCAAGCTCCAGCGGTTCCCCTAACAATTGCTCGATCGGGTAACTTCTCTAAGCTCCCCTTCAATCAACTCACGATGGCTTCCTGGATAACGGATGCCCGCCAAGCCCTTAAAATCGAGAAGCTAAAAAAGAAAAGGCTCAGATACAGAGCCAACAAAAGGGATAGGGCTTCTGCTAATCTGAACTTCGTGGGGTTCCAAGAACGAGATTACCCCGCAACAAAAGCTGAATCGGCTGTAAAGCTCTCTAACTCTTTCGAACCACTGAAATTGGTTCAAAAGAACGCCATGACCGCAAGAGTCAAGAAAACTACGATCCAGACAGTGCCACCTAAGGACCCGGTCAAACCAACCATCTTCAGTCGCCTGTCCTTTCTAGAAGAGGAAGGGTCACAACGTGTAAGTCTACAGTAGCGCCCCGGCCGTCTTTCCGAGGCCAAAATGCGGAAACGAAAAATTTTTCAAAACTTGAAAACTGGCGCTATCGTATACTTTTTCCCGGATCGAACCATTGACCTACAACTAGCTATCTAGAGAAGGGATAGAATGCTATACCGATCGATCCGTGTCCTTCGGTCTTTGGCCACCATCCCAAACTCCTCGCAGCATCTCCGGTCTCGATCTCCTCGTCGGAAAAGGGCACCACATCTACGAGTCTTTTCACGGGCTCACGCTTCATCAGAAGCAACTCGGGCACGAAGTGTGCTAGCCGACGTGTCCAAGGTATTGTAGAGAATGTTTGTGATCACTTTGTCTCTTGTGTCCATTACTTGGATGGAGGTTGAAGGTGTTGCCATTAATGGAGATAATGAGCTAGAGGAAGAAGAAGAAGAAGAGGTCTTTTTTTCCTTTTGTTGTGCTATCTCAAAATGAGAGTGAGAGAGAGAGGAATAATATGAGAGCTCACAACCATCACATGGCTGCCTTTCCTCTCTCCTCCTCTCATTTCATCCACACATCAATCACTAAATGTGACATTTTTCACAAAAAAGAGACCATGAGTCACTATATATGTCTATGTCACATTTAATGCATCTCATGATGAATTCTAGCTCATTATTTCCATAAGAAAACATTAATCCAAATGTTTGCCACAACAAAAAGATACGGCAACACCTAAAGTAAACTCGTGACGGATCACAAGGATACCCCTCACCTGTATATACATACCTGCATCCGCATTCCGACTGAATGCGAATGCGATGAGACTAAAGTAATCCAACAAATCTAATACTAGGATCCGGCTTAAACCAAAGCCCACTAATATGATCCGTCCGATCATGATCCGTGCAATACCGCACGTATATGATCGGACCCTGCCATATATCATACGGACTCTACAACGTTTCGCCCGAAACTTGAGAAACTGTCTGTGGGGGACTCTAAAGACTCGTCAATACTTTGGCTGTGAATTTAACCACTAGCACGTCAGAGGTATTAGCCGTGCGTAACGGGCTACCAAGTATTGACCACAAGGGAGGTCGATGAGCGAACTCATACTGACACCCTACTGAGCCTGTCAGAGACAATATCCGTATAGTCCGGTCCGTTCGTCTATGAGCATCGCATGTCGGGCCTAGGGGGTTGGTAAAAGTCAGACCCCTAAAAGCGGTACAAGTCGTGTCGGAGTGTAGCCCAGAACACGCTGAGATACTACTGGAATACCTACCAGTAAATCTCCTGCCTTGGCCAAGGACTTCGTGTAATGGCTCTCCTAGACACAGCGCGATCTCACCCCCAATATCGGGAGAGACGAACCCCTGCCGATCCGCTCACTGCCTCCATGTGGCTCGGGACTGTACCCAACTAAAACCTGTTTGCACGACTCCTTTGAGCCGTGGTAAGGTAGTAATCAAAGCACGGTGGGAACTCACACGAGACAAATGACGATCTCAGGTCGATGAACTAACCTGTACACATGTCACCAGGGAACTGCTATCTGACGCCAGGTATAATACCAACTAGCATGTTCCCGGCGAGTCCTGTCCGGTGTACTCATAACCCAATGAACATCTGTATACAACTTAGGTGAACCAACTGACATCAATGGCTTGTGAGACCGGCCACCGCCCCTCGTCGGGGTCTCGACTGTATACACTAGTCTACTAATAGAGTATCGATGCCCAGTCTCGAAACTCCCACGACTATGGACCTTTTAAGGATGTGCTTATATACCCCAGCTCCCACGTATATGATCGCCATCATACTGCTGGCTGTCAAGAAAGAATCCTAAGGGCTCTATCAACGTGTAATAGCGACTTGTAAGGTCACCTAAAGCAGTACACGATGATAAAGACAAACCATGGTAGCATACTATTCTCCATCAACGTATAATAGTGAACCACAATGTCACCTAAAACATGTACACGATGATAGAGACAAACCAGATAGTATACAATCATCTTGAATAAGATTGTCCTACCGGCATAGGTCCTCCCTCAATCATTGCAATCACGTGCCTACGATCCAATAATTGACTCTGAGGGCACTATATCCAACAATCTCCAACTTGCACTCAAGGCTAATTATTGCGATGTCGCATACTCACAGCCCGTGTGATACCGAACACCCAACTCCTCTACTGATCAGTCTCACAATGCCCGTTTTTGAAACTATTACGTTCGAGAAATAGCCTCAGTTAGTGGATCCGCTCTGATATTTCTTTCTATGTCTCTCTTTATCTCAAGTTCGCGGAGAAAGCCATCTCCCGAAATAAGCAATACCTGTCTTAGAATATGTCTGGATATTTGATGGGACCTAGTTAATAAATGAACTCCAAATCCAAACTTCTTAGACTGTATCGTCAACTGAAACCAATCAGTATCCTGTGCCATGCCTCCCTCAGTATCCGCTTGGACCACCTGTCCAAAATACTGCCCCTCGTCAGAGGGAAAACTATAACTCTGACAGCCACTCTGACATCCAGGTCACCTTGGAAGCCTGGAATGATAACTGTCTCCCGAATGAGGCTGTCGTTATCATATCCCTAGAACATCCACTTATGTTTTAAAACTGCTTCCGAATGTTTCTCCAGGATTGGATCAATATCAACTTATTGCATCTAGTGCAAAAACATCTGGTGTGGTACTTGACATCTCATGATTGACTCAATTGCCTAAGCAAGTGATCTGCCAATCATGCACATCCTTCTCCCCTTTAGTCTGTAAGACACCTTTAGAGAAGGTGACTCCATCACCTGCAGGTACACTACCGTGCCAGGAGTCGTCCTTTCTAAATACCTTTAGAATGCTGTCTAAGTACCCTGATTCGGACACTTCCCAAATCTAGATAGATCTAGTAACCAGAATGTCTGATATTATTTCTTTTCCTATGTGGAGAAACCACTGTGTGACAACCAAAGTATAACCGATCGTAGTATAGGAATATCACTTCCTTCTCTGTGTATGCCATCCAAATACCAGGACATCACACCCTACTACCTTCTTAACAGATCCATCCTCTATTCTGATGAAGTCAAACCTATGACTGTCACATCAGAAATATATGATCTATCTCCGCTATATCTGCTTTAGTCCATAAATAGACATAAGCCACTTGTCCACTATGCTTCCGCTGCTCCCGCTGACTACGATAACCCTCTGGCAGAATAATATACACGTACACTTCTAAAGCTAGTTTAAAACGACGCTATACTCATCCTCCTGCCGGGTCTCACAGTCTGGAACAACAGCAATGGCAAGTCTGGGTAAACAAGAACCTCCCTGTCATCGTCCTTGAGCATACCAAAGTACCTCTCGAGTGCCTGAGGTTACCCACCATATCTGTGGAGTGGCCAATGGAATGTCAATTCAGATTGAATGTTTAGGTTCTTATCAAATTTTCAGTAATCGTTTGCGGTTCTGGAATCACTTCCAGTTCTACCATACTCCCACTACTGTTTTCTGAAAAAATCCATTTTTATTAAAACTGTGGCGAGTCAAGAACAATATCACTATTGATCTTCCAGATGGTAGAAAGTCAACCCTCGTCATAGCCCGGGTCAACCCACAAACAGCCATTACAGAAACGTGCCTTGAGTTATCCAGAGTCTGGTTTTAAGCATAAGCCGAACAACTTCCCGTACCTTAATATCGTTAAGATATGAAGCGTTCTATATCCAATATAGAAACAGAGGCACTGATTTAATTGGAACCAGATTCAAATCATGCAGCTGTCTCCAGTGCATGTCAACTAAATGGAGAGATGCCAATCAGCATTACTCAACTTAGGAGTGCTTCCAATTATGAGCAACCTGAAAGAGAAGGAAGTTCTCTTAATCATTACTATTAACTGAATACCATACACAAGTATCTACATCTTCGATCACCTTGAAGAATCCTGATACTTGTAACGCCTGGTTCTCTACTTTATTCTTATACCTATAACTTCTCAAAACTTTGACCTTGCATTTCTACAAAACACATGTCTAAGAACTAGAGAAGTCACAAGTAAACAGAATATAGTACGAGTACCAACCCCTCTGTCCTCATGGACACTGGACAACATACAATACTCTGTATAAGTCCCCTGAGTCTAATAACTCATTCCCCGTGTGTCGTAGGTTGAAAACTGTACTTATGGTTAAGAAGAATTACACCGCTGTTTAATGCTCCTTACCTAACCATCCACTGATATAGGTAAATGTCATAGACATAATTTCAAAAAGATATATCTCACTTTATAAAAATAAACGTACAGATATATCAATTTGAAATTGGTGCATAACAACGGATATTCAAAACCAAATATTTGCCGTCCAGCAAACAACCCAGGCGATTTTCTCAAATATCACCAATTACAACAAATTCCGATATAATGAGGATGGTCACCTAATTCCCAATAACTTACTCCCACTCATCATCTGTAAAACCATACAGATGTGAGAATCAAACCTGGTAAATACATACCCTGGAGTAAGGGCTAATTAGGAAATCGGTTTTCTTTTAATAATACACAGTGAAACTGAAACATATAAATGTTTTGAAAGGGTATCTGGCTATTCCTAGTAATGCCTATTCCATTATCAGATTCACAACTGTAACCGTATATTTCTTTGCCATCTCTCCAAATCCCTTTATATGTCTTTAGTCATTACCTTCTGTACACCCCCTTAGGCCAAATGGTTTTCTTCCTTCCCTACCGTTCGGCACCAGCCTATGGTTTGGAAGAAGACTATCCAATAAGCATTAAGGGTGTACTCTCCTAATCCTAGGAGCACTCGCAACCCGAAAGAAGGTAAAGATAAAAGACAACTGAATAAACCTTATTCCTATTTCTCCTGAACCAGAATCCATCCCCGAACTGGAACAAGTTCTTTCGAGTTCGTATATAACCATACGACGGAGTATCCAATAAACTGTGGATCTTCGTAGTGATACGGAGTGTTCTGGAGAAATACAAAGGTGATGTAGGATTGGCGAAGAAATACTTGGTTTGGTCGTGAATAGCAGTCGCATTTTACTTTGCCCTCTTACTAATCCCTTTATTTGTCTTAACTTATTACCTTTTGTACACCATCGTTAGGCTAATTGGTTTTCTTCATTTCCTATCGTTCGGCACCTGCCTATGATTTGGAAGAAGACTATCCAATTAGCGTAATAGGTGTACTGTCCTAATCCAAGGAGCACTCACAAAAAGAAAAGACAACTGAATAGTCCTATTCATTTTCTCCAGAACCGGAAACCATCCTCGAATCTGGAATAAGTTCCTTCGAGTTCGTATATAACCATACGATGGTTTTATCCAATGGAAGTGGACGTTCGTAGTAATACAGGGTGTTCTGGAGAAAAGGGTAAAAGTAGGAGTGGCAATGAGGTATGCAACTCAGACAATCCAAAAGCTAGTGTTTTAAGAAGGTTCGGTTAACTTGGTCACTGAGTCATAGTCAAGGGTCGGGTCATGGTCGCTGCCAAAGAGAGAGAGAAAAGAAACACTCAGCGTGCACTCTAACCTAGATCAGAATGGTTATCACTTTATCCAATTAGGAAACCTCCCACTGCTACCTCAAATTCTCCTCCAAACCTGAAAGAAGAATTAGTCGGGATCACCCGAGGAGTAAACCAACTCAATAGTGGGAATCGAGATCCAACTATCATCGCATGATAATATGATAGAATCCACTCACATTATCACACTCCAAAAGGTATGCGCATATCTGGCAAGTTTCAGTTTCTTTAGAAACCCCCGATGTGATTTTTACCCCATACTCTTATGATCTTGACGAAGATCAACAAATCATAAGTCACATGTCAAGTTCTACCTGTCATTGTCCAGGTTAATTTGAACCCACCCGTACAAGCCCTTGACGAAGGCCAACAAAGCTATACGACTGTCCCAAACCAACGCATCTTTCTATGCAGCAGAAAGGTAACAAGCAGCTACCATACACTATGCCTAGACGAAGGTCAACAAACATAGCATGAATACTAAGTGCTACCCGTCTGAAATGACGGAGGGCTACGAATAGTTTTTGGCGAAAAACCTTTAACGTAATAAACTTAATATCGTTGAAGGAACCGGATAGCCTTTTTTATAAAAATATAGTGGCGAAAACCTTTGCTAAAGAGGTCACTCCCGGTGAAGGGATCTCGGCTCTTTCCCCGTAGAATGAGGTGCGGGATATTCCAACTGAATACCACGATGCAAAGCAAAAATTAATCGACTATAGTGAAGTTATTACCCTGATGCAAACTTCTGTCCAAGGGGTCACTCCCGGTGAAGGGATCTCGGCCCTTGCCTCATCGACTGAGGTGCTGGATATTCATAACCGAATACCACTGTGCAAAACAAAAGAGAACGTCCTTGCAATAACAGATTTTGAAAAATGTTCCAACAACATCAGAATAGGTTTGTTTAGCTTGCATTGATCTGAATCAATGCAGTCCCATCAATTGATCACACCACAAAAGAACGAAAATATGATGTATGTATATGCCATCCGCATTCGCCACTGGGTCCCGTCATCACCCGTTAGGTTACTTAACTAACGACAGAGCAGGGACTGGACTAGCGTGGGTGTAAAACATATACAAGATCTACTAGTATATATATCAATATATAATAATCGCTCAAGGCGTGATAAAATGCAACATCACAAAAATGTAATAAGCATCACAAAACAATACAGATAATCTGGGATCTCCGGGTTTCATAGAGCCGCTACTGAAACCCGACGTTCCCCTAGTCGTGTGAATAGCCTGTGCAATGAAATCCTAGACCCCTACGGGCGCGGCAAGTTACCCGCCAAAACCTGAAGCGAGGCAGCCCCCTTCAACAAAGTGAATGGACCACCCAGCACTTCACGGAATCTGGTAACTTGGGCACCCCTCCTTGGGTCAACCTGTACCCCCTACGAATGCGGCGAATAGCCCGCCAATTCTAGAGTGAAGCCCCCTCCGTCTCAAAGCCATGAGATGCGGGCCCGTTGCCCTCTAGAACCTGGCTATCCGTGCACCCCACCGCGGGGTAATCCTAGTACAGAAAATAAAATATATACAACGGGTACATCGACCTCAGCCCGGTCGTGCCCCAAAAGAATAATATACAAACAGGCAGTGACGGCAGTCCACATGTCGGACGCTCTCCTCATAATATCAAATGTACAAATACAACCAAACTGTACTACCATTGCATCCAGGCTATCCACCACGACAAATCCGCAACATCACAGTACAACACAGAACATCAACGTGAATGTCGCGTTCGCAAATCCGTCTAAAAGAGCTATAGTAATTAGACAGGATTTACCGATCAAATGACATTCGCGGTCGCAGATATAATGTAAATACTGTGAACTAACATATTTAAAATTTTCGATCGACAAAATTTCCCGAAGTGGGCCCCAAGTACAATACCCAGTACTTAAAATAATCTGGGCCCAAACAGAACATACCAGAAACCCCATTTCCAAGTCAGAGACCGCTGTGGAAATTTTGGTGCAATGAAGCTACTGTTCAGCGGCGGAACCGCGGCCAAAATGGGGTTAAGGCCGCTGTTTCCCCCAATCAGAGCAAGGCTCTACTGAATTTTGAAAATTCAAAATTCGAAGCAACGCTTCGGTTTCCGCGCGCAGCGCGCAATTTGCCACATGGCAGAAGCCAATTCGGCAGCGTAACGCCCGAGACGGTGCGTCCCATCAGAGCAAGGCTCTTCAGAAAACAAAATTAAGACTTAAACTGCGCAAATGCATGGCAGCGCGACACGTGTCTGCGCAGTTGCGCAATCGCAACTGCGCAAGCGCACGGATGCGCGACACGTGTCTGCGCAGTTGCGCAATCGCAACTGCGCAAGTGCACGGATGCGCGACACGTGTCACGCGCTGGTGAGTTGCGCAGCAACTGAATGAA
Organism: Agapanthus africanus; assembly: GCA_030015575.1. Taxonomy (NCBI): domain Eukaryota; kingdom Viridiplantae; phylum Streptophyta; class Magnoliopsida; order Asparagales; family Amaryllidaceae; genus Agapanthus; species Agapanthus africanus. The sequence continues at coordinate 63,747,724 of CM057348.1, forward strand.
AATTTAAGTGGATCTTTTCTGTTCTCCTGTAAAACAGGAACCCTTGGATCAGAGATCCAATGGTAGGAAAATTCCCAAAATTATTCAGGAAAGATTTTGTTAACAAATCCAACAAATTGGTGGGCACTATAAATAAGACCCCAGGCCTCATTCAAAGGGCATCAGATAATCAATCATCATCGAGAGAGGGAAAAAGCTTCTGAAAAAAGAGAGCTCTTGAAGATTAATCAAGAAAAAAAAAGAAGGTAAAATTTCTGAAGAACAGAAAATAAAAAGATAAATAGTGCCTTGCACTTGATATGAACCCTTGGTTCTAAAAAATAAAAGAATAATAAATAGTGCCTTGCACTTGATATGAACCCTTGATTCTGTGAAAAGAAAACAAGAAGAAAAACTTGTTTTCTTTTGATCTAAATGTAGATCAAAAGTGCTATGCACTTTTGTTTCTTCAATCAGAAGATTCTTGAGTTCCTGCAACTCATTATTTAAAAGGGCCTGGCCCAAATCAGAAATAAAAGGGTAAAGCCCTATTTAAAAAAAATTCTTGAGGGCCTGGCCCAAATCAGATCACAAAAATAAAAGGGCAGAGCCCTATTTGGAAAATTCTTGAGGGCCTGGCCCAAATCAAATCATACAAAGGGCAGAGCCCTGTTTGGAAATGCTTGAGGGCTTGGCCCAAATCAAACTGCAAGAATAAAAAGAGGCAGAGCCCTGTTTAGATTGATTCTTTTAATCGGGCAGAGCCTAAAATAAAAATTGGACTTAACCCAATCCTGGCTGTAAGTCCTTAAATTAAATGCCTCTCACAAACTAAGTCATGACCGGTTCGAGGGTACATCTCCGAACTCCTTTGACATCTGTCGTTGTAATTTCTCAACGACGTCAAAGAGGCGACGGGTCCCAACGACCACTCATCTAATATCGGACCGAAACGTCCCTAAACTAATATCGGACCGAAACGTCCCTAAACTAATAACGGACCACTACGTCCTTAAACTGGCGACGGACCGAAACGTCCCTAAACTAATATCGGACCGAAACGTCCCTAAACTAACATCGGACCGGAACGTCCTTAAACTAACATCGGACCGAAACGTCCCTAAACTAACATCGGACCGAAACGTCCCTAAACTAATATTGGACCACCACGTCCCTAAACTGGAACAATAGAGCCTCCAAATGCTCTTTTGCCGGATCTAAACGGTCCCGTTTAAGTTGATCTTAGCCCCAAACACGGCTAGCGCATCCTTAGACATTTAAATGAATGATAAAACCCTCAATCAGCTTTGGTTCAAGGGTACATCTCTGAGCTCCTCTGACACCTATCGTTGTAATCCTTCAACGATGTTAGAGAGGTGATGAGTCCCGATGGCCATAAATTAAATGAATCACCACGTCAGGTTGATCTTAGTCCAAAACAAGACTAACGTATCCTTGACGAATGTTTAAGTTGATCTTAGTCGCAACGCGACTAATGCATCCTTAAACTAAAAACACCAAACCCAAATCTAAGCAAATACGGATTTGGACTAATCTACGTCCTACGGGTGACGGCATTACTCAGTCTCCGTATACAATCCACGGGCAACCACAAACAAAACAAACACATACGACACGAAGTGAAATTCTGGAGAAGGAGAAAGTTGTTACCGCAAAGCGGTAGCGTAATTAACTGCAGGGGCTTGCGCCTGCAGGGAAGAGCGTCCCCACAATCAAAAACCCCTCAAGCGAGGGGGAATCTGACAAAGTCTGCTACATCGGCCGCATCCGTCTAAACCTTCGATACACGGTGCCATAAATCAACTTGGCATCTTCGAAGAGGTGGACGGATAAAAACCAAATAGCATCTGCCCCGAACCTCAGGCACGTGACGTCCTAACGTCGCAGGCCGCCGTTCGGAGGGGAACAGATTCTGGCACGCCCGGTGGGACCTTTTCCTCTTTCCACTCCACACTTCGTGTGTCGTCTTCGCGAATCAATCGCGGTTTGTTAAATGGTTGTCTTCGGATTTCAAGTTGCTAAGATTTGGTCTTTTATCTGGCGCAGAACTCGAGCATCCATGGATTCCCACTGCACCAAATGCGCGAAGCACCACTGCAACGGACGCTCCACCTCACCGAGAGGTGTAACATATGGGCCCCAAGCGGCCTCTTTCCTTACTCTGCCTGTAGAGCAGGTGACCCAGGCCACCACCGGCCTATTTTTCGGGACCATGGTCCCCCCTGCAAGCTTCTCTATGCCGATATCCGCACCAGAAGCGAACAAGAAGTCGGTATTTGACCGGCTCACTGCTACCACGACCCCTGTCAACGGGTCGCCTGCTACTAAACCGACAGCCTCCGTTTTCACCAGGCTAGGTCAGAACTATAAAGTGGCCGTCCCAAAGAGGGCAACGGCCGCTGCTTTGGAAGTCGTTAAAGCGGCTTCTCCCATCAGAGAGTCGGTCTTCACAAGACTGACGGTTCCCACTCCTCCCCCAGTTGGTCAAAAAGCATCAGTCTTCGATAGGCTGACGTCGACAGTTACCCCACACCCAAACAGGGGGCAACAAGAAACTATCTCGATTTCCGAGCCAGTCCCAACGGCTCGTCGTGCGCGACGCCGCCATTGGCAGCGAGTAAGGAAAGCAGGGGGCAACTCCCCCTCAGGGCTAACCCCACCTGCTCCAGCGGTGGAGGTCAATGCTGCTGTTCCAACTGGGAACAGCTTCGAATTGCTGAGGAAGGTGAGAAAGAACTCTCCGGTTGCTACATTGAAAAGGTCTCCTCCGCCCATGGAAAAAGCTTCGGAGACGAAGCAGGAACAGCCCCCTCAACGGCTATCCTCAAAAGTTTATAAAGTATGGCGTAGGGTTCACGACTCTGTGATCGATCCAGACCACTTGCGTCACCAGAAAAGGGCGAAGGTGGAAAATAACAAAAACTGCCCCATTAAACAGCAGAGGGCGACGGTTGCTAGGATGCCCACTCCAACGGCTCCTTTAACCTCGATGGCCCACAAAAGAAGGAGGCCGGAGAAAGCTCCCGCATCAGCAGCAAGAGTTAATAATGGTGAGCCTAAACGCCCCAAGTCAAGGGGCATAATTGTTCATACGGTTTACATGGCTTCTGGAAAGGAAGAAAGCCGTACTTCTACGGGTCACCGACCGCTCACCCGATCAGTGACCAAGGCTCAGGAGCAGCAACAAAAGCTCCAGGAGATGATGACAACAATGGCTGCACTCACTGGGCCGAAAGAAACCCCAGAAACATCCTCAGAAGAACGTCAAGAACAAGAGACGGACGCCGAATTCCTTCGGCGCGTGCTAGAGAAGAAAGATAAAGAGGCTGCGGAACAGGCAGCCAACATAAAGAAAATGGCCCTCCTGTTCCAGGATATGGTGGGTATGATGATTCAACCAGATCCACCTGCTGGAGATCCCCCGATCATTCTTGAAGATGATAGGGGAGAGACATCGAATCCTCCACCGGCTCTATCCGCAGCTAAAGAGGATACCATATCAAAAGCTGATTTGGATGAATATATTGCCCAACAAATACGGGTGCATCAGGCGACTGAAGCAGCTGGTCAGATCGTGAAAACGGGACGGCCATATCCAGGCTGGTATGACCAAATCAAGTACCCGCCAGGTTACACAATTCCTAAGTTTCATGTCTACAAGGGGACCGGCAATCCCCATCAACATGTTGCCCAATTCAGGGCGCTTTGTGGTAACACTGGAGGCGACGACAAGCTCTTGCTGCGCCAATTTGTTGGAAGCTTATCAGATACGGCTTTCGAGTGGTATTCCGAGCTCCCCAACGACTCTATTAAAACCTTTGCGGAGATGGAGCTGCTCTTCACCCAACGTTTTGCAAGTGCCAGCGAGCGTACCCTAATGACGGCACTGATTAACGCCAGGGTAAAACCCGGCGAGACGTGGGTTCAGTACGCTATACGGTGGCGTAATCTATGGTCTAAATGTGAACAGCGCATAGAAGAAGCCCCTGCGGTGGGAATGTTTGTTGGAACCCTTGATCCACAAGCAACTATTTCACAATTTATGATGTTCTTCAAGCCGACTTCCTTCCAGGCTTTGATCGACAAATTGGCGCAGATGGACCAGATGGGCCATAAACCCCCTCTCCCGAAGCCGGATTCCCGAAACGACAAAGGAAAGGGAAAAGCGATCGTCGTCGCTAATGCCCAACAACAACCGAACGATCCGAAGCCGGTTGCTCGTCCAAACAATACGCGCCCATACGTACCCCTTGAGGACAGGATGGGACGTGCTTACTCCTTCCCCCGTGATAAAACAAGGAGGTTATTCGAGCTGGCATTGCGCAACAGGCTCATAAATCTGCCAGATCCAAAACGTCCGTCGCAACCAAGTGACGTCAACGATCCTAATTACTGCCCTTATCATAGAGTGTTGGGACATCCAATCGAAGACTGTTACGTTTTCAAAAATTGGCTTGAGAATCAATACCGTCAGGGCAAATTTGCGCTGTCTGACAAATGGAAGGTGAACCCTCCGCAGCCCCACACCTATAAGGGGACGAATACGCCGGGGGCAACATGCTCCGTCATTGAAGAGGCTCCCTGGGAGGTTGTATTATCAGCCAAAACGAGGAGAATGCTAAATGATCTTCAAACCTGCCCAGCGGTCAAGTGGAAGAACCCCTTGGAACCACAGGTTATTGAGGGGATGTTGAAGCCACGGCCGACTCCGAAGACCGATGGTGGTAGTTCAAGCGTTCATAGCCAGCCGTCAAAATCTTCGAAAAAGAAGAAGAAGAAATCTAAGAAGCCCGTGAAGCCTGGCGACAAGCGCACGGACTTACAAAAGCAAATCGATGCGCTGGATGAATATAACCAAAAGGCGCGAACTCCCATCACGCTCCAAGATTTCCTTGATCACGTCTTCCAAAAAGAAGATGAAGGAGAAAGTTCATCGGATGAATCTGACGAATATGTAGCAAGCTGTCATATGATCTCCCATTCGACCACGAACGATGAAGGAACTTCTGGCGCTGAAACGCTGGGGGCAAATGCCGAATCAGGAACCCCAGGGTTACCGGTTGAAATGATTAGCGCGTTTCTTAATGAAGCTCGGTTGAAAAGCAAGGCTGATCGAGAACGCGAGACGGCTATATTCGAAAGGGCTAAGCGTCAGCGACTTGAGGAAGGAGCTGAAATGATCCCGCTGGAGCAAAATGCCTCCACCACTGACAAAAGCCAATTCAAGATAAAAAAGAAATTTGCTAAGGCCATATCAATGGCCATAAAACTACCACCCTCTGAAGAAAAAGTTACTGGCGCGGTAGAAATGCACCCCTCTTATTGCTTATACCATCAGAAGGTCTCGCATTCCACCCAAGATTGCAAAGCTTTCAATGGATGGTGGCAAGGATACGTCGCTAATCGACAACGATTTAAACGGGAAAAACGTAAAATTCGCCGAGAGCAAAGAAATACGACTAAAGAACTTGAAAGAACTGCCGGCAATTGTCACATGGTTAACACTACCGGGTCACAAGTGCCTACATTTGGGAGCGACTCCGATGAAGAGCTAGAGCTCGGTCCCCTCTTCGAAGAATCCACTTCGGGAAAAGAAAAAGAACTGAAGGCTTGCGAGAATATACAGCTGCGCAATCGAACATTACCCGAAAAGAACCTCGGACCCTTGAATAAGAAAAACAAAGGGAAAGAGAAGGTCTCTGAAGACATCGCTTTGGATGACCAAGTTGCGGAAGAGTTAACCGCCAAGAATCCCCCCAAAAGGAATAAAGTAGATTACAATGTCTTGGCGCATCTGAGAAAGCTACCCTCACAACTCAGCATTCTCGATGCCCTATTGCTATCGAAAGAAGCGAGGGATTCTTTGATTAAGGCCCTACAAGATCCGGACCAGTTCCAAGCCTTCTTAGCCGAACAAAAGATGAAGGATGAATTGGAAGAGGTGCACACAGCCGACGTTGCTTTTGGTGATGAAGACCTTCTCCTCGGGACGTGTGAACACAATCGCCCCCTTTATGTCTCGGGATACTGCCATGACATAAAGATAGGAAAAATCTTGGTCGATAACGGATCGTCTGTCAATTTACTCAATGTGCGAGTGTTAAAGGAGATTTGCATGAGTGTCCAACACCTCGCCCGGGACAAAATCGCCATCTCCGGTTTCGACTCTCAATCCTCAAAGACTCTTGGATCTGTGATATTGACGCTACGCTTCGGGGTGCTCGTCACAGACATCAAATTCCACGTTATAGACGCCAAGACGTGCTACAATGCTCTGCTCGGCCGACCATGGCTACACGAATACAATATCATCCCTTCTATACAGCATCAGTGCATGAAGTATTCTAGGGACGGCCTCGAGTACACAGTGGCAGGAGAGTTGAATCCGTTTTCCGTGAACGAAGTTCGCAAGTATGAAGATGCCAAATACTTCTTACCGAGTTTCGAAGACACGGAAAGGTGTCACAAACCGGAGAACAAAACTAACGCAACCATCCCTGTCTTCGGCAGTGACACCGAGGAGGAGGAGGATATAATTTATTCAGGTCCATCCCAGTCCACCAGGCCAGGACCATCTGTTCCTTCATTGATCTTCGGTAGTGACTCAGAGGATGAAGTTCATGCTGTATTCCCCGCTCGGCCCTCAATACAGATTTCCACTGATGAAGAGCGAAGTCTGCAGGTAACCATGGTGCCGCTTGAACATTACAAAGAACTGGATGCACTCAACACCAACAGCGTAGAAGAATTGTAGACATTCTATATCCCTCCCGGAAGAAAAGGCGAGAAGGCAATCCTATTCTACCGTTCTGAAGAAAACAAGGTGGAAAAAGAAATTTGGCATGGCGTGGATCCCACGCTCGACAGGCTTCAGCCTATCCGTCTTCCCAGATATTATACCGAAGGTTTGAAGAAACTGCTGAAACGCCAAGGGATGTCCTTCACACAGACCGTCAGAAAAGCCAAATTCTATGACAAGGTCTGGAACGTTCCCGGAACTCAATGCAAACTGCCTAACGGGAGAACGGAAACGAAAGGGCTCGGGTATGTTCGCTCAAAGAAACGGGAGCTAATAAACAGCTGTTATGCCATGTATGACTTCGATGAAGAGGCGGACGCTCAATGGGAGGACGCTAATCCCGAACCAGCAAAAATTCCTGACACAAGACTTCCCAGTCCATCGTCTGAAGACCAGATGAGCAAACTTATAAAGGATGCGAGTCAAAAAGCCCGAGATGATCACGATCGTGAAATGGCAATCTATGAGAAAGCCAAGACACAGCGTCTCCTTCGACAGGCAGTAAAGAACGAAGATGTTGCCCCACGTCAGCCTGCTACAAAAAGAGTTCGACGCGAAAGCAAAAACAAGTCGAGGGGCCGAAAAGGTGCCCGACAACCACAAGAAAGAGCCAAGAAGCCACGCATCCGAGAGCCGAGCGTTATTGACCTAGCCCTTATGAAGAAAATGGGTCGAGCATACTCATTTCCTCGGAACAAAACAGGAAAAATACTTGATCTTGCTCTAAAACATCAAATGCTTACTCTGCCAGAGTCTAAACACCCTGAGCAAGCAGGCGAAGTCTCCAACTCAAAGTATTGCTTTTACCATCGAGTAATAGGGCATCCGCTTGAAGATTGCTTCACCTTTAAGAATTGGGTTGAGGACCAATATCAGCTTGGCAAATTTGCGTTGTCTGATAGTTGGAGGGTATCGCCGCCGCAAAAGCACGAAACCGCGAAAGAAAAACCAGTTCCACATCGGAGTGGGCAGAAAATTCACACCTGTCATGTGATAACAATATTAAAAGAAGGGTCCGACGATATGAACAACCTCCCTTGGTGCTTTGAAAGCGGCAGCGATGAGGTGATCTCAGAATTTCCCCCAGCTCCGAAAGAACTGGAGGACGGAATCCATACCACCGCAGATAACCTCAGGAAAATCGAGTTGGGGAAAGTAGATGATCCGCGACCGACATTCGTCAGCGAGCTGCTGTCTGAAGAGAGGGTGGCTGCGTTAAAAGACGTCCTTGTGCAGCATAAAGATTGCTTCGCATGGAACTATTCCGAGATGCCGGGGCTAGATCCAGAAGTTGCTGTACATAGACTAGCAATATCCCCAGACGTCAAGCCGATCAAACAGGCGCCAAGAAGAATGCGACTCGAGCTTGAGATGAGCATAAATACCGAAGTCAAAAAGTTAATCGAATCTGGCTTCATTCAGGAAGTTCAGTACCCTGAATGGATCGCCAACATCGTCCCAGTGATGAAGAAAAATGGAACAGTGCGCATATGCGTGGACTTTCGGGATCTCAACAAAGCCTGCCCGAAGGATGATTTCCCGGTACCAGTCACTGAACTAATGATAGACAATACATCCATTCATGAGGTTTTCTCCTTCATGGACGGCTCGTCGGGGTATAACCAAATAAAAATGCATCCCGAAGACCAGAAGCACACAGCCTTCAGGACTCCTCTTGGTATATTTTGTTATAAAGTAATGCCCTTCGGTTTGAAGAACGCCGGTGCTACTTATCAGAGGGCCATGACAAAGATCTTCGATGACCTTATACACGAAATCGTTGAATGCTATATCGACGATCTCGTGGTTAAAAGCAAATCATACGAGGAACATCTCGAGCATCTGAAGACTGTATTTCAACGCCTTCGGCAGTACAACTTGAAGATGAATCCTCTTAAATGTGCGTTCGGGGTTTCCTCGGGCAAATTCCTGGGATTCGTTGTTCGACACCGAGGTATTGAAATAGATCCGTCAAAGATCAAAGCGATCATGGAAATGCCTCCGCCGAGAACTCTTAAACAGCTGCGGTCTCTCCAAGGAAAGCTCGCATACATTCGGCGGTTTATCGCTAATCTTTCAGGAAAGTGCCGTCCATATAGTCACCTGATGAAGAAAGGAACCCCATTCGTTTGGGATCAAAAATGCCAAGGCGCACTAGACGAGATCAAGCAGTACCTGCAGAACCCGCCGGTGTTGGCTGCCCCGGTTAAGGGGAAGCCTCTCATTCTTTATACGACCGCCCTCGAAGGTTCCTTAGGCGCATTATGGGCACAAGAGAACGATCAAGGGAAAGAAAGAGCACTCTACTACCTAAGCCGAGTTCTGCTGGGGGCAGAAAGCAATTACTCTCCCATTGAAAAACACTGCCTGGCGTTGATCTTCGCAATAACAAAGCTTAGGCACTATGCATTAGCACACGAGGTCCGTCTGATTTCAAAGGTGGACCCCCTTAAATACTTAATGTCAAAGGCCATATTGACAGGGCGACTCGCTAAATGGGCCCTATTCTTGATGGAGTTTTCGATCACGTATCAACCTCTCAAAGCAGTGAAAGGCCAGGCCATCGCCGACTTCCTCGCTGAACATCCCATACCCGCCGATTCTCCATTAAATTGCGATCTTCCAGACAGACATGCGTTTGACGCAATCGACAGTGGTGATACCCGTTGGGAGCTTTATTTCGATGGAGCATCTTTCATGAAAAAGCACAAACAAAGTACGCCAATGATCAAATCGGGGGTAGGACTCATCTTCGTGACTCTACAAGGAGGAATAATGCGCTACGCGTTCTCCCTGACGGAGCCGAGAACAAACAATGAGGCTGAATATGAGGCTTTGATAGCAGGCCTCGAGATCGCCATCGATATGGGGATTGAAAGCCTCCTCATATATGGGGACTCCCAACTAGTCGTCAGTCAAGTGAACGGCGATTACCAAACATGCAAACCGGAATTGGTAAAATACGGTGAAAAAGTGCAGCAACTGCTAACCCAAATTCCCTCCTACATATTGGAAAGTATACCGCGCGCGGAAAACAGCAAAGCGGACGCACTAGCCAAACTTGCTAAAGAACTCGCTGACGAGAACCTCGACGACGTTAGAATCATAGTACAAAGCCGTCGAGTGCTCGCCCCAACAGAAATATCTCCAGAATCGTCTGAAGAAAAAGGAGCGAAAGAGGAGACAACCCTGCAAATAAAGGACTCGGAAAATACCGAGGACTGGAGTGAAGTCTTTATAGATTACTTCAAGTTCCACCGAATACCTGAAGAGGCGTCCACAAGACACCAGCTCACGAAACGAGCTCTGTCTTTCGCCTTCGTCAATAATACTCTGTATAAGAGGTCATTCGACTCTCTGTGGCTGAGATGCTTAGGACCTGACGAAGCGAGAAGGGTCGTTCAGGAAGTTCATGACGGACTCTGTGGTTCCCACCAAGCAGGCCCTAAAATGAAGTTAAAGATAAAGCGGATGGGTTACTACTGGCCCACGATGATGCAGGATTGCCTAGAATACGCGAGGCAATGTCACTCATGCCAAATTCATGGAGACTTCATCCATCAGCATCCCAATCCACTGCATCCAACAGTGGCTAGTTGGCCATTTGAAATGTGGGGAACTGACATAGTCGGTCCCATCGAACCAGCATCGTCAAAGGGACATCGTTTCATCTTGGCGACGACTGATTACTTCTCCAAATGGGCAGAAGCGGTACCGTTGAGGGAAGTAAAAACGGAGAACATCCTCCATTTCTTCAAAACGCATGTCATATACCGGTTTGGAACCCCAAGAAGGATCATCTCTGACAATGGACCAGCCTACCGAAGTCATAAGATTAGCCGCTTCGCACAGCAGCACAATATAGACTGGAGATATTCCTCAGTTTATAACCCCCGAGCTAACGGTCTAGCTGAGGCCTTCAACAAGACCTTGACGAAAATCATGAAGAAAACGGTGTCACGAAATAAGAGAGATTGGCACGAAAGATTGCAAGAAGCTCTTTGGGCGTATCGAACTACATTTAAAACGGCCACAAACACAACGCCATACGCGTTGGTATTTGGGACGGAAGCAGTACTCCCCTTCGAGATAGAATTACCCTCTCTACGAGTGGCAGTCCATTACGAGTTGACGGACGAAGAAAATGCTCACCTTCGGTTTGAAGAGCTTGACGCCCTTGACGAAACCCGGCTTCTGGCACAGCAAAATCTGGAAGCTTATAAAGCGAAGATGACGCGCTCATACGAAAGATTGACCCGACCGAGGACATTCCACCAAGGCGAACTCGTGCTAGTCGTCAAAAGGCCCATGATCCCCAATCGCGCCAAGCGGGGAAAGTTTGAGCCAAACTATGAAGGACCGTACATCATTGATAAGGTCTACCAGGGCGGAGCCTATCTACTCATGGACATGCACGGTGAAAGACCTTTCAGGCCAATAAACGGTCGCTTCCTAAAGAAATACTACGCTTAACGAGCCTTAGTTTAGGTCAATGATAGATGACGACGACTATGTCCGCTCGCTATCTTCCTAAGCTCAGGCTTTATAAGCAGTAGCCAGCCCTCTCAACGGTGGACCGAAATGTCCTTAAACTAATATCAGACCGAAACGTCTTTAAACTACTACCGCTGCATCTTTAGACTAACGAGATAAAAAATATATATATATAAATAAAAAATAATAAAAATAAATAAATAAATAAAATTAAAAAAAAAACGGTATGTCCATAAGCAAGAAGGGCACGGATGAAAACCCGAAAGGGCTCCGTGAGTAAAAACAGCAGGGCTACCGGCGAGTGTTCGTGAAAACCCGAAAGGGCGATACCTCGTAAAAAAAAAAAAAAAAGAGAAAAAAGAAAATAAAAAGAATAAAAAAAAAACGGTATGTCCATAAGCAAGATGGGCACGGATGAAAACCCGAAAGGGCTCCGTGAGTAAAAACAGCAGGACTACCGGCGAATGTTTGTGAAAACCCGAAAGGGCGTAACTTCGTTAAAGAACCCTTACAGAGTCCTCTCGACCCTGTAAGGAGAAACCACCCGCGTGAGATCCTTACGACTCACAAAGGAACAACACACTTAGGAATCCCCACGATTCCTAAGGAGAAAACACGCTTGCGAGATCCTCACGACTCGTAAGGAGAACTCTCTTATGGGACCCTCACGGCTCATAGGATTTGAAAGTCTTAAGTCACAGAGACCTAAACCTGTGCTTAAGCAAACCCCCACAAACTTCCAATGTTGCCCTACAAGTGGTTCAATATTGACCCTTGTATACAATCCACGGGCGCGAATAAACGTTTCCCTAATCAAGGTCCATCCGTGACTGGGAATATGTTTGCATAACCCTTGTAAGTCCTCTCGATTTATGAGAAGAAAACCCTCCTGTAGGATCCTTACGACTTACAGAAGAACAAAACACTTAGGAACCCTCACGGTTCCTAAGGGAAAAATACACCTACAAGATCCTCACGACTTGTAGGGAGAAATACCTTCACGAGACCCTTACGGCTCATGGAGTCCAAAGCCTTAGCCGACAAGATCTTAACCCTGGTCGCTAAGCCTCCTTTGTTCGACAACGACAGAGGCAAATGATGATTCGCTCCTGGTAGTATCCCAGTTGCAGCGCTGCTGATGCCGAAATCGGTGTCCAATCTTAGGTCTACGGAGAAAGCCAATAGACCGCACATGCATACAAAATAGCCGAAATGATAGGGCAACTTGCAATAAAAAATAGCAAGTATAAAAAATGTACGCATGGAAAATAGCCGAAATGATTGGGCAACTCGTAATGAAAAGCAACGGGTAAAGATAAAGTAAAAAGCCGAAATGATTGGGCACCGCGAAAAATAGCTGAAATGATTGGGCAATCGTGACCTTCGCGATATAAAAGCTGAAATGATAGAGCATCGCGGAAATAAAATAAAACAAAAATAAGAAATGATGAAACTTCGGCCCTACAGTTAAGATCACATCGATCCCTGTATACAATCCAAGGGCGCAAACAAAGAAGAAACCATACTTCCCCAGCGGATTCCGTCGAACGACGAAGCCAAACCTCAACGGTTCATTTCAACCGAAGAAGCCAGCAAATTTCTCGACTCACGGATACAAACACTCCTTGACGAGAGCTTCCTGATCCGCGTCGACCCGCAAAGCCACCAGTGCCTCCGTAGGAACCCTCGACTCGTTTCAAACCCCAAGGACACAAATAATCCTTGGCGCTTGGGAAACAAATAATCCCTCGCAAAATTTCTCAACTCACGGATACAAACACTCCTTGACGAGAGCCTTCCTGATCCGCGTCGACCCGCAGAGCCACCAGCGCCTCCGTGAGAGCCATCGACTCGTTTCAAACCCCAAGGACACAAATAATCCTTGGCGCTTGGGAAACAAATAATCCCTCGCAAAACTTCTCAACTCACGGATACAAACACTCCTTGACGAGAGCTTCCTGATCCGCGTCGACCCGCAGAGCCACCAGTGCCTCCGTAGGAACCCTCGACTCGTTTCAAACCCCAAGGACACAAATAATCCTTGGCGCTTGGGAAACAAATAATCCCTCGCAAAACTTCTCAACTCACGGATACAAACACTCCTTGACGAGAGCCTTCCTGATCCGCGTCGACCCGCAGAGCCACCAGCGCCTCCGTGAGAGCCATCGACTCGTTTCAAACCCCAAGGACACAAATAATCCTTGGCGCTTGGGAAACAAATAATCCCTCGCAAAACTTCTCAACTCACGGATACAAACACTCCGTGACGAGAGCTTCTCTGACTCATATCTCAGGCAGTAAAGATTCAAAAAAACTTGCTTCCTGAACAATGGGACCCTGCAAGTCAATCCTAAATGGTCTCTTGCATACTATTCACGGGTCTCACTCTTTGAAGTCGATTCTCAACAAAAAGGGAAACAACCGCTTACGAGCCCTCTCGACTCGTAAGAAGGGCAATGGGACCCTGCAAGTCAATCCTAAATGGTCTCTTGCATACTATTCACGGGTCTCACTCTCTGAAGTCGATTCTCGACAAAAAGGGAAACAACCGCTTACGAGCCCTCTCGACTCGTAAGAAGGGCAATGGGACCCTGCAAGTCAATCCTAAATGGTCTCTTGCATACTATTCACGGGTCTCACTCTCTGAAGTCGATTCTCGACAAAGAGGGAAACAACCGCTCACGAGCCCTCTCAACTCGTAAGAGGGAGAAATTCTCTCATAAGATCCTTTCGACCTATGAGAGAAAGCTACACTTGGGAATCCTCACGATTCCTAAGGAGAAAATCCACTTACGAGATCATCTCGATCCGTAGGGAGAAAAGTCTCTATGAGACCCTCACGGCTCATAGAGTTGAAAAGTCTTAGGCAGCAGATCCGAACCTGCGGCCTAAGCCATCGTTATATCTTGAAGAAACCAAAATGCTTACTCTGTTACCTGTCAATCATGTTTATCAAGACAGCATGCTGATAATAAGAGAAGAGAGAAAGCAAAGAAATAATACAAGACATTGCAAAAAAATGTGTATCTTTATTTATTAACTCAATCAAGTACATGGCGAATCGTATAAAAGAATAAAGAATGTATACATCTTATTCAAAAAAGAAAATTACAAGTATATTGATACAATGGCAGTTATTGGGAAGAAAGCGTCTTGCATAGGTGTAGCAATCGCTCGCAGATGTCTTTCCATGCCTTCTCTTGATCGGCTACCACCGCCAGCTCTGCCTCCACTTGGGCTCGTTGCCGCAAGACCACTGCAAGCTGCTCCCTCACGCCCTGATAAGCAGCCTCCCGACTTGGGATATGGCGCTCAGCCACGTCAAGCTTCCTCTTTAAGTTTAGCCCATGGGAGATGCGCTCCAAGAGACCCTCAAAGATAGTCTTCACTTGGGCAGCATTTGCCTCAACCTCAGCGCGCAGATGGGCCGTTTCGTTTGAGGTCTTTTGGCATTCCCTTAGTCTCCGAGCTGCTTCTTGCTCCAAGTGGCGGGAGTGCGAAGTGCTTTGCTCGAGCCAAGTTGTGCGTTGGGCGCTCAGAGCTAAAACTTCGGGAGCAGGACGCGTCAACTCCAGCCGATACAAGCAGGCCTCGATCTCCCTGCAGTGGTTAACCCAAGATTCAACGACGCCCTCGTCATGAAAAGTTACGAGCGCCGCTAACATTGGGTTAACATCCGCAGCGAAATCGACAGCAGAAGGGAGAGCGTCCATGCTGAGCTCTTCAATATACCCGCTCAGCATGCCTAGACTCATCACCGCACCCTTTGAAGACGGACGTCTCAGAAAGGGACCTGCCGGTAAAAGGACGCGAGCCGCGAAGGGGACCGGAACCGGAACAATAGCTGCAAAACAAAACAGGGTTAAGCGATGGTTCAAAAGATGTTAAAGGATTACCAAAAAGGGGATCTACTATACCAGCAGCAACGGACGGCAGAGCCGGAAGGGCCGGTAGCGCGACAGGGCTTACATCCCCTCCTTCGATTTGTGGCACTACAATAAAGAAAAGGAAAAGTCAGAAATCATCCCATTGCTAGAAAAAAGGAGTAAATAAAGATATTACCGGCGCCACTAGAAGGAGAAGCGAGTTCGGATGGGAAAGAAAAGTGCGGGAGCAACACTTGATACAAGTGATCAAAAAGCACTCCTGCAAAGGCACAATGGTGTAATGTTAGTACAAAAGCCGCATTTTTGAAAGATTAATGCATGAGTCGTAAATCCATACCTTCCAACATCCGTGACGGCACAAGGGAAGACGGAGAGGTGACTACTGCCAAAGCAGTAGTTGACGGTGCCCCCTCGAGCAGTGGAGCATCGGTACTGGCCGCACCTGCAAGAACAAATTTGTTAGAAGAGATCACAAGATATATACAAAAAAAAGGGGGAAATGCCGGTGATAAAAAAAATTTACCTGACGAGCTGCCAGCAGAAACTGAGGCAGTCCCCTCCTCCACTGACGGAAGACCACCGCCTGTAGCTTCATCTCCCGACTCAAGGGGAACCGTTGTTATGCTCTCAAGCTCTGCAGGCGGTGGGGAACCATAGACAGGGAGGGCCAAGATAGGAACATTGCCAGATTCCTGAGAAGGAGCGCCTAGCTCGTCCTCAGGAATCATGGCCGCCTCACCTGCTGCTCCCTCAGGATCAGCGATTACAGCTGCCCCGTCCATCGGCACTACGAGGTCCCCAGCCTCAAGTACCTCGCCCTCTACCGCCTTCGGCTCGGTCGAGACAATCATCTCATCTGCCGCCACTTCGGGTACGGCATCAATGACTTTCTCCGCGGTAGGTTCCTCAATCTCGGCTCCAGGCCCCATGGCCTCGACAAAGTTGTCCACTGTCGGTTCGGGTTCGGCGAGTACCGCTTCTTCCGCTCCCTTGGGTTCGACGGTCGTCTCCGCCTCCCCCTCAGTTGGACTTGACCCTGCAAGATGAGATATGTATAAGCCAATAGTTTTACAAGTCATACAACAAGGCTCTGAAAGAAGTACTACCTGAAGCGGATTTATCATTGGCGTTCCGAACCGTGCGCGCAACTTGCCGACGAGCGGTAGACAGGGCCACAGGGGGCTCTTCAGAAGGAGTACTAGCGTGAGGAACGGTGCTAGGGCCCGCTCCTGCGGCCAGAGCAGCTCTGCGCGCCTTAGCTTCGCGTCTAGACCGCTTCCGCTCCTCTTGAGCCGATGAGACAGATGCCATCAGAGCTTCCTTGAGCGAAGCCTGCTCATCCGTGTAGAGGGATGCCTCCAGATTTTTCAGAGCATCCCTCGTTGTTGCATCAAGCCGAGGCTCTTGCGGCAGCTTCGACGGAGTTGGGACTTCGATGACGGGCTTGGGAAGGGCCCTTGCGCCGATTAATACAACCCCTGTAAAGAAACAAGAGAAGGTCAGGTCGACTATCATAAAAAGATAACGAACTTTCCGTATAAAAGAGAAAGGGATAAAACATACCGACGCTCGCTAAGGTACGCTTGTTCTCCTCCTCCTGGAAGGTCTTCAGAGAGGCATCAATGGCCTCTTCAGTGGATACACCTGTTGAAAATGAGGCAAATATTAGCTGAAGATAATAATAAAAAGTGGGATAAAATGACAAATAAGAAGGCTGATGATTACCTGACTCAGCGAGTCTGCTTAACATTGCTTCGAGCCTCGCCGATCGCTCCGAAGCTGCAATGGCGGCGGCTAGATTGGTGTCCTCAGGGTCCACCACGAAACCCTCATTGCTGCCGTACTCGCATATGGTCTCGGCAGGATGAGCCGTGGACTCTAAGTTAAGAATCGCGTCGAGGGATAAAGTGGACTTCTTCTTCTTTTGCCCGCCAGCCTTGGACCCACTGGGAGCAGCTTTGCGCTTGCCAGTTTTGGCAGTCGCTTTCGGGCGGCGAGTCCCGATGTCCGCTCCTGCACCCGACTCCGGCGATGCCGCTTTAACCGTCTTTGTAGGAGCACGGGGCGCCGTTGGGGCATCCACCGTAGTAGGCAGTGGCAGTCCACGCGGAGGGGCCAACACCCGTGGTCGATCAGCTCCGGCCTCTTTCGTCGGAGGGATAACCTGGACCCTAGGCTGCAATGGAGCCTTGCGATTGCCGCCGGGAGGCGCAGCCCTACGATCGACCAGTAGACGTTTCTCCATCAAGATAATTGGGCCCATCGCGTGCGCATACCAGGCTACATACGAATTGAGTATCTTAGGGGTACAGCTGGGCTCACTGATGAAAAAGTAGGAGCCGGTGTTCAGCCGGATGAAGTGATGCATTGCATTCCGTACCCCCTCTAAGCCGACTGCAGGTTTTCCCAAGAAGGCTTACAACGGGACCCCTTGGTTATAACTCGATTGCCGAGCAAATCGATGCGGATTATACCTCATGAAGAGGGCCGTTTCATTTTGCCTAAATACCAAGTAGCCCGGCCGAATGGAATAAAGATGGAGGATTTCCCGAGCCTTCAACACGGAGACACCGCCCTTAAAGTCATCACGCAGCGGTACCACCGACTTAGTGGTCTCGGAACCTATGGTGATGACCTTATCCACAAAAGAGGTCTTCGCCCCGACTAGATGCGAACGCAGAAGCAGTCCCCTAGACTCCCGCGGAGGCGCAAACACGATGGAAGCCCCGACCAATCGCATGATTCTTGGAAGTGTGAATCTCTCAAAGAAGGGAGGAGTTTTGTGGGCACCAAACACTCCTCGAACATGCAGCTCCATCCAAGCAGTGAAGTAGTGCATCGGGAAGTTAGCAGGCTGTACCCCAGGTTCGTTAGCGTCCGCTGCTACGCTAAGTCCATTATAGAGGTAAGCCAACCCAGCGATCCCCACTGATAACTGCAGACCGGCCACCATTTGATGCGCCGGGTAGAAGACAGAAGACCGCATGAGGCGTGGGTGCATGGGAAGCGCGAAGCTGCACAGCCACAGACCTAAGAACCCGATGAAGAAGGTCTCCTCATCCATGCCAGGAACGGCGATCTCTGAGAAAGGGACGCTAGCAGTGCCGGGAAGGTAAAAACTTCGCTGATCAATTTCCGATGAAGGTCGGCGGTCCAGGCCGAAACCAAAAGGATCAGCAAGTTGGGCAAACTTCTCACCCTGCTCTGATAAAAATTCCGGGCGAATAAAACGAGCAATGAAGTCCGCAAAACTAACTCCTCGGTCGCCCAATTCCAAATGAAGCTCCTCGTAAATCTCCAACACCTTCACCAGGCCCGGATGCTGATGCTGGATGGCATTTTCCGGAGTCAAGTCGAGTACCACTTGCTTGGTGGCAAAGACGTACTCATCAGGAGGAAGCAGCTCTTCGTAGTGCTCCCCCCTCGCCGGTAAACCTGAAAGCTCAACGAATTCCTCTAGAGAAATTGAAACTTCCCTATCCGCTGCCAGGAAAGTATGCGTGGGGATATTCCATTGTTCGATGAAGGCCTTTGTCCACCACGTTGGAGGAGTAGGATACTCGAAAAGCGAGACGTAGACGGCGGAATATAAACCTATCTTCGTCAGGTGAGCTCTTTTCGCCGCTAAAATGTACCGGGCCCATGGCAGGTATCCAGCAAGCGGTCGCGGATTCAATCCAATATTGTAAGCCTGTCCCCAAGGGCGTGCTTCACCCTGACAGATTCGCCTTCCCAAGATATCTATGGCCGGCGGCGGCTGTACCGAAATAGCGCCGATTGCAGGCTGGAGAAGGTCGTCTGAATTCCAATTTTTTACCTCCACGGCATACTCCACCGGGGGTTTGTCCGCATAGGGGATCGTAACTATGGGTTCGGAAGGCGAGGCGGAACTAAAACTGCGGCGGCCTTGGATAATCTGGCTGTACCACCTTCCCCATAGGTGGAGTCTCTTGCACTCAGGATCGTGATCTTTAATCAAGGCGAACACTACCCGGTCCACTGGTGCATGTGGGAACCCTCCTTCTGAGCGAACGAAGGGAAAAGACAAGTCGTCAGACATCTTTCCTGCATAAAATATATATATATCATTAGTGGCCTGGCGCTTAAACATTAAAAAAAAAATAATGATAAAAAAATAATAATAAATAAAAATCTTGCTCCACACTGTGATGCAGCGGGTAGGGGACCAAAGGGGGACCCACAAAATCAAGATGACGGCGCATCATTTGATGAGACAATCTCACCATTGGATGAGACTATCAGTCAATAAAAAGAACTCCCAAGAGAATATCCTCATTGGGGGGGACCCCTAGAGACAAGGAGAAGATCTTCTCTTTTCAGAGCAAAGCTCTGTCACAGAGTGACATTTGTCAAACTCCTGTTTCAAAAGAATAAAACTTCTTAAAAAAGAGTCTAACTCTGTAACAGTAATAAAAATTCACAACTCCTAAGAATTGAAATTTTGGGGTCTTAAAGATCCATGGAAACTTTTAAAAAGTTTTCTAGTTGATCTATGAGCAGGGCTCTGTTCATGGGTTAAAACCTAAGAACAGAGTCTCTGCAAATTTTTGAGAGCAAGGCTCTGTGAATAGAAACCCCAAAGGGGTTTCCTTTAGATCAAAGATCTTTAAGAGCAAGGCTCTGTTGAAGAAACCCCAAAGGGGTTTCCTTTAGATCAAAGATCTATAAGAGCAAGGCTCTGTTAATTAAGTTTGATTTGAATTAAATTAATTTAATTTACCTAGAATGGTTCTAAGGAGAGAACTTGGAAGTTCTTAAGGAATCGCAAGAGCAAGGCTCTGGAAGTTCTCAAGTAAGAGCAAGGCTCTGAAATTTAATTTCTTGAGAATGGTAAAAAATTACCAAGGACCAAGGGTCTTATTTATAGGCGCCTGCGCCTGTTCACTTGACCCGTCAATCCGACGGTCAGGATCTTGCCACCGTTGCACTCACGCGCGCGCCACGTGAGCGCAACGGTGGGGGGCATCTGTTTCCCCCAATCAGAGCAAGGCTCTATTGAATTTTGAAAATTCAAAATTCGAAGCAACGCTTCGGTTTCCGCGCGCAGCGCGCAATTTGCCACATGGCAGAAGCCAATTCGGCAGCGTAACGCCCGAGACGGTGCGTCCCATCAGAGCAAGGCTCTTCAGAAAACAAAATTAAGACTTAAACTGTGCAAATGCATGGCAGCGTGCGCGACGCGTGTCACGCGCAGTTGCGCAATCGCAACTGCGCAAGTGCACGGATGCGCGACACGTGTCACGCGCTGGTGAGTTGCGCAGCAACTGAATGAAAATTTAAGTGGATCTTTTCTGTTCTCCTGTAAAACAGGAACCCTTGGATCAGAGATCCAATGGTGGGAAAATTCCCAAAATTATTCAGGAAAGATTTTGTTAACAAATCCAACAAATTGGTGGGCACTATAAATAAGACCCCAGGCCTCATTCAAAGGGCATCAGATAATCAATCATCATCGAGAGAGGGAAAAAGCTTCTGAAAAAAGAGAGCTCTTGAAGATTAATCAAGAAAAAAAAAAGAAGGTAAAATTTCTGAAGAACAGAAAATAAAAAGATAAATAGTGCCTTGCACTTGATATGAACCCTTGGTTCTAAAAAATAAAAGAATAATAAATAGTGCCTTGCACTTGATATGAACCCTTGGTTCTGTGAAAAGAAAACAAGAAGAAAAACTTGTTTTCTTTTGATCTAAATGTAGATCAAAAGTGCTATGCACTTTTGTTTCTTCAATCAGAAGATTCTTGAGTTCCTGCAACTCATTATTTAAAAGGGCCTGGCCCAAATCAGAAATAAAAGAGTAGAGCCCTATTTAAAAAAAATTCTTGAGGGCCTGGCCCAAATCAGATCACAAAAATAAAAGGGCAGAGCCCTATTTGGAAAATTCTTGAGGGCCTGGCCCAAATCAAATCATACAAAGGGCAGAGCCCTGTTTGGAAATGCTTGAGGGCTTGGCCCAAATCAAACTGCAAGAATAAAAAGAGGCAGAGCCCTGTTTAGATTGATTCTTTTAATCGGGCAGAGCCTAAAATAAAAATTGGACTTAACCCAATCCTGGCTGTAAGTCCTTAAATTAAATGCCTCTCACAAACTAAGTCATGACCGGTTCGAGGGTACATCTCCGAACTCCTTTGACATCTGTCGTTGTAATTTCTCAACGACGTCAAAGAGGCGACGGGTCCCAACGACCACTCATCTAATATCGGACCGAAACGTCCCTAAACTAATATCGGACCGAAACGTCCCTAAACTAATAACGGACCACTACGTCCTTAAACTGGCGACGGACCGAAACGTCCCTAAACTAATATCGGACCGAAACGTCCCTAAACTAACATCGGACCGAAACGTCCCTAAACTAACATCGGACCGAAACGTCCCTAAACTAATATTGGACCACCACGTCCCTAAACTGGAACAATAGAGCCTCCAAATGCTCTTTTGCCGGATCTAAACGGCCCCGTTTAAGTTGATCTTAGCCCCAAACACTGCTAGCGCATCCTTAGACATTTAAATGAATGATAAAACCCTCAATCAGCTTTGGTTCAAGGGTACATCTCTGAGCTCCTCTGACACCTATCGTTGTAATCCTTCAACGATGTTAGAGAGGTGATGAGTCCCGATGGCCATAAATTAAATGAATCACCACGTCAGGTTGATCTTAGTCCAAAGCAAGACTAACGTATCCTTGACGAATGTTTAAGTTGATCTTAGTCGCAACGCGACTAATGCATCCTTAAACTAAAAACACCAAACCCAAATCTAAGCAAATACGGATTTGGACTAATCTACGTCCTACGGGTGACGGCATTACTCAGTCTCCGTATACAATCCACGGGCAACCACAAACAAAACAAACACACACGACACGAAGTGAAATTCTGGAGAAGGAGAAAGTTGTTACCGCAAAGCGGTAGCGTAATTAACTGCAGGGGCTTGCGCCTGCAGGGAAGAGCGTCCCCACAATCAAAAACCCCTCAAGCGAGGGGGAATCTGACAAAGTCTGCAACATCGGCCGCATCCGTCTAAACCTTCGATACACGGTGCCATAAATCAACTTGGCATCTTCGAAGAGGTGGACGGATAAAAACCAAATAGCATCTGCCCCGAACCTCAGGCACGTGACGTCCTAACGTCGCAGGCCGCCGTTCGGAGGGGAACAGCCGCGGTTCCGCGGCGCTAAAGTACGATCATGGTACCAATTTTCTGCAGTGTTCTCAGAAAACCCTGCCTAAATTTCTGCAATGCTCAAAATAATTTTTTGACGATAAAAAAATTCGACAGAAACTCAGAATTTGGAAATGCAGTTTTTGGAAATTCCGTCCGATCGAAATTCTAAACACGTTAGAGCAAGCTAGTAAAGGTTAATAGCGTGGCTCTGATACCATGTAAGTCTACGGTAGCACCCCGGCCGTCTTTCCGAGGCCAAAATGCGGAAACGAAAACTTTTTCAAAACTTGAAAACTGGCGCTATCGTATACTTTTTCTCGGATCGAACCATTGACCTACAACTAGCTATCTAGAGAAGGGATAAAATGATATACCGATCGATCCGTGTCTTTCGGTCTTTGGCCACCATCCCAAGCTCCTCGCGGCATCTCCGGTCTCGATCTCCTCGTCGGAAAAGGGCACCACATCTACGAGTGTTTTTATGGGCTCCCGCTTCATCCGAAGCAACTCGGGCATGAAGTGTGCTAGCCGACGTGTCCAAGGTGTTGTAGAGAATGTTTGTAATCACTTTGTCTCTTGCATCCATTGCTTGGATGGAGGTTGAAGGTGTTGCCATTAATGGAGATAATGAGCTAGAGGAAGAAGAAGAAGAAAAGGTCTTTTTTTTCCTTTTGTTGTGCTATCTCAAAATGAGAGTGAGAGAGAGGAATAATATGAGAGCTCACAACCATCACATGGCTGCCCTTCCTCTCTCCTCCTCTCATTTCATCCACACATCAATCACTAAATGTGACATTTTTCACAAAAAAGAGACCATGAGTCACTATATGTGTCTATGTCACATTTAATGCATCTCATGATGAATTCTAGCTCATTATTCCCATAAGCAAATATTAATCCAAATGTTTGCCACAACAAAAAAATACGGCAACACCTAAAGTAAACTCGTGACGGATCACAAGGATACCCCTCACCTGTATATACATATCTGCATCCGCATTCCGACTGAATGCGAATGCGATGAGACTAAAGTAATCCAACAAATCTAATACTAGGATCCGGCTTAAACCAAAGCCCACTAGTATGATCCGTGCGATCATGATCCGTGCAATACCGCACTTATATGATCGGACCCTACCATATATCATACGGCCTCTACAACGTTTCGCCCGAAACTTGAGAAACTGTCTGTGGGGGACTCTAAAGACTCGTCAATACTTTGGCTGTGAATTTAACTACTAGCACGTCAGAGGTATTAGCCGTACGTAACGGGCTACCAAGTATTGACCAAAAGGGAGGTCGATGAGCGAACTCATCTTGACACCCTACTGAGCCTGTCAGTGACAATATCCGTACAGTCCGATCCATTCGTCTATAAGCATCACATGTCGGGCCTAGGGGGTTGGTAAAAGTCAGGCCCCTAAAAACGGTACAAGTCGTGTCGGAGTGTAGCCCAGAACACGCTGAGATACTACTGGAATACCTACCAGTAAATCTCTTGCCTTGGCCAAGGATTTCGTGTAATGGCTCTCCTAGACACAGCGCGATCTCACCCCTAATACCGAGAGAGACGAACCCTTGCCGATCCGCTCATTGCCTCCATGTGGCTCGGGACTGTACCCAACTAAAACCTGTTTGCACGACTCCTTTGAGCCGTGGTAGGGTAGTAATCAAAGCACAGTGGGAACTCACACGAGACAAATGACGATCTCAGGTCGATGAACTAACCTGTACACATGTCACCAGGGAACTGCTATCTGACGTCAGGTATAATACCAACTAGCATGTTCCCGGCGAGTCCTGTCCGGTGTACTCATAACCCAATGAGCACCTGTATACATCTTAGGTGAACCAACTGACACCAATGGCTTGTGAGACCGGCCACCGCCCCTCGTCGGGGTCTCGACTGTATACACTAGTCTACTAATGGAGTATCGATGCCCAGTTTCGAAACTCCCACGACTAGGGACCTTTTAAGGATGTGCTTATAGACCCCAGCTCCCACGTATATGATCGTCATCATACTGCTGGCCGTCAAGCAAGAATCCTAAGGGCTCTATCAACGTGTAATAGCGACCTGTAAGGTCACCTAAAGCAGTATACGATGATAAAGACAAACCATGGTAGCATACTATTCTCCATCAACGTGTAATAGTGAACCACAATGTCACCTAAAGCATGTACACGATGATAGAGACAAACCAGATAGTATACAATCATCTTGAGTAAGATTGTCCTACCGGCATAGGTCCTCCCTCAATCATTGCAATCACGTGCCTACGATCCAATAATTGACTCTGAGGGCACTATATCCAACACGACGATGGTCCGAAAAATCAGCCACCAAAGATAAAGAGATGGCTAGATATGTGGTCCACGTTGTCTACATGATGGGCATGCGCAGCAAGAGCAAGGACGGGGTCACCACATCTCAAATCCAATCTGGTGTGAATGTGGCTGCCACTTTTCAAGACCAGCCTCCTCTGAAACGTAATGAAGACCCTTCCAGTGAGGCTGATAAGTAGAGAGATCCCTCGGTTCATGAGGAGTCAGGCTCGGAAAACCAAGATGGGCCAATCTTCCGTCCTTAGACCGCAGAGCAGCAACTTCTCCAAGAGCTTCAGAAGTAGCTCAGAAACAAGGACAAGGAGATGGCCAAGCTCTACTCAAAGATTGACGACTTGAAAACGTCGTCCTATAGCTCACAAACCAAGTTGCCTCTCAGCCGCCCAATTAAGCGCAGGGCTCTGCTCATGAACCGGGAAACGGTGTCCTTCGGCAACCGACGCCTATTCCCTCAAATCCAAAGGTGGGCGAGCCGCATGAAAGTCGATCGCATCCTATCTTGGGAAATGTCTTGACGACTGATGACAGTAGCCCGCTGACGCAAGATCAAATCATTGATCTGGTCACCAACAAAGTCAAAGCATTGGTAGCCGAAGCGCAAAAAGACATCGGCAATAGAGGGAGACCATATCCTGCTCGGTATGATCTGGTAAAGTTTCCTTCTGGTTATATCATCCCCAAATTTGGAAGATTCAATGGGATGGGAAATGCGAATCAGCACATCGCCCACTTTAAAGCCTCATGCTGGAATACCGGGGGCAATGATGCGCTTCTCCTCCGCCAGTTCGTTAATAGCTTAGCCGATGTCTCTTTCGACTGGTACGCGAGCATACCGGATGGCTCGGTAACTACATTCGTCCAAATGGAATCTCTGTTTCGATAAAGGTTCATGAGTGTCAGCGATAAGATCACCATTGTCGGCCTCGTAAGGACCAAGCCAAAGAACAATAAAAGCAGCATGGATTTTATAATCTGATGGCGCAATCTCTCCATCAAATGTGAGCCACTGTTGGAGCAAGATCAATCCGTCAATCTCCTCATCGGAAATCTTGGTATCTGGATGGATCCTTTTTTATGTACCGCGGGTCTCAAGACGTTCTAAGAACTGACCAGGAAAGTTCAAATGTTGGAATGCTCAAAGGAGGATTCTTTCTCGGATTCCCAAAATAACAATAGATCCTGGAGAAACCAAAAGGACGATAATCGCAAAGGCAGAAATTCCGTTGATGCTGAATCTTTCAACACTTCGGCTAACCAAAATAAGCGAGGGATGAGCGGGCCTAATGTCAATCAACCTCGAAAACCATTGTTGGGAGGGGGAGGAGAATCGCCTCTGAATGAGAAGCTGGATAGGGTCTATTCCTTCAGAAGGGACAAAGTCCATAAAATATTCAAAGATGCCCTAAGAAACGGTCTACAATTTCCAGAATCAAAGAGACCACAAGAAACGAATATGATCGACGACCCCAAATATTACCTCTATCATAGAGTGATAAGGCATGCTATTGAGGACTGCTTCGTCTTCAAAGATTGGGTCGAAAAGCAATATAAGTCAGGAGAGATAGAACTTTCTAAAGACGTGTTGACAAACCGTCAAACCGCGACCGCCAATTTCATACAAACGGAGACTGAAGTCCTTCGGGAACCTGATTCTCTCAGACATATGCTTTTCTCTGAAAAGAGCGAACCAAGGCAACAAGCTAAGAACCAAATGAGCAACATTGCCAATAAAGAAGCAATAGATGGGTACACAACCCATACGGTCTACATGATGGAGCTCAGAGAAACAAGTCCTCCTACGCCTTATAGCCATGCCGATGGCGTGGTTGTTGCTATCCAACACCGGCTCGGTCTAGATGACGAAAAGCCCGCTTATGAAATTAAGCTAAAGGAGTCCATGGTTCCTACAGAATCGAGCCCAAGCTCCAACAGATGACCACCACGTCGTTAAACTAGGAACAGTCGACCACCATGTCGTTAAACAGGGAACAGTTGACCACCACGTCATTAAACTGGGAATAGTCGACCACCATGTCGTTAAAATAGGAACAGTCGACCACCGCGTCGTTAAACCGGGAACAGATGACCACCACTCCATTAAACTGGGAACAGTTGACCACCACGTCGTTAAACTGGGAACATTTGACCCCTAAGTTGTTAAACTGGGGTTGTAAAAAATGTGTAAATGATTAATAAAAAAAAAGCCCAAATGATGAGGCAACTTGCAATAAAAATCAGCGAGTAAAATAAAAATAAAAATAAACAGTCGAAATGATGGGGTAACCATGAATAAATAGCCGAAATGATATGGCAATCGCGATCTTCGCGATAAGAAAAGCTGAAATGATAGAGCAATCGCGGGAAAAAAAATATAAAAAAAAAATCACTCCAAACGGCGAATGATAAGTCGCTCCTAGTACCATATTCCAGTGCAGCGATGCAGACGCCAACCAAAATCCAAATCCCCAAACGGCGAATGATGAGTCGCTCCTGGTACCATATTCCAGTGCAGTGTTGCAGACGCCAACCAAAATCCAAATCCCCAAATGGCGAATGATGAGTCGCTCCTGGTATATTCCAGTACAGCGATGCAGATGCCAACCAAAATCAAAATTCCCAAATGGCCGCTCCTGGTATATTCCAGTGCAGCGATGCAAACGCCAACCAAAATCCAAATCCCCAAACGGCGAATGATGAGTCGCTCCTGGTACTATATTCCAGTGCAGCGAAGCAGACGCTAACCAAAATTCTCCCAGCCCTACGGTTGGTCCCTAAATTGACTACCGTATATAATCCACGGGCTCAAATAATCTTCATCACAAGCCCCGCGGTCGGTCTCCATCCTCGGAATTATGCTCCATTTGGGAAGACCCACTCATGTGTCCTCACGATACATGAGGAGAACAAACCTTATGAGATCCTCTCGACTCGTAAGAAAACACCTTCGTGGAATCCTTACGACTCACTAAAGAAAAACACACTTAGGGGTCCCCACGACTCCTAAGGAAAAAATACACCTATGAGATCCTTTCGACTCGTAGGGAGAAAATGCTTTTATGGGACCTTTACGACCCATAAAATTGAAAAGCCTTAGGTGATAGGGACCTAAATCTGTCTCCTAAGCCATCACTTCCCAACAGGAAAAGGCAAATGATGAATTTCTCCTGTCACTTATGCTCCAGTGTTAGCAACGCTGATACCGACCCCAACCCCAAAATTCCAAACTTTCGATCTAGTAGACCCCTAAGTCGTTAAACTAGAAATATATGACCTCTAAGTCGTTAAACTGGGAACAGATAACCCCTAAGTCGTTAAACTGGGAATGAGGGAAATCCCCTCATGGAAAATGATGATTCGCTCCTGGCACCATATTCCAGTGTAACGATGCTGACGCCAAATCAAAACCAAAATCCCCAAATCCTCTCATGGCAAATGATGATTCGCTCCTGGTACCATATTCCAATGTAGCGATGCTGATGTCAACCCAAATCATATCAAATCAGCAAGTCTACTTCAACTCTGACACCGCAGAAAGCGCAGCAACTCAAATCCAATCCCTAACACCGCAAGAAGCGGAGCAAGTCAAATCAAGCACCGACCGTCCAAGTCGCAAAAAGGGCAGCAACGACCTCCCCGTCAGAATCATGCTCCAACCCAGAATCAAGTCAACCAACGACCTTCCCGTCGGAATCATGCTCCGCCTCAGAATCAAGTCAACCAACGACCTCCCCATCGGAATTACGTTTTGTCTCAGAATGTACCCTGTGTCGAAATCATGTTTCGCCTCTGTTCCCTTATAAAAAAAATATATAGAAAGAAAAAGGAAAAAAAATTCCCCACTGTGCAGGTCTCACGTGCCCACACCTGAGCGGCTATATGCAAAGCATATAACCGCTGCATTTAAGCAAGTGATAGGCCAAAATTAAGCCTCACGTGTAAGCACGTGAGCACCTATATGCAAAGCATATAGGCGCTACATTCAAACATATAGCAGGCCAAAAAGGCTCACGAGCTAACACGTCATACCCTCTTATACCGTTGCATATAAGCGAACAAGATTAATTCTATCGGGGTCACGTGCTACACGTGAGTGTTCCTAAACACTTTCCAAGTTGATAGAATTAAATTCTAAATAAAAAGATCAAAACTCTATTGGGAAGATATTTCCTTAAATCTTTATAAACTATCTGATAGAATTAAATTCTATATATGTGGGAAATATTTTCCTGATCTTAAACTAGAAAGATTTTCTTTGTTAGACGAAAGACCTTTGGATCAAAGATCCAACGGTGATCGTCTGATAGAATAAAATTCTATCTTATGAAAATATTTCCTAATCTGGTTAAAAACAAATAAGAAATCTTCTCTGTTAAACAGGGAGCTTTTGGATTAAAAATCTAACGGTGAATAAAATTCACCCGAACAATTCGATTGATTATGAAATCAATCATGATCTCTCAATGAGGGATTTGCTTAACAAATTGATTCTTTTTCTTCTCCTATAAATAGGAGCAAACAAAAAGAAAGAAAGAAAAGAAAGGAGAACAGAGAGAGAAGCATACAGAGAAAAAGAGGAAGAAGAGAATTTAATTCTCGGAAAAGACTTACTTCATCAGAACATTCTAGGTAAAAAAAGAGAAATACACAGAAATTGTTCTATCTTGACCTTTCTAAGGGTTTAACCCTTCGCATAAGAACTTAGTTCTTCCTCTGGTGGAGATCTGTAGAAGCAGATCTCCCCATAAGTTGAGAATTTAATTCTCATCGGGGAGATTCTGTCATGCAGATTCAAAACCTAGGGGAAAGAATTGAGTTCAAAGAATTTAATTCTTACAGAAACATATGGGAATTTAATTTCTCTGAAAATCAAGGTTTAACCCTACAATAAGAATTTAATTCTTACAAAAAAGAGAGACATGAGATCCTCCAAAATCCTAGCATGAGATCAAAGTCTCCAAACACTCAATAGGATCTCACGTGCTCCACGTGAGCGTCTCTGATGAATGAAAAGGGAAATACACAAAATCGTCTCGCGTGCTCGCACGCGAGTCAAGTGTTTAACACTTCTATATAAAAAAGAAAGGGGGAATAGAACCCAAAAAACAATTCTCACTTTGGGGCGTCTCTCGTGCCCACACGTGAGCGCTTCCAAAAGTCAAGTGTTTAACACTTCTATATAAAAAAGAATTGGGGGAATAGAACCCAGAGAACAATTCTCACTTTTGGACGCCTCACGTGTCCACATGTGAGCGCTTTCAAAAGTCAAGTGTTTAACACTTCTATATAAAAAAGAAAGGGGGAATGGAACCCAGAGAACAAATCCCACTTTGGGGCGCCTCACGTGCCCACACGTGAGCGCTTCCAAAGTGCAGTGTTTAATACTGATTCAGAGCCTCACGTGGGAACACATGAGTGCAGAACGTACACCAATGTTTAGTATTATGAAGACTCATACTTCAGCCCCAAATTGGCTAAGTCTTCCTGAGGTCAAAATCTCTTTGATCTCCAAATCAACCGAGCCCCTGTGCTGATATTTTCCCAAACTAATCTCAGTCTCAAACATGACTGATGACCACTCAACTGATGATATCCAAAACGATATTCATTCCACATTCCCCCGAGGAAATCTTAGTCTCAAGATTCGACTAATGATTTCTGGGTTGACCACCAACTCCATTTTCCCTCGAATAGGGAAATTGGTTCAAAGGCACATCTCTCCACACTTCTGATACAAGTCGTTATAATTTCTCAACGTCTTCAGAGAGGTGGCGAGTCCCGATAGCTAACTGCTTTTTGGTGCACTTCCCAAACTGACGTGCACATCCCAGATCAAACCACACCCCAAGCTGGGTGTCTTCCATATCATCGTTGCTCATCCTGACACGTAACAAATACACGTGCGCGCAAGATGATCTACAGACCGAAATGTCCTCAAACTATACGTTGTCTCCAAAACGACGACAACGGACCGTAACGTCCTTAAACTAAACCCTACAGACCGAAATGTCCTCAAACTAAACGTTGTCTCCAAAACGACGACAACGAACCGTAACATCCTTAAACTAAACTCTCACCTCCAAAATAGTGATCTACAGACCGAAAAGTCCTCAAACTACAACTTCGCCTCCAAAACGGCGATAAGGGACCGAAACGTCCTTAAACTAAAATAATAGAGCCCAAATGCTCTTTTGTTGAATCTGAATGATTCTAAAACCCTGTTAAGTAGATCTTAGTCTCAAATTGGACTAACGTGTCTGTTCTCTGATAAAAATTGAATAATAAATAAAAAGCAACGGGAAAATCCCCAAACGAAGCATCACGTGCCCACACGTGATAAGCGTTTCGCTTAACAAAATAAGGCTAAAACCGAGCCTCACGTGCAGACACGTGACCCCTATATACAAAGTATATAGGAACTTTTACTAAAACAAACGATTGGCCAGAGAAAGAAAAACCCACGTGAAAGCACGTGACACTCTTTGGTGGGCTTAATTTGGTGGGGTCACATTCTACACGTGATAGGCTCCTATGAATTCTGAACCAATAGAATTAAATTCTAATTAAAGGGAATAAAAAGCCTTATTTGGAAAATATTTCCTTGGATCTTTCTAAACAAGAAAGATTATGCTCTGTAAAACAGAGCGCCGTTGGATTAAAGATCCAATGGTGATTAAATATCACAAATCTACAGAAAAATTCTGTATGAGGAAATATCTTCGTAATCTTGTTAAGAATAACAAAAGAGATATCTTCTGTAAAACAGAAGTCCTTGGATTAAAAATCCAACGGTGAATAAAATTCACTGATTGGTCTGAAAGATCATGTTGGTTGATTAGAAAATCAATCAAAATCACTCAATGAAAGATTTTCTAAACAAATTGATTCTTTTCTTTCTCCTATAAATAGGAGCCAAAGGAAGAAAAAGAGGGAAGAAAAAAAAGAGAAAAAGAGAAAAGAGAGAGAGAGAGAGAAATCCCCCCTCAAAAGAAAAAGAAAAGTGAATTTAATTCTCCAGAGAGAAGAAGATCTCCTCAAGGAAAAGAAACCCTAGGTAAGAGAAGGAACAAAAGACAGAACCTCTTACCTCTTCTTCATATTCATAAGAGTTTAACTCTTCTAAAAAGAACTTAGTTCTTCCTCCGGTTGATGATCTGCAGAAGCAGACATTCCCACAAGTTGAGAATTTAATTCTCATCGGAAAGATCTGTTATGCAGATTCAAAACTTAGGAGGAGAATGGAGTCCAAAGAATTTAATTCTTACAACAGAACATCTAGGAATTTAATTCCTCTAAATAAAATTAGGGTTTAACCCTACAAAAAAATTTAATTCTTCTTAAACAAGGGGCTTGAAAGTCTCAAAACTCAAGATCTCCATGCAAGTAAAAAAGAAGATTAGGACCCAAACATGATCACGTGTTCCCACGTGAGCACCCTTGTTGAACGAGAGAAAACAAATGAGATCAGGTCACGTGCTCCCACATGACCCCTGAACAAGCCCTTTAAAAGAAAAAGGGGAATAAACACAAGGGAGTTTCTATTTTAGGGCGCCTCACGTGACATCACGTGACCCCTTAATAGTACTTAGCACTTTCAGAACAAAAGAGAGTAAAACAAATGTTGCTTTCATTCTCTGGGGCACCTCATGTGATCTCACGTGACCCGATAGTGCTCAGCACTCAGAAAAGAATGAAGGAACTAATCTAAAGAAGCTCTGCCAATTTTCAAGCGCCTCACGTGACTCCACGTGAGCGCCTCAAATCTTTAGTGTTTAACACTATTTTAAGCGCCTTACGTAGAAACACGTGAGCGCCGAACATACTCTAGTGTTTAACAATATAATAAGGCTAATCTTAGCCCAAATTAGCTAGGTCTGCTAAAGCAAAAATCTCTTTTAACTGAGCCTGCATTATACTCAGGTCTTCCAAAATTAGTCATCTCAAATGGCATTCAAAATAATGTTCATCCCATTCCCTCTCAATCTGACATTTGGTTTAAGGGTACATCTCTTCACACCTCTGATACATGTCGTTGTAATTCTTCAACGTCTTCAGAGAGGTGGTGGGTCCCGACGACCAATAACTATCCGGTGCATTTCCAAACCCATGGTTACATTTTAATCATGGACCGTAATGTCCTTAAACTAATCTTCATGGACTATGATGTCCTTAAACTCCACGGACTATGATGTCCTTAAACTTTGGACCGCAATGTCCTTAAAACTAAACTCCATGGACCGCAACTTCCTTAAAACTAAATTGCGGACCGCAACATCCCTAAAAACTAAATCTAACGGACTATGATGTCCTTAAACTTTGGACCGTAATGTCCTTAAACTAACTGTGGACCGTAATGTCCATAAACTAACTGCGGACCGTGACGTCCTTAAACAGAACTTTATGAACTATGATGTCCTTAAACTGAAAACCCCATAGACTATGATGTCTTTAAACTTCACAAACTATGACGTCCTTAAACTCATGGACTATGACGTCCTTAAACTAAAGGACCATGACGTCCCTAAACTACATTATACGGACTATGTCGTCCTTAAACTCATGGACTATGACGTCCTTAAACTTATGGAACGCAATGTCCCTAAACTAAAACGATAGAGTCCAAATACTCTTTCGTTGGATCTAAATGATCCTAAAACCTTGTTAAGTAGATCTTAGTCTAAAATTAGGCTAATGTATCCTTAACAAGCATTTAAGTTGATCTTATTCTAAAACAAGATTAACGATTCTTAAACCAACCCAAACCCAAATTTAAGAAAATATGGATTTGGACTAATCCACGCCCTACGGGCGACAACATAAATTAGTCTCCATATACGATCCATGGGCAACCGAAAATAAAACAAACACACACAACACGAAGTGACCATCTGGAGAAGAAGAAAGTTGTTACCGTGATGCGGTAGCATAATTAACTGCATGGGCTTGCGCCTGCAGGAAAGAGCGTCCCCACAATCAAAACCCCTCATAACGAAGGGGAAGCTGACGAAGTCTGCTACATCGGTCGCATCTATCTAAACCTCCGATATATGGTGCCATAAATCAACTTGGCATCTTCGGAGAGGTGGACGGATAAATCCAAATAGCATCTACCTCCGAAATTCAGGCAGGACGTCCCAACGTCCCGGCCGCGTATTTTGGCAAAGAACAAATCCCGGCACGCCCGGTGGGACCTTTTCCTCTTTCCACTCCACACTTCGTGTGTCATTTTTCATGAACGAATCGCGGTTTAATACGGTTGCCCCTGGATTCGAGGTACTAAGATTTGGT
This sequence comes from Agapanthus africanus, assembly GCA_030015575.1. NCBI lineage: Eukaryota > Viridiplantae > Streptophyta > Magnoliopsida > Asparagales > Amaryllidaceae > Agapanthus > Agapanthus africanus. The sequence goes on from CM057348.1 coordinate 63,781,719, forward strand.
GTCTTGCTCCATGCAGAAGAGAAAATGGCTTCCAACTGCACCAACTGCAACAGCAACTCCCACTCCGTCCTCTCTGGAGGAGTGACCTATGGGCCCCAAGCGGCCTCCATCTTTGCTATGCCAGTGGAACAGGTGACTCAGGACACCACTGGACTGTGCTTTGGTACCATGATCCCACCAGCAAGCTTCAGCGTCCCAATACCATCACAGGAAGCTCCGAAGAAGTCGGTCTTTGATCGGCTTACCACTACCACGGCCCCTCTCAACGGGCCGTCCAATTCCAAGTCTACTGCATCAGTCTTCGACAGAATGAGCCTGAGCTCCAGTGGGTCTATGAAGAAGCTTGCAATACCTGAACGAGTCATCCCGAAGCGGATAGCCATTCCAACTCCGACGGACGAAGTCGTCAAAGGGGCTTCTCTTGCTAAGGGATCGGTCTTTGAGAGACCGGCCACCCCAATTCCCGCTTCGGGTGAGGTCGTCCAAGCTGCTTCCCCTGCCTAAGGGTCAGTCTTCGACAGGTTGGACGTTTCTTCTCAGCGGACGTCGGTCTTCGATAGGCTGGCGCCAACAGCAACCCTTCACCAGAACATGGGGCATGATGAAGCCACCCCCGTAATGAGCCAGTACCGTCTGCAAGACATGCTCGACGTCGCCATTGGCGCCGAGTGAGGAAAGCTGGGGGCAGTTCCTCTTCTGGATTGACTCCACCAGCTCCGATGGTGGAAGTCGATGCTGCTGTTCCAACTGGGAAATGCTTTGAGCCGCTCAGGAGGGTGCGCAAGAACTCTCCAACTACTGTATTAAAAAGGTCTCCTTCACCTGTTGAAAATGTTACAAAGGCGGAGCTGGAGCAGTCTCCTCAGCGGTTGTCCTCCAAAATTCATAAGGTATGGCGGAGAGTCCAAGACTCCGTAATCGATAAGGACTACTCCCGCCGACAGAATAAAATAAAGATTCAGCAAAAGGAGGACCATCCCTCTGCTACGCCACAAAAGGTGTCGTCTGCACGGGTGCCTACATCAATAGCCCCCTCAACTTCAATAGTCCATAAAAAGAGAAGGGCGGAGAAGATCCCTATGCCTACGACGAATCTCAAGGGCACTGAATCCAGACGCTCCAAGTCTGGAGGCATGGTGGTGCATGTTGTTTATATGGCTTCCGGGAAAGAGGAGAGCCGCGCTTCCGGGGGTCACCGACCACTTACCCAATCCGTAACAAAGGCCCAGGAGCAATAACAGAATCTCCAGGAAATGTTAACAAAGATGGCCGCGCTTACTGGGCCAAAAGAAAGCCCGGAGATATCGTCGGAGCAACGCCATGAGCAAGAAACCGATGCCGAGTTCCTCCGAAGAATGCTCGAAAGAAAAGACAAGAGGCAGCGGAACAAGCGGCCAACATAAAACAAATAGCGCTTTTGTTCCAAAATATGGTCGGGATGATGATACAGCCGGATCCTCCAGCTGAAGACCCTCCAATAATCCTTAAAGACGACAGAGGGGAAACATCAAACCCTCTTCCGGCTCTATCAGCAGCCAAGGAAGAGACTATCTCCAAAGCCGCCCTAGACGACTATATAGCTCAACAGATACGAGCTCACCAGGCGAGCGAAGCCGCTGGCCAAATCGTCAAGACTGGACGACCCTATCCGGATTGGTACGATCAAATAAAGTACCCGCCGGGATATACGATCCCTAAATTCCATGTGTATAAGGGGACGGGTAATCCACACCAGCACGTTGCTTAATTCAAGGCTCTGTGAGGCAATACTGGAGGTGACGATAAGCTACTGCTTCGCCAATTCGTCGGTAGCCTAGCGGAGACCGCCTTCGAATGGTATTCGGAGCTTCCCAACGACTCCGTCAAAACATTCACGGAGATGGAGCCGTTATTCACCCAGCATTTCGCAAGCGCCAGCGAACGCACCACAATCACGGCGTTGATCAATGCCAGGGTGAAGCCAGGCGAAACATGGGTTCAGTATGCAATACGGTGGCGGAACCTGTGGTCAAAGTGTGAACAGCGCATAGAGGAAGCTCCTGCCGTGGGCATGTTCATGGAAACTCTTGACCTTCAGGAAACCATTCCTAATTCATGATATTCTTCAAGCCGACCATTTTCCAGGCTTTGATCGACAAGCTGGCCCAAATGGACTAGATGGGCCATAGACCATCCTCCTAAAAAACGGAGCCGTGAAATGAAAAAGGCAAAGGGAAAGCAACTTTCGTCGCCAACGCCCAACAATAACCGAGTGGCCCGAGACCGGTTGTTCGCCAAAAGCAACAAGCGGCGATCCCTCGATGAGAAGTTGAGACGTCCTTACTCATTTCCCCGGGATAAAGCAAGGAGACTGTTCGAACTGGTAGTGCACAACGGGCTCATCACTCTACCGGAGTCGAGACACCTGCTGCAACCGAATGACGTCAACAATCCCAATTACTGCTCCTACCACCGAATATTAGGCCATCCGATCGAAAACTGCTACGTCTTCAAAAACTGGGTTGAAGACCAGTACCAACAAGGCAAGTTCGCGCTATCCGAAAACTGGAAGGTAAATCCGCCACAACAGCACACTCCTAAAAGGGTAGACACGCCGCGGGCATCATGCTCATTCATAGAGGAAGCTCCATGGGAAGTAGTTCTTTCGGCAAAAATGAAAAGAATGCTGAAGGATCTTCAAGAATGCCCCGCAATTAGGTGGAAAAGCCTGCTAAAGCCCGAGATCATTGAGGGAATGCTGAAACCGCGCCCAACACCGGGAGTTGGTAGTAATGGGCAAAATACTCAGGCCCAGCCGTCGAAGTCTTCGAAAAAGAAGAAGAAGACCAAAAAGCCCGCGTAGTCTGACGACAAATGCACGGACCTGCAAAAGTATATTGACGCGTTGGAGGAATACAACCAGAAGGCGCGGCCAGTCACACTCCATGATTTTCTCAACCATATCCTTGAGAACAGAGGCAATGACAATGGCGAGGGAGACGACGCGTCAGAAGAACCCGAAGATTATGTGGCAAGTTATCACATGATCTCTCACTCGTCAATAGATGATAAAGAAGCTCCTGATGCAGAGAAGCTGGGGGCAGAATCGACACCAAAATCCTTGGAACCGTCCGATGAGCTGATTGACGTGCTGCTAAACGAAGCCCGTCAGAAGAGCAAAGTTGATCGAGAACGCAAAATGGATATATTCGAAAAAGCCAGCCGTCGACGTCAAGTGGAAGAAGTCGCGGTAGGGATGGATCACAAAATACCCCAATCAAACCAAATCACACCCTAAATGGGTGCATCCTACTTTATCGTTATGTATCCCGTCGCGTGACTAATACACGTGCATAAAGAATAAGCTATGGACCGCAATGTCCTAAAACTAGCGACGGACTGAAACGTCCCTAAACTAACAATGGACCGTAATGTCCTAAAACTAGTTATGGACTGCAATGTCCTAAAACTAATAACGGACCACAATGTCCTGAAACTAGCTACGGACCGAAACGTCCTTAAACTACTACAAACCCCCGGCATCCCCAGGCTGACGTGGTAAAAAAATGGTACGTCCATAAGAAAAATGGACACGGATGAAAACCCGAAAGGGCTCCGTGAGTAAAAACAGCAGGGCTACCGGCGAGTTTGTGAAAACCCGAAAGGGCGCAGATTCGTTAAAAAAATGATGCACACTTGCAAGGTCCTCTCGACCTTGTAAAGAGAAAATACCTGCATGAGATCCTTACGACTCACAAGGGAGTAACACACTTAGGGATCCTCACGATTCCTGAGGAGAATTTACACTTACGAGATCCTCACGACTCGTAAGGAGAACCCTCTTATGAGACCCTCACGGCTCATAAGATTCAAATGCCTTAAGCTACAGGGATCTGAACCTGTTCTTAAGCCATCACTTTTTCCAGACTGCCCTACAGGTGAGTCCAAATTGACCTTTGTATACAATCCACGGGCACAAGTAAACGTCTCCCCCACCAAGTACTACCAACGACACGAGATGTCCTCATGTGGTGAACGGCACTTGTAAGTCCTCTCGACTTATAAGGAGAAAACACTCTTGTAAGATCCTTACGATTTATAAGAGAACACACACTTAGGAATTCTCACGATTCCTAAGGAGAAAATGCACCTACGAGATCTTCACGACTCGTAGGGAGAAACACCTTTATGAGACCCTTACAGTCCATGAAGTCAAAAGCCTTAGTCAACAGGATTCTAACCCTGTTTGCTAAGCCATCTTTGTTTAAATCGACAAAGGCAAATGGTGATTCACTCCTGGCAATATCCCAGTTGTAGCGATGCTGATGCCTACATCGGTATCAAATTCTAAGTCCTTTCACGGCAAATGATGATTCGCTCCTGGCAGCATTCCAGTCGCAGCGATGCTGATGCTAAGATTGATATCAGATCTTGAATTCCATACCAAAAAAATGCATATGAAATAGCCGAAATGTTTGGGCAACTCGCAATAAAAATCAGCAAATAAAATATATGCATACAAAAATAGCCGAAATGATTGGGCAATCGCGACTTTCGCGATATAAAAAGTTGAAATGATAGAGCATCGCGGAAAGGAAAAAAAAAGAATGAAACTTTTGCCCTGCAGGTAGGTCCATGCTGACCCCTGTATACAATCCATGGGCATAAACGAAAAGGAAACCATATGTCCCAACAAACTCTGTCAAAAGGAAAGTCAGATCTCGACAGCAACATCTGCATCCCAGAAGACCAACAACGGCATTCCTCCTCATGCCAGCAAGGCACGGACGCGACACCACCAATCGGAGCCACGGCGAAGTCCCCAGTTTCAAGACTTTACGATCCATGCACAACCTAGAGTCAGCCCCGACACCGCAGAAAGCGGAGCAAGTCAACCGGACCCCGTCGCGGAAATACGTCATCAAATGATCCCGTCGCAGAAATACGTCATCCAATGACCCCGTCGTGGAAATACGTCAGCAAATGACCTCGTCTCGGAAATAAGTCAACCAACCCCTGGGAAATCAGTGTCCTTGGCAAGACCTCTCGATTCAGGGAAATCAGCGTCCTTGGCGAGAAACCTCTCGATTCACGTCGACCCGCAAGGAAATTAGTGTCTTTGCAGGAACCTCTCGATTCGTCTCGACCCTAGGGAAATCAGTGTCCTTGGCAAGATCTCTCGATTCAGGGAAATCAGTGTCCTTGGCGAGAACCTCTCGATTCGCGTCGACCCGCAAGAAAATCGGTGTCTTTGCAGGAATCTCTCAATTCGTCTCGATCCCAGGAAAATCAGTGTCCTTGGCAAGACCTCTCGATTCAGGGAAATCAGCGTCCTTGGCGAGAAACCTCTCGATTCGCGTCGACCCGCAAGGAAATTAGTGTCTTTGCAGTAATCTCTCGATTCGTATGGACCCCAGGGAAATCAGTGTCCTTGGCAAGACCTCTCGATTCAGGGAAATCAGCGTCCTTGGCGAGAACCTCTCGATTCGCGTCGACCCGCAAAGAAATCAGTGTCTTTGCAGGAATCTCTCGATCCGTCTCGACCTCAGGGAAATCAGTGTCCTTGGCAAGACCTCTCGATTCAGGGAAATCGGCATCCTTGGAGAGAACCTCTCGATTCGCGTCAACCGGCAAGGAAATCAATGTCTTTGTAGGAATCTCTCGATTCATCTCGACCCTAGGGAAATCAGTGTCCTTGGCAAGACCTCTCGATTCAGGGAAATCAGCATCCTTGGCGAGAACCTCTCAATTCGCGTCGACCCGTAAGGAAATCAGTGTCTTTGCAGGAATCTCTCGATTCGTTTCGACCCCAGGGAAATCAGTGTCCTTGGCAAGACCTCTCGATTCAGGGAAATTGGCGTCCTTGGCGAGAAACCTCTCGATTCACGTCGACCCACGAGAAAATCAGTGTCTTTGCAGGAATCTCTCGATTCGTCTCGACCCCAGGGAAATCAGTGTCCTTGATAAGACCTCTCGATTCAAGGAAGTCAGCATCCTTGTCGAGAACCTCTCGATGCGCGTCGACCCGCAAGGAAATCAGCGCCTTTGCGAGAATCTCTCGATTCGTCTCGACCTGCGGGGAAATTAGTGTCCCTACACATGAAGAAAATTCTCTTGTGAGATCCTTACGATTCTCAAGAGAAAACGCACGTAGGAATCCTCATGACTCCTAAGAAGAAAAGACACCTACGGGGTCCTCTCAACTCGTAGGGAGAAAAGTCTTTATGAGACCCCCATGGCTCATAAAGTTGAAAAGTCTTAGGTGGCAGATCCTAACCTTATCTCCTGAGCCATCACTGCCCTGCAAGGAGGTCAAGATGGACTATCTATGGACCACACTCTCCAAAGTCGAACATTGACGAGGAGGGAAACGGCTATTTACGAGTCCTCCCGACTTGTAAGGGAGCAAATTCTCTTGTAAGATCCTTAGGACTCTCAAGAGAAAACGCACTTAGGAATCCTCACGATTCCTAAGGAGTAAATACACCTACGAGATCCTCTCGACTCGTAGGGAGAAGTCTTTATGAGACCCTCACGGCTCATAAAGTTGAAAAGTCTTAGGTAGCTGACCTGAACCTGTTTCCTAAGCCGTCGCTGTCCTGCAAGGAGATCAAGATAGACTATTTACATAACGCATTTGCTAAATGGGACACGCCAATATGAAATAAAGTATGTCTTTTATTCATGAATTCAAAATGAATACAAAATACATTTCATTAAAAGAATCAAAATGGATACAAAATAGTCTCTCATTCAGAAGTGAATACAAGAAAAGGAAAGTATACAAAAAAAATCTTTAAGCTGGTGGACGGTGTAATAAGTTCGTCAGTTCATCCTTCTTCCGATGGGCCTCAGCTTCAAGTTTAGTTATCGCCATGAGACGAGTCTTCGCCTAAGGCTATTGAGCCTGGTACGAGGCGAGCCGACTTTCAAGCTCCCTTTCAGCTACTTTGTGGGCTTCAACCATCTCGCGAGTGAAAATAATGGCTTTATCAAGAGCTACCACCTCCGTGATAGCTTCTTGAAGCACCCACCAAAGTTCATACGCACGAGTGGTCTTAGTAGTGAGTTGGGCTTGAAGTTCCCCCAAAGCATTCGAGGCTAGTTCCCTCTCTGAAAATTTTAGGTTGAGCCTCTTCTCACATGACTGCAGATTCGCGACGCACCGTTCAATCAGCACCCGCAAGTTCGTCTTTGTAGCAAGGACCTCTGAGGGAAGGCGTACGCACTCAAGACCATGTAAGCAAGCCTCTATTCGGCGACAATACTCGACCCAGACATGTACCAAGGTTTCATTGTGGTAAGTGGCGAGAAGGGGCAAAGAGATGTTGGCTTCGGCAGCAAATTTTTCGGCTGTGATCGAACTACCAGCACGAAGATCTTCGATAAGGGCCGACAAGGAATGGATGCTTTGTTTTGCCATCCGTTCAGACGCACGCCGGGCATAAGGGCCCGGTGGCATAATGATGCGAGACTCCAGCGGGGTAAGAACGGGCAAAGCTGTCAAGATTTATGAACACTCAGCAAGATTTGCAAACAAACAATAGATGGAACAATGTCAAAACCTTACTTACCCACAGTCATGCAAGGAGGGTTAAAAGATCCCCTGGCTCGTCAAGGATCTCAACTTCGTCGTCAGCTTCCAGAACTACAGAAGACATGTTAACATCGTTATACGAAATAATGATGATACAATGAAGGGGTCAAATAACGCCAACCTTGTCCAGAAGAGAGGACGATGCTTTGTGGGGATATTGCCTGTGGGGCGGCCATTTCGAGGGGACATTGAAAAGACTTTCTGGGGGATAGATCCACGATGGACGCCGCCAACCCTCGTAATTCTGAAAAAATAGAAAGATTCAGATAGTGGAGAGATCATTAAAACAAAATATAGAAGATTACCTTCGATGCTCCTCCCGCTTTGAACTGGAGGGATAGCAGCTTCGGCAGCCTCCTCCGTAACCTCAGGCACATCACCAGGGACGTGTGCTGGCGTAGTGTAACAACTCTAAATTTCCTGTACAACTTTCTGTACAGATTTTTCAAAAAATACAGAAAGGGGTATTTTTGCCTGAGCACAAGTTATAAGTTTGTTTTGCTTTTTAATAGCAAGAAGGAGCTTGTAGCTCATTGGTAAGACCTTGCACTGCTGAACCAAGCCATCAGAGTTCAAATCCCGTACCCCACATTATTTTTAATATTGTTTTATTTTAAACTTTTAGAAGTCCAAGGGTTTACACGTGGATAACTCATAAAAACCCCACTACACTAATTAAACAAACTGTCCCAGGAGTATACCCAACCGACGAGGAGCACGGGGCACTCCTGACTCGGCCGGAATCGGCCGAATCGGCCGACAACTCGGCCGACTCGGGCCGCCGCCGCCGGCAGGACTCGGCCGGACCGCCGAGTCCCCAACATGAAAGTTGGGCCTCTTCACCTCCCCATCACTCCTGCGTACTTTATTTCCTTGGATCGGTTCTAGAGACCCTTTAAAACCCTAATTACTCCATTTTAATACATTTTATTATAATTTAATACATTTTTTCTTTACACCCTTTCGCCTACCTAAACCCTAGCCTTACCCTATAAATACAACCCCTAAACACACACCCCTCACTCCAAAATTCCGATCAAAACTCTCAAGAAATCCATAGAAGTTTAGTGTACTTTTGGAGTTAGCGAAGGGCGAAGCTCCGGCGATTTTCCGACGACGACCTTAGGAGCTCCCGGCGGCGAAACGACGTACCGGAACCTACGTCCACTCCCTCTTACTCTCCTCTAAACCAAAAGCCAGTAAGTCCCACCTCCCTCCTCTCTAGTCTATTCTTAAAACTTCTTTCATTAAAACCCGACGGAAGCGGAGTTAAATCCGACTTCCAATTCGGCTTTCTTTATAAAGTTCAATTTTCCTTAACAAAACCATATTAAACTCTTACATCTTGACTATTAATCATTAACAAAATATGTTGAACAAGTTTCATAGCAAAACATTTCATTTTGTAACTTTTACCGCTCTTTTTCAGTAAAATACCATATAGTTTAGTTTCGACATTAAAACATCATATTTCTTGCTATACATTTAAATAGATCACGAGACAATGACCTACCTCTTCACAACACTCATATGCAACATAGCACAATACCTTTCGGGAATATAGAATACGGGAATACGAATTTACAATCAAATACCATTTACTATTAAAACCGTTTTCTACAAGATTACGTATTTTTACAAATCTTTGCAAAGCGCCGCTACAATCCATTTTGGGGAACCCGATTGGGATGGTGCGGATTATCGCACATCCCAGGGCTTAGTAGTGCGAGATACAGACCTCCGCAAGGAGCATTCGGTCTCGAGAGATTTAAAATACAAATATCTTAAGAAAATGAGATTTCTAAAAATATAATATATATATATTAAAATTATTTTTATATAAATATATATATATATGTATCATTAAAATTTCTATTTTGTGATAATATAAATATTCCAACTTTTTTCTAAAATCACAAGAATCACTTTACATTATAATACCATGAAATTCCATACAAGTCCAATACTTACAATTAAATACCCTATATTATGAAATTAGGTTATTTTCACTAGAAATATCACAAATATAAAATCTACATCTATGACATCTCTAAAGACGATAACTAAATACTTGGGGTGTATTTTGAAAATTATACAAAAGTATTTTTTACATAAAACCCCCTCAAGTTCTATAAATTACACTAAGGACCCTAATAAATATAGGTTTAAACGGGACCAATCTCTTGAGCCTCAGGGAGCCGGAGAAGTGGGTGCTTTCCTATTTTAAGGTAGACAACTTAACAAACGGTGTTATCAACACGGTAATCGTCTTTGAAAAAGACACAAATCCTGCCGTCCATGTGCAGCAGTTACCGATAACACCGAAATCTAATTCAGGACTTCAATTTCTTTTCTAATTGTCTGACTCAGACTGAGTCTCATTATAAATATATGATTCAAGTACAATCTGCAATACTACAATTCAATATGAATGCATATATTCAATCTGTTCAATCTATACAATCTATACAACTTGACCGAACCGAACCATGGATATACTTCCATTTACATGATTCTCCAGTTACATCCATGATTCTCCAGTTACATCCATTTACTGATATCATGGTTTCGGCAAGTCATCCAATTATACAATCTATATTACAAGACAATACAAGTTGCAATACAATTTACAATACAAATAAGACATCACGGGGTTTAAGGAGTAGATTGGTACGGAAGGTGTTAGAAGTGGCACAAGACTGCAACCATAAGACACCTAACCTATATTCCGTTGCTGTTGTACCGTGGCATAAACGGTTCCTTGAGTTCCTGATAGCTTAGTCTCCGGGGCAAGTGAGACTCTTCTCGTATACACTGGCATCCTTCTGTACCAAGATACAAACAACAGCGTTAATACTAAATATAACAATATAATACAACTGTAAAAGCTACTCTCTCTCTCTTACTCTCTGTTTATTCTATTTCTCCCTTATCTTTGGGACTTACCAAGCGATTGTTAGCTGACGACATTCCTTCTCTTTCTTCTTTGGAATGTTGTCAGGTGATCTGGACACTCAGGGGATCGAGCCTACTGGTGAGGACTTAGATCAGCATGCCTACGACCCAGAGCTCTAGCTTCATTGTACACATTTTTTTCAGTACTTTTCATTTCTGTTGCGCCACTGTTTAGGCATTTCTTTCATTCAGTTGTATTTACTTTTCCATGTATTGTAAAAAGAATGTGAATAAATAAAGTTGATGTTCATTACATTATCTCTTGTATACATTCTTTTATATTGCTTAGTTACGCTTAGCATGTTTACTTCAGAGTAAATACGTAGCGGCCTTGTCGCGTCCCCTTCTCCGTACACCGGGAAGCGGGGCGTGACACGTAGCAGCTTCCAGTCGCGAAACGACATCTGCCATTTCAGGCTCCAAAGAGGGAACAGTGGCCATGGCGGTGCTTTCAACAACCTTCGAAGCACCACCAGAAAGATCCATCGGGTCTATGACCGGCAAGGTTGCCTCTGCAGAAAGTATAGACGATGGAGAAGTGGAAGCCATCACCGGGAGCTCCAAGATAGAGCCAACTGCTTCAACAATCTCTTCTACACCTTTTGGTACGTCATCAGAGACATCCATAGGATCTACGACCAATGGGGTTACCTCCACTGAAGGAATTAACCCCGAAGGGACAGAGGCTATCATCGAAAGCTCCATAGCAGGAATAGTAGCTGTAACGATCTCCTCCACACCTGTCGGTGCCTCATCGGAGACATTTGTAGAATCCACAGTCGGGGCACGACTTGGGCTCAAATCCTCTGTCGTCGCCGAAGTCTCTGCAAAGTTTTTACGAAGATAAGAAGACATTAAAAAGGTGATACAAGTTACTTACCAAAGAAAAATACAGAAAACATGCATACCGATACGCCAGGGTGCCTCTTGTATGGCTTTTTCAAGCCGTCGTTCCTTCCTCAGGAAATGTGCTCGCCGGGCGTCAAACGTAGACTTATGCCCACCGGTCTTCGCGGCTAGCTCATCTTCGGAGGCGGCTGAGATGGGCTGCTTGAGGGCTATCTCGTCTTCCGGTCGCAGGGGACCCATATGTACCCTCCGTAGTGAGGGGGATCTTCATAAAAGATAACTGTAACGACCCTAATATTAATATACCTCCGTATTTTCTTTCTTTAGTAAAATATTTTATTTATTTATTCTTAGTATTTTCTGTATATTTTTTTTATATAAATATATTATTTTATTATTCCATCTATTTTTCCCAATCACATTTCTTTAAAACTAAATTTTAACCTTTTTTTTTCAAATTAAGCATAAGTCCTAATCCAGCCCATAACTTAAATCCAATTTAATTTTCTTATTCTTTAATAAAACTATGAGCCCGAAAGCCCACTTTCTTTTTAAGCAACATCATATATTTAATTCTTATTAAATATGTGTATGAACAATCTTGTAGCACATTGGTTAAGTCTTAACATTGTTATTCCATAGATCACATGTTCAAATCCCCATCCTTGCAAAAAAAAATTATTTTTCTCATAACTTACAAATGAGTCCTTTCATTTCCAAAATGAATGGTGACCTTTCATTTCTCTTTTAATTCCCATGTTGAATGCATATATTATTATACATAATTCACCATTACACCATCTTTATTTGTCCTCCTCTTTCTTTTTCTTCCTCACATTTTTCTATCTCTCCCTTCTCCCTCTTCACCTAGAGTCCTAGAAGAAGAACACCAAGAAGTTTCAAGAAAGTCTTGCTAGAAACGCGAGGCTATCGGTAGATAGACAAGTCCGGTGACAATACCGGCTTGTGTATGTAAGTTCCTTCTCTCTTTCCCTCCCTCCATCTCCTTCTCTCTATCTTTCTCTTTTTATATTGCTATGAAAAATTTCCTTTATCATATCATAGTGCCTAAATAATTAATACATATATAAATAATGAACACACACAAACATACACACATATATAGTTTGTAAAGTCTTTTTCATTACTCTCAATGCATATGTTAAGATTTCATAGTGACCAATTAGGCTATCTAAGTTTTGGATCTGCATGGCAGAATCTCCCCGATGAGAATTAAATTCTCAACTTGTACGGAGATCTGCTTCTGCAGATCTTCAACCAAAGGAAGAACTAAGTTCTTATTCAGAAGAGTTAAACTCTTAATTTGAGAATTAAATTCTCTTTTATTTTATGGAGCTTAGATCTCTTTCTCTTTCTCACCTAGGGTTTCTTTCTCTTCTGAGAAAATCTTTTTCTCTCTGGAGAATTAAATTCTCTTCTTTTTTCTCTCTGCTGTTGTATTTCTCTCTCCAAAAAGAACGATCCTCTTCTCTTCTTAGCTCCTATTTATAGGAGAAAGAAAAGAATCAGTTTGTTTAGTCAAAAAGATTTTAATTGATTTTGTAACCAACATGATCTTTTAGATCACTCAGTGAATTTTATTCACCATTGGATATTTAATCCAAAAGATCTTTTATCTGTTATTTTTGGTGAATTTCAGGGAAATCTTTCCTTGTATAGAATCTTTTTATAAATTGGTGATTTTTAATCACCATTGGATTTTTAATCCAACGGTGCTTCACTTTACAGAGCACAATCTTTTTTTGTTTGGAAAGATTTAGAGAGATATTTTTCCAGTTAGGGTTCTGGATTCCCTCTTAATTTGAATTTAATTCTATTAGTTCAGAAGGCTTAAGAGCCTATCACGTGTTGGCATGTGATCCCACTGTTTGATCATTTAAATAGAATTTAATTGTATTAATTAAAGAGCTTAGGAACCCATCACGTGTTGACACGTGACCCCTCTGATTAAACATTTTAACCAGAATTTAATTCTGCTGTTTTAAAGAACTAAGGAATCATTACGTGTCAGCACGTGACCCTTGGTCACGTGTAGACACGTGATGCCCCATTGGGATCTTTCCTTGCTGTTTCATTATGCCTTTTAATTCCCTTCAGTGGGTTTTTAAAGGCCCATCACGTGTGGGCACGTGACTCCACTAATTGCTTGCTTGATTAGAATTTAATTCTATTTCAGCAGAATCCCCAGAAAACTATCACGTGTCAGCACGTGACCCCTGGTCACGTGTGGGCACGTGATACCCCATTGGGTTTTTTTCTGATATTTTATGAGGGAACAAATGCCCCCACAGCGTTGTTCTCACGTGTTTGCACGTGAGTACAACGCTGTCATTTTTTGTGGCCGTTGGATCTGCCTAGGGAAGGGGGTAGATGAACCATTTCCCATCACATCCTATAAATGCAGGGGTCCCTTCAGAAGCGCCTCCACTTTTTCCATCTTCTTCCTTGCTCGTTTTCCTATGAGAATTTAATTCTCTTTCCCAGAGCTCAGTTCTCTGTTTCAAAAATTTCCAGAGTTTAACTCTGTCAAAAGATTTCCTTTTTCAGGTAAGGATCTTGAACGGCTGAAGAATTTCTTGTAGAAATTTTCTTTGGATTTTAAATCCACACCAAAGGTTTTTCCCTTTAACAAAAACCCATCTTTCCAAGTTCTTTAAAATAATGTCCAACCTTTAAATAATAAACTCCTTTTGTTAGGGCTTCTCTGATCTCAGGGATCGATGGTGATACTTGTCTTCTCTTTGGAATTTAATTCCATTCCAAAGAGGTTTAGCTCTGAAAAATGTTTTCTGGGAATTTAATTCCTCCATTCAAAAGGAATTTAATTCCTCTAAAGAACTCAGTTCTTCACATAGAACTTCTTGGGATTTTCTTGTCCTGAGTTATTCTTTGCAAAAAAATGCTTCCAGAGAGACCCTTCATGATTTTCATAGAGTTCTTGCAGTGGGTTTCCTCCTTGGGGAATGTGTAGAGTTGTTTGAAATTCACTATTCATTTTAACAAGCATTCTTCTTGATCGGTTTATCCATTAAATTCTCACTGATCTTTATTTCAGATACTATGGCTGGCCATCTGTATGATCTTGACGAGATCGTTTCTTATGGAGACATTCGCGCACTGGGCCGCAGCCAGAACCAGGAGTTCACCAACGCTCAGTGTGCTGAGATCATGAGCCGCTTCAATGAGTACAACGGTCGACTACTCCCTAGTCGCTCTTCTCTTTTGAAACTCATTATGAGAGCGATCTGGGAAGCACTTCCTTTATTTTATGCAGGCATGCCGCTTAAGGCTTTGGATGATACCGAAGATAAGGTACACTCAGTGTATTTGATGGGCATAATCTCAAAGAAAAGGCAAAACAATCTTGTTGATATTCTGCATCAAGCTTTCCAACAGGCGGCGATACTCTCTGCCTATCGGAGGGTGGAGGACATCAGCGGAGATCCCGACGCTTGCGAGCGTGAGAGGAAGCACACGAGAATGGCCAGAGAGGCCAGAAACATTTTAGACGGCCTTACTTTTGAATTCCTCAATCCGTGTCCCGGATTTGGTGTCTTACCATTGTAACATTTTCTCTTATTTTTGTACGAACATCAAAGTATGAATGATAAGTCTTTCCTTTCCCTTTTTGTGTTTGCATGCCTTCTTTATGAAATTCTATCATATTGTTGCTGCTGTTCACGTGTTTGGCATGTGAGGCACTATTGGGGATTGTTTAATTTCCCATACCATATTTTCTGTATACAACATTGAATGCAGAAAGGGAGCCTTGGAAATAGTTCCACTTCTTAGATTTCCAATGCCTTTTCCTTTTTCTGGGCCTTGGAAATAGTTCCATCATGCAATATTTTCCGTGTACAGCATTGAATGCTCCCCTTTATAACCTGGATCCTTGCGTTTCTTTCTCTCTTCATAGAGAAATCCATTTATAACTTAGGGTAGTCATCTTGAGAAAAAAAACTAAGTGCTATGGCTTGCAACCGCCCCTGTGCCCGTCGACAACCATGGAAAGTGCCCGTTGAGGAGATGATTCCTCGCTTTGCTGCGCGACTAGTGGATCCCCTTCTCACTGATGCCGAATGTGACACGGTGACGTATGAACTCCTGATTCGTAGGGGATCTCCTCTTCTAATGGGCTTCATTTGGCTTCGGACTATCTTTCTTGCCGTGCTTGCTGACATCCCTCCTCACCCGGCAGATAGGACCCTGGCGATCCTTGATGCGGCCGAAGACAAGCCCGAGTGTTTCTATGAGGCGTGCTTGATTACCCAGGCTCTGAAAGATTGCTCGGTTCATCTGTTGGGCCAGATAAGAGCCCGGCGGGCTATTATGTCTGCTTTTGCGGATGAACATGGCGCCAATCGGTGGGAAGCAACTCCTCACGAAAATCGTCGTTTCGACGTGCTGGAGAAGGCGGAGAGGGAGCATGAAAACCTTGTATTTTGTTTTGTTAACCCATGTACCACTGATCCTTTGTTTGGTGACATTTTTCCGGTAGCGTAGTATGTTTAAATTAATGTACTCTTCTTATCATTGGCTGTTGCATGCTTTTTGTTGAATTTTCATGTATGTCGTATACTCATACGCGCGTCTTGTTTGTGTAGATGAGCTTTTATATTTTCCCATGGGAATTTTCTTTAAGTGCGAACACTATCGTTATGTTGCCTACACATCAGTGTTTTGGGTATCATTTCCTTTTAAACAGACATATAGTTGCGAGTGCACGCTTGATAGGATACATATCTAAGACTCTCCTTGTTGCCTCCCATATTTCGTACTTACTTAGGGTCGAGTATTGTCGTCGAATGGAGGCTTGTTTATATAGTCTTGAATGCTCGCGTCTTCTTTCAGAGGTTGTGGCTGCAAAGGCGAGCTTGCAGGGACTGATCGAACGGGCGCTGCAAATATGCTTTCATGCGAGAAGAGGCTCAGCCGAAAATTTTCAGAGAGGAAGCTGGCTTCAACTGCGCTAGGGGAACTTCAAGCTAATCTTACGGCCAAGACCACTCGGGCGTACGAACTTTGGTGGGTGCTTCAAGAAGCTATCAGAGAGGTGGTAGCCATTGATAAAACCGTCATTTTCACTCGCGAAATGGTCAAAGCTCATAAGGTTGCCGAAAAAGAGCTTGAAAGTCGGCTTGTCTCATATCAGGCTCAGCAGTCTCAAGCGGAGGCCCGTCTCTTGGTGATAATGAATCATGAAGCCGAGGCCCAGCGGAAAAAGGATGAACTGGCAAATCTATTGAATCGTCCGCCGGGTTGAAGAATTGTATATTTTTTATTCTTCTTTTGTACATACTCCTGAATGAGAGTATTTTTTTTATTCTTTCATAAATTGTACTTTGTATTTATTTTGATTCATGAATAAAAGACATATTTTGCTTCATGATGGTGTATCCCTTTTAGTAAATGCATTTTGTGGATAATCTATTTCGATCTCTTTATAGGACAGCGATGGTTTAGGAGTCAGGTTCAGATCTGCCTCCTAAGGCTTTTCAACTTTATGAGCCGTGAGGGTCTCATAAAGAATTTTCTCCCTACAGGTCGAGAGGATCCCGTAGGTGTATTTTCTCCTTAGGAATTGTGAAGATTCCTATGTGTGTTTTCTCTTGAGAGTTGTAATGATCTCACAAGAGAATTTTCTCCTTACAAGTCGAGAGGACCTGTAAGTGATAGATGAGGTTGACATTATCCGCATTTCACGGAGTCTGGGGTTGACTTTGTCCGCATTCCACGGAGTCAGGAGGTTGCTCTGGCTATTTCCCACGGGGTCAAGATTGACTTTAACCGTGTTCTATGGGACCAGGAGGTGCTCTGGACGCTTCCCACGGGGTCAGAATTGACATTAGCCGTGTTCCACTAGACAAGGATTTGCTCTGAATGCTTCTCATGGGGTCAGGATTGACATTAGCCGTGTTCCGCAAGGACCAGGATCCGCTCTGGACGCTTCCCATGGGGTCAGGATTGACATAAGCCGTGTTCCACGAGACCAGGATTTGCTCTGGATGCTTCCCACGGGGTCAGGATTGACATAAGCCGTGTTCCACAAGGACCAGGATCCGCTCTGGATGCTTTCCACGGGGTCAGGATTGACATAAGCCGTGTTCCACGAGACCAGGATTTGCTCTGGATATTCCCACGGGGTCAGGATTGACATTAGCCGTGTTCCGCAAAGACCGGGATCCGCTCTGGACGCTTCCCACGGGGTCAGGATTGACATAAGCCGTGTTCCACGAGACCAGGATTTGCTCCAGATGCTTCCCACGGGGTCAGGATTAACATTAGCCGTGTTCCACTAGACCAGGATTTGCTCTTGATGCTTCCCACGGGGTCAGGATTGACATTAGTCGTGTTCCACCAGACCAGAATTTGCTCTGGATGCTTCCCACGGGGTCAGGATTGACATAAGCCGTGTTCCACAAGGACTAGGATCCGCTCTGGACGCTTCCCATGGGGTCAGGATTGACATAAGCCGTGTTCCACGAGACCAAGATTTGCTCTGTACTCTTCCCACGGGGTCAGGATTGACATTAGCCGTGTTCCACTAGACCAGAATTTGCTCTGGACGCTTCCCACGGGGTCAGGATTGACATAAGCCATGTTCCACTAGACCAGGATTTGCTCTGGATCTTCCCACGGGGTCAGGATTGACATTAGCCGTGTTCCTCAAGACCAGGATTTGCTCTGGATGCTTCCCACGGGGTCAGGATTGACATTAGCCGTGTTCCACTAGACTAGGATTTGCTCTGGATGCTTCCTACGGGGTCAGGATTGACATTAGCCGTGTTCCGCAAGGACCAGGATCCGCTCTGGACGCTTCCCACGGGGTCAGGATTGACATTAGCCGTGTTCCGCAAGGACCAGGATGGGTTGACTCTTGGTTGTCTGTGCATCATCGAGTCATGAAACTGGGAGCTTTGTCGCGGCTCCGATTTGCTGATGTTGCGTCTGTTGTAATGAGACGAATATTGAGAAGATCTCCAGGCTGTCTGTGAACCATCGATACTTGGCTCTCTTTCGGATGGAGCCTGAGGGGAAGGTATGGTTCCCTCTTTGTTTATGCCCCTGGATTGTATACAGGGATCGATGTGATCTCACCTGTATAGCCAAAAGTTTCATTTTATATATTTTTCTTTCCGCGATGCTCTATCATTTCAGCTTCTATATCGCGAAAGTCGCGATTTCCCAATCATTTCGGCTATTTTTCGCGGTGCCCAATCATTTCGGCTATTTGTTTTATTTACTCGCTGCTTTTTATTGCCAGTTGCCCAATCATTTCAGCTATTTTGCATGCATACATTTTTACTTGCTGATTTGCAAGTTGCCCAATCATTTCGGCTATTTCATATGCATTTGTGGCTCACTGGCTTTTAACTGCGAGTTTGGGATTTGATACTGATTTAGGCATCAGCATCGCTACTACTGGGATATTTCCAGGAGCGAATCATCATTTGCTTTTGTCGATGTCGAACAAAGGTGGCTTAGTAAACAGGGTTAGGATCCTGTCGACTAAGGCTTTTAACTTTACGAGTCGTAAGGGTCTCATAAAGGTATTTCTCCCTACGAGTCGTGAGGATCTCGTAGGTGTGTTTTCTCCTTAAGAATCGTGAGGAGTCTTAAGTGTATGGTCTCTTATAAGTCGTAAGGATCTTACAAGAGTGCTTTTCTCCTTATAAGTCGAGAGGACTTACAAGTGTCTTTTGCCATATGAGCATATCCCCAGTCTCTGGTGGGACTCTTGTTAGGGAAATGTTTATTCGCGCCCGTAGATTGTATACAAGGGTCAGCATTGAACCGCTTGTAGGGCAGTCTATTGGTTGTGATGGCTTAAGAACAGGTTCAGATCCCTGTAGCTTAAGGCTTTTGAATCTTATGAGCCGTGAGGGTCTCATAAGAGGGTTCTCCTTACGAGTCGTGAGGATCTCGCAAGTGTAATTTCTCCTTAAGAATCGCGAGGAGTCTTAAGTGTGTTGCTCCCTTGTGAGTCGTAAGGATCTCACGCAGGTGGTTTCTCCTCACAAGGTCGAGAGGGCCTTGCAGGTGTCTTTTAATGAGATTGCGCCCTTTCGGGTTTTCACAAAACTCGCCGGTATCCCTGTTGTTTTTACTCACGGAGCCCTTTCGGGTATTCATCCGTGCCCATTTTGCTTATGGACATACCGTTTTCTTCTTCTTCTTTTTTTTAATTATTTTTTTGTGTCAGCCTTGGGATGCTGCGGTCCGTAGTAGTTTATCGACGTCTCGGTCAACAGCCAGTTTTAGGACATAGTGGTCCATCGTTAGTTTAAGAACGTTTCGGTCCGTAAGCCGGCTACTACTTATAGAGTTTGGGCTTAGGAAGATAGCGAGCGGACATAGGCGTCGTCATCTATCGTTGACCTAGGCCGTGACTCGTTAGACGTAGTATTTTTTTTAGGAAGCGACCATTTATTGGTCTGAAAGGTCTTTCACCATGCATATCCATGAGTAAATAGGCTCCACCCTGGTAAACTTTGTCTATGATATACGGGCCTTCATAGTTCGGCTCGAATTTCCCCCGCTTGGCACGATTGGGGACCATAGGTCTTTTGACCACCAGCACGAGTTCGCCTTGGCGAAATGTTCTCGGCCTAGTCAATCTCTCATATGAGTGCGTCATCTTTGCTTTATAAGCCTCCAGATTTTGTTGTGCCATGAGCCGGGTTTCATCAAGGGCATCGAGCTCCTCAAGCCGAAGGTGAGCATTTTCTTCGTCTGTTAGCTCGTAGTGAACCGCCACTCGTAGAGAGGGTAATTCTATCTCAAGGGGGTACCGCTTCTGTGCCGAATACCAATGCATACGGCATTGTGTTCGTGGCTGTTTTGAACGTAGTTCGATATGCCCAGAGGGCTTCATGCAGTCTCTCGTGCCAGTCCCTCTTTTCGAACGGCCAGCTAGCCACCATTAGGTGTAGTGGATTTGGATGCTGGTGGATAAAATCCCCATGAATCTGGTACGAGTGGCACTGCTTCGCGTATTCGAGGCAGTCCTGGATCATCGTGGGCCAATAATAGCCCATCCTTTTGATCTTTAGTTTCATCTTCGGCCTGGCTTGGAGAGAACCGCAGAGTCCGCCGTGAGCTTCTTGGACGACACTCCTTGCCTCTTCAGGTCCCAGGCATCTTAGCCACAGAGAATCAAATGATCTCTTATACACAGTATCATTGACGAAGGCGAAAGACAGAGCTCGTTTCATGAGCTGATGTCTTGAGGATGCATCTTCAGGTGTTCGACGGGGTTTGAAGTAGTCTATGAAGATTTCTCTCCAATCCTTGGCATTTTCCTGGTCTTTTATTTGTAGGGTCGCTTGCTCGGTCGCTTCTTTTTCTTCGGACGACTCCGGAGATATTTCTGCCGGTGTAAGAACCCGACGGCTTTGCACAACGATCCTTACGTCATCGAGGTTCTCGTCGGCCAATTCTTTAGCGAGCTTGGCTAATGCATCTGCTTTGCTGTTTTCCGCACACGGTATACTTTTCAGCATGTAGAAAGGAATTTGAGTCAGCAGTTGCTGCACTCTTTCGCCGTACTTCACCAATTAGGCTTGCACATTTGATAGTCGCTATTTACTTGACTAACGACCAACTGGGAGTCTCCGTATATGAGGAGGTATTCAATTCCCATGTCGACAGCGATCTCAAGACCTGCTATCAAAGCTTCATATTCGGCTTCGTTGTTCCTCCTCGGCTCTGTTAAGGAGAAGGCAAAGCGCATTATCCCTCCTTGTGGAGTTACGAAGATGAGGCCTACCCCGGATTTGATTATGGGGGTGCTTTGTTTGCGCTTCTTCATGGAAGATGCTCCATCGAAATAGAGTTCCCACCGGATATCATTCTCTCTTCTCTCCCCGTCGATCGTGTCAAACGCGTGCTCGTCGGGCAATTCGCAGTTCAAAGAAGAATCAGCAGGTACCGGATGCTCAGCGAGGAAATCAGCGATGGCTTGGCCTTTCACTGCCTTGAGGGGTCGGTATGTCACCGAGAATTCCATTAAGAGTAGGGCCCACGTAGCCAGCCATCCTGTTAATATGGCCTTTGACATCAAATATTTGAGGGGATCCACCTTTAATATAAGATGGACCTCATGTGCCAACGCATAGTGTCTGAGCTTCGTTATCGCGAAGATCAACGCCAGGCAGTGTTTTTCAATGGGGGAGTAATTGTTTTCTGTGCCCAGGAGAACTCGACTCAAATAGTAGAGAGCTCTTTCCTTCCCTTGGTCGTTCTCTTGTGCCCACAGTGTGCCTAAGGAACCTTCGAGAGCTGTTGTATACAGGACGAGAGGTTTTCGTTTAACGGGAGCGGCCAGCACTGGCGGATTCTGCAGGTATTGCTTGATTTCGTCTAGTGCGCTTTGGCATTTGCGATCCCAGACGAACGGGGTTCCTTTCTTCATTAGGTGACTGTAAGGACGGAACTTGCGTGAGAGATTGGCTATAAATCGCCGGATATACGCGAGCTTTCCTTGGAGAGACCGCAGTTGCTTGAGGGTCATTGGCGGAGGCATTTCCATGATCGCCTTGATCTTCAATGGGTCTATTTCGATGCCTCGGTGTCGGACGACGAATCCCAGGAACTTGCCCGAAGAAACTCCGAACGCGCACTTGAGAGGGTTCATCTTCAAGTTGTATTTCCGAAGGTGCTGAAACACGATCTTTAGATGCTCTAAATGTTCCTCGTATGATTTGCTTTTAACTACGAGGTCGTCGATATAACATTCAACGATTTCATGTATGTGGTCATCGAAGATCTTCGTCATGGCCCTCTAATAGGTGGCACCGGCGTTCTTTAGACCGAAAGGCATCGCCTTGTAGCAGAATATGCCCAAAGGGGTCCGGAAAGCGGTATGCTTCTGGTCCTCGGGATGCATCTTTATCTGATTGTACCCTGATGATCCGTCCATGAAGAAGAAGATTTTGTGAGTGGATGTGTTATCTATCATCATCTCGGTGACCGGTACTGGAAAGTCGTCCTTTGGGTAAGCTCTGTTGAGATCCCGGAAGTCCACACATATGCGCACTGTCCCATTTTTCTTCATCACCGGGACGATGTTGGCGATCCAGTCAGGATACTGCACTTCTTGGATAAATCCGGAGTCGATTAGCTTCTTGACCTCTGCGTTGATGCTCATCTCAAGCTCAAGCCGCATTCTTCTCGGTGCTTGTTTGATTGGTTTGACTTCTGGAGAAATCGCCAATTTGTGCACGGCTATTTCTGGATCCAATCCGGGCATCTCAGAATAGTTCCATGCGAAGCAATTTTTATACTGCATGAGCACGTCTTTGAGCGTAGCCACTTTTTCTTCAGACAACAGCTCACTGACGAACGTCGGTCGTGGGTCGTTTGCCGTTCCCAAGTCGATTTTTCTGAGGTTATCTGCAGTAGTATGTATCCCATATTCCATCTCTTTTGGCGCCGGTGGAAACTCGGAGATCACCTCGTCATCATCGTTTTCGAAGCACCAGAGGAGATCGGCCATATCTTCGCATATTCTTTCTCCTGACATCGTTATCACGTGACAGGTGCGAGATCGCTTCCAAGATCGATGTTGATCTGGTTCTACTCTCGCTATACACGTCGCTTTCGGTTCATGCTTCTATGGCGGGGTTATCCTCCAACTGCTAGATAGAGCGAACTTGCCGAGTTGATACTGGTCTTCAACCCAGTTCTTGAAGGTGAAGCAGTCTTCGAGAGGATGTCCTATTGCTTGGTGATAGGAGCAATAGTCTGGGTGAGAGACCTCGTCTGCTTGTTCGGGGTGCTTGGACTCTGGGAGTGTCATCATCTGATGTTTTAGGACAAGATCGAATATCTTCTTTGTCTTGTCTTGGGGAAAAGAATATGCTCGGCCCATCTTTTTTATAAGAGACGGATCCCGGCTGTTCGATTCTTGATCGCGTGGCTTCTTAGACCCGCTACGTTGCTGTCAAACGTTTTTTCCGTTCTTTGGTTTATTTTTGCCTCTGTGCCAGGTCTTTGTATGATAGGTTGGTGACGAAAGGCATTGTCGTTCTCCGCGGCCTGCTGAAAGAGGCGCTGCGTCCTGGCTTTTTCGTAAATGGCCATTTCGCGGCTATGGTCATCCCGGACCTTTTGACCCGCTTCCCTTATTAGCTTGTCCATCCGTTCTTCAAACGACGGACATGGCATTTTGATGGCAGGACCTCGTTTTGGTTCAGGGTTAACGTCTTTTAATAGAACATCTCCTTCTTCGTCGAAGTCATGTATAACATAGCAGCCATGGAATCGTTCCCGTTTTTCGGATTTTACATATCCAAGCCCGATTGTTTCCATTCTCCCGTTGAGCAATTTTCGCTGAGTTCTGGGGACGTCCCAGATCCTGTTGTAGAACTGAGCTTGTCGAGCAGTCTGTTTGAAAGGTACGCCTTAGCGTCTTAACAGCCTTTTTAATTCTTCTGTGTAGTATTTGGGCAGACGGATGGGCTGGAGCTTGTCAAGTGTAGAATCGGCACCATGCCAAACTTCTTTCTCCACTTGAGTTTCTGCGGATCGATAAAAGAGGATCGTCTTTTCATCTTTCCGCATGGGGGGACATAGAATGTCTGCAGTTCTTGCACACTATAAGTTTCAAGAGCATCGAACTCTTTGTAATGCTCTTGTGGAACCCTGGCAACTTGCAAACTCCGATCATCGTCAGCGAAGGCTTGTATTGATAGCCGAACAGAAAATATGGCATTGACCACATCTTCCGAGTCGCTGCCGAAGATCAACAGAGGAGTGGACGGTCTCGGCTTGTTGCATTGGGGCGGCCCTGCATGAACTATTTCTTCTTCCTCCTTGGTATAACTCCCGAAGACCAGAATAGTGGTGATAGCTTTGTTCTTCGGTTTGTGACATCTTTCCATGTCCTCAAAATCTGGTAAGAAGTATTTTGCATCTTCGTACTTTCGGACTTCATTCACGGAGAATGGGTTCAACTCCCCTGTCACAGTATACTCGAGACCATCCTTGAAATACTTCATACATTGATGTTGTGTAGAAGGATGATGTTGTACTCGTATGACCAAGGCCTGCCGAGCAAAGCGTTGTAGCAAGTCTTGGCGTCAATGACATGAAACTTGATGTTCGTGACAAGCAGCCCAAAGCGTAGTGTCAATATTACAGACCCGAGCATCCGTGATGACTGGAAGTCAAACCCGGATATGGTGATTTTATCACGAGCGAGGTGTTGAACGCTCATACAGATTTCCTTCAACACTCTTACATTGAGGAGGTTGACGGAGGACCCATTGTCAACCAGGATTTTCCCTATCTTAATGTCATGGCAATATCCGGAGACAAAAAGGGGACGGTTATGCTCGCACGTCTCGAGGAGGAGATCTTCATCGCCGAAGGTGACATCGGCTGCGTGCACTTCTTCCAGCTCGTCCTTCATCTTTTCTTCGGCGAGAAAAGCTTAGAATTGCTCGGGCTCTTGCAGTGCCTTGATCAAAGAATCTCTCGCCTCTTTAAATAGCAGAAGGGCGTCGAGAATGCTGAGTTGTGAGGGTGTCTTCCTCAGGTGTGCCAGAACGTTGTAATCCACCTTACATTTCTTGGGCGGTTCCTTGGTTGTCAGCTCTTCAACGGTTTGATCATCGAGGATAATATCCTCAGGGGCCTTTTCTTTTCCCTTATCCTTTTTGTTCGACCCCTTGTTCATGGGTCCGAGATTCTTTTCGGGTAATGTGCGATTGCGCAGCTGAATGTTCTCACGGCTCTTCGGTTCTTCTTCTTTTCCTGAGGTGGATTCTTTGAAGAGAGGGCCAAGAGTCATTTCTTCATCAGAGTCGCTCCCGAAGGTGAGAACTTGCGATCCCCTACTATCGACAATGTGACAGTTGCCGGCATCTGTTCCTCGTTCATCTGTCGCGTTTTTCCCCTGTCGACGAGCTTCACGCTTTATCCTCTTGAAGTGTTGCCTGTGAGCGACGTACCCTTGCCACCAATTTTTAAAGGCATTGCACTCCTCAGTAGGGTGTGCGATTTTCTAATGATATAAGCAGAAGTTAGGATGCACGTCCGCTTCATCAAGATGTATACTGTTATGAGAATCTCCTCTGGACAAGGGCAGCTTCATTCCCATCGATATGGCTTTGGCGAACCTTTTCCTTGTCTTGAATCTGCTTTTAATTGCAGCGGATATATTTTGATCTGGTGGGAGTGTTTCAACCCTTTCGTTCAGTCGCCGGCATTTGGCCTTTTCAAATATGGCCATCTCGCGCTCTCGATCAGCTTTGCTTTTAAGAAGAGCTTCGTTCAGGAATGCATCAATCATTTCGTCTGATGGTCCTAGAAGTTCCGGCTCAGGATCTGCCCCCAGTTTCTCTGTGTCAGGAGCTTCTTCACCGTCTATCAACGAGTGAGAGATCATATGGCAGCTTGCCACGTAATCCTCAGGTTCATCCGACGAGTCTTCTCCTTCATCGTTGTCGCTATCTCCGTCCTCAAGGACGTGGCTGAGAAATTCGTGGAGCGTGACTGGAGTTCGCACCTTCTGATTATATTCTTGCAGCGCGTCGATATATTTTTGCAGGCCCGTGCGCTTGTCACCAGGCTTCACGGGCTTTTTGATCTTCTTTTTCTTCTTCGAAGACTTTGACGGCTGGGTGTGAGCGCTTTGACTATCACCACCAATTTTTGGAGTTGGGCGCGGTTTTAGCTTTCCCTCGGTGATCTCGGGCTCCAGTGGATTCTTCCACCTGATTGCCGGGCATGTTTGGAGATCTTTCAGCATTCTTTTCGTTTTGGCTGAAAGAGCGACCTCCCATGGAGCTTCTTCAACAAAAGAGCACGATGCGCCTGGTGTGTCCCCCCTTTTAAGAGCGTGTGGCTGGGACGGGTTTACTTTCCAATTCTCAGACAGTGCAAATTTGCCCTGTTGGTACTGGTCCTCAATACAGGCCTTGAAGACGAAGCAATCCTTAATTGGATGGTCTATTGCTTGATGATAGGGACAATAGTTGGGATTATTAGCCTCACCAGGTTGTAGTGGGCGTTTTGGATTCGGCAAATTAATGAGCCTGTTGCGCACCGCCAGCTCAAACAATCTCCTCGTTTTGTCCCGGCGAAACGAATAAGGGCGCTTTATTTTCTCATTATAGAATCGACGTCTCTCGTCTAGGCGATCGGTTAATTTTGGACCACTGAGCTGCTGTTGAGCATTGGCGACGAAGGTCGCTTTCCCTTTCCCTTTTTCATTCCGCGGCTCCGGCTTCGAAGAGGAAGGTCTGTGGCCCATCTGGTCCATTTGGGCCAGCTTATCAATCAAGGGCTGGAAAGTGGTCGGCTTGAAAAACATCATGAATTGGGAGATGGTCGCTTGAGGGTCAAGAGTGCCCACGAACATGCCTACCGCAGGCGCTTCTTCGATGCGCAGCTCACATTTTGACCACAGATTCCGCCATCGTACTGCGTATTGAACCCATGTCTCGCCTGGCTTCACCTTAGCATTGATTAGTGCGGTAATCGGAGTACGCTCGCTAGCGCTTGCGAATCTTTGTGTGAACAACAGCTCCATTTCCGCAAATGTCTTGACAGAGTCGTTCGGGAGTTCAGAGTACCATTCGAACGTTGTCTCTGACAAGCTGCCGACGAACTGGCGAAGTAGCAGTTTATCGTCACCTCCAGTGTTGCCACATAGAGCCTTGAATTGGGCGACATTCTGGTGGGGATTGCCCGTCCCTTTATATACATGGAATTTAGGGATCGTATATCCCGGCGGGTACCTTATTTGGTCATAGCAGCTCGGATAGGGTCGTCCAGTCTTAACGATCTGCCCGGCCGTTTCACTCGCATGATGAGCTCGTATTTGCTAAGCGATGTAATCATCCAGAGCGGCCTTGGAGATGGTCTCCTTCTTGGCTGCTGAAAGAGCCAGAAGAGGGTTCGATGTCTCCCCTCTTTCATCTTCAATGATAATCGGGGGGTCTTCAGCTGGTGGTTCCGGCTGTAACACCATCCCGGCCATGTCTTGGAACAAAAGAGCCATTCGTTTTATGCTGGGCGCCTGTTCCGCGGCCTCTTTCTCTTTCCTCTCGAGCATTATTCGAAGGAATTCAGCATCAGTTTCTTGTTCCTGATGCTGCTCTGAAGTCTCTGGATTTTCTTTCGGCCCCGTGAGTACGGCCATTGCAGTCAGCATCTCCTGAAGTCTTTGTTGCTGTTGCTCCTGAGCCTTTGTTATCGATCGAGTAAGCGGTCAATGACCTGTAGAAGCACGACTTTCCTCTTTTCCGGAAGCCATATAAACGGTATGTGTTACCATGCCCCCAGACTTAGGGTGTTTATATTCAGCGTCTTTGTGGTTCGCTGTGGTCATAAGGGCTTTCTCCGACCTCCTTCTCTTGTGAGCGGTTGAAGTTGAGGGAGCCATTGCAGTGGGCACCTAGACAGATGACATCTTCTGTGGTACCACGGGATGGATCTTTTCTTGACGAGCTTTTAATCTTCTTTGGTCGGCGAGAGTAGTCCTGGTCAATCACCGATTCCTGGACCTGTCGCCAGACTTTGTAGATTTTGGAGGACAGCCGCTGAGGGGGCTGCTCCGGCTTCTTTTCTGTAGTATTCTCCACAGGTGGAGGAGATCTTTTCAGCATGGAAATTGGAGAGTTCTTGCGAACCATCCTAAGCGGTTCGAAGCTGTTCCCAGTCGGAACAACAACATCGATTTCCACTATGGGAGCTGGCGGAGTCAGTCCAGAAGGGGAGCTGCCCCCAGCATTCCTTACTCGGCGCCAGTGACGACGGCGATCATGTCGTGTGGATGGGATTGTCTCAGTTGTAGGGGTGACTTCATCATGCCCCCTATTTTGGCGAAGGGTTGTCGCCGGCGTTAGCCTCTTAAAGATCGATGTCCGTTGAGAAGCAGTGTCCAATCTGTCAAAAACAGACTCCTGGGCAGGGGAAGCAGTTTTGAGGACTTCACCTGGAGCGAGAGTCGGAATGGCCAGCCTTGTGAAGACTGACTTCTTGGCAAAAGAAACCTCTCTGATGATTTCGTCCACTTGAGCCGGAATGGCTATCCGCTTTGGAATGGCTGCTTCAGGTATCGCGGGCTTGTTGGCGTTCTGGCCCAGTCTGTTGAAAACTGAGGCATTGAATTTGGGCGACCCATTGAGAGGGGCCGCGGCAGTGGTAAGTCGATCAAAGACCGACTTCTTTGGGGCTTCTTGCGACAGCAGCGGGGCATTGAAGCTCATCGGTGGGATCATGGTCCCAAAGAACAGCCCAGTGGTAGTCTGAGTTACTTGCTCCACTGGTATCTTGAACAGGGAGGCCGCTTGGGGCCCGTAGGTTACACCTCTAGATGAGGTGGAACGGGAGTTGAAGTTGTAGTTGGAGAAGTTGGAAGACATCGTTCTTCAGTTTTTTCTGCATAGAGCAAGACACCCAACCTTAGTATCTTGAATCCGGGGGCAACCACATAAAACCGCGATTCGTTCGCGAACACGACACACGAAGTGTGGAGTGGAAAGAGGAAAAGGTCCCATCGGGAGTGCCAGAATCTGTTCTCCTCCGAAACACAGAGACGCGACCGCGTAGGTCCGTGCGTGCCTGAATTTAGGGGTAGATGCTAATAGGTGCTATCCGTCCATCTCTCCGAAGATGCCAAGTTGATTTATGGCACCGTGTATCGAAGGTTTAAACGGATGCAGCCGATGTAGCAGACTTCGTCAGATTCCCCCTCATTGAGGGGTTTTTGATTGTAGGGACGCTCTTCCCTGCAGGCGCAAGCCCCTGCAGTTAATTATGCTACCGCATCGCGGTAACCACTTTCTCCTTCTCCATATGGTCACTTTGTGTCGTGTGTGTTTGTTTTGTTTTTTGGTTGCCCGTGGATTGTATACGGAGACTAATTTATGTTGTCGCCCGTAGGGCGTGGATTAGTCCAAATCCGTATTTCTTAGATTTGGGTTTGGGGTTGGGTTTAAGAATACGTTAGTCTTATTTGAAACTAAAATCAACTTAAACACTTGTTAAGGATACGTTAGTCTAATTTTAGACTAAGATCAACTTAACGGGATCGTTTAGATCCAACAAAAGAGCATTCGGGCTCTATTGTTTAGTTTAGGGACATTGCGGTCGATTACCAGTTTAAGGACATGGTGGTCCATGGTTAGTTTAAGGACGTTTCGGTCCAGTTTAAAGACATCATAGTCTGTAAAGGTTAAGGACCTCATAGTCCATGGGCTTAAGGACCCCACAGTCCGAGGTTAAGGACATTATAGTCCGTGGGTTTAAAGGGACCCCACAGTCCGAGATTAAGGAAATCATAGTCCGTGGGTTTAAAGGAACCCCACAGTCCGAAGTTAAGGGTATCATAGTCCGTGGGTTTAAAGGGACCCCACAGTCCGAGGTTAAGGGCATCATAGTCCGTGGGTTTAAAGGGACCCCACAGTCCGAGGTTAAGGGCATCATAGTCCGTGGGTTTAAAGGGACCCCACAGTCCGAGGTTAAGGACATCATAGTCCATGGGCTTAATGACCCCACAATCCATAGTTTAAAGACGTCCCCACAATCCATAGTTTAAAGACGTCATAGTCTATGGAATGTATGGTTGTTGGGACCCGTCACCTCTCTGAAGACGTTGAAGGATTACAACAACAAATATCAGAGGAGTAAACAGATGTACCCTTGAACCAATTTTGATTGGGAAATCTGTAGTTCCATTTGTAACTAAGATCAATTAATTATATTATGAGCACATTGGCTCAGTTAAATCTGAATTGAGGACTTATGGCCAACTTGGGATAAATACAATTAGGTTCAAAATGTTGGACCTTTGTTTGGACTGTTGAATCATTTGTATGGGTTCAACCCCTCCATTATTTAGCAATGCTAAACAGGGGTTTTGGGGCTCTGACAATATTTTGTCTTTGGTTGAGCACTAGCCATTCATTATACCTCTGGACTTTACTTTGCATGATCAATTTTGAGGTTCAGTTGAAGGGGAGACTTGCCTTTGGAAAAACATAGCCAATTTGGGCTAAGATCGGTTTGAATATAGTGTTAAACACTAGCTCATATTTGACAATCACGTGTTCCCACGTGATGCACTTAAAACAGTGTTAAACACTAGGGACAAAACGCTCAAAATAGTGTTAAACACTAGAAATGAGGTGGTCAGGTGGGGTCACGTGAGGCGCCTGAGAATTGGGCCAAACCTCCTTTATTTTACTCTCAGAATTTTCAAATAAGTGCTAAACACTTAGCCTTTATAATCATCACGTGTGGACACGTGATAGTGCCAGTGTATTGGGTATTAATTCCTCTGTTTCCCCTTATTTGACCTTTTAAAAAGGTGTCAGTCAAGGGTCACGTGTGAGCACGTGAGGCATTGCCTCCAAGCTTTTTCTTTCTCATTTTGAGGAGTCTGTTTAGGAGTCACGTGGGGGCATGTGACCTAGTCTTGTTCGTTTTTTTTTACTCATTGAGGATGAGGGTTACGCATTACCACGTGACCAGGTTGGGTACTGATCTCTTTACGTGCATGGAGAGTTAAATCCTTTGTTTAAGAATTAAATTCTTATATAGGGTTAAACCCTAATTTTATTTAGAGGAATTAAATTCCTATGTATATGGAAGAATTAAATTCTTTAAACCCAACTCTCCCTCTAAGTTTTGGATCTGCATGGCAGAATCTCCCCGATGAGAATTAAATTCTCAACTTATGGGGAGATTTGCTTCTGCAGATGTTCAACCATGAAGAAGAACTAAGTTCTTCTTTTAAGGGTTAAACCCTGTTTCTGTTGGAGGAATTAAATTCCTAAGTATTTGAAGGAATAAAATTCCCTAAACTCAATTCTCCCTCTAAGTTTTGGATCTGCATGGCAGAATCTCCCCGATGAGAATTAAATTCTCAACTTGTGGGGAGATCTGCTTCTGTGGATCTTCAACCAAAGGAAGAACTAAGTTCTTATTCAGAAGAGTTAAACTTTTAATTTGATAATTAAATTCTCTTTTATTTTATGGAGCTTGGATCTCTTTCCCTTTCTCACCTAGGGTTTCTTTCTTTTCTGAGAAAATCTTTTTCTCTCTGGAGAATTAAATTCTCTTCTTTTTTCTTTCTGTTGTTGTATTTATCTCTCCAAAAAGAACGATCCTCTTCTTATCTTGGCTCCTATTTATAGGAGAAAGAAAAGAATCAGTTTGTTTAGTCAAAAAGATTTTAATTGATTTTGTAACCAATATGATCTTTTAGATCACTCGGTGAATTTTATTCACCATTGGATTTTTAATCCAAAAGTTTTTTTATCTGTTATTCTTGGTGAATTTCAGGGAAATCTTTCCTTGTATAGAATCTTTCTATAAATCGGTAATTTTTAATCACCATTGGATTTTTAATCCAACGGTGCTCCACTTTACAGAGCACAATTTTTTTTTGTTTGGAAAGATTTAGAGAGATATTTTTCCAGTTAGGGTTCTCGATTCCCTCTTAATTTGAATTTAATTCTATTAGTTCAGAAGGCTTAAGAGCCTATCACGTGTTGGCACGTGATCTAACTGTTTGATCATTTAAATAGAATTTAATTCTATTAATTAAAGAGCTTAGGAACCCATCACGTGTTGACACGTGACCTCTCTGATTAAAAATTTTAACTAGAATTTAATTCTGTTGTTTTAAAGAACTAAGGAATCATCACGTGTCAGCACGTGATCCTTGGTCACGTGTAGACACGTGATGCCCCATTGGGATCTTTCCTTACTGTTTCATTATGCCTTTTAATTCCCTTCAGTGGGGTTTTTAAAGGCCCATCACGTGTGGGCACGTGACTCCACTAATTGCTTGCTTGATTAGAATTTAATTCTATTTCAGCAGAATCCCCAGGAAACCATCACGTGTCAGAACGTGACCCCTGATCACGTGTGGGCACGTGATGCCCCATTGGGGTTTTTCCTGATATTTTATGAGGGAACCATCTCCCCGTTCCCCTAGGCAATCCAACGGCTGTAAAGATGACAGCGTTGCACTCATGTGCAAACCACGTGAGAACAACGCTGTGGGGGAATTTGTTCTCTGATAAAAATTGAATAATAAATAAAAAGCAACGGGAAAATTCCTCAAAACGAAGCATCACGTGTCCACACGTGATAAGCATTTTGCTTAACAAAATAAGGCTAAAGAGCCTCACATGCAGACACGTGACCCCTATATACAAAGTATATAGGCGCTTTTACTAAAACAAACGATTGGCCAGAGAAAGAAAAAACCCACGTGAAAGCACGCGGCACTCTTTGGTGGGCTTAATTTGGTGGGGTCACGTGCTACACGTGATAGGCTCCTATGACTTCTGAACCATCAGAATTAAATTCTGATTAAAAGGAATCAAAAGCCTTATTTGGAAAATATTTCCTTGGATCTTTCTAAACAAGTAAGATTATGCTCTGTAAAACATAGCGCCGTTGGATTAATGGTCCAATGGTGATTAAAAATCACCAATCTACAGAAAAATTCTGTATGTGGAAATATCTTCCTAATCTTGTTAAGAATAACAAAAGAGATATCTTCAGTAAAACAGAAGTCCATGGAATAAAAATCCAACGGTGAATAAAATTCACTGATTGGTCTGAAAGATCATATTGGTTGATTAGAAAATCAATCAAAATCTCTCAATGAGAGATTTTCTAAACAAATTGATTCTTTTCTTTCTCCTATAAATAGGAGCGAAAGGAAGAAAGAGAGGGAAGGAAAAAAAAGAGAAAAAGAGAAAAAAGAGAGAGAAAACCCCCTCGTAAGAAAAAGGAAAGAGAATTTAATTCTCTAGAAAGAATAAGATCTCCTCAAGGAAAAGAAACTCTAGATAAGAAAAGGAACAAAAGACAGAACCTCTTACCTCTTTTTCATATTCACAAGAGTTTAACTCTTCTAAAGAGAATTTAGTTCTTCCTCTGCTTGAAGATCTGCAGAAGCAGACCTCCCCACAAGTTGAGAATTTAATTCTCATCCGGGAGATCTGTTATGCAAATTCAAAACTTAGGAGGAGAATCGAGTCCAATGAATTTAATTCTTACAACAGAACATCTAGGAATTTAATTCCTCTAAATAAAACTAGGGTTTAACCCTACAAAAGAATTTAATTCTTATTAAACAACGGGCTTGAAAGTCTCAAAACTTAAGATCTCCATGCACGTAAAAAAGAAGATTAGCACCCAAACATGATCACGTATTCCCACGTGAGCACCCTTGTTGAACGAGAGAAAACAAATGAGATCAGGTCACGTGCTCCCACGTGACCCCTGAACATGCCCTTCAAAAGAAAAAGGGGAATAAACCCAAGGGAGTTTCTATTTTAGGGCACTTCACGTGACATCACGTGACCCCTTAATAGTACTTAGCACTTTCAGAACAAAAGAGAGTAAAACAAATACAGCTTTCATTCTTTGGGGCGCCTCATGTGATCTCACGTGACCCGATAATGCTCATCACTCAGAAAAGAATGAGGGAACTAATCCAAAGAATCTCTGCCAATTTTCAAGCACCTCACGTGACTCCACGTGAGCGCCTCAAATCTTTAGTGTTTAACACTATTTTAAGCGCCTCACGTGGAAACACGTGAGCGCCGAACATACTCTAGTGTTTAACACTATAATGAGGCTAATCTTAGCCCAAATTAGCTAGGTCTGCTAAAGCCAAAATCCCTTTTAACTGAGCCCACATTATACTCAAGTCTTCCAAAATTTGTCATCTCAGATGACATTCAAAATAATGTTCATCTCATTCCCTCTCAATCTGACATTTGGTTCAAGGGTACATCTCTTCACACCTATAATACATGTCGTTGTAATTCTTCAACGTCTTCAAAGAGGTGGTAGGTCCCGACGACCAATAACTATCTGGTGCATTTCCAAACCCATAGTTACATCTGAACCATGGACCGTAATATCCTTAAACTAACTATGGACCGTAATGTCTTTAAACTAATCTTCATGGACTATGATGTCCTTAAACTCCACGGACTATGATGTCCTTAAACTTTAGACCGCAATGTCCTTAAAACTAAACTCCATGGACCGCAACGTCCTTAAAACTAAATTGCGGACTGCAACGTCCCTAAAAACAAAATCCAATGGACCGTGATGTCCTTAAACTTTGGACCGTAATGTCCTTAAACTAACTGTGGACCGTAATGTTCTTAAACTAACTGCGGACCGTGACGTCCTTAAACTGAACTTTATGGAGTATGATGTCCTTAAACTGAAAACCCCATAGACTATGATGTCTTTAAACTTCACGGACTTTGACGTCCTTAAACTCATGGACTATGACGTCCTTAAACTTATGGACCGTGACGTCCCTAAACTACATTCTACGGACTATGACGTTCTTAAACTTATGGACTATGACGGCCTTAAACTTATGGACCGCAATGTCCCTAAACTAAAACGATAGAGTCCAAATACTCTTTCGTTGGATCTAAATGATCCTAAAACCTTGTTAAGTAGATCTTAGTCTAAAATTAGGCTAACGTATCCTTAACAAGCATTTAAGTTGATCTTAATCTAAAACAAGATTAACGATCCTTAAACCAACCCAAACCCAAATCTAAGAAAATATGGATTTGGACTAATCCACGCCCTACGGGCGACAACATAAATTAGTTTCCGTATACGATCCACGGGCAACCAAAAATAAAACAAACATATACGACACGAAGTGACCATCTGGAGAAAAAAAAAGTTGTTACCGTGATGCGGTAGCGTAATTAACTGCAGGGGCTTGCGCCTGCAGGGAAGAGCGTCCCCACAATCAAAAACCCCTCACAACGAGGAGGAATATGACGAAGTCTGCTACATCGATCGCATCTGTCTAAACCTCCGATATACGGTGCCATAAATCAACTTGGCATCTTCGGAGAGGTGGATGAATAAATCTAAATAGTATCTGCCTCCAAAATTCAGGTGGGACGTCCCAACGTCCCGGCCGCGTCTTTCAGCGGAGAACGGATTATATCCTTAACAAAAATTTAAGTTGATTTTAATCTCAAACGAGATTAATGATCCTTAAATCAACTCAAATCCAAATCTAAGATATACGGATTTGGACCAATCCACGCCCTACGGGTGACAACATAAATTAGTCTCCGTATACAATTCACGGGCAACCAAAAGTAAAACAAACACACACGACACGAAGTGAACTGCTGGAGCAGGAGAAAGTGGTTATCGCGATGTGATAACGTAATTAACTGCATGGGCTTGCGCCTGCAGGGAAGACCGTCCCCACAATCAAAAACCCCTCACAAACGAGGGGGTATCTGGCGATGTCTGCTACGACGACCGCATCCGTCCAAACCTCCGATATACGGTGCCATAAATCAACTTGGTATATTCGGAGAGGTGGACGGATAAATCCAAATAGCATCTGCCCCCAAATTCAGGCAAGACGATCCATCCCGGTTTTGTCTCTGTTTTTGGCGGTAAACAGCCTCAAAGTATTTGCCTTCCTTGTCGGAATTATGCTCCGCCTCGGAATCAAGTCAACCAACAATCTCTGTGTCGGAATTAAACTTCGTCCCAGGATACACCTGTCCCGTGTCAAAATTATGCTTCTCCCCCGGAACCCTGCGTTGAAACTATGCTTCGTCTTAGAATATATCCTCCCACTTCGGAATTATGCTCCGCACTTCGGAATGATACTCCAATCCTAGAATTATGCTCCGATCGTGGAATTATGCTCCTGGAATTATGCCCCACTCTTCGGAATGATACTCCGATCATGGAATTATGCTCCGCTCCTCGGAACAATACTCCGATCCCGGAATTATGCTCCGCACTTTGGAATGATGCACCAATCCCTAGAATTATGCTCCCGGAATGATACTCCGCCCCCGGAATAATGTTCCACCCCGAAATCAAACCCTCCACGAACAAGATCCATCAATTTCATGCACACAACACATACACACAGTGTGCATTTAGTGATGGAGGGCACTTTGTTGGGGTCAAAAATTACATCTCGGTTGACAAAGTTGGAGTTAAAGTCAACCCCTAGCCAAGTAGGCCCAAGCCCAGGTCAAGTGGGCCCATGCCCAAGTCGAGGCCGAACATGAAGCGGCTGGCCTGTCCCATGCCAAAATGAAGATAATGTAATAAATAATTTTGATATAATTTTTATGAATAAATATAAGAAAAATGGGCATAAAGTCAAATTTTTGTAAAGCCCATGGCTCATGTGCAAAAGAAATGAGCACATGAGGCATGGGATGGGCAAAATGTCATTTTGTAAAGCCCAAGAGGCTTATGTGTAAATTTGTAAGCCTATATAAAGCAACATGATAATGAAATGAAGGAGAATAATCGATTCCCCTCAAAAATTAGGGTTTCTGTGTCTCCTTCCCCTTCATCAAGGTTTTAAACCTTCTTCTTTTTTCTGAATTAAATCAAGAGTTTAATTCTTCCTTTCCCAGAAAGAAATAGTTTTTCGCCGTAAAACCCTTAAAGGGGAACTCAGATCTCCCATCAAATCTTTAAAATGGGAGATTTTTAAGCACCCCCATTTTCTTCAAGATCCAGCCAACAAAGAGGAGGAAGAAGGAGACCCATCTTCAAAAATCCCATCTTGGGAAAAATCCAAGGCTCAAGAGAAGATTCAAGGTTCAAAGGAGAATAAAAAGGTCCCTTTTGATCACCTCCGAAGATTTTCGAGGAGTTCAATTCCAAGATCCAAATTCTCAAAGGAGTTTAACTCCACATTCAGACCCTTTAGGAGTTTAACTCCGAATCCAAACTTTTTAGGAGTTTAACTCCAAATCCGAATCTTTTGGGAGTTTAACTCTAAATTTATACCTAATTCCTGTTTGGGAGTTCAACTCCAAAGCCTTTAGAGAGTTCAACTCTCAGCTCAGGGACTAAGCCCTTTTCTCTGCTGGTGTTTCCAACGGTCGTGTGTCACGCACGTGACCCGTGGACGCCCGACGGCCGCGTGCAGGGCACACGTCCTTAGGACGCTCCTCGCCTCTCTTTTCCCATGCACTCCACACTAAAAATACCTTCCATGTTAGAAAAAATTACTAACGGGACGCTGCCCCGCACCCTATAAGGGGGATGCTAGCCCCCTTGACCCTCAGCCTGCTTTCTGGGTAGCGGGCCCCCCGTAAACTTTGTGTGGCCCCGATACATCCAAGTCCTCTCCAAAACACAACATGCGCACACTGCACATTGAGTTCGCATGACCCGTTTTATCTGTCAATCGGAGATTCTCTCGCTTCAAAAGCGAGAGGTAATTAACGGCAGCTTAGTCCGCGGCTGCCGGAGATTCGGATCCGCACAATCAATAAACTCCGGCCTATCTTAGGCAGGGGAAATCTGTAATGCGCCTAACAAGCGACGCGTATTTCCCATCTCAATGGGGTGACGAAAAACACTCTACAGTTATATTTTCTCTGGTATATGTTTATTGATATGTATTTTTGTTAATTTATAGATATGTATGTGATTGTTTCTTTGAATTCTATGGCATGCATTGCACAATTCAAGATGATTGGAGGTGTTCTCTGTTGGCAAAGGTAATTCAGCCTTGCTCTTTTAAATTTGGTTGGTTTCCACTTCCAGTGAGATTTCAGTAATTCATTAACCTTCATAATCATGCTCACTAATTGTTTCATGTGTTGTCACATTGAGCCTGTTGAAATGCGACTAAAAATGGGTACTGTTCCAAAATATGGACGGCATCTAAATCCCTGTTCCTATATGATTAGTTCTTTTTATTTCGGTTTTGTTTTGAATGATTGAATTTGTGTGATTATTTATTGTTTTTAATCGAGCATCATGAAAGAATTTACCATATCAGGTACCTAAGGTTTTCATATATATGTGTGGTTTTTAGGGAGTTTTGGGCATTTGTAATTTCCACGTGTGGTCTAAGTCTCATCGGATTTTGCCCTCGAGAAAAAATAATTTATCACTTTCTCATCTTCTTATATGTCAATGTCCCTAAATTATTTGTTGGCTTGACCCTGATATATACTTAATGTTTTTGTATTAAAACCCTGATATATACTTAGTATATTTTTTTGAGTAAAAACAAATGCTCGGAAGCCCCACGTTTTATTAAAGATGTTTTAACGAAATAGCAGTAAAATCAGAGAGATACGAAGGCATGCCAAAATACAAGTCTGGGAATCAATTGCCATACATGCCAAATCCAAAATTGTGGGACAAATCCCATACAAGAAACAAAACCAAAATCAACAAGATATGTAACTAGGACATGTAATCTGAAAAAAGGTGAGGTATATGCCCAAAATCATGTCCCAGTCCAGCAGCCTCGTATGCATCTCTGCGCCCTGCAGATGTCTTCGCATGATCCGTGGCTCCTCTCCTCATGTGCCCAAAATCAATAGCATCTCGTGCAATCTGTGTGCTGTGCTGACTCCTCGGCCCAGAAGTCCTTGCGGGTCGTCTTCCCATCCTGTAATCAATCTGAGTCTCTTGCGACTCCTGTCTGCCGCAACCTCTGCCCATAATATTATGACTAGATCAGTATTATATATCATGCTAGCTATTGATTTGATTTTTTGCATTGAAGTTATTTGTAATATATATTGTACTTTAAAATATGAGGTTAAGGGAGTTGAGACATACCTTTATCTTAGCTATCTAAGCTGCATGAAAGAAGGAAGAGTGACCAATCCAACTAAATAAATATATATAATTTAAAAACAACGGGCCTCGTTCCTTTTCCTCCTCTTACATAACTCAGGCAATTTAGCGACATACTTTAGCTCCATGTCCCCCTTAAAATATAATTAAAATACTAAATGCTGTATGTTGTGATTTTAAACTCTTATAAATTTTGACTCTTTTTCTTTACAACTTTTGTAGGTTTGAGGTATAGAACACGAGAAACTACATATAGAGACATGTTATTTGTAAATTTGTATATTTGTATATATAATTTTTTTTGCCGCTGTTTGTATATATAAATATATAATGGATATGCATGTGCTATTTTGGATGGTTCGTTTCTTGAAGTATTTCAGTGTTGAATTTAAGTATTGTTTTTCTTTTTAAGCCTTCCATGAATTTCTTATCAACACCACAAACAAATATTTACTGTTTATTACCAACAATTTTTAGTTATCTTTTTATATGAGTGTGATGTTATCTTCAACAGCAACCGGCAATATAGTGTTATATGAAAATGAACCAAATAACTATTGATACGCATCCCTTTGTAGTGTATCGCACGTGGAGTTCTGATAATTTTAGCATAGATTCTACACACACGTACATGGTTCAGAAAAGTCAAGATCAAAATGTAAATGTAATGGTTTGATAGTGTATTATCGGAGTAATTGGTATAAATAAATTAACTCGTGTGTTTTGACATGTATGGGTCCATTACTTAATAAAAATATTGATTGATGATCAATAGTATAAACACACCACATAATTACATCAATGAATTTCTTAAGTTATATAATTTTTCCAAGAAGGGTCTCCAAATGTTGTTTTATTTTATTTTGCATTATCAAAATTCCACGTGCATGGCACGTGCATAGGAGCAGTGAAGCAACAGATGGAGAAGGATTGAATAGTATCCAACGAAATAATTAATACTGCCCGGGTCCCAGACGTGCGACCCACTAATTGCGGGCTCATCTCAGAAACAAATCTCAAAAGTCGTAGAAAATTGTAGGGTTTTGGATCATTCACTCAGATTCGATTCAACAGCCCGCAGCCTCCACCTAATCTACTGAGAGTGAGTGTGAGAGAAAGAGCGAGGCGATGGAAGAGCCTTTGATCACTGAATCGAGCAGCAGCAGCAGCAGCAGCAGAAACAGTGGCGGGAGCGGCCAGCAGAGGCAGCCGAAGCCGTACCATCGAAGATTTGATGCCATCGCTTATGGCACCAGCTTCCAGAAGGCCGCTGCCCTCGTCGATCTGGTCCCTCTTTCTTCAATCCTGTTTACTAATTTAGTGTTTCTTGATTTCATTTCCTAGGTTTGAGCATGCCGCTTAAATTTTATAACAGCGGGTGTTTGGAACCCCAAAGATCGTTATTTATGAACTTTTCCGTGTTGGAATGAAATGAAAACAAGAGTTGAACCTCACGTTATAATATGTTTAGGTTTTGAAATTCAACAACACATACAACATTTTGAGCATGTGCACGCTCAATCTGTTCTGAACTAAGCTTGTCGCACTATCTCAAGCCTCGAGGAGTGCATCGACATTGTGACTTGGTTCCAAACAAAAGTTCAAATGTATAAGCTTTGACCTGGCTAGCTACTGATCTTGATTTGTTTTATTGGGTGTGTATTTTACAGGCAGAAGATGGTATTGGTTTACCCGAGGAAGTTTTACAAGATGCAAGCTTTGAGATGGCTGCTAAGTTTTACTTTATGTACATTCGATTCGATTTGCTGTGGTCCCTGAATCTGTTTGCCTTGATAGTACTCAATTTTCTTGAAGTAAGTTTCGCTCTTTCATGATCTCCTCTTTCGTTCTCTCATCAGAGGGAGATGTTATCTCAAAAGAAACTTCCTCTTAACACCACTATATGTTGGGATTATGATACGGGAAATGTGGGTATCAAAGGCATAGGAGAGTTTCTCTCCTATATTGGTCAAAAAGTCAACCGTCCACAAGTATATATTTTTTTTGTTAATTGGCGTTGTTCGTCTTGGCATATGCACAACAATTTTCATGTGACTTTGATACTCTTTGACCGCTGATTTGGTTGTGGAAAATGTTCAACTATTGTAAACCGTTAGATTTGCTACCATCCAATACAAGTGCAAGAAGTGTCAAAATCACATTTTTTCGTGAAATATGTTGATCCGATTAACAATCCCAATCATCAAAAAGTTGATTGATTGTTGACTTTTTTACCGATTAGGATATAAACTCTCTCCTGTACCCTTGACCCCCACATTTCTCTTACGATACATATACTGCTCATACAAACATTTTCTAAGATGGATACTGGTTATTAAAACCATTTCAGAGGCCTCCATGGTGTCCCAATTCCGGTCATTCTTGTCATGACAGAGAGTACTTTTTCCTTGGAGAGTTGCCTTACCTAACCAGTGCCGAGAATCTCATCTATGAGGTAGATCTACTTTGTAGAAAAAAATATAGATGTCCATTATATTTTCGCCTTTTGGAATACTGTTAAAGTTCTTATATTTTTTAATCAGCCCTTGTTTCTTTTGGTACTATGCATACTTGGTTTCCAAATTTGCTTGCTCATTTGCACTGTCCCTAATTTATTCCGAACACATGAACTGCTACCTCATCAGTTATTTAAGCATTCAAATTCTTTTGGTTGTTTATTATATGTTCTACTTAGCTGATTAAGCTATTACCATATTGATGAATTTGTTTCTCCGATGCTGTTTAGATTTTAACTGTTAGTTATGCTAACAAAATGAAAATTGTAATTTAATGCTCAGAGACACCATATATAAACTGGCCTTGAAGCTCTAACCCCAACCTACCAAAGCATAAGGATGCCTTTATGTTGTGCTATATATCTTTTTATTATCATTTATATTCCTTTTTGTCAGGTGAGTGTAGCCTACTATGTACAAGCTTTATAGCTGTATAGATAATTATTATAGTTCGATTGCATGTATCGGAACTTCTAACATCCTGAAGTTAATAAGGTAGAGCCGCTGACATCTTTTTACTGATCTTGTAAATATCTAACCTGCTTCAAGTCGCACAACTTCCGAACATTCTCTAGACCAAAAGAATGGAATATATCTCATGGAGCTGTTTCATATCTGCAGGGAGCAGTAAACCGAAAATAAATCCCAGCTTTCCTAAATGCTTATGTATAGGCAACAAGTATATATTGGACATTTTTAGCACTCCATACCAATGAGCACCATGGCTCCTAATCAAATGTTGGTGGCAACATTCTACACTTTCGAAGGAGAACACCCAGAGGCTGTAGATATTCAAATCCATGAATTAGGCAGCAAATATTGATAATTCAGTTTCTTCCATCTAGTATCCAAAGTTGGCAAATGAAACAGAAAGCATGCAACATCAGACACGAACCTTTCCATAGTCCAATCAACACCAAGTCAAAGCCAGAATGTGTCGATATAAGTTCAAAACTCTACAAGTGATAATTAGCTCCTTTGTCAAACAAACATCTCCATTCTTGAAGACCTTCGAAATCCGAAGCGGGTGACATCCCTTCCTCACACTTACTTTCATATATGATGGAATCAGTGGGTGATTGCTGGATTCTCACTAAATGATCTTCCTTTCAGGCATTTAGTCTTTAATCAAGAGATTCCTAGCAAATCCCTAACCTCGTCTTTGCAGGGTTCTTGTGAAATTTGATCCATTTACAATAGAGGATGTCCCTCCTCCTGCTGCAGAGAATATCCAGCCGATAGCGTGCATATTACAAATGTTCTTTCTTTAAGTAAAAATAAAAAAATAAAAAAATTCCCCCATTCTTCTCACATGTATAACTGAGAAAGGGTACTCTTTATTGTCATACTTCCCAACACCAATTATTGTGCATACAATGAGATCCATGATGCAAAAAGACCAGATTTATCTGGAACGTATATGGTCTTCCATCTTCAATGCTTATGGTAAGTGGGAAATTGATTCCCCATTCCAACTTCATAATCTGTTGGCATCTGTTTGAATCTTGACAACATTTGAACCAACTAGTCAACTACTCTTAGAAAGTGGGGAAAAAAAATTTTGGTCCAAAGATTAAAAATCTTGTGGATGCTGTCTGCCAGTATGTGCCTCTGTATGATCCACAGGATAATGTTGTTCCTTATTTTATATTCACACTCTGCAGAATAACCTTCATGCTCTTATATTCCTTCATAGTTCCCTGACTTAGCTTTGCACATTTTAATTTTGAGCTACAAGACAATGCCCAACAACAACAACCGAGCCTTTTTATCCCAAGCATATGGGGAAGGCTACAAGACAATGCCCAAAAATGATATATCCTTGTATCTGTGGGATTTGACCGTGGATTGAATAATTGGAGCTCCTGATTCTCTTTATTTTGTAAAATGAAAAGGTGTTGACTCTTGACCTTAATGGTCTCCTACCGCGTTTTAAGTGATTTCCCCTCATTAGAGAAATACCCCATGGCCCCATCAATATAGAATGGGATAAGTAGAAGAAGTGAGTGGCCGGAAAACTTTAAAAATGCAGTTTGGTGACCCTGGAACAGGTGGCTGAATGCAGATCAAGGAATAGCTTGGATTCGATCAACCATTAGCAAACATCAAAGGTAGCACCGACAACAAACCTTGAAACTTCTTTTAGGGGACCCTTTGCTCCTTTGGTTGCTGCTGTTTTTTAAGAGTCTTCTAATTTTTTATTTTTTTATGCGTGATAGCTGGAAGTTATTTCAGTAGCAGCGGCTACTATTTCATTCAGTGGATGCTTCAAACTTGCTTTTTATTCTTTATTTGCAAGCAGACAAATTTTGGTTTCTAAAGCCTGAAGTAACATCTGAACAATAAACCCTTAGATTATAAGGCATACAGCCCAAATGTTTGGAAGGTTGGAACTTTTGTAATTTCCACCTGTAAGATGATGACAAGTGCCATTGAGATCATATACTTGTGCAGTTGGTAGATTAATGGTTGATTACTCAATGTAATTTTGGAACTATATTTGTATATTTGTTCTAAAATAAATGCAATTAATGTTGTTAGAAGGAAACTTACACATGTTATAACTCTTCCTTCAGGGCATCACTTTGTTAATACTCGCAGTACATACACTTTTTCCACTTGCATATGAAGGTTTTCACCTTTATTGGAAGAATTATCTGAATAAGCTAAAGGTTAGCTTATAACTTCATTCTCAATAGTTCTTTACAATGCTTTATCGGTTACCTCTTTATATTATATTACATAATGAGTTTGGTAATGCTTGGAAATGATCTTACTGTTTGTGCATTTTTCGAGTGTTCGAAATTTCTTAATCGTTGTTTTTTGCTATTGTTTGTGCAAACTTGGGTATGTTATAAAAAAATTACAAATGACTATTGAGATATATGCTCAGAGAGTCTAATTGGCTTTCCAATATCAATAACAAACCACAAGGTTCATAATATACTTACGATGTTGCTGGTTGCATTCCAGGCTTGTTCCACAAGATTTGAAATTATGATTGCCTGCAAATCAATGCAGAAGTCTGCAATATTTCTGGAAAAGGAGAAC
Organism: Agapanthus africanus; assembly: GCA_030015575.1. Taxonomy (NCBI): domain Eukaryota; kingdom Viridiplantae; phylum Streptophyta; class Magnoliopsida; order Asparagales; family Amaryllidaceae; genus Agapanthus; species Agapanthus africanus. The sequence continues at coordinate 63,826,308 of CM057348.1, forward strand.
AAACTTGTAATTATTGAAAAAACAAAGGAATCCAAATACGAAATAAACCCTATTTGAAAATTAAATGACTCAGAATTGACCCTAACATGACTATGAAATTAATCTTAGAATATTCCCCTGAATAAGCCATGTTGTTACCATCATCTCCTTGAGAAGTGATACCTTGATAGGTCATAGGATGAATTTAGATAGAGAGATGTCCGACTGTTTCCTTTCTTCTGCCTTCAGCCGAATTGGGATTAGGTTTCAGTTTTGAACTGAAACCCATTGGAGTTAGGTTTCTGCTGAATGGTCACCCATGAATGCAATAATCATGAATTTCTCATGATCAATAAATGTTACTGTTAGTTGCTAACTTTCTATTGCAAGGATTTATTTTCTTGCGGGTTCTTTATTATCATCTTCTGATAGTATTACTCTTATATTGTCTTTACAGGTCATACTTATTTTACTTTTGATGTGTGATTTGTTGGTATATGCTTTGTACATTTCTCCCGTGGTAGTGGCTTATCTACCTTTCAGATTCTCTCCGTATCTTCGTGTGGTCTTTGTAGCCTTGACAATCAGGTAAAGTCTATGCCAACTATTTACCTGATTTTTACTTGATATTATTATAAGCTCGAAGAATTATTTGTTAAAGTTTAAGAAAACCTCCTATTATTCCAGCATGGTTAGTGATGAGCATTTGGACCAAGAGTTTGGACATTAAAGTCTTGGTTCCTATCGCATCGTTAGGTATTTTTAACCTATGCCACCCACAAACCTATCTAATCCCCTAAACTACCGAATTATTCACGATCTCCCAAAATACTTAAAATTACCTCATTTAGTGCCCCAACCAATCTAAAATGAATATTCATTAATGTCTAACGAGATAGGTTTAAATGGATCATTGTCGTCTCAAATTAGGGCTTAGGATCAAGTTTATGGTTCTTTCATCTCTTTAAATTTTTAAAAGGTTTTTTGTGAATGATAGAAAATGAGAGAGGGTTTATAGGATTTTAGGGATATTGAGGTAGGAGATAAGAAATGGGAGTATATTAGTTGAGTTTTAGAGTTATAGGAGGTTGTGAGGTTGCAAATGGAAGTGGGATTGCCGGGTTATTGGAGGTAGGAGATGAGTTGGATGTGATAAATCGTTCTTTTTTTATTTTATTTTTGATCACACGAGTGGGGAGTAAGATAGCTGGGTTTAAGGGCATTTAAAGGTAGAAGTCGAGAGAGATAAACGAGTATTTCTTAGGGTTAGAGTGTTTGAAGGTAGAACATGAGATAAATGTTTACGGATTAGGGTCTTAAAGAATAATGTTTCGTAATTATTTTAAAGATAATAGAGTTGGCTTTATTAAAAGGGTCTAAGCAAAGTATCATAATTGTTTTTAAGGGTCTGATGTGAATATGTAATTTTTTTTGGCGTGGGAGGGGGAGGAGGGAGGAGGGAGGGAGGGGAGGGCTGAGGGGTAATTAGGCAAGTTTGAGGCAGGGCGCAGGTTTAGAAAGCTAAATTTAACATAAAGGTAACATTATGTTCTTGATGTAAACATGCTTCCCGTGTAGCACCCCTGATACCTTTATTTGAGCTGTCAATAATGGATATGTAGGTTATGACCTGTTTATAAGCGGGCCGGGTGCAGATTGTTAGATCTGACTCGTTTATTAAGCATGCTTCATGGACCTAACACACAGAGATCTGATTTGGGCTAATTACAATCCAAATCCAGGCAACCTACAACATGCATTTAGATCCAACTAACGAGTATTTCTTAAGGCTAGAGCGTTTGAAGGTAGAACATGAGATAAATGTTTAAGGATAAGGGTCAAGAATAATTTTTTGTAATTATTTTAAAGATAATAGAGCTGGCTTTATTAGAAGGGTTTAAGCAAAGTATCTTAATTGTTTTTTAGGGGTCTAGTGTGAATATGTAATTTTTTTGGCTTAGGGGGTGGGGGGGAGGGAGGGAGGGAAGGGGTTAGGGATAATTAGGTAAGTTTGAGGCAGGACGCAGGTTTAGAAAGCTAAATTTAACATAAAGGTAACATTATGTTCTTGATGTAAATATGCTTCCCTTGTAACACCCCTTTATTTGAGCTGTCAATAATGGATCATAGGTTTTGACCTGTTTATAAGCGGCCCGGGTGCAGATTATTAGATATGACTCATTTATTGAACGTGCTACATGGACCTAACACGCAGAGATCTGATTTGGGCTAATTACAACCCAAATCCAGGCAACCTACGACATGCATTTAAATCAAACTTGATGCTAGCTGTTGCAGACCGCTGAGACCGGTAGAACTAGTTACTACAAGTGTTAGTCAGCCAACATTTGCATAGCATGTGAACCAATCATCAAACCAAAGGGATATTTAGTTTATTGACCATTGATCAATGCACTTCGATACCCTTGAACAAAACCCTACCGTAAAGGGGACATCTTTGTAGTGCATGTAGGGGATTGGCTCGTTGTTTAACAATGATTATACCTACATTCATACATGCTTGAGTCCATGTTTTGGTTTTTTATATTTCTTCCATAAGTTAATAAAATTTAGGTTAAAAGTCACGCTTGAAGAGTTCGTAGTTATTTTAATTCTTGAACACACTTAGGCATTTCCAACCACTTGGGCATTCCTGAGCTTCTACTTTATCATATTAATTGCTTGTGATGGTCATGAGTTGGTAGGGCCTTTTCTGATCTCCAGCTCGTCTGTCGACTCCATAAGCACTAGAGTATCACATCACAAGCACTACCACATAATCCCTAAATTATATCAATTGCTACCATTATACATCGTAAAACCTTGGGCTACCTACTTTTGCTCCACACACCAAGACATGATTAGAACTGGAAGCTTTATGCAGTTGTGGTTAGCATGGACTGGGACATGCTTATTCACATAAATATTCCAAGCAATACAAAAAGAATGATTGAAAGAAAATTGACCATTTGAATTATTAGAGCATACAGTTATGAGATGCAAGAATTAAGCCTTTCTATGAGAGATTATCTAAGCTTGCGGATATTCTCAAGTCACAGCTTCAACCATAAAGTTCACATCTAGTAGACGAGAGTAAGAGACCGCTATTTAACTGTTGGGATCATTCCAGGCGTGTTGTAATATAGGTTTTACTGGTTTTCTTGGAAAAGACAGATAAAGGTGCTGGATTAGGATTTATTTAAGAGGGACAACGTCGGTCGAAGACAGTGTTTGGGAACCAAACTTGGAGTTCCCAAACCCGTGATAATGCTTGCTTTTCACCTAATCTTAAGCATTTAATCTTACGATTTTCAGAATCGGGAATCTGACAGGGATTTGATGGTGAGAAATTCATTTGACGTGATTTTGATGATAATTCCTTGCTTTTTGGACCAATCGTCAAGCTTGAGAGTTTAGAACTGGGAGTCAAACAAGGATTCAACAAAATACTGAATAGATAAGGATTTGATAAGTTATTTTAGGTGGATTTGCAGTTTTGCACCTATTTATAAATGGTAAACTGTTTAGTAGTAACCAATTGGATACTTAATTTCCGAGCAGGCGAGCTAAACCCTCTTGCCATAGATTAAGGTTTTCATTGGCAACTTATGTTTTGTAGTCAAAGCTTGCATCCCAATTCCCAGGTGTGGCACCTTATTGGTTGTTCTTCCAATGTATTCCCTAAGAAACTGTAATAGTTCTTGTAGAGGAACACAGCAATAACATCTTTTTGGTGGACCCAATTGATTTTGCATGCACAAGATTTCAGATACAACCATAATTTCTTTTTCCTTGTTTCTTTGTAATTTCTCAAAATCTGCATGAGCTATGATTTGTTGGATATAACTGGAACCTTGACATCAAAATCAGTGATGCCAGTGATTAGATTATACCCAATCTCTGTAAGCAATTTCAGTTGGATTAGGACATTTTTAACACCTGGCACTTGGGATTTACAGACATAATTTTTATATTTACATTTTCTAATGAATATTAACTAGTATGAATCAGGACAATGCAAATGGCATTTGCTAGCAATATATCATTTTTAAATCTTTCTAATAAATATGAGCTTCTTTGAGTTAGGGAATTGCGAACATGTATAGTGACACTGGCTGGCATGTTTGGGATGTACCTGAATGTTTTGGTAAGATTGCTGTTTGGCATATATATTCCAAAAATTGCTTACAACTATTCCTGGAGTGTTCACTCGAAGTATAATCTAGTATCAGTCAAGCAAATAACAAGTTTAACAAGTATCACACTCTTTGTTTCATTTGGAGAAATTATTATAATACAAAACATGTAGAATTGGGGCAAGAATGGTTATGGTTCTTCGACCGTTGTTCCTTTCTTTCTAGGCTTAATTCCAAAAAAACTATCAAATACTTTGGTTCAGTTACGAGAAAATACCAAACACTCTCAAAACAACGAGAAACTACACAAAACTTTCAAGAACCACAAGAAACTACCACAATGCTTTCAAAAGCTACGAAAAACTATAATAACTAAGATGCGACATCAGCAATATTTGCAAGAAACTACCATAAAACTTTCAAATCATGGTAGTTTCTTGTAATTATTATAGTTTTTGATAGTATCTTGTAACTGAGCCAAAGTATTTGGTAGTTTAATTTGGAATTAAGCCTTCTTTCTATTCTCCTTAACTTCCTTTCTTATACATATATATATGACCTTGAGCTTATTCACTCTCATTTTTGTCTCCTTGCTCTTGCAATATCAGGCGCTTTGGCTATTGTTTCTGTTGTTTGCCAGCTGGTTAGCATATGTCACATTTGAAGACACCCAACAGGGAAAGATTCTGTTTTACTCGTATGGTTCCACACTGTATCAGATGTTTGTGCTTTTCACCACGTCGAATAACCCAGATGTATGGATCCCTGCTTACAAGTAAGTTGGATTATAATCGGAGCAATGTGCTCAACAATTTTCTGTATGTAAACCAGGAAATGTATGTTTTACTCTTGCAATGTGAAATCGTTACTTTGCCAATCATTCAGCTTGAGTAATAGTTGTATTATGCTTGTGGCATGTTATCTATAGTTCCTGATATTCATGTTTGTAGCATATTCTGGATCAGCAACTTCTAATATGTAGAGATTCCTCACAATAAAATAAAATAAATATAATATAATATGTAGACAAGTATATTTAAATTAATAAACTTATTATCTCAGATAGACAATATTTTACAGACCTTGGTGTACTAGCTGAGATAGCTGATGAGATCATCAGCATTTTTTTGGCACATAAGCCCTAATCTATGCATACAACACACACAACACACCCATGCACACATCACACACACCCAGGGGACCTATGAGTTTGCCCCGTAAGCGTTAAATTGTGGCCGCTTCCCCCACTGGGGATCGAACCCCCGCACTCTTTGTAAAAACAACTGAGCTATTGCTCATTGGTAGATCATTAGCATTTGTAGTCAAATAACGCCTGATATAATAAATAATTCCATACTCTTTGTAAAAACAAAGAAGCAAAAATGTAAAATAGAGAATAATGTAAAGAACCCCATAATTCGTTGTTCCATCGCAGCATGCATCAGCATCGTTTGGGCTGATAGATCTATTTGGTAGAATTTTGATGCTCCAGTTGAAGTCCCTGCATTTCATAATTTTGAATGAACTTTGTTCCGTATCTATCAATCATCTACCTGATTGTATATAGTGGATTTATAAGTAAGAAGCTTTGTGACTAACGACACCTGTATATTATTTATAGATTTCAAAATAAATCCTTCAACTTTGTAGATAATGATCCACATTGGGCTGCAATAATATGTAATACACTTCAACATCTGAATCAGGAAAGCGCTTCTATCTGGGTTCCGGAAATAAATTTTTGCATAAGGCTGAAATGCCAGCAGTATTAATTGGTAGTTCCATAAGGTTGACTGGGGTAGTGGATGTTGTCTTTTCTTTTCTCTTTTGGTTGGTCTAGTTTACTGCTCGAAAGCCGAAACAACCCTTTCTCAATGGCAGTTTCCAAACACCCTTTTAATCTTCGAGGGGATCCCCTATTATGGTGATAGGCCCATCTCTTGAAGCTGTCACACTATGCATGAATAGGTTACTCTGAGGATATTAGAGGCTGTATACTTGTATAACATCTTGACTTAATATCAATCAGAATGCCAGATATCCAAGTTTTATCATCCGCCTCCACACTTCTTTTTTCTTTTGAAAAGTTTCCACCAGAAAGATTCTATGTTAAAAAGAAAAACTCTATGCAAACATACGAGACCGTGCAAGTTACGGCTGAGAGTTTCTGACCATATGCTAATTTCTGAAATGACAATCAAAATCTTGAGACTAGATAAGTAGGCCCTTTGTATTAGAATGAGACTGGATCAGCATGTCCTCTGTATTAGAAAAGCATCAGTATACTGGTCATGATGCATTAACAGATATCTGTAGGGAGAAATGCTTCGATGTATCATGTACCGCACGTTCCACAAGCCTACAGTGAAGGATCCCCTTACAGTTGATTGTAGATATCCGGCAACTGCAATTGAATGAGAAGTGAGAGTTGTCTTGCCATGCCACAGATGATACCTCCTACTAATCACTTTTGAGTTATCCTTAATAACGGGAATGAGCTGATAAAGCTTTCTGAAGAAGTAGAAAGAGAGAAGTTGGAGGACGGAAAAACATAACACAACATTTTGCATATTTAGACCCCCACAAACACATTATCTTGATTTACTTCAAAGTTTCAAACACTTGCTTTTAACACAAATGACACATGGTAGATATAATTAAGCACTAACAGATGTAATTGAGCGGACTTGCATATGGATTTCCAATAAAAGAATGGCTCAAATTGGCAGTTTGCCCAATTCACTTGTTGCATTTTTTCGTCAGTATTCCATTTTTATTTTCTCTTGCATAATCTTATACATGTCATTTATGCTTCTTCATGGTTTAATTCATTTCCCCCTCATGGAATCACATTCGATATTCAATTGCCTGTTCCATTGTCTTTTGCTGAGTATTGACAGATGCCCTTTTCAACAGGAATTCTCGTTCGTCTTGCCTGTTTTTTGTTGTTTATGTGCTGTTGGGAGTTTACTTCCTTACTAATCTTATTCTTGCCGTCGTGTATGATAGCTTTAAAGCCCAGGTATTTACTTGTTAGAGTTGTGCTTTTGCAAAGGGTATCTAATCCTGCAACCGTCCTTTGTCGCTTTGTAGAATTTAGATGTTTTCTTAACTTACCTATTAAACGGTCGATATTTGAATTTCATTTTAGTTTATTTGCCTTCCTACGTAGCTTGCAAAACAAGTTGGTGAAATGGATGCCATGAGGATTAGTATCTTGGGAAAGGCATTCAGTCTTGTCGACAATTATGTAAGTATTTTTTTTAATCTTACGTATTCTTCTGTATCGGTAGCTTCTCTTTCCGAGATTTTTCCAGTCTCAAAGTATAGTTAATATAATCTGGTAGTTTCTAAGAGAACCCAATTTTCAGTGCAAAAATTGGTAATTGGCATGATATGCATGCCATAGCAGAATAATAAATAGCCTTTTTCTATGGAATTTTAATTTTTTTAATACTTGTAGATTAGGGATCAAAGAAAATATGCATGTTATCAATATGAAGGGAACACAAGGTGAACTAAGATTAGGTGGACAGAAGAAACCATAGAACTAAAACAATATGTATGCTTCACTTGTGCATTGCCATCTTCAACTCCAGCATAGAACTAAAAATTAAATGTAGGTAGCAATAGCTCCCATAGAGGATAAGATGCAAGAGAACCGATTGCGATGGCGTGGACATGTACAACGAAGATCGGTCGATGCCCCAGTTAGAAAAAGTGACAAAATTGTAGTTCTGGGCGCAACTAGGGATAGACTTAAACAAACATGGATAGAGGCTATTAAGAACGATATGTTAATCGTAAATTTAATGGAGAAAATGGCCATTGACAGAGCAGAATGGAAAAGAAGAATTTATTTAGCCGACCCCAAAAATTTGGGACGAAGGCTTGTTGTTGTTGTTGTTTCATTAGAAACCAAATTGAGTTCTTATTATGACATGAAGTGGTTCTAACAGAAGAACACAAGTATTGGCCTTATTCCTTAAATCTTAGATCATTCCATTGCGTGTAAAAATAGTGGTTGTTTTGTTGAGGTTATAATGTTATATGCTAGTACAAACTAAAAGCTTCTAATGTTTTGGCCAACTATTTATTTGAGCTTTCTTTTCCGGATTTTCTGTCAGAAAGTAGATATTGGTTATATTTTTTATTTTATAATTTGTTCCTTGCAACAGCTATAATGTCGCCTTTCTCGTCATCTTTTACATAACTTACTCTTCTTGTTTGCGCACCAGAATCGTGGTTTTCTGAACAAAGACCAATGTATTCGTTTGTTTGAGGAGCTAAACAAGTACAGGTAACAACTTTTGAATATATGCCATGTTCTATGTGATATTTTTCCTTAACTATCTACTTTAATAAGGTATCGATTTTATGTAAAAGCAATAAAAACAATTCAAATGATAATTATCTGGATTACATAATAGAATTTTGTCTCTGTTAGCATTATCATTTTTGTAAAAGAATATGAGATCCTATCTTGCATGTTTCCTTAATATATTTTCATCTTAATATTGTCTGCTTGCTTCTGTGATAAATTGAGTCGAATTATATTATACCGTCTCTGAGACTGAACATTGATAAGTGATGTTAGCTTGATAGACATTTGCCCACGATACAAAAACATAAGCTTCTGAGTGAACTGGTTCTTGACATGGTATGAGAGCATGGGGTTTCAAGAGGAATTGGGTTTAAAACTCATTAAGTTCACCTAAAAGTATATTTATTCGCCCTGATCAATTCTGCTTTACAAATGAGTGTTAATGCCAGTGTCTTTTTCACGTGGTTCAAAGGTCCACACAAGAGACAACATTAAGGTGTTATGTTAGCTTAATGTACATTGTAGCCCACATCCAACTTTAGCTTTTTCGGTAAAGTGGTTTGACTACGGCAATTTTGTTTCACAAGTTTATCACGCCGCCCTTTGTTCGAATCCCAGTCTAGAAGAGAGGTTGAACTATGCGACCAGTTTGGTAGATTTTCCTACCACAACATTGGTTTCTTAAGTAGTTTTGGAGATGTTTAATTGAATTGTCATGTCCCAAAACGATTTATAAAAACTCATAATATCTAAGTGTGACTGGCCGCAAGTTCTTTGAATTAGACACTTGAGCCTAACTAAAACATAAAAATCATCAACAATACTCATCAAACACAAAAGATATGTTATCGAATCCCAAATTTAGTAATTCGGATAATTACAAGAAATCTTAAATCCCAAAATGATATTATCTACAATGAATCTATACCAGTACTAGAAACAAAACTCTTAATTCACTAGTATATCTAATTTAGCCACAAATCCACAAACCTTATACTAAAACACATGCGAAACTAGATGCGTCAACCAAAAATGTCAATGCATTTAATTCTCTTGACGGCCTTCCCTTCTCAAATCAATTTCCTACGTTTTAATTAGCAGCCATATAAAACGTGGGTAGGCTTCACAACCCAGCAACTCCATAAATTATATAATACAATTTATGTCGAAAAAAAGATTGAGATTAAAAATGAGACGATAATTATATGAACATAGCATTCAATAGAATATAATGATAAATCAAGAAAACAACATATAGGTTTATGCAGAAATTCCACAGAAATGTATAAATACGACATACGATACAAAAAGATATAGTGAAAATTATACATTACATATGTGGGCTACCACTTAAAAGTCAATCGGAGAGTCAATCTCAACTAAGCTAAATGAGGATCGAATCAAAGCTTTATCGGGTTAGTAGTTACGCACTAGAGGACGGTTGGCCCACAATTGCCCACCTATAGTGGCAAATCCCTAGAACATACAACAGCCTAATTGTTAAAACTGAGGTGAGCAGACTATGGCTTAGTAAGTACTAAGTTTGCACATCATACAACTCAGGCAACGGAAGCAATATGAGGGTAGGTATATTGAATCAAATAAAATCACAAGGTTTAGATGTGAGACAATATATAAGCAAAACAAATGATATTAGGATCAAAGGAATGATAATTAGGCAATATTATAATTTACGGGCTCCCACACTCACCGGTATTCAGGTTTGGCCCATAACGGCATATTCTCGGGACCTAAGGGGTGGCCAACAACTGCAACCACCATCTGTGGGGCACTAACAATTGATAACATCTACTCGTATATTATAGATTGTTTAATTTTCACCTCTAGGAAGCGATAAACACATCAAAGAGTGGGGTTAGGGACAATAAGGCATCACATTGATGATAAAAAAGATAGAAGATCAATACCTAGTCACGAATAGTCAACGGATAATTTTAATATCTAACCATCAACATGCATTTAATTAATACAATCATCAATAGATAAATTAACATAAACAATTATCAAGCGAACAAGGGCGATAAACTATAAAGAGGACGAAAAGAACCATAAATCATAAAATATGAATTTACCATTTACAGTACTTGCGAAAACCCCAAGCCTTATGCGGCTCTAAATCATCATCTTAAATTCCAACATTATCTTTAACACAACATATATATATATATATATATATATCCACATTAAAAACCTCACTACAACGGTAATTAATCCCTAATAAAATAAAACCTAAAATCCACCTACGATCCCTACTTATAAACATCTAAATATACTCATGGTATTTTAATGATATACTATAATTTACTATAGATAATTTTATGATGTTAATGGGCTAATAATTAATATTGAAAAACGTAGTCGTAGAGATGAATTTAATATTCCGTTAGATCCCAAAACTCATTTTCTTCATACGAACAAATTGGTCCTTCAAAGAATTCCATGGTCGATCCTAGGGTTCGCGGCCGAGTTGCCTACCATCAAGCAAAATCAAGACCTGAAACCAATAGCCACGAACCTTGCCAATGACGAGATGGAGGTAGGTGCTCTATATTCTTCTAGTTCAATTCGAAGTAGATGGGTGCATTAAAAAGAAAAGAAAAAGAGAAGTTAGATTCATATCCTAGATTCACGAAATCGGAGATAAATCAAGATGAGGTCATCAACTTTTCGCTAGCAAATCCGAGAGAACTTGAGGGAGTCCACGTCGATTAGGGAATATATGGATTAGCATGTGGCTGTGGCTCAAGTAGAATACGAGAGAGATTAGATGGGAGAGAGATGAGGGAGAAAGAGATCATGTGAGAGAGGGGAGGGGGGAGAGATGGGAAAGAGGTAGAGGTCGTGTGTGTGTGTGTGTGTGTGTGTGAGAGAGAGAGAGAGAGAGAGAGAGAGAGAGAGATTTGACTCTATTATGAGATTTATTAATTTGAGACTTATCTATTATAGGTCATATTTATTGAATCATAGAAAATATAATATGTTTTTTTGGTTATTGTATGTATTTTAGGCCTTGCAGTTTCTAATGGTTGAAATTTCTGCCGGTCATGCATTGATAAAAAATCTGTGGTCGGTTTTGGGGTGTGATATGATGTATAATGTTTATAATTCTACACAAACTATCATTATTCTGTGCGGCAAATCTATTAATTATTCTCTGAATTTTGCCGTTCATTTTTCTAGGTCCTTGCCAAAAATCTCTCGGGAGGATTTTGAATTAATATTCCATGAGCTTGATAATAGTGGTGATTTTAAGGTTCTCCCCCCCCCCCCCCCCCAAAACCCCCACTGCCATACACACATTTGCACCACCAATCTTCCCATTGCATTCCTGCAATTTGATGTTTCCTGACAGATTAATTTGGAAGAGTTCACAGATCTCTGCAATGCTATAGCCCTAAGGTTCCAAAAGGAAGCTTCTGTAAGTCAGAGATCTTACATAATTTGAGCTTACCTGGTGATGTTAGAAATTTAGCATTCCTCTTTTCTCTGTCAGATAAGTTTCATCAGCAATGAGTTTGCTTTTATCTGTAACACCATGCTTTTTGTTTGCAGCCATCTTGGTTTGAGACGTTCCCAACATTTTATCATTCACCTCAGTGTGAAAAGTTGAAAGCGTTTGTGCGAAGCTCCACATTTGGATCTATTATAGCATTCATCCTTGTACTCAATTTGATTACAGTAATCATCGAAACAACGGTGAGCTTTCTTTTGTACCTTGTGAATTCCTTTCTGTTTCATGTTTATAATTTTTTTACTTTATATTTTCGTATCTTCTATGCGATTCAAGCATCAGACCTGGGCGGGCATCTTTCCAGCGCATTAGTTGCTTCTAACATTTGTTGGTTGTACTTGCATTGAAAATAATTTTATTTTGGTGGCATTTTGTAGAATACTGTCTAGTTCATGTTTATATGTCAGTAAGTTGCATTTGATTGATAATGTTTATGGAACATTTTCTCTTTCCGGCCGACAACAATCCAGGTTTCATAGTACCAGGCAGAGAAATTCCTCTATGTTAGCATCTATTAGACTTTTTGACTTTAGGATCTGGAGGTTCTGAGTCATCTGACTGCCTTTTGAAGTCTTCTCATAGTCAGGTTACAAACGAATTTGTGTATGTCTACTCTTTTGACATGGCTGATTCTGATCTTCAATGTGGAGCATCCTTGTAGGGTATTAATGAAATTACAGAAGAGCATGTTAGGAACCATTTATCCAGTTAAAGTGTTTAGGCTTGCTCGTTCATGGTACAAAAACAAGTTGTCAATATCTTACGATATACGATTCATATCCTACGATACGATACGATGTTGTAGCTTTTTTTATACGATACAAAACAATACGATATAGAATAGTGCACGGTACCAAAATTAGGTTCTAAATTCTACTTCGGTTTGGTTCCTCTATATTGGTTAATTATCTTATGAACTAAAATTGTTATTTGAATTTTCCTGATTCACATATTTTGTATTTGCGTCTGTGTGGTTGTCACACTTACTTGACTAGCACTGTATTAATCATTATATTTCTCTGTATATATTGTTCTATGTTTACTAATTTGAAAATATATTTATGAAATATTTAGTTGGATACTTAATTGTGTATAGATCATTTAATCAAATATCGGACATATCGGCCGATATATCGTATCGGGACCCCTCACGATACTATAAAACCGATAAATTTTTGCCGATATATCAGCCGATATGGCGATATCATCCGATTGGCCGTATATGACATATGAGACACCTAGCCGATACGATTCCGATATCCGATATTTAAAACCTTGGTATAGATATTAAGAGAACAAATATATCTTATGATGTAATACGATGGAGACGATTTGCGATATGATATGAAAGAAAAACGGTATGCGATACGTATCATGATTCGACAGCCATGTGCACGAGCCTATTCTGATGTTAATTGTACCAAGTATTCATGTAATATATCAAGCGAGAATAACATTAGAAACTGATTATATATTAAATTTAGATTTTCTAAATCATTAACTTTACGAGAGTTTTCTTTTGAAGACTTCCCAAATTACACCTACATAACTACATTTTTAAAATCACATATGAAGTCCTTCCGTTGAAGGTTAGTGAAGCTAAACTTAGAAGCACGTAAATTTTCTCCAAGGTACTCATGGTGATATTTGTGAAGATTTAGATGTTTTGTTTCCATCATTTTCTTGTTTGATGTACATTTTCCTGTAACAAAAGATTAGCCTCAGTGGTTTTTTGAAAGATATAGAGTCAGGGTTGGCGTATTGGGTGGTAAATCAATATATAATTTTTCATTTTAATCCTGCATGTTGTTTTGACTCAATAGGAATTGCAGCTCAGAAATTTCTGGACAACTTTCTACATTAGGATTTTGTTTAACAAGGATTCCATTTGCAACATCAATGCTCTTCGATTTAGCATACTTTTGTATGATATTTGAAACTGATTCATAGACTTGTGGATATTTTGATTAGAGTGCAATGTTACTCGGTAATTACATGAGTGTATTTTCTTGTTTTATTCCACTCATCATCTTGCATTTCTACTGAACTTATTTTTCATGTAGCTTGATATAGAGAACAGCTCTGGGCAAGGAGTTTGGCAGGCTGTTGAGTTTGTCTTTGGTAAATAATTTTATATATTTATAGTTAGCTTGATATAATATTATTCATTTTGTAATCAAAACGATTCTCAAATGTCAGTAAATTTGAGTTTATTATCACATGGATCATCTGTGGTCCCTTGTACCATGTTATATATTGGGGTGAATGGTTTTCTCTCTGTTGCACAGATAATAGAAAGGATGCATCCATGTAGAAGCTTCACTACTTGGATACTTAGCAAAATCTTTTAGGATGCTTCCTTTGACACATCCTACAATTTATACAGTATTCTAGACATATTGAACAAGTATAAATAACTAAGACTGAATAATTTGCACACAAACGATGGGTTCCGCAATAGAGTTAATCGGTACATGCATTTATGCAATTTCCTACTTTTTTTGCTAGGGTAGCTTCTGTATATAAATAAACTGCTCGGTTGGGGTTCTCTAAAATCTTCTAGATCGGGGAAAGTTTAGAAGGGAATGAATCTCGAATTTGCATTTTTAGGCCGAGAGAAATTGTTTGCATTCTTAGTTTAGATTTTCAAGTAGGATAATTTGTTTGTTATTATGTATGTTATGTATACATATATCTCCTTAATGTTGATAAAGTGCTTATAATTCTGCAGGTTGGATTTATGTCTTGGAAATGGCTTTAAAAATATTTTCATTGGGATTTGATGCTTACTGGATGGAAGGCCAAAACCGTTTTGACTTTATAGTCACATGGATAATAGGTGAGAAAATCTTCTTCTTATATTTCTTCTCTGGGTTTTTTTCTCATTAATTATTATTATGTTATAGAAAGAATACTTCACCACTACCATAGCATGCAATATTGGATCATGGGTCATACTGGTAAACTAATTGCTTCTCTGCAAGTTGAAGTTTGTTCCCCATTCTAATATAAAGAAAACTCTATTCATTTAGTCAAAACGTTAATTTCATGGATAGTCATGTGCATTTTGTGGAGTATGGATAGCAATGTGATAGCCTTTGTAATATATTTGTGTCTCAAGTTTCTTCAATCGAGAATGAAACTCGGCCTGTGCTCCATTCCTTAAAAAATCATGGTTAATATGAATAAACTATTTATAACCTGTGCATTAAAGTTATTATCATATTATGCGTACTAAATGCATGCATTTTAGTAGTGAAGAGTTTTGTAGGCTATAACTCGTTATTTTCTCAGTTTAATAGTTTTTCTCAGTTGAAAAGCATATACCAATTCATGAAGAATGAATGAACTTCTATCTAATAGTTATTTCCCTAAAATTTTAACAGAATTGTCCCTTTTTTCTTTGAAATCTCATGCCATGTTTCTATACAAGAATGCCCTAAAGCATATTACCGTGGATTGCGATGATGATTGTCGTTCACATTCCGTTTTTGCAGTTATTGGAGAGGCGACGACTTTTTTCTTCTCATCCGAGCTGCCTTTTCTTTCAAATGGAGAATGGTATTATCTACTTTATAGCACCTATACATTTTCTCCCTATGATCCTTCATTTTCTTATAAATCAAATACCAATCATTCATTAGTTAGGGATACTACGAAGTGTTTTTTCTTTTGGTTGGACATTAATGTCCATTGGGCATTTTATTCCTTATCGTTGTTTCTCTAATTGTTTCACAACCAGTGCACATTAATTATAGACTATGTAGGTTTAAACTCGTTTGTTACCGGAATCCTGAACTGTCACCCCAAGTCATCCGTCCTAGATGGTGTGGTGTATGACTAAGGCTGTAGGCTAATTAAATTGGACTGATGAATTTAAGCTTTGAGTTAAAAAGATAATATGCAGTTTATGCCCTGAGATGCAAAAAACAAGTAAACTAAATGCAAGAATGAGTAAACACACATTCAGTAACATGGCAGATTTATCCTGATTCGGTCATCACTGGTCATATTGACCAGCCCCTTTGCCTTGTATTCCACTATTATGCAACATCTATCGCTCACATCGTGAACTTTCACCAAGATATTTCCCAAATCTAATAAGGCCACCCAGTCATTTACTAAACATGCAAAAAAGGAAATTGGAATTAGATCTTTCACCAAGATGATACAATGTATGCCTCTATATTGCATTCTACTCATCCTAGCATGGTAACATGCAGACGAACTCTTATGTCTAGTGCTATGTGATATGGTCACAGCTTCGCTTCTTAATTTACATTAACAAAAAGGCGGGCTCAAGGCCTGCCCTAGATTTGTCCTTTTGATTGGAGTCCGTAATAACAGGCAGGTTTCATTAATGAAAAGAAAAGCGGAAGCCCGCATCTGCTAGCATTTTGGTTTGGAATATATTCTTTATCAATGACCCACCCTTTCTTTGAACCTTATCGATGATCGAACTTGCAGATATGAACTTTTTATCCTTATCAAGACGCTAAAAGAGAAAAAAGATTCTTCTAGGAATGAGAAGTCCTAGGAATGAGCCAACTGGTTCCTGTCTAGTGGCATGCCTTTCACAAGTTGTAGATTATAGAATGACATTTCTCTTTTGGCTGCAACAGGATTCGCTACCTTCTGATTGCAAGAATGTTACGCTTAATTAGACTGCTGCTACATGTTCAACGCTCTAGAGCATTTGTTGCAACATTCTTAACCTTACTTCCAAGTTTGATGCCCTACCTAGGAATCATCTTTTGTGTGCTTTGCATCTATTGCTCCCTTGGTATACAGGTATGTAGTTCAGCTTATACTAGTTCCTTGTTTCGCTTTGTCTCCATGAGCTTTTAACTGTTAACCCAGCGCCTGGGAGCATGAACACAACAACTAGGCCTCATTCCAAACTTTTGGAGTCGAAGGCGGTGTGCATAGTGTTGAATAAAAATCCGAATGCAGTGCAATACAAGTTAATTATATGCAATGAACATATTATGTGAGAACTTTAGAGTGTAATATATATTATTACAGTGCAAGTTAATACTGGAGTTGGAAGCATTATGTGCGAACTTTTTAGAGAAAGGATGTAGAGTGAGTGGGAGAGAGCAAATGCAAGCTCTACTTACATATAAGCCGAGTGACACAACCTCAAGTAGGGTGCAACCTTGCAGAGAACAGTTGAACCGCCCAAAAGAAAAAAAGGGGGAAAAAGAGAGGAACAAAATTCGCTTGGGAACTGATTTACAAAGGGAGGCTCTGTGAGAAACTTAGAAGGCATTGAAGAGAGATGACCATTGTAAGGTCCAAGAGTTGTAGCACACGTTTCTATGAAGGTTATTTCTATTATTAGTTCATGAAAGTCGTATTGTGGCGCTAGGAACAATCTGATTGATAACATTCAGTCTTACTCAAATTCAGACTGAAATATCTTGTTTCTTATGCTAGGAGCTTACTTTACCTTGGAACTCCGTGGAAAATTTATTTGGCAGTCAAACCTTGAATACAGATAACCTAGAATCCAGCATCAAGTAGAGGGATGCCTTCCTTTTTGTATATGGTGTTAATGAGGCTGGTTTCCATGGAATTTGATATTTCATGTCGGGAATTTATATGAGGATTTTAATACAATGGCCAGGCGTGGCTGTCCTTATGGAAACACTATTTCAGCTCTTATATGATGTAAAAGAACCAAGAGTTCTAAATTGAAGACGAGTTTGATATAGAATTTGTTAGTTCAATGTGGAATGGCCGTGTGGGGTTATTGCAGGGGAAAAGGGAATCTTGTCCTCATTCTTGAGCCATTATTAATCTCATCCTCCACCTTCTGTGTTGTCGAAGATATTCAACTGAGCAATTCCTTGCTTACTTCCATAAAGATGATTTAGGTATTTGAATATAAATTTTAATAAAGATATGATTGGTATGGTGTAATTGTTAGTTTCTTTTGCATGTAGTACATAAACCCTGGATGGTGTGCTGTATCGTCATGAACCATACGTTAAAAAGAACAATAATACTAATACAGTTTGGATGAAAAGATGGACGACTTACTTTGGTTTGAGTTTGGGAAGTCTTAAAAGATGAATTTAGTGCAAATTAGCTGTCATTTTTATCTCCTCTCTTTGATGATTGAATGCTTAAAATGGAGCCTTTAATTTGTAGCTATTTGGCGGAATTGTATACTCTGGCAACCCAAGACTGGAAGCAACTGATCTTTTTGATGCTGAGTATCCTTTGTTTGTTCTTTCAACCAAATCACAGCATGATATTTTATTATATTATGGAAAAGGGTTGAGTTGTTTGACAGGACTTAATGGCATTAGCTACTTGCTTTTCAATTTCAACGACTATCCAAATGGGATGGTGACGCTATTCAATTTGTTGGTGATGGGAAATTGGCAAGTCTGGATGCAGGTACCAACATTGTGCCAGCCCTCTTCCATCATTCAAAATTTCCCTTATTTTAGTTATATCATCTGTAGTAATAATTATTGACGCATATCTAATATTATACTTTTGTTTCACCTAACTGCATCCTTCAGCATGCACAAATATATCGGTCGCCTTTCCTGCTTTAATATTTTTTTCAGTTTCTCAAGTTATATTTTAGTTGGACCTTATAGCATAGGTTAAATTAATTTTATGTTGGTTATGAGGACTAGTAAATGAGAAGTCCAGAAGTTATAATCATGATACACTACTCTCTTTAGTAATATGTTTATTGGCACATAAATGTAATGCATGCATTACATTACACAAGCATCTTCGGCAACCCTTCTGGCCTGTTTTCATAGCATACATGAATACATGCACAACTAATTTTTCATTGGCAGCTATGCATTCCATTACAAAGTCATATAGCTGAGAACATGAAACTGGTCCTTAGAGTTTATACATTAATCAACTGTTTTAGCAATCCTTGCTTAAAATTTTCTCTTTGTTTAAAATTTTCTTTCTTTGCTGCTGGGACTGGTTCGAAATTTGTCTGGCTGACACTGCGTAAAACTGACTTGTCAGACTAATGTAAACCTGGTCCTAGTTGATATAGGCCTGCGGAACTGCAAATGTTTGAACCTCGTATGTTGCTCCAACAAGTCAGAAGATTTTTCAAGCAGTGTTGTGATCTGTCTTAATAATAGTTCTTTTTCTGTTTTTAGATTAAATTTTAATTCCCATAACCTGCAATTTTAATTATAGAATATCTACATGACAATTGTGTAGACATCTGGTACATGATATGGCAGAGTCAATATTTTTTTTTTTTTTGTTATTTGGGAAAGGTAAGCTAATTCCAATCTATATTGGAAGCTTGATATTGCAATTTACAAGCAAATCAGATGTTCGCTAATTCCCTCGTCTAGATAAGTAATTTCCCAATTTGATTGAACGTTCCATCTCTGAGTATCAGGATTACCATTCTAATTGCAATTCTCCATGGTCACCACTACTAACCACATCACAGTGTATTTTTGATCAGAATTATTTTTTGTCTCATTTTCAAAATTTCTTTCTTATTAACACCACAGAAGGACCGACCTTGATAAGATTTACCACTGGTCTTTCTTTGAGATTTTCCCAAGTTGTCCATCTCAATCTGTTTGCAGTCCCAATTGTTCCTATGATATGTAGCTTTAATTTGCATAGGTTCCAAATGTAGGTTAAGGGACCTTGGAACTTAAGGATCTACAGATTTAGCACCAGAGTTGAATAGAACACATGAATCATCTTGAAACATTCCAAATAACAACAATTTTTTGTCAACAGGAGTCTATCCTAGATGGCTGTTAAAAATTCAGCAAGTAAACTCTGGAGTATGGTTAGGTATCCAAACCAAGTTGTGTCATGCAACCATATCATACTGGTTCCTATGGGCGGAAACTTTAGCTACACAGTAAACTGACACATAATTACTTTCGGCTTATCTATAAATGAGTGGGTCACAAAAACTCGTTGGTGAACGGTGGAGTTTTGTAACATGTGCCATGTATATTTTATTGAACATTACTAGTTCATTACACCAAGTTTTGTGGTTTTGTGTCATGGATATATGAGCAGTTGCTAATGCCTACTTTTTCTTCAGAGCTACAAGGATTTGACAGGAACCTCCTGGAGCCTTGCATATTTCATTAGTTTTTACCTCATAACGGTTTTGCTGCTTCTCAATTTGGTGAGTTCATATAACTGTGACTTTAGTTCTCAAATCTTTTGGTTAAATGACGATCATAATTGAAGGCACAAAATTTGTTTATATGTACCTTACATGTCATAGTATTCTCGCTACTCAAGTTAAGGGCGATAAACTGCTTTTGACTGTATTAATTCTTCGAGGTGTTTTATAAAGGAGTACATGGCCACCTGCATACTCTTTGGCATAACCTAACACTAGTGGTCCATGAAAATACTATACGTAAAATAAATGTTTCATTTTTTAATTATTATTTTTTATTTATGTAAATGCAGATTTTAGACAATTGCCTTTTGAATGTGGGAAATTATTCTTCAGGGATTAATCAGTAACTTGTCGCTTGATAGCTGCTTTTATTTTTGACCCGAAACTAATAGAGGCTTTTATTTCTAACCTTATCATTTGCTGTGCAGTTCATGTAAAAGATAAGGATCAGGAAGATCCATCTCTTTCTTTTCTCTGTCAAAAGAATATGATATTTCTTTCAGATGCCTTGGCTGTAACGAACTTTTCCAAATTCCAGCCTGTTGGGATATTAGCAGGACAACACATTGACCCCAAGCTAGCAAGCTTCACTTTTCTTTGTTTGGAAACATACTTCTTTAAAATAAGATATTATTTAATTATTTTCTTTTATGATGTTTTCTCATCTTTGAATCATGCTTTCAGCTTCACGACTGACCCATTTTGATAGGAAAAAAGGTTTAGCTGATGATAAAGATGTCATCATGCTAAAATTCTACCATGTTAAAATTAACACAAACCATTGTAACCAATATGTTTTGCTTCTTTCATTGCAGGTTGTAGCTTTTGTTTTGGAGGCTTTCTTTGCTGAAATGGAACTGGAAATACCCAACAGATCTGAAGACGACAAGGTTGTACATCAAACTATATACATGCATCTTTGCCTTTTCAATTTCTTTGCATCTTTAGACGATATGGTACTTGTTGTCGATTCTGAGAGGTCTTGTTATTCAGTGGCTTATTTCTTCATTTTATTACACTTCCATTTTTATAATTTCTACATATTACCATGGGCAAATTTTCCTTAAATTTCTGTTGCCAGTTCCTATTTGAGGGCTTAAAAGAACATATTTTAGTAACTTGAATATCCAAATTTGGAAAATTTTCTTGGTTTAGCAGTGCATCTACAACTGAATGATTTTTTCTTCTCTACGTTCAGAAATCTGAGAGCTGCAGTTTCTCACTTGTTTACTTCCCATGATCTACTTGGGGTATCTTTGTCATCCTGCCCATATTTTAGACAATATATCATGTTAAAGATTTAATAACATAAGAAGAAGCTTTTCTTGACTTGGAAAGGGACTAGTGTCCAAGAAAATAACAGAAGGGAGAATAAACAAACAATAAAATCAGAAATTGCTCGATATATTCGATCTTGTGAGGGTTTTCGCTAGACATGTAAGGAAGATGAGCAAAAATAAGAACACACAACACCGATATTTAACCAATATTTATCGTGGTTCCACCAACGACCTATATCCACGGGGCAAACATGAGAATCTCTTTATCAATGATCAAGAATACCGGTACATTTTGTATTCTCTCTCATCTCGCTCATATTTCAACGCTCATACAAGCACAAAGACTACTCTTGGTAAATCCTTCCACCTTCATCTATGGATGACTATCCTTTGCTTTTGCTTTCGTCTCTTCATACAAATCCAAAGACTAATCTGGTGAATCCCTCACCCTTTGCCTTCGTCTCCTCTTTCTCTTTCTCATGTTTGGCCACTTTTCTCTGATAAGACCCTTTTCTAGTTATAACACGAAATAATAGACCTCCTACTCCAATTAGGATCTCATCAAATATCCAAAACAATCTCTAACAAATCTTTAAATAATTCTCCAAACAAACTTTCCTAATTAAGCTCCTGAAAGATCTCTTGTAAATCTTCCAACAACTCTTCAAATAAATCTTCAACAAATTCTCCAAATTAATCTTCAAAACGAATTTGTCCAAAACAGCCCAGAATTCGGCCCAAGACGATTTGAGTCGGCTCTTGCATCCAGAGAACAAATGCTAATTCCAAACGACTTGTGAGCCGGTTCAACCCATTTTGAGCCGTCTCACACACACGAGGGTCAAGAATATAAGGCAAACTCAACAGATCTCTAGAGCATTCTGTGCCCGAGGAAATTTATTATATTCATAATATTTAATACGTTGATTTCATTGTAGAGATGTAAACCCATCTTAATAATTTTCTTGCAATAATAATAGCAGAACATGGTTTGCAAAATCTAAGCAGTTTTTCCTGTACTTGATAATGACCTAATGGTCTACATACCGTGCGTAACTAAAGGACAACAAATTAAAGTTCATGTTTGACATATGCTCTATTCAATCAATTGTTGTATGATTTCGTGTGAACACTTCAACCGATTTCTCTAATATCCTCTGAAACATTTTTTTTAATCGAAAGAGCTGAGTTGTTCTAAATGAATTATGTATTGATGACATGTAATACATGTTATAATGGAAAATACACTTAACTTACCTAAGGTTTCCATGCCATTATCGCTCATATTGCGCCATGCAATGAATTTTGAGTTCTATTGGATATTTAACAGTACGCCTGCACAATATTTATAGATAATTTTGTTTCTTGCTCCAGGATTCAGCTGGAAGAAAGGACCGTCGCCGTCATGTTGGGTAATGTTTCACTTCAATGCCCTCTTAATTATGCATTTGTGAATAGAAGGCATGACAATCCAATTGTTTTTTCTGTGTTTCAGTGTGAAATCAAGGAGCCGCACGGTTGACATTCTTCTTCATCATATATTAAGTGCCGAACTTATTGAAAACCGAACTGCAAAAGAATAATTTATCTTCTCCCTGGTAATCAATATTAAGATGTTTCTATTGCTACCTTAGTTCTTTCCCTCCTTTCCCCTCCTAATGTTATTATGGTAAGATTTGCTTGTATATTACATTTGTTCAACAATAGAAACATCGATCTTGTTATTTCTTTTTTGCCTTTGGAGCTCATGTACTTTCTTCATAATTATGCAAAAATCTTCTTCATGAGTGGCACCAATTACTTGGGATAACTGGGGATGAAGATCTTTTCTTGTTTGTGCAGGAAAACACAGATAAACTAGGAGAAAGATATATTTGTAATTTTACTATTACTAATGCACATGATATGATCATATTGCTCTTAAATTGTATGCTGTAGTAATCTTAGTACAAAACAAAGATAATGTACATGGTGCTAGTTGAATTGGGTGTGATAATGCAACAAGATGGAAAAACATATATGTAATAAATACTGGATTTTTTGGAATCAAGGTGAGGAACAGCATGCGTGCAGTTATAAATGTTTATCAAAATTAATACAGAACAAAAAAGGGTGCATTGGGCCCAGTTAATATAGGGAATTTAATTTCCAATATGTATGTTCTAATTTTGTTTTCTTTTATTCTGGTACATGGAAGGCCATGTGCCTATCAGTTCAATTAACGAAATTCAATTTGCAAGTTGGTCTAAAAAGAAGATTTGTTCAGTTTTACCTTAAGATCTTTCATGGAGAAAGTCTTGCACCTATGAAAAGACTTAGCATTATGATTGTGCAAGTAGAATTAGGAGCGTGCCAACTTAACAGATATCAGTGTCCAAATATGGGGGTCAATGGGTTTGAAGCTCATGCACCCAAAAAATGGGAAGGTGCCCAGAATAAATTATTTTCAGTAACTGTGTGATGAGCCCACTGAATAATTTGCTTTTTTGTGTTGTTAACAGATATGTGTGAGTGGTTTTCATCTAAAGAACGGATAAGCTTCCATGTGTTGTTGACTCATTGATCCCTACTATAAATCTTCTGAATGAAAGAATATCTGGGCCAGTTTTTTTCCCCATAATTTTTAATGATCCTTTAGTTATGGGAATCTGTTTTGCTCAATGCTTTATATGTTCTTTAGAGTTAAAAAGCTTAATTACCTGTCTTTTTTTTCCAGGTTCTTCCTTCACGATTCCAGGAGAATGTGGAGGATGCCACGGCCGCTTTTTTGAGTATAGTTTTATACTAATTTCATAATGGTTAATGCAGCCAGACGAATTGTATGATTTTTTTTCTCGCATATTAATATCCTGATGACTGTATTGTAAATGTTACATATAAGGAGGAGAATACGTGGAGAAATGTGAGTTGGATAGCTGAGCAGTAATAGTAAACAATTATGATTCGAATTATTATTCATGCATATGATTTAAAGATGAAAATAATTTTCTATAGAAAGTGTATCACCCTTTTCCTTTTTCAGTTTATAAGAATTTGAGGATGCACAGTCCCTCTATTTGTCCATATAAGTTTCAGTGGAATCCCAATTTGATGTAAAAAAGGTTAAAAATGGTTATTCGCCGCCCATGGTGTTAGTTGAGATTGGTACGGTGGATACCATGTTTCCATTAATTTGTATCAAATGTGGATTCTACCAGAGCCGCGCGGGTTGAATGTTAATCTTACTAGGAGAACCTGTAGAGAACTGTGCTGTGCCAAATGAATTGTTTAACCAATTCATTTGTTGATATGTTCATGCATCTCATGCATGGTCCCTGAGAGCAATTTATTCAAAGACCCCTCACTGCAGCAAGAGGAAGCATAACAGAAATTGAAAAGAAGAAAAACAAGAACAGAAAAAAAGAAGATGGAGAGCCTGAAAGGGGAAGTTGTGTTGAACAAGGCAGCAGAGAAAGCACGGGAGAAGTATCGAAACAACGAGATTGTGAGTAAGGTCAATCCTGATATGCTCGCCGCTGCACAATACCTGAGAGGAGATGGAAGCCCTGGGAGCCTGAGGCTCTTCAAGTTTGGTCCTGGTATAAATTTGATCCCTACAACCTATCTCTTTACATAATATTGCTTTCAGAAGTTTTGTCTTGGGTTTTTTGTAAGCTAGCTTCTATTAACAAACATTATATTAAATCAGCATTCATGCTGGTACCTGATCAAGGTGTCTAACGGGCCACTCGTGGGCCGGGCCAGCCCGAAAAATGGCCCGGCCCGGGCCAGCCTGTTGGCAGCCCGACGGCCCGGCCTGGCCTGACAATGGCCTGAGCTGGCCAACCGGCCAGCTTCCCGGTGCCGTTTGGCCTGGGGGTTTGGGGTGAGGGCTGGTCAAATTCTTGGGATGGGTTTTTTCTGAATGTGGGTGGGCTTTTTAATAAAGGGGAGAAATTTAAATTAAAATGGGGGTTGTAAAATTATCTTAAACCTCCTTACTCAAAATTATACATTTTTATATCCCTAATCCAAAACTCTATAAATACCTATCTACGCTTCTCATTATTCTCATAATTCACAACAACAAAATTTTCAATCTCCCAACGACTCTCTTTAAATTCCGAGAAATTTACTGTTAAAATTGGAATCACGCAATCTTCATTTCCACGGTCTCAATCTTCATTTCAGTTTCACTAATTTGATTCTGCTATTTGGAATTGTTTTTTTTTGTATTGATTATATATTTTTCTCGTATATTTTTTATCATCTTTCTTTCCTTGTTACTAATATTTTTAATTAAGAATGTCAGGTTCATTTTCAAAAGGTAACAGGGGTGCTTCATCTTTACAAAGACGTTCATTTCTAGTCGATATGGATTCACAAGAAAGACAGAGATGAACTAATATGCTGCCAATTAATTTTGATTCATATTCTCCTAATTATGAATCTTCTGAGATCCCTGCTACGTCACAAAGTAATGTCCCTGAAAAAGTTTCTGCTCCTGCCGTTCCTGAAGTAGGAACTATTGGCTCTAAAAATAAAAGAGCTAAAATTTCTGATGTTTGAAAATATTTTGTAATATATATAGTTGCAGGTAAAGATGAGCGGGCAGTTTGCACTCATTGTAAAGCAGATTTTACTTGTGTCACTTCAGGTGGAACTACTCACCTAAAAATACATTTAATCAAATACGAAAAAACAAATTCTCGGCAGATGACTCTAAATATGTCGTCTAACTCTTTAACTAGTTTTTCTTATTCGTAAAATACTAATAGAAGAGAACTTGTGATATGTGATACATGTTGAACAACAATTTGGTTTTACAGAAAACGAAAAATTTGATATAGTGTAAAAAAATGTATATAATTCAGCATTTTAAAGAGTACCCATAACAACACTTAGAAATGAAGTTTTAAAATTTTTTCGTGATGGTAAAGCCAATTTGATTGATATTGTTGAAAATCTTAAGAGTAAAATTGCATTAACTTTTGATTTTTGGACTACAAAATAAAGTATGAGTTATATTTGTGTTACTACACATTTCATTGATAATGATTGATTTTTATATAAAAGAATTGTTGTTTTTTCAAAAATGGAGTATCCACATAGTGGAAATAATATAAATAATTGTATTTTGACTACTGTACGTGAATATAATATCCAAAATAAAATATTTTCTGTTAGTTTTGATAATGCTACTACTAATAATTCTGTTATAGCAATTTTAAAAAATAATTTAAATCCTGTTTTGAATGGAGAATTATTTCATCAAAGATGTGCATGCCATGTTTTAAATTTAATTGTGCATAACGATCTTACTATAATTGATTCTCATTTAGCGAAACTTAAAAATGCAATAATATTTATTGAAATCTCTGGACCTCGAAAATAAATTTTTAAGCAAACTTGTACCCAGATAAATTTAAATTTAGATCTTTCAAATTCAACATTCCAACTAGATGGAATTCCACTTATGTGATGTTGAAATGTGTTTTAAAAAATTGAGAGCCCGTTATTTTATTTTATGAGGAACACATGCCCAATAATAATTTAGAGAATTATGATTGGTTTGTTTGTAAATATGTTTTGAAATTTTTTGAAATATTTTACAATGCAACTAAAGGTTTATCTGATGTTTATTATTCTACTACATGTTTAGGAGTACAACAGTTATTTTATATTAGTAAGATTATTAATGAGCATGTAATTGATCCTGAAAGTGCATTTACTGATACATAGCATGCTTGTTAAATTGAATAAATATTGGCAAAAAGTTCCTGTATTGTTTTGTTTAGCTTCTGTTTTGATCTTAGAATTAAAAAAGATAATTTATTTTTTTTATTAGATGGACCATGAAAACTTAGGTACCGATATAGAAGATTATAAAAATATTTTAGATTCTTATTTGCATGAATTGCATACCATATATGATGTACATTTATCTTTCTTTTCACAGCAAACTTCTAAAAATAGAATATTTCAGTTTTTGCAGCAAAAAAAACAATGAACAACCGTTTTTACTTCTTCTACTTATAATGAACTTACAATGTATTTGCAAACTGATTTCAGTAATTTTCTCACCGCGGATCAGATAGATAATCTTGATATTTTGGATTGGTGGAAAACACATGGATACATTTTTATATCCCGTGCTTTCTGCCATAACTCGTAATTTACTAACAACTCCGGTGTCCACAGTAGATTTGGAGTCTGCTTTTAGTGTATGTGACAGGGTTCTGAGCAACAAGAGAGTGTGATTGTCGGATGAGGCATTGGAGATCGCAAAGTTCCAAAAAATTTGGGTCGATGCAGAAATTAAACAACAACACGTTAAGAGTATTGAAGACTCCAGCATTGATGAAAAGTAAAGACCGATAGGAGCTAACTAGTTAGTTTTTTTTATTGAATATATTTTTAATTTTTTTGGCAAATATATGAGGGGTAAGGTTTGCCAATTTATGCCCTCCTCAAAATATTTTTTAATTAATAAAATATTTAAATCTGTCCCGGGACCTACATGAAGTTCGGGTTAAAAAAATTTATAATTTTTTTTATAAAAATAAAAATTTACTTTGAAAATATTTTTAAATTTTTTTTAAAAAAAAAATCAACTGTTTAAACGGCCCGGCCCTTACCCAAGCCGGGCCACGGGTCCGGCTGGGTTCGGTTTGGGGGCTTAGGACCGGGTCTAAGCCCGGCCTAAAGACTGCCTGGCCCTGTCGGCTCCGGATCAGGCTGGCCCGATAGACACCTTGAGTATCTGATGACTTTGCTTACAAGCTTAGGCCCGGTTTGGGTTTCTAAACTATAGTTTCATAAATTAAGTAAACCCAAAATCTCAACTTTTGTTTATTTGGATACCATTTTGGAGTTGAGATAACTGTAGTTCTCTCAGCCCAAATGAAGTTACCTCAACTCCATTTTGATCAAAGTTTTGTAAACTTCAATTTTAAAGTTTAGGACTTGCAAACCATAGTTTGTGTCCCCCAATCTCCACTTAAAAATAAACTACAATTAACTCTACTCCATATCCAAATAGGGACTTAACTAGTTTTACTTATTAGTTAGTCGAGGCCTTTATTACTGGATGCATAATCTATTTTATTGTTGTTGTGATTCTCCCAACTAGATCTTTTGAAATTATTTACTTGTAAACTCTTTTCAAAGAGGTCAACTCAAGTGCCATGGACGGCGAGCATAGCTGGGTTGGTTATACATAACACTTCCCAAGAGAGGGAGTATGCACGGATCGATCCTCATTAGGATAAGTGACCACAATTTAACGTGGTTGGCGCAAATCCATGAGACCAGTGGGTGCGTGTGTGATGTGTGTTTGGGTTAGGCTTATGGGCCCTAAAAAAACATTTTAGTTCCACATAGTATGAGGCCATCTTTGGAAATAGAGCCAGGATAACTGAAGTTTCTCTCTTTAAATGGAGGCGGCAAAGTGTAAACAAAATCCAGTTTGTAAGATCCTACCTCACTTTAAATTTCGACTTTTATAGAATGCTCGTCTTTAGAGTTGTCTAAAATTTAAGGTTTTGTTTTGGACTATTTTCTTCTCCTTTTTCTAGAATTTAGAAAACATTTGGATTGCAGTTTAGTAAACTCCGGTTAACTCAACTTTTGAGTTTAGATAACCGGAGTTAAGTGCAGATAACTAGATGAAACTATGGCTACCTAAACTTATAACTCCTTGACCAGAGCTTGAAATTGTTAATTGGTGAGACAGCGCAGTTTCTATTCTCTCTTGTTTACCTTTTCTTTCTTTCTTTCTTTCTTTGATTTTGTGTTTTTTCTTGCCCATTTCGTTAAGCTATCTTAATGAAAATCGGAAGTTTCAATTTTAATTTCTAGCTGAAAACATTTATATTTGCCACAGCATGATTTTTAGCCTAGTTAGCAAATTAGATAAAACTATACGAGTGCCATTTAGGCTATTGGTAAAACCCATACACAATTGAGCTCAAGAGGTTATGGGTTCAGATCCCGATTTTATCAATACTAAATTATTGATTATTTAATTTTGTACAAGTGGTCAAAACAAAATTTGTCGGTTTTGCCAAGACTGAGGGCAGACAACTGTGAAGGAAGCATGGGGTTAAAAAGAACTACTATGTAAGGGCTTGCATGGTGCAAGCCCTTGTATAGACCTTGGATGGGCTCCCCCTACATGCAAGAGAAGCCCATCCAAGAGCTCTAAAGGGGCTTGCACCATGCAAGTCTTTCTAAAGTAGTTTTTTTCGTAGGGTTAGTCTATCGATTTATGTTTAATAATTGCACAGACAATCGACACGTTCACTAAATGGTGAGCAACTTGATTATTTTATGAGCTTTGTCAATTATTAATCGCCCCTGATGAGCAACCACAAAGCCGCAGCATAAGACACTATATTATATCTGCAGTCTGCACGTGTCTTTGTATGTAAAATACAGAAACCAATAATCAAAACCATTAAACCCCAATCATACGAGGTTGATATGCATCGTTTTCAAATCATATTACTTCTTTGCCTACATCCACATGCAACTTGCTTATTCTATATTTTGTACCTCATCAAACAATTCTTTCGCTCAAGCATGGAAGAACCGAAATCTTATATCAAAAGATCCAATATAATATGTATAGATGATATTAAATGTCTGAATAAGAATACAAATCAATCCATATCGATTGATTGCTTTCATAACATAATAAGTGACGGATCAAGGATTTTATCAAAGATGAGCCCAAAATCGCTAACAAAAACCTACCATATTATCTATCTATAATTTAGATGAAGTTTAAATAAAAAGACAGGACAAGAGAAAAGTGGAGTTTTGAATAGTGTGAGAATAATTGCCTAAAACCACTAGGCCACCCTCATCTTCATGTTATTATTTATATCTATATAATGATATATGCACACATCAACATATATACATATATAGGGTGTTTATTTTTCAGAACAAGATGGGGCCTGCCCTCAAGTGGATCCGCTCCTGTCCCTGATGTCATTGCTAGCAAATGTTGTCATTTGTAGTTTTGGATCTTCCACATCATTCCTTGAGTCGAACCGGCGACCTCTCACTGTCTAAAAGAATGTTACATGGCATAAAGCTAAATTCAATTGGTTCATGGACATGCATTTTTACAATTATAACGGGAAGCCCATGGATGATGTCATTAATCAACAAAATAAAAATAGAAAAAATGACAAAATTCCATTAGCTAAAAAAGTTGAGAATTGAAATGTCCACCTCATCCCCACAATCCCCACAAAAGACAAAAATAAGAAAGCAAAATGTCAACATTACTCTCTCTCTCTCTCTCTATGTGACAAAAAAACACCCATTCTCTCGTTCATTACACATTCTCTCTAATGGTTAAAAACGTTATAAATTTATACATAAACCCTTATATTTTTGTTATCATGTATACATCATAAATTTATAAATTCAAAAATTCTGGCTAACCATATATGCATTTAATTTAAATTTAGAAACAATATAGACATCCTAAGAAATTTTCATGTAATGTCCAGGATAAAAATTTTACACATGCTTTCAGTAACATATGTTGTTTAAAATATACATACGTGCATAGCAGTTGCAAAACTACTGGTATAAATAACTAAAACCAGCCATTAATTTAAAGTTTGATACAGGGAATCGACATCATACGTGTACTTTGCAATTAATACTTTGGAAGAATATATATTTTCTTTTTCAAAAAAAAAAAGTAATGATTTTCCTAGGGCTGTGCTGGGAAAGAACAATGGCCACCTAACTAAAGGCGGCCCCAGTTATACTTTGGAGGTGCTGAAACAAAAGGTTTTATTCTATTGGGGAAAAATGGGTTGATAAGATGAGTTGGCACCTTCTCTTTTGCTATAAAAGAAAGATCACATCAATTTACAATCATAATTTTGTAGGGAAAAAGAAGTAGAAGACATAAAGATAAAAGAGTGCAATGTAGCCGCAGATGGCTGCGGACGCAAGGGTGTCTAACTGGGGGGTGGGTCCCACTTGGTTTAGGTGGGTCCCACTGCTACCAAATGTTTAAAACTACCGGGTTTGTATCTAATTTTTTAATGGACAAGAATAACTTAACTGCTATAACTTTTTGCTGCAACCTATGACACCGTTTTATACATCCTGTTTGCCCTATTGTCGACCAAGAAGGAAAAATACATACACAAACTTGCAATTTGCTAATGCAAGGTATAGACAAGACCGAAAGCGACTGACTGAAAATGATGTGCTGCGCTTAACGGATACATAAAAGAATCCACACAAGAGATTGAGAAGGTCGAATCGGGACGTTCGGTTACCTATCAAGTTATCGGAGGCGAACTGAGAGAACTGTACGACCCATATCGCGTCACATTCTCCTTCATCCCGGTATCAGGTAAAGGAGAATGAGCAGTGCACCATAGAATGGACGGTCGAGTTTGAGCTGCTTTCTCCCGCGATTCCAATGCCTGAAAAAGCCAAGGATGCAGCCCTTGGATTCATCAAGTCCTTATTTCAGCTTTGCAACTGATGTATGCCAATAGATGCTTGTTATCGTTTTAATCCTGTGTTTTCATCTATCTAGGAACTGTGTTAGTGTTGATTTGCATCGCGATATTTTCAGAATTCAGCCTGTCTATGTCAAATCGGCAGATGAGCACGGTTGGTTTTCGGTGATTGTTGGCAAGGGATTAATCTGCACCATTTATCATGGCCAGCAAATCCTTAAATGGTTGTGTTCAAAACATGGGGAAATTTGGCCACTTCATTGACCATTCATCGAGTGATCATAAAATGAATGGTTTATCAAGAATAACATATAAGACCAGTTGATGCATGGTTTTGTGACATCAAAATCGTTTAATTTCCCTTTACAGAAGCAGATGATGAATGGTGAAGACTATTTATTTGTGTGGTCAACTATGAGACTTTAGATTGGATCAGAGTCACCTTAGAAACCTATGTACATGCAATGCAGCCCAAACCATGACTTCCAAATAGAAATAACAAATATCATTCCAAATGTAAAAGCATAAATGACATTAGCAAGAACAGTATTAGAGAAAATGATGATCTATGAAGAAACAATTGTAACACATTTGCAAGTTAGGACTCAACCTGTACTCATCAAAGAAAAACTCCGGTTACTAATATGGCAGGAGTGCTGGTTATTCTGTTTCTCTTTAATTTCTTCTCTTTGTTATCTTTTTTCCCCTGTGGGAAACGGGGTGAGGAGATATTCAACACAACTTATCGGACAATAAAAGCAGGAGGAAAGCTAATTATTGAACAAACCAATATCACTTCCATTATATCATGAACTGTATTTGTAACCATATAAAAAATTGAATGAATGCTTACCTTCACTGTGTATCAATTTGTATATGAATTCTCTCATTCTATCACATTAATGCAAGTGCATCTTCTCAAAATGCTAATGAGAAACTACAGGAACCATTTCATATACAGCAGGCTCTTTAATTTTTCGAGCAATAATGAATGTGCCACCAAACCGCTGTTGCAAGTAAATAAGCACAACCAGAACCAACCCTTCACAAGGAATAATGATATCCCACACAGACGAGTATAAATCCCCATCTAGATTAGCATAAATGTATCTCGGATTGAGGCGAGGAACATAATGGCGAGCTCTATAAGCATCATACAAATGAGGAAGTGCCCGAACAAAAGTTATTCCAACGTAAAACGAAGGGGCAAGAGACGTATTCTTGGAGTTTGAAAAGATGTTGAGGATAAATTGAGGGAGCAAAAAATTGTCGAGTATAAAACCAGCAAAGGACATCAAATCCACCCATAGAGAATGCTGGTGTTGAGTTGAAAACGACATTATGTGAACAAGCAACACAATTAGTCCTCCAATAGCGTATAAAGGCAAACAGCACAACAGAAGAGTTTTCTTCTCAGTAACCCACAAACCCTTTTTATCCTCATCTGCTAATCTCGAGGACCAAGCAGCTTGTAGTAAAAACAACTGCAAAAGGAAGGCTACCAGCGTTAAGGCCCTGACTACAACCGAATTCACCTGTAACCACCCAGAACCCAGTAATAGAAAATTCTGTTGGTTGTGGTCCCTGAAGAACAATGCCTCAAAGTTCAGCACTAATGGAATCATGTAGCCCAGAGTAAGAACAGCCAATGTAGTGACTGATATTGAAGGAAGCACATCTGGGTTCTTCTTGATGTGGAAGAGCTGCAACACGATGAAAATGCATGAGAGCGTTAAAGATATAAGAACCATGATAATCTCTGCGACCATCCACCTTATGGCTTCATCCGCTTGTGGTATATACATTCCATATGAAGAAATCTTTAAAGGCTTAAAGAAAAGAGGGTCTGAGTTTTTCCTTATGCTCTTTATGGTTCCAGTTAGATGCTCTCCCTTCTCCTTCGGATTCAAAGGAGGGAATTGGATATTAATTAGGATCTCACAGTCTAAGGATGAATCCCGACAACCCACCATACAGAGTGTGCCGGTTTGAGCATCATATGTTCCTTCAGCTGATATCTCAGCAGTCGCTTGATATGCATGAACAGGAGATGCTTTGTCAAATGTATACCCAATCTTATAGCTCACATTCCAAATGCTCTGATTATGTTCTAACAACAATGGGGAAAATCTGCGGTAAAAATTCTCACCGATAAACACTGGATTTGCATAGCCCCATGCATTTTTCCCGTCAGCGTTGGTTAGATGCATACTGAATCTCAAATCTTGGAGGTAAGAATTCATGGTGGGATACCTCCTATCCCCTATTTTTCTTGTATTGACATCCCTCACACAAAACTTTTTTACACGACTAATCTGTGTGTAATTATACTTGACACCAGGAATACCAACCACACGGTTGTTGAGGTCCCCAACACTCCCAATTGAAATCATACCAAAATATTTGGGATCATTCTTATCTCGACTACTCCATATTTGACCAGATGCCATGTTCATGTGCTCGATCGACAAGGCCGAAGGGAACCACAAGCTCAACCCAATCGTGCAATCGTCTACAGTTGCTTGCGACAAAGAACTACTAACGTTCAGTATACGACACGCAATGAGGCAAAGCCTCTTCTTTTCAGGATCCCAAACCCCCTCACCAACTAAACCCCTCTGAGGCACCATCATCCTACTAGGCCCGCCTAAGCTACCTCCATTCCAGAACGTGAGATACATCCTTAGCATCCCATCTCTCGAACACTGCACCTCATTAAACCGCATAAAGCTCGGAGAAAACCCAAACCCCCTATCAAAAGGACCACAATAATGGCCCAAACAAGCACTCCCATACTCCAACCTGAAGCCGTTCATCATATGCCTATTCAAATAATGACAGGTCTCATTATTCTCAAACCCTAGCAACTCTTCCTCAACCCTAACAGCAGAAGAGCACATACCCACAGCCTCCGAAACCTTTGTAAACACATAATCTTTCTGCGCATAAGTCAAAACCCTAATCGGATTGAAGTAATTCAGATTACTGACATCATCCACACTCTCCACGATACCAGCAACAACGCTACTCGTAACATTCGACGAATTCGGATAATTGAGCTTAAAAACAGCAGACAATTGGAGAGAGATGCCTTCTTTCGATCGGGTGTTTCCAGTCCCGACCATGCAAAGCCTGCCACTGGATCCAGACCAAAACCCTTCAAGATTGAAGCTGACGACGCCGCGCTGATAGAAGCTCCTAGGGATGCGGGGGCTGATTCGGAAGCGAAGGCCGCGGTCGTGGCGGTGACTGGCGACTCGGATCCCGCCGCCTCTAAGAACTAGGGTTCCGGCGACCTTGAGGGTGTTGGAGTCTAGGGTTTGGTGAAGTGATCGAGGGCGAAAAGAGAGGGATTTGGGGATGGTGACGGTGGAGTTGCGGTCGGGGCTGAGGATGCGGTCGCCGCCAGTGAAGTAGCCGGCGGAGAAACGGAACGCGGCGGTGGGGCCCGCGATTGGGATTGTGGTCGCAGATTCGGGGACGAGGGAGCCGCAGTGGGTGGAGTATGGGATCTTCGATGAGGAAGTGGAGGAGATGAGAGCCAAGAAGAAGAAGGAGAAGAAAAAGAGGGGAAGGATAGATGAAACCCTAACCCTAAATTCGTCGGTGTCCATTTTTGGAGGGGGTTTAGTGAAAGAGAACGTCATGGAGGTTTTTTCTGACTGTTTTGCGCTGGCGACGAAGAGACGAAGACTTTGTTTCATGTGAGCTGGAATCCGTTTCACTAAAATGGATGGATATATTCTGAGTTATATGACTCCCAGAATATTCTCCGAATTTTTTTTTTCTTTCCCCACAAATGGCTTTATAGACAAGCATGGCTATTTATTTTATCTTTTTAATCGGCATTGTTCCGCTTATTCTTCAAACGACTTGCATAACATTCTCTTGATAATGTAAAAATGGTCGAAAACCCGTGATTTTGCAACCATCCAATACAAAAACAAAAAAAAGTATCGAAAACACATAAAATTGATGTTGATATGCATTAGGTAATGGAGATCAAGATGAATGCCACCGATTTATCCAAAAAAAATGGTTGAAATTGATTAATTGAGACCGACGATACCTAATGGAGGTCCTTTTTGGATCTCCGTCAGATGTTGTCTTCCGTCGATCTCCCCGTGGATCTTGGAGATGATCTCCTGTTGCGTGTGGGTCTTAATGGGTTTTGAGGAGATTGGTGATTTGAGGAGTTTAGCGCCGAGTACCTGCAAAGAAGTCCCGGGGTGGTTTGGTACCACCGAGAACCCTCCGACGATCAAGTTAGCACGAGATCTGAGCAGAGTAACGGCTAAGTGGAGTAAAAAAATGGCTTACTTGACCCCTCTGTGATGGGGGTTTATATAGTGGCGGCAGCACGCAGCAGCAGGCGCGAGAATCTCGCCGGCAGTTACGCTCCCGACGTCACGCCCGCGTAAAGAGCGAATTGCCCGTTAATGGGGATCGTGATGGCGTGGAACGTGGGATGTTGCCGGCGGAGAATCTGCGCATGGCGAGATTTGCGGAGCGGCGGTTACGCCTGTGAGTGGTGGAGTTGGTCGGTCGGAGGACCGAGGAAGATGGCCTCGGCTGGGGAGCTCGGGGACGAGCGAGTGGGCCGAGGAGTCTTGGTCCTGTGGCAGCTCGGGGCGAGCTGAGAGGCCGAGGAGACCAATTTTCAGGGGGCTCTGAGGAGAGCCAGCTTGTGCTTGCAGGTCGGGTACAAGGGTGGCCTAGTCGGCCCCTGTGGGCCCTTTCTTCTGAGTTCTGGAACACGTCCTCTGCCACGTGTCCTGATCTTGGAGATCGCCAATATTGAGTATCATCATTAGCCCCCCACTCTTGTCCCGACCAGCTAATGGGTCGGGTCAGGAATGGACTGCCGGGCCGCCCGGGGCGAGCTCCCTCCTAAGGTTTCGTCGGGACGCGTCCCCGGGCTGTCAGCTGTCTTTTCTATCAGCGAATCAGGGCGAGATCTCTGCATTTAAGGAAGGTGCGCCGGTTCGTGCATCCTGCCACTGAAGCGACGGTCCACGTGCCAAGCGTTGGTTGGCCGACGCGACGTATGCAGACCTGCGGCGTCTGATGGGGTGTGGCCCAGTGTGGGAACGACAAGTGGAGCAATCGGAGCCGTTGGACGCGAGGAGGCGCTTTAGCGGGAGATGAAGGGCGCACTTGGATGAGGGCGATTGCAGCGACAAATAAGGGTGGGGCCCACTCCAGGGTCCCTACTCCTTCATATTTCCTCGCTATAAGTCCTGGTTGCTCAGCGCTCGTCTCCTTTCTTCTGCTTTCGTTTCCTGAGGATCCATCTTCTCCAGGTTAGATGTCTTCTTTCGTGGAATCTGTAGATGTCGTAGGAGTAGGTTCTAGGGACCCTTTAGTTGAGCCTGAGTCTTCTCGGGGAGTAGGGATCGGACCCTCTTCTCGGGATCGTGCGGCAGGGGCAGCCCCCAGGGAGGAGGCGGTAGATGCTGCCCCCGGCGCCTCGTGTTGGGTGAGGCATGAGGAAGAGCTTGCCAATGCTCGGGCTCGCTTCCACATCCCCCCACGTTATACGCTTCGTCTGACCAAGGAGGGAGAGAGGGCAGACCAAGTACGGGGTAGGGAGATCGCCCTGTACTTGGAAGCTTTTTGGGGTGGAATGCGCCTGCCCTTCTCTCCCGAGGTCATCGAAGCGCTGAACTTTTTCGGGCTAGCCCCTGTCCAGTTAGTGACGAACTCATGGAGGATTCTCCTCGGGTTCTTGATCCGTCTGAAGTTACAGGCGGTTCCCTTCAACCTCTCCCTCTTTGATTCTTCCCTCATTTTCAAAAATTATCCTGGGGGTCGAGCGGGCGACCCGAGGTGGGTCTACCTGTCTTTTAGAAAGTGACAGGGGGGCGCCGCCGAGACAGGGGTTGTGGCCCTGCCTTCTTCCATTCACGACTGGAAGAAGAAGTTCTTCTTCGTTTCCCCTCCCGAGGGTGAGGACTGGCCCGTGTCTACCAAGTGGTCGAGGGAAAAATGCTTGCCGGGAAACCAGTCCAATGACCCCGCCGCGGTGAGAGTGGCGTCGTGGGAGCCCGTTCCCCGATTCGACGTGCTGCTGTCTGAGAGGGTCCTGAGTTGGGCCGGGCTTAGCCCCGTTGAGTTCGTCGGTAAGTTAGGCTTGTTTTTTGGCTTTTATATTGTATGTGTCGCTGACTTCTTTGCATTTGGTTTTGTGCAGGACCCATGGACATGAACGAGCTCCAAGACTCCATGCGTCAGCCGAGGAGGGTCACGAAGGCGGGAGGCGCCAGCTCTTCCCGCTCGAAGCCCGCTGGCCTCGGTCACTTGTTCCACCGCTGGCCCGGGTCATTAGTTTAAGGACGTTTCGGTCCGTCGTTAGTTTAAGGACGTTTCGGTCCGTCGTTAGTTTAAGGATGTTTCGGTTCCCAACGGGCCCTTCAAAAACAGACCGGTGGTGGCCTGGGTCACTTGTTCCATCGGCATGGTAAGGATGGAGGCCGCTTGAGGCCCATAGGCTACACCTCCAGGTGAGGCGGAGCGTTGATTGCACTTGCATTTTGAGCAGCTCGAGTAGTTGGAGGCCATTGATGCTTGATTTCTGCGCCAGGCAAAAGACCAAATCTTAGTAACTTGAAATCCAAAGGCAACCATTAACAAACCGCGATTCGTTCGCGAAGACGACACACGAAGTGTGGAGTGGAAAGAGGAAAAGGTCCCACCGGGCGTGCCAGAATATGTTCCCCTCCGAAAGACGGCGCAAGACGGACTGTCTTGCCTAAAATTCGGGGCAGATGCTAATTGGTTTTATCCGTCTACCTCTCCGAAGATGCCAAGTTGATTTATGGCACCGTGTATCGGAGGTTTAGACGGATGCGGCCGATGTAGCATACTTCGTCAGATTCCCCCTCGCTTGAGGGGTTTTTGATTGTGGGGACGCTCTTCCCTGCAGGCGCAAGCCCCTGCAGTTAATTACGCTACAGCATCACGGTAACAACTTTTTCCTTCTCCAGAAATTTCACTTCGTGTCGTGTGTGTTTGTTTATTTGTGGATGCCCGTGGATTGTATACGGAGACTAAGTTATGCCGTCGTCCGTAGGACGTGGGTTAGTCTAAATCCGTATTTACTTAGATTTGGGTTTGGTGTTTTAGTTTAAGGATATGTTAGCCATATTGAGGCTAAGATCAACTTAAACGTTCATTAAGGATACGTTAGTCCTATTTGAGACTAAGATCAACTTAACGGAAGAGCATTTAGGGGCTCTAATGTTCTAGTTTAGGGACGTAATCAACCGCGCTTGCGCAACTGCGCTGACACGTGTTGCGCAGCGCAGGGCGCAGCGCATCTGAAGCGTTGCTTCTTTTAATTTTGTTTTTAAATAGAGTCTTGCTCTGATTGGGCGCTCTGCTTTGGGTGCTGTGCTGGCGTGTCAGCTTTTGACACGTGGCGCGTTGTGCGCAGCGCAAGGAATTTGAAGCATTGCTTCAATTTTTGAATTTTTTGAAATTCAAACAGAGCTTTGCTCTGATTGGGAGAAACACCCGCCCCGGCTCCTTCTCCTTAGATGGTCGCGTCCCGTGAGCGTTCGGGGGCGGTTCCCGCCCCGGGGCCTAGCAGAGCGTCGGGCCGAAAGCGGGCTCGGATTCTAGAGGACCCGGTCTCGGAGGAGGAGATTGGCTCTCCATCGGAGCCGCTCAAGAGGGGTTCCCAGAGGTCTTCCCGAGGCCCGCCCTCGCTGATCATGGTGGAGGAGGGGGGCCTCCAGTTCGCGATTCCCTCGGGGCTATCCGTCGCGGATAGCCTGCTGCATGAAATAGAGAAATCGGCGGGGGGTAGGGTCCCCCGGGGGACCTTCAGGGCCCAGATGGCGTCCATTGCCCAGGAGTCCGTGCAGGTAAGTGTTTGGTTTTTTGCGAGATTCGGTGCCTCCTTCGTCTTTCTGATCTTTTTCCAATTTTTCAGGTTCTCCAGCACGTTGCCCTTGCCTTGCGCATGGAGGCCGAGGTGATAGCCCCGGCGATGAAGGCTGTAGACCAGCTTGCCTCGCTGGAAGAGAGCTCCAAGCGGGAGCTGGAGGCGGTGATGGCGAGGGTTGCCGCCCTGGAGGGCGAGGTGGAGGCCGGGAAATGGGAGGTTGCCCGGTACTGCGAGGCTGCCATGGCTGCCGAGGTCAAGCTTGAGGATGCTCAGGTGCTCCCCGGCAACCTGAAGAAGACGGTGAAGACCCTCCGGAAGGAACTAGGGGTAGCGGCCGAGGCGGCGAAGTTGGCCGACCTCTCGGCGGCGAAGGCGGTGGAGGGATACAAGAAGTTGAAGGACTTCTATGACGACCTAGCCGTGGCCATAACCCGCATCTGGCACGAGGCCCTCGACGCCGTTAAGGCCCGAATGCCGGAGTTCGCCGACGAAGAGCTCCGGGCCGAATACCCCTTCACGGACGCCGATGAGCAGGAGGAAGAGATTCCTGACGAGGAGGTGTCTGAGGACCCTGCTCGTTTCAAGGTGGATGTCGAGGATCCCGAGGTCACGCATAGCCCCGAGGCCTAAAAACCCCCGTCTTCCTCCTCCTTTTATTTTGTCACTTCTGGGATTTTTGTAAGCCTCCGGGCAGTCTGTAAGGCTGGAGAGCCCAAAATACCCTTTGTAAAGACTTTGCCTTTGGTAATAAAACTCTTTTTTTTGGTTTCATCGGTTTGCACTTTATCTTCTGTTTGTGAAGAATGCTCGTAAAATATCTCTGCTTGCACTGTTGGGCTTCCCTGTCAGGTCGGCTATCTGTCTAGTGATCGTTCATCGAGTTGATTTCGATCACTTTCCAAGCGTGCCAAGCGCTGCTGAGAAGGAGGCATCTCCATGGCCCCGAAGTCGAGGGGGGATCGCTCAGACTTGGATAGGCCTGATGCCCTTTGTTGGGGCCTCGGATCCTCTGCATGTGATGGGCAGAGGGATGTCCGCCGTATTTGTGCCGAGCATGAATGGGCTCAGAGGATGAATGAGCATGAATGAGCATGAATGGGAAGCTGCTAGGTTGCCCCTTGGCGAGGGCCTTTGACTTCTGGCGTTGCG
Organism: Agapanthus africanus; assembly: GCA_030015575.1. Classification (NCBI taxonomy): domain Eukaryota; kingdom Viridiplantae; phylum Streptophyta; class Magnoliopsida; order Asparagales; family Amaryllidaceae; genus Agapanthus; species Agapanthus africanus. The sequence goes on from CM057348.1 coordinate 63,867,247, forward strand.
AGCAACGACCACAAGCTGGGGATGGTAGAGCGAGGGTCGGGCTCAACTGCCTCTGGGGGGACTTTTGATCCTTAGCATTGGAGGGGCTGTAAGAAGCCCACTAAGGATGTCCGGACAGTGAAGCTGCGCGGTTGCCTTTTGGCGAGGGCTTTGATCTCTGGCGTCATGGGTAGGCAACTACCAGCCTGGGATGACTGAGCGGGGTAGCCTCTCGGATGCCTCTTGCGAGGGCTTTGATCCCTGGCATCAGAGGGGCCGTAGGAGGCCTGCTAAGGATAACCGGGCAGTGAAGCTTCCCGGTTGCCTCTCGATGAGGGTTTTGTTCCCTGGCATTGCGAGCAGGGAAGCTACCGGCCAGGGATAGCCGAGCAGGGAAGCCGCTCGGCTGCCTCTACGGAGGACTTTGATCCTTAGCGTTGGAGGGGCTGTAAGAAGCCCACTAAGGATGACCGGGCAGTGAAGCTGCGCGGTTGCCTCTTGGCGAGGGCTTTGATCTCTGGCGTCGTGGGTAGGCAACTACCAGCCTGGGATGACCGAGCGGGGTAGCCGCTCGGATGCCTCTTGCGAGGGCTTTGATCCCTGGCGTCATTGGTAGGGAGCTACCAGCCGGAGATGACCGAGCAGGGTAGCCGCTCGGTTGCCTCTTACAAGGGCTTTGATCCTTCAGGATGGGGACCGAGCAGGGTTACTGCCCAGTGCCTCTTGGCGAGGACTTTGATCCCTGTCGGTTGTGGTAGGAAGCTACCAGCCGGGGATAGCCGAGCAAGGGCCGGGCTCGACTGCCTCTGGGAGGACTTTTGTCCTTAGCGCGGGAGGGGCTATAAGAAGCCTACCAAGGACCCTTGGCCGGCAGAGTTACTGCCCGGTGCCTCTTGGCGAGGGCTTTTGTCCTGAAGGATAGCCGAGCGAGGGTCGGGCTCGACTGCCTCTAGGAGGGCTTTTGATCCCTGTCGGTCGTGGTAGGAAGCTACCAGCCGGGGATAGCCAAGCAGGGTAGCTGCTGAGCTGCCTCTAAGGAGGACTTGGATCCTTAGCGTTGGAGGGGTTGTATGAGGCCTGCTAAGGATATCCGAGCTGTGAAGCTGTGCGGTTGCCTCTTGGCGAGGGCTTCGACCCCTGGCGTTGTGAGTAGGGTAGCTACCGACCAGGGATAGACGAGCAAGGTAGCCACTCGGCCGCCTCTGTGGAGGACTTTGATCCTTAGCGTTGGAGGGGCCGTAGGAGGCCTGCTAAGGATAACTGGGCAGTGAAGCTGCGCGGTCGCCTCTTGCTGAGGGCTTTGATCCCTGACGTTGCGAGTAGGGAAGTTACCGGCCAGGGATAGCTGAGCAGGGTAGCCGCTCGGCCGCCTCTGTGGAGGAATTTGATCCTTAGCGTTGGAGAGGCCGTAGGAGGCCTTCTAAGGATAACCGGGCAGTGAAGCTGCGCGGTCGCCTCTTAGTGAAAGCTTTGATCCCTAGCATTGCGAGTAGGGAAGCTATCGGCCGGGGATAGCCGAGCATGGTAGATACTTGGCTGATTCTTCATGAGGTCTCTCCTGACCATCCCATGGTAGGTATAGGGAACAGGGACGGTCGCGGCGAACGTGCGCGTAGCATGCGCATTGAGTGTGCGGGGAGGCGAAGCGCCAGAGTCGCGCCGTTTCGGTCCTGCCAAGAAAGGCTCAATGATCGCCGCGTGGTAGCGACTTTGTGGGCGAAAACGGGTGACTGTTGGGTTCCGTTAGGGCGCAGTGGGCTATATAAGGCTGAAGGAGCACTGGTCCTTCCTTCCTTCGTTCGTAAACAGATCGTTGAGAATGCAAGACTTCCCCTTTACCATCCCCGATATCATCCACTTCGAAGACGTATACCTCTATGACCAGAAATGCACCGAGGACACGGTGCAGTTGGTCTATAGGAGCATCGAAGACTACTTCGGCCGGCTGCTCCCCAGGCGCTCCTCCCTGCTGCAGCTGCTGATGTACTCCATCTGGAAGGCATCGCCGGGGCTTTATAACCCCTTGTCCGAGCAGCTCTACGACGAGGCCGTGGGCAAGCTACGGTCCCTTAGGCGCTTCGGCCTGATCTCCGCGAATCGGCTGGCTCACTCAGTGGCGCTCGTCCGTGAGTGCTACGAACCGAGGCTCGGGGTCAACGTGCGCGGGGGGAATCGAGGGCTGAGGTTGGATCTCGCGAGGTCTCGGCTGGCGGAGATCTTTACCGAGTACCATGAGCGGTGCTCTCTGCACCCCCTTCCCCCGCTGCTGTAATTTTCTTTTTCTTTTTGTATGTATGGCTGAGGAGCCCATAATACCTTTTTGAATAAATGAGACCTTTCCTTCTTTTTCGCAATGTTCTATTGATCTTTATTAAATTAACAACAGACCCTAGGAAGAGTTTATATTGCCCTAAAAGAAAAGTACATGCTAATAGATGTCCTTATTAGCGTGGCCCGAGCTCCCCGGAGGCTTGTTGGTCTCCATGCTCGGCACCGGGTACGGGGCTCCCTAAGCGCCGGACTGGTCATCTTGCGAAACGAGCATGATCTGGCCGAGGGTCAGCTCGGTGGGAGGGGGACGCTGCTCCTGCTCGCGATCGGCCTTCCGTTTGTCCCTCAGGTAGGCGGCGAGGTGCCCTGATCGGATAAGCTCCTCGATGTAGTCCCGGAGTTGCTTACAATCCTCCGTGGCGTGGCCCAGCGTCCAGTGGAAGGCACAGTAAGGGCACCGGGTTCGCTTCGAGGCCTGACGCGGGATTGGAGGGAACTTGAAGAACCCCTCGCCCTGGGCCTCCTCTAGTAACACTGCGAAGGAGACATTGAGCGGGGTGTACTCCTGGAACTTCGGGTGATAGGGCTGCTGACACTCCGGCCTCTCTTCCCGAGCACTCTTCTTCTGGTCGGACCGGTCTGCTCGAGAGAGGTTCGCGTTCACCTCGGATTCCAGCTGAACCTCGTGCTCGGTCCACGCCTTGACCTCGGGCATAGTCTTAGGCTGTGCCAACGCAAAGGAGTGCAACCACTCCTTGTGCCTAAGACCAGATCTGAGCACCGTGATGATGGTCTCGTCCCGGTGCTCGGGGACCTCGAGGAGGGCATTGTAGAAGCAGGTGATGTAAGCTTTGAACGTCTCCTTGTCCCCGCTCTTAATTGTGAAGAGGTAGTCGACTGTACGCTTCTGCCGACGGTTCCCGACGAAGTGACTGAGGAACTGAGTAGCCAGCTCGTCAAAGGTCGAGATTGAGCGAGGCTCGAGTCCTCGGAACCAGTCCCGACCGAAGCGGATGTGGGTGGCTGGGAAGGCGCTGCACTAGGCGGCGTCGGAATGGTCCTGGAAGCTCATCCCCGCGGTGAAAGCATCCAAATGGTCTTTTGGGTCGGTTTTCCCGTCGAACAGAGAGACCTTTGGGGGCTTGTTGCGCGAGGAGACGTGGATAGCGAGCAGTCCCTCGGTAAACGACTTGGTGAGCAAGTCGGCGGCGTACTTAGCCCCGTCGCCCGAGAGGTGACCTTCCCGGCGCATACCTTCGATCTTCTTTTCGAGGGCGTCGAGTCGGTCGTGGTACCCCGAAGACTCGGCGTCTTGTGATCCCTGGCCTCTGGTGTGGGAGATCCGCGTCTGGGCACGGCCCTGGTTCCTCTTGATGAGGTTCCTCAGATCCCCCGGCGAGGGGGCCCTCGAGCCGTCGTGGCGAGCCCCTTCTGTGCGACCCCGTCGAGGGAGGGGGTGTCGATCATGCCTGGGGACAGGCGAGGTGACCGACATCTCCTTAGGGGGGTAAGGGTCGCGGGGAGGCTCGAGGCGAGGCGCTCTGGTGGCGGATCTTGGTGTGGAGCTGTGGGGCGCCCAGCGGCCTCAGGGAGTATCGACCCGTGAGATCTGTGGCCAAGGGTCATAGCCTGCCGGTGGTCAGCCGTGCCGGCGAGGGCAGAGCCTTCTGGGGGTGGAGGAGCGGCGATCTGGGCCCCTGGCCCGGCCGTTTGGACGCGGACGAGCGCCTCCACGAGGGATTGCAGCCGATCTATTCGGCTGGCGAGGGCGTTGATGATGGTCGCCGGAGGAGGTTCATCCGCGCCTCCGATGAGGGGGAGGCGGCAGCTGGTACCTGGATCTTCAGGGTGATCGCTTGCCATGTGGATGGAGATCGGAAGGCCAACTTTGTTTTTTTGTGGAGTTTAGTTCCCATAGACAGCGCCAACTGATGGAGGTCCTTTTCGGGTATCCGTCAGATGTTGTCTTCCGTCGATCTCCCGGTGGATCTTGGAGATGATCTCCTATTACGTGTGGGTCTTAATGGGTTTTGAGGAGATTAGTGATTTGAGGAGTTTAGCGCCGAGTACCTGCAAGGAAGTCCCGGGGTGGTTTGGTACCACCGAGGACCCTCCGACGATCAAGTTAGCACGAGATCCGAGCAGAGTAACGGCTAAGTGGAGTAAAAAATGACTTACTTGACCCCTCTGTGATGGGGGTTTATATAGTGGCGGCAGCACCCAGTAGCAGACGCGAGAATCTCACCGGCAGTTATGCTCCCGATGTCACGCCCGCGTAAAGAGCGGATCGCCCGTTAATGGGGATCGTGATGGCATGGAACGTGGGATGTTGCCGGCGGATAATCTGCGCATGGCGAGATTTGCGGAGCGGCGGTTACGCCTGTGAGTGGTGGAGTTGGTCGGTCGAAGGACCGAGGAAGATGGCCTCGGCTGGGGAGCTCGGGGACGAGCGAGAGGGCCGAGGAGTCTTGGTCCTGTGGCAGCTCGGGGCGAGCTGAGAGGCCGAGGGGGCCAATTTTCAAGGGGCTCTGAGGAGAGCCAGCTTGTGCTTGCAGGTCGGGTACAGGGATGGCCTGGTCGGCCCCTATGGGTCATTTCTTCTTAGTTCTGGGGCACGTCCTCTGCCACGTGTCCTGATCTTGGAGATCGCCAATATTGAGCATCATCAATACCCGTAAATGGGAACTCCCCAGATTTTGACACGTAGCGGATGGTGTGTCATCCATGTAAGCTCACTAGATTCCTGAGGGCCACGCAGCTGGAATAAATATAATGCATTGGGGCATTCCTCGGCACCTCGCCTCCGAGGTTGCGCCCGACCTTTTAGAAGATCTCCCCGGAGTATGTTCCCCTTTCCGCTGACCGCCAGCCAATTGCTCGTCTTCGAGTTATCCTATAACTAAGACTCCTCAGCTCACTTGCTCATCTCCGAGCTAGCCTATATATGAGATTCCTCAGCATCCTTGTTTGGCCGGAAGCATGGATCCCGAGCGCCCCCGTAACGGTTCTGTGTATCTCGCCACGACGAGATATCTGCCGCTCCATGTTCCGCATCCCACGCTAGCGTATCTCGCCATTAATGAGCGTATCTCGCCATTAATGGACGTATTCCGCCATCAATGCGAACGTGATGCAGGGGCGTAACGGACGACGAGAATTTCGCATCGGCTCGCTCCATGCGACCGCTATATAAACCCCTTTTTCAGATGACTCTGGTATTGCAGAACCAATTCCAATATGCCGCTATTCTGCTATAATATTCCTCGATACTTACTTGATCATCGGAGGGTTCTATGGTGGTTTCCCACCCCAGGACTTCAGTTACAGGTAGCTCAGTGTCAGCAACAACCAACAACCCATTGAGATCCACACGCTCAACCCTCATCTCAAATCTCAACCGTTCAGCACCGCTGGTAACAAGATCGACAGAGGACAATATTTGAGGGAGATTCCTGCCTCCATCAGTTGGCGCCGTCTATGGGAACTCGGCTTTCCCACCTAAGAAAGTTGATTTTCCGCCTTCAATTCAATGGCCAGCGATGATCGCAACGATCCCAGCACGAGCCGTCTCGTCCTCCACAAAGGAAGCGAGGGTGGTTCTACTCCACCTCCCAACATCGTTGACGCCTTATCTGATGTCACGCCCCGCTTCCCGGTGTACGGGCAGAGGACGCGACTGGACGCTACGTATTTACTCTGAAGTAAATACGCTAAGCGTAACTAAGCAATATAAAAGAAATGTACACAATACACAAATGTAATGAAACGCAACTTTATTTATTAACATTCTTTTGTACAATGCCTGGAAAAGTAAATACATCTGAATGAAAGCAATGCCTAAACAGTGGCATAACAGAAAAGGAAAATACAGAATGTAAAAGAAAAAGTACAAGTGAAACTACAGGTCGGGATCTTCAATTAACTGGTCCAAATCTTCAGTGCTAGGCTCGGTCTCTGGAAAGTCCGAATCACCTGACGACATTCAAAGAAGAAGAAAGAGAATGTTTTCAGCGAACAAATCGCTCGGTAAGTCCCAAAGATAAAGGAGAAGTAGAATAGACAGAGGGAGAGTGTAATTTTTAAAGTTGTATTTAGTGTTAACGCTGTTGTTTGTAGCTTGGTACAGAAGGATGCCGGTGTATACGAGAGGAGTCTCAGTAGACCAGAGATTAAGGTGAATGGAATGTACAAGGAACCATTATGCCACGGTACAACAGTAACGGAATACAGGTTAGGTGTCTTAAATCTTGCAGTCTCGTGCCACTTATAACACCTTCCGTACTAATCTACCCCTTAAACGCCGCGATGTCTTATTTGTATTGTAAATTATATTGTCTTTTATAGATGGATGACTTGCCGAAACCATGATATCAGTAAATGGATGTAACCGGAGAATCATGTAAATGGAAGTATATCTATGATTCGGTTCAGTCAATGCAGATTGAATAGATTGAATATATGTATTCATGGATTCATATTGAATTGTAGTTGTACTTGAATCATATTCAAGTCAGATTATTATAATGAGACTCGGTCTGAGTTAGTATAATTAGAAAAGAAATTGAAGTTCTGAATTAGTTTCTAATGTTATTGGTAACCGATGCACATGGGCGGTAGGATTTGTGTCTTTTTCAAAGACGATTACCGTGTTGATAACACCGTTGTTAAGTTGTCTACCTTAAATAGGCAAGCACCCACTTCTCCGGCTCTCTGAGGCTCAAGAGATTGGTCCCGCTTAAACCTATATTTACTAGGGTCCTTATTGTAATTTATAGAACTTGAGGGGATTTTATGTAAAAATGATTTTATATCATTTCAAAATACACCTCAAGTATTTTATTATCGTCTTTAGAGTTTTCATAGATGTATATTTTATATATATGACATTTCTAGTGAATAAGACCTAATTTCATAATATAGGGTATTTATTTGTAATATTGAACTTGTATGGAGTTACATGGTATTTTCATGTAAAGTGATTCTTTTTTATTTAGAAAAGTTAGAATATTTATATTATCACAAAATAGATATTTTGATGATACATATATATATATATATAATTTTAATATATTATATTTCTAGAAATCTCATTTTTTAAAGATATTTGTATTTTTAAATCTCTCGAGACCGAATGCCCCTTGCGGAGGTCTGCATCTCGCACTTCTAAGCCTGAGGATGTGCAACAATCCGCACCATCCCGAACGAGTTTTCCAAATGGGTTGTAGCGGCGCTTTACAAAGATTTGTGTAAAATACGTAATCTTGTGAAAATGGTTTTTATAAGTTCAAAATAGTTTTGTGTAAAACGGTATTTTCCTGAATCTATATTCCCCAAAAGGTATTGTTCTATATTGCATATGAGTGTTGTGAGGAGGTAGGCCATTACCTCGTGATCTATTTAAAAGTATAGCAAGATTAATGATGTTTTAAAGTCGAAACTAAACTACATGGTATTTTACTGAAAAAGTACGATAAAAATTGCAATATGAGATATTTTGCTATGGGGCTTTTTTCATGATATTTTTTTAGTGTTTAATAGTCAAGATGTAAGAGTGTGGTATGCTTGTCTTTAATAAAAAATGGAATTTTAAGAAGAACCGAATCAGAAGTCGGATTAACTCCGATTCCGTCGGGTTTTAGAATTATGAGTTTTAAGAATAGAAAATAGAAGAGGAAGGAGGGCCTTACTTGTTGTTAGGTTAGAGAAGAGGGAGAGGAAGAAGTAGGATTTTCCGGTGCGTCGTTTGGTCACCGGAAGCTCCTAGAGTCGTCGTCAGAAAATTGCCGGAGCTTCGCACTTCGCTAACTTCACTTGTACACAAAATTCTAGAGAGTTTTCTTGAGAGTTTTGGACAGAATTTGGAAGTGAGGAGGGTGTGTTTAGGGGTGGTATTTATAGGAATAGATTAGGGTTATGGTAGGTGAAAGGGTGTGAAAGAAAAATGTATTAAATTTTGTATTAAAAAGGTTTTAATTGGATTTTTAAAGACTCTGTTACTGTGCAGGTAAATTAAACTACACAGGAGTTATAAGGAGGCAAAAAGACAGCGGGTCCAATAAGGGAACTCGGCGATCCGACTCGGTCGGACCGGTGCCGCCGGCCGATTTGGCCGCGCCGCCGGCCCGAGCCGGCCGAGTTGGGCCAGTTCTCCGCCTCCAAATGTCCGTCGTCGCTTGGTCTGCACAGTAGGGTAGTTTGTTTTATATGTGACTTTTGGTTTTTACGAGTTATGCACGTGTAAGCTCTTGGGCTTCTAAAAAATTAAAAGAAAACAATACTAAAAATAATGTGGCTGATGGGATTTGAACTCTGGTGTTTTGGTTCAGCAGTGCAAGGTCTTACCAATGAGCTACAAGCTCCTTCTTGCTATTAAAAAGCAAAATAATTACTTATAGTACTCACAGGAAATGCAAATATCCCAAATATACATTAACTTTTAAACAAATTTTTGTACACTAAAATTGGAGTTGTTACAGTTTACCCTCCTTACAAAAATTTCGTCCTCGAAATTTACAATTTTATTTATGGACTAGTTTACAAATAGGTGGGGGTATCTTGCACGCATCTCATCTTCCCTTTCCCTTGTCGATTCTCCTGAAGTATCTTTTCTCCACATCACTCGAACTAAGTTGACTTTCTTGTTCTGAAGTGACTTTACTTTCCTGTCCAGGATCTCCACAGGTTGTTACCCATAAGATAAGTCTGGCTGTACAGTGAGCTCGGAACGATCGAGAATATAGCTGGGGTCACTCACATACCTTCTGAGTTGGGATATGTGGAACACATTATGCACTCATTCCAATGAAGGTGGAAGTACCAAGCGGTATGCCACTTCATCGACTCGTTCGAGTATATCGAACGGTCCAATGTATCTCGGACTTAGCTTACCCCGTCTTCCAAATCAAATCACTCCGCGGTTCGGAGATATCTTTAAGAATACGTGATCTTCCGGTTAGAACTCCAAGTGACGTCGCTTTGCATCAGCCCAGTGCTTCTGTCGATCTTGGGCTATGCGCATCTTTTTTCTGATAGTACAAACCATATCAACAATCGCTACTATCATCTCAGTTCCAAGGAGTTCTCTATTTTCGACATCGTCCCAACTTAATAGCGATCGACACTTCCTTCCACAAAATGGTGCAAAAGGTGCCATTCCTATACTTGCTTGGTAGCTGTTGTTGTATGAAAACTCCACAAGGTGTAGGTGGTCTTCCCACGATCCTCCGAAGTCTAACATACACGTTCTGAATATATCCTCCAAGATCTGAATAGTTCGCTCAGACTGACCATCTGTTTGTGGATGATAAGCCGTGCTGAAGTTCAGACTTGTTTCCAAGCTCGCTTGCAGACTCTGCCAAAATTGCGATCGAAACCTGGTGTCACGATCAGAGACAATGCAGACCGGTACTCCATGAAGTCTCACAATTTCCTGTATGAGTTCATGGGTATCAGAGATAGTACATATTTGAAGAGTTTAAATCTTAAGTAGATCCTTACCTCTATATACTTCTTTGCTAATGTCTCAGTTGATTGGCCAACTCGAAATGGGATGAAGTGAGCCGACTTTGTGAGTCGATTCATAATGACCTATACCGCATCGTTACCCTTTGTACTGCGAGGAAGTACAGTCACAAAATCCATCGTGATGTGTTGCCACTTCCATTCTGGGATCGATAACGGTTGAAGTAATCCAGTAGTCCTGTGATATTCAGCCTTTACTTGTTGACACACCAAGCATTTAGCGACGCTTCTGGCTACTTCACGCTTCATTCCATGCCACCAGTAATTCTGACGTAGATCTTTGTACATCTTTGTACCTCCACGGTGAACTAAATAGGGAAAGCTGTGAGCTTCTTTCATTAACTCTTCCCGAACAAAACCTTTTGGTACACACAATCTGCTGCCGTATCTCAAAGATCCGTCTTCATGGATGATGAAGTCTGTTCTGAGTCCATTCTCCACTTGTTCTCTAATCTTTTGCAACTTAGCATCACTTGCTTGAGCTGCTTTGATTTGATCGACAATTGTAGATTGAACTTGTAAATTCATCAAACTTGAAGCGTTACCTGGCATGACTACTTCAATCTCCATTTGATGCAAGTCCTGTTGTAGCTTCCACTGAGCGGTGAGATGCATTGCTAATGGATGGCGACTAAGTGCATCAGGTACCACATTCACCTTCCCTGGGTAATATTGCAGGTTGATTTCAAAATCCGCCATGAGTTCTAACCATCGTCTCTGTCGCATATTAAGTTCTTTATGGGTAAACACATATTTCAGACTCTTGTGATCTGTGTATATGTTCACTCGTTCACCAAGAAAATAATGGTGCCAAATCTTAAGAGCAAAGATAACGGCTGCCAACTCCAAATCATGCGTCGAATAATTGCGCTCATGAGTCTTCAACTGTCTTGAAGCATAAACCACAACTTTACCGTGCTAATGTAGAACACATCCTAATCCCTTACCGGATGCATCACAATGCACTTCGAAACCTCCAAATTGGTCCGGTATAACGAGAATAGGCGCTGATGTCAACCTTGACTTGAGTTCTACGAAAACTTGTTCGCATGTTTTTGACCACACAAATTCTTCATCTTTACGTGTGAGCTTGGTCAGGGGTGTTGCTATCTTTGAAAAACCTTTAATGAACCTTCTGTAATATCCAGCTTGACCCAAGAAATTTCGAATGTCCTTCACTAATTTTGGTGTTGGCCATTCACTTACTGCTAAAACTTTCGCTGGATCCACAGAGATTCCTTCGCCTGATACGATATGTCCAAGAAAACCAACTTGATCTAGCCAAAACTCGCACTTGCTGTACTTGGCATATAGTTGATGTTGTCATTGAGTTTCCAGGACAATTCGTAGGTGCTCGGCATATTCTTTTCGACTCTTAGAATACACCAGAATGTTGTCGATGAAGATGACAACGAACCTGTCTAAGTACTCCCGGAAAACTTGATTCATTAGGTTCATGAATATTGCTGGTGCATTGGTCACTACGAATAGCATCACTAGAAATTCGTAATGACCATAGCGAGTTCTGAAAGCCGTTTTATGAATATCAGCTTCCTTGACCTTCACCTGATGATAACCTAAACGAAGATCTAGCTTAGAGAAAACACAAGATCCACTTAGCTGATCGAATAGATCGTCGATACGCGGTAGCGGATACTTGTTCTTTATCGTTACTTTGTTCAAGGCTCTATAATCAATGCACATTCTGTATGAACCTTCCTTCTTCTTCACAAGCTGTACTGGTGATCCCCAACTTGAAGTGCTGAGACGAATCCATCCTTTCGCCAATAATTCGTCCAACTGAGTTTGGACTTCCTTCAAACCTTCCGGACTTAATCGATAAGGTGCTTTGATCACTAGTCGTGCTTATGGTACTAAATCAATGCTGAATTCAAGAGCTCGATTGGGAGGCAAACCCGATATATCGTTAGGAAATACATCGTCGAACTCTCGAACCACATCTGGCTTTGATTCTTCCTCCGCTTGAGTTGCTGCAATTAGTGCCTTCTTTGGGTTCGCCTTGTAAGTACTTGGCTCTAGGGTACGGCCTCCACTTTTGAAATAGAAGACCGGATGGTCTGGAATCTCGAATACTACCCTTCTTTGACGACAGTCGATGGTAGCGTGAAAGGTTCCTAGCCAATCCATTCCTAGAACTACATCGAAGTTCAGTATGTCCAGCACCTTGAAGTCAGCATAGAATTCTCTGCTGCAGACGACTACTGGATACAAGCTGTATCCCATTGTTACCTTTAGAACGCCATTTCCTGAACTGACATTCCAGCTGGATACAAGTGGTGTGACTAGAATCGCATGAGTTCGGACGAACCATTGCGACATAAAGCAGTGAGATGCTTCAGTATCGAAAAGTGCTAGTGCAGGAAGTGAGGCTACTAGGATTGTATCAAAGGTATGTGGGATATGTTTTAGGTATAGGAAAATATGTGGATAGATATTAACACTGAAAGAAAAGCTTGAGAAGAAAGGGTTACTAGTGATAACTTGTCCAGTGGCCTCAGCTTCTTCTACGGCCATCGTGAAAGCCTGTCGCCGTGGTACATTCCTCCTGGCCGGAGGAGCATTCCTCGAAACATTCCGTTGAGCCTGTTGGAACTGGCGAGGAGGAGGTGCAGTCGGTGGTCTTCTAGGTGGTGGAGCAGGTAGTGCAAGTCTTGGAGCAGGTGCCTGAAAGGCTGGTCTCTGCTGGTAATTGATGGTTGGCCTGGGTGCAGCAATTGGGTTTTATCTTAAGGACAAGACCCAGTATCATGAGTAGCTGAGCCACAGATTAAGCAAAGACGGTTGGCTCGTCGACAGTCTTTCATCATATGTCCAGCTCTCTTGCAGTAGGACAAAAGGCTGGGCCTGTTGTTCGGTACTCCCGGTCTTCTTGGCACAAATGGTGGCCTTGACGAGGCTCTTCCTGCCATCTGGTTGGCAGGGCGCTTAAATCCAGCAGATTGAGGTCTATCCCTCATCTTTACCACTGCCTCATAATGGCGGGCAGCTTTCATAGCCGATTCTTGAGTCGGAAAATCTCTTGTGGCCAGTTCAGCCTGGATCTCCGAATCTAAACATTGTTGAAATCGACGGGCTTTAATCTTATCCATCGGTATCAGGTGTGCCGTAAATCTGTTTAAGTATTGTGTTAGCTGTGTAGTATGTGATTTTGAAAAAAATTGAATTTTTGAGATATATCTTACCGACTGAGCATCGTGACCTCAGCGTCATATTCATCTACTGATTTGGTCCACATTGAACCTTGTTGCAGATGGATGAACTACTGTTCCATGTCGAACCTGGTAGTCTCAGAGAAGTACTTTGCGTCGAACATGTCTCGGAAAGTCTTTCATTCGATGGGTTGTTCAAGACGGATTTCTTTCGCCTTCCACCAATTTCGTGCATTGTCCGTGAGCTGCAGTTTCGCAACACGAACCCAAGCTATCTCTGGCACTTGTGCCGCTGCCAGATCATCTTCGATACTCTGAGCCCATTCCTCAGCTTCCAGTGGGCTCTCTTTTCCTGAGAACTGTTTGGGGTGCAAAGCTCTGAATTGCTTCACCCCAGGTGCTTCTGCCTCGGGACAGTTTATTAAAAGAGCAGTCTGCTGCTGTTGTCCTTCCAGAAGGCCGCGGATCGCCTCAAGCAGAACCGTCTGCTCGTTGATCGGAGAAGAGATGACAAGTGTAATTGGTAGTGGTGGTGGAGTGTTGTTGAAGTTGGTGCCGGTGTTGTTTGGGGAATCTATAACCTAGAATGAAAAATTTGGGTTAGGACGGATTCAAAGTATATGAAATGATAAGATTCAAGAAATATGAATTGTAAAGAATGTTTTAGTTGAAGATTCTTGTGTTATATTGCTTAGGTTGTTCACGCAAAACAGAACTGCATGGTAGGGTTCCATACAGTTTTGACCTGCATGGGCTACCAACAAAACCTGTCATGCCCCGCTTCCCGGTGTACGGGCAGAGGACGCGACTGGCCGCTACGTATTTACTCTGAAGTAAATACGCTAAGCGTAACTAAGCAATATAAAAGAAATATACACAAGAGACAAATGTAATGAACAACAACTTTATTTATTAACATTCTTTTGTACAATGCCTGGAAAAGTAAATACATCTGAATGAAAGCAATGCTTAAACAGTGGCATAACAGAAAAGAAAAATACAGAATGTAAAAGAAAAGGTACAAGTGAAACTACAGTTCGGGATCTTCAATAAACTGGTCCAAGTCTTCAGTGCTAGACTCGGTCTCTGGAAAGTCCGAATCACCTGATGACATTCAAAGAAGAAGAAAGAGAATGTCGTCAGCGAACAAATCGCTCAGTAAGTCCCAAAGATAAAGGAGAAGTAGAATAGATACAGAGAGAGTGTAACTTTTAAAGTTGTATTTAGTGTTAACGCTGTTGTTTGTAGCTTGGTACAGAAGGATGCCGGTGTATACAAGAGGAGTCTCAGTAGACCAGAGACTAAGGTGAACGGAATGTACAAGGAACCGTTATGCCACGGTACAACAGTAACGGAATACAGGTTAGGTGTCTTAAATCTTAGAGTCTCGTACCACTTCTAACACCTTCCGTACCAATCTACCTCTTAAACCCCGCGATGTCTTGTTTGTATTGTAAATTGTATTATCTTGTATAGATGGATGACTTGCCGAAACCATAATATCAGTAAATGGATGTAACCGGAGAATCATGTAAATGGAAGTATATCCATGGTTCGGTTCAGTCAATACAGATTGAATAGATTGAATATATATATTCATGGATTCATATTGAATTGTAGTTGTACTTGAATCATATTCAAGTCAGATTATTATAATGAGACTAAGCCTGAGTCAGAACAATTAGAAAAGAAATTGAAGTCCTAAATTAGGTTCTGATGTTATCGGTAACCGCTGCACATGGGCGGCAGGATTTGTGTTTTTTTCAAAGACGATTACCGTGTTGATAACACCGTTGTTAAGTTGTCTACCTTAAATAGGCCAGCACCCACTTCTCCAGCTTCCTGAGGCTCAAGAGATTGGTCCCGCTTAAACCTATATTTACTAGGGTCCTTATTGTAATTTATAGAACTTGAGGGGGTTTTATGTAAAAATAATTTTGTATCATTTCAAAATATACCTCAAGTATTTTATTATCGTTTTTAGAGTTTTCATAGATGTAGATTTTATATATATGACATTTCTAATGAATAAGACCTAATTTCATAATATAGGGTATTTATTTGTAATATTGAATTTGTATGGAGTTGCATGGTATTTTCATGTAAAGTGATTCTTTTTTATTTAGAAAAGTTGGAATATTTATATTATCACAAAAATAGATATTTTGATGATACATATACATACATACATACATACATACATACATATATATAATTATATAAAAATAATTTTAATATATTATATTTCTAGAAATCTCATTTTCTTAAGATATTTGTATTTTTAAATCTCTCGAGACCGAATGCTCCTTGCGGAGGTCTGCATTTCGCATTACTAAGCCCGAGGATGTGCGATAATCCGCACCATCCCGAACGGGTTCCCCAAATGGGTTGTAGCGGCACTTTGCAAAGATTTATGTAAAATACGTAATCTTATGAAAATGGTTTTTATAAGTTAAAGATAGTTTTGTGTAAAACGGTATTTTCCCGAATCTATATTCCCTAAAGGTATTGTGCTATATTGCATATGAGTGTTGTGAGGAGGTAGGTCTTTACCTCGTGATCTATTTAAAGGTATAGCAAGATTAATGATGTTTTAAAGTCGAAACTAAACTACATGGTATTTTACTGAAAAAGTACGATAAAAATCGCAATATGAGATATTTTGCTATGGAATTTTTTCATGATGTTTTTTTAGTATTTAATAGTCAAGATGTAAGAGTGTGGTATGTTTGTATTTAATAAAAAATGGAATTTTAAGAAGAACCGAATCGGATGTCGGATTAACTCCGATTCCGTCGGGTTTTAGAATTATGAGTTTTAAGAATAGAAAATAGAAGAGGGAGGAGAGACTTACTTGTTTTTAGGTTAGAGAAGAGGGATAGGAGGAAGTAGGATTTGCCGGTGCGACGTTTTGTCTCCGGAAGCTCCTAGAGTCGTCATCGGAAAATTGGCGGAACTTCGCCCTTCGCTAACTTCACTTGTACACAAAATTCTAGAGAGTTTTCTTGAGAGTTTTGGACAGAATTTGGAAGTGAGGAGGGTATGTTTAGGTGTGGTATTTATAGGAAAAGATTAGGGTTAGGGTAGGTGAAAGGGTGTGAAAGAAAAATGTATTAAATTTGTATTAAAATGGTTTTAATTGGATTTTTAAAGACTCTGTTACTGTGAAGGTAAATTAAACTACACAGGTGTTACAAGGAGGCAAAAAGACAGAGGGTCCAATAAGGGAACTCGGCGATCCAACTTGGTCGGACCGGCGCCGCTGGCCCGAGTCGGCCCGGTTCTTCGCCTCCAAATGTCCGTCGTTGCTTGGTCTGCACAGTGGGGTAGTTTGTTTTATATGTGACTTTTGGTTTTTATGAGTTATGCACGTGTAGGCTCTTGGTCTTCTAAAAAATTAAATGAAAACAATATTAAAAATAATGTGGCTGACGGGATTTGAACTCTGGTGCTTTGGTTCAGCAGTGCAAGGTCTTACCAATAAGCTATAAGCCCCTTCTTGCTATTAAAAAGTAAAATAATTACTTATAGTACTCATAGGAAATGCAAATACCCCAAGTATACATTAACTTTTAAACAAATTTTTGTACACTAAAATTGGAGTTGTTACATCTGCGCGGATCGACAGGCTCACTACGGTGGTGGACGCGCTCGCTCGTGTTCAAACGGCCGGTCATGCCCGCCAAACCGCTGTCCCTACTCCCCGAAATGACGGCGTGCACGGGGCGATGGAGGGGTGCATTCAGGCCTTCGACCTTGTTCACGCCCATCTCGATGTCACCGAACACCGGCGTACCGATTTCAGCAGTCACGACCCCCTTACAAGAAATAATTTCATGACTCGTTGGGTGCCAAACAATTCGACACCGAGATTTTAGGAGAGACCAGACTATCGCTTCAATGCTCGCCGCGCTATCTCGCCCCCCGAAGAGACGTCGGTCATGTCACCTAATTCCAGGCAAGACTGACATCACTACACTTATCAAGACCGCGCATGGCGAATGTTGGGGCTAGGCATGAAGGGTCTACCCAGAGAATCTGATGAACGTAATAGAATGAAGCCGAAATTGCTCCATCGCGCAAGCCTAGAGCAGAGATAGCAAGCACTCCGACTATGGAGAATTCTCGGGGTACCAACAGAGAATTGAGGTCCTCAAGAAGAAGATTAAGGACATGTAGCTCGCCACTCGTTCGTCCGGCGGGTCGGTGGAATACTTTGCGGATTCTCTTACGAGACCCTTCACAGAGCAGTTACTATGTAAGCGCGTCTTGTCTCGAAACAAGCCACCCAAGATGGCCCTCTTTGACGGGAAGTCCGACCCAAAGGACCACCTGAACTCGTTCACGGTGGGCATGAGCTTCCAGGACAGCTAAGACGCGGCTCAATGCCGGGCCTTTCCCACCACCCTTGTCGAGGCCGGGCGAGATTGGTTCCGTGGCCTTGCTCCACGTTCAATATCAACCTTTGAAGAGCTGCCCACTATGTTCCTTGGTCATTTTGTCGGCAACCGACTGCAGAAAAAGACAGTTGACTACCTATTCACCATCAAGACCGAGGATCGGGAATCTTTCAGAGGTTACATTACCCGATTCTATAAGGCCCTTCTGGAAGTGCCCGAGCACCATGACGAAACGGTCAGCACCGCCTTGAGATCGTGTCTTAGGCACAAAGAGCGGCTCCGCTCTTTTTCATTAGCGTAACCCATGACCATGGCTGAGGTAAAAGTCTGGACCGAATAGGAGATCCAACTCGAGTTTGAAGTGAATGCCAACCTACCCCGCGAGGACTGGACGGACCGAAAGAAGCGGGACTGAGAGGAAAAGAAAAAGATCGATCGACCGAAACCGTATTCCCCAAGGTTTCACGAGTACACCCGCTCAAGGTCTCTCAGGCCGAGCTGCTATAGGAGGCAAAGAGCGAGAAATTCTTCAAACTCTCACCAATGATATAAAGACCGGGTAAGCGACTCCGCGGCCTATATTGCACTTTTTTTCGGTCGCAGGGGCACCCAACTGAGAACTGCAAACAACTCCGCGATTATATTGAGGAGCTGATCCAGTCCAGTCACCTAGCAAAGTACCTGTGAGACAAATGTCAAGAAGATCGGGAGCAAACAGACTAGCCTCCACCCGGAGAGTTGACAGCTGGGCAGATCATGGTCGTCTTTGTTGACTCGACTCCGAGCAATGAAGACACCCGCCGTATCTGGCCGGTCATGACCTTAGATGATCCCCCCTCCAAGAAATATAAGAAGGTTGCTCCCATCACCTTCACCGATGAAGACCTTCATGGCATATCCCTTCCGCATAATGATCCCCTGGTGATCACGGCTCAGGTAAATCAGTACGAAGTCTGGAGAATCCTAGTTGACTCGGGAAGCTCGGCGGACATCCTATTCTACGACTGTTTCCAGCGTATAGGATTAAACCCGTTCGATCTCCAACCGACCTCGCACGTCTTCTATGGGTTTATGAACCACTCTGTCCAGGGTGAGGGAATAATCACTCTCCTTTTTAACATCAGGGAGGCCTGAAGAACCCGAACCATGTCTGTGAGTTTCCTCGTTGCCCGGATTTCTTCGTCTTATAACGTCCTTTTGGGTTGCCCTACTTTAAACGCCTTCCAGGCCTATCTTGACCTACCATCTCGCCCTC
Organism: Agapanthus africanus; assembly: GCA_030015575.1. NCBI lineage: Eukaryota > Viridiplantae > Streptophyta > Magnoliopsida > Asparagales > Amaryllidaceae > Agapanthus > Agapanthus africanus. The sequence goes on from CM057348.1 coordinate 63,885,843, forward strand.
AAGTTCCATCTGGGCGATGGGGGGATAGGCCGGGCCTACAGAGATCAGCAAGCTGCCAGGGTTTGTCTCGCCTCGACGCTTCTCAAGGGCAGAGAAGTTGATGTTTCTGAGGGGCCATGTGATCCTTGGAAATCTCTGGATACACGTGACGACAAAAAAGAGATCCGGGGCTTCCCGGTAGAGCCCTTGTCTGAGGTTCCACTCAAGGAGAGAGAAAACAGCCGGACTGTCCAAAACGGCTCCCTGTTGACCGGGGAAACTCGAGACAATCTCATCCAGTTCCTCCGAAGCAACTCTGAAGTATTTGCTTGGACTCTAAGGACATGCCGGGGATCGACCCAAGGTGATCTCTCACAAAATCGGTGTTGACTCAGAGGTCCGGCCGGTCCGACAAAAGAAAAGAAGTTTCGCGCTTGTCAAACAAAAGGCGATCGAGGAGGAAGTGGACCGACTACTCACGGCTAGCTTCATCAGGAACCTGGACTATTCAGCTTGGCTAGCCAACGTAGTCATGGTCAAGAAAGCAAAAGGGAAGTGGCATATGTGCGTCGATTTTACCGACCTGAAGGCCTGCCCTAAGGAAAACTACCCGCTCCCATGGATAGACCAGTTAGTTCACAGCTCGGCCGATCACGAGCTGCTAAGTTTCATGGATGCATTCTCCAGTTATAATCAAATCCAGATGAACTCAGACGACGAGGAGCTCACCATCTTTACTACCGATCGGGGAGTCTACTGCTGCAAGTTAATGCCCTTCGGCCTAAAAATGCTAGGGTAATGTACCAGCGGCTGGTCAATAAGCCGTTCAAACCACAAATCGGTAGAAATATGGAAGTCTACGTCTATGACATGCTCGTGAAATCCACCCTGGTGGCCGAGCATACCACGGATCTCGGTGAGACCTTTGAGGTCATGTGAAAGTACAAAATGAAGCCGAATCTTGCCAAGTGTGCTTTCGGTGTCACGGACGGAAAGTTCCTCGAATTCATGGTCACACATCGAGGAATCGAGGCAAATCCGGAGAAGATCAGGGCCATCATTGACATGGAGACACCCAAAAGCAATGTTGAAATCATGCGACGCACGGGCAGGGTGGCCGCTTTGAGTCGGTTCATGTCTAGGTCTGGTGAAAAGTGCATGCCTTTCTTCAGAGCCTTGAGAAAAATTCCCGGGTTCGAGTGGTACGAAGAATGTCAGGTAGCCTTCGAGAAACTCAAGACACATCTTGCGACGCCACCGCTTCTCACCCAACCAGTTGCAGAAGATGAGCTGCTACTGTACCTAGCCGTCTCTGACCGAGCCACCGGCTTCGTACTCATCAAAGAATCCGAGGGGATACAAAAAATAGTCTACCATGTAAGTCACGTTTTCAAACATGCGGAGACTAGGTACCCAGCCATTGAAAAGATAGTCCTAGAGCTCGTCGTCACTTTCCAGAAACTTCGACATTATTTCCAGGCTCACACCATCATCGTCCTCACCAACTGACCACTGGGGAACATCCTTGATTCCCCGAGTCGTTAGGCCTCTTGGAGAAGTGTAGATGGGAGTTGTCGCAGTTTAACTTCTGGTACCGACCGAGGCTAGCCATCAAAGCCCAAGCCTTCGCCAATTTCATGGTTGAGTGCACCATCCATGTTCCCTCATAAAATATCAGGAAAGACCCCGATGGGGTATCACGAGCCCACACGTGATGGGCCTTTAAACCCCCTGAAAGGGATTAAAGATATAATAAAATAGTAAGGAATACCCCAATAGGGCATCACGTGTCCACACGTGACCAGAGGCCATGTGCAGACACGTGATGGGTTCCTAAGCTATCTAATTAATAGAATTAAATTCTAATCAAACAATCAATCAGTGGAGTCACGTGCCCACACGTGATGGGCCTTTAAACCTACTAAAAGGAATTAAAAGGCATAATAAAACAACAAGGAAAGACCCCAATAGGCCATCACGTGTCTACACGTGACCAAGGGTCACGTGCTGACACGTGATAATTCCTTAGTTCTTTAAAACGGCAGAATTAAATTCTGATTAAAATGCTTAATCAAGGGGGTCACGTGTCAACACGTGATGGGTTCTTAAGCTCTTTAATTAATAGAATTGAATTCTATTTAAATGATCAAACAGTGGGATCACGTGCCAACACGTGACAGGCTCTTAAGCATTCTGAACTAATAGAATTAAATTCTAATTAAGAGGGAATCGAGAACCTTAACTGGAAAAATATTTCTCTAAATCTTTCCAAACAAAAAGATTGTGCTCTGTAAAGTGGAGCACCGTTGGATTAAGAATTCAATGGTGATTAAAAATCACCGATTTATAGAAAGATTCTATACAAGGAAAGATTTCCCTAAAATTCACTAAGAATAACAGACAGAATATCTTTTGGATTAAAAATCCAATGGTGAATAAAATTCACTGAGTGATCTAAAAGATCATGTTGGTTACAAAATCAATTAAAATGTTTCAATGAAAGATTGACTGAACAAACTGATTCTTTTCTTTCTCCTATAAATAGGAGCCAAGAAGAGAAGAGAAGGGATCTGATTTTTTTAGAGAGAGACAACAACAGAGAAAAAGGAAGTGAATTTAATTTTCCAGAGAGAAAAGAAAATTTTCTCAGAAGAGAAAAAAACCCTAGGTGAGAAAGGGAAAGAGATCTAAGCTCCATAAAACAAAAGAGAATTTAATTCTCAAATTAAGAGTTTAACTCTTCTGAATAAGAACTTAGCTCTTCCTTTGGTTGAAGATCTGCAGAGGCAGATCTCCTCACAAGTTGAGAATTTAATTCTCATCGGGGAGATTCTGCCATGCAGATCCAAAACTTAGAGGGAGAATTGAGTTTAGGGAATTTAATTCCCCCAAATACTTAGGAATTTAATACTTCCAACAGAAACAGGGTTTAACCCTTAAAACAAGAACTTAGTTCTTCTTCATGGTCGAAGATCTGCAGAAGCAGATCTCCCCATAAGTTAAGAATTTAATTCTCATCGGGGAGATTCTGCCATGCAGATCCAAAATTTAGAGGGATAGTTGAGTTTGAAGAATTTAATTCTTCTATATACATAGGAATTTAATTCCTCTAAACAAAATTAGGGTTTAACCCTACAAAAGAATTTAATTCTTAAAACAAGGGACTTAAAACTCTCCATGCACGTAAAAAGATCAGTATCCAAACATGATCACGTGGCAACACGTGACCTTCCCCCTCAATGGTCAAAATAGAATCAATGAGATGGGGTCACGTGTTCCCACGTAACCCTTGGATAAATTCCTCAAAATAAAAGAACAAAGTAAGGGCAGAATCAATTTTGGGTGCCCTCACACGTCCCCAAATGACCCCTAATAAACACTTTAATAATCAATGCATGGGTACCCATCACGTGCCCACACGTGATGGCCTTTGATCAAGTGTTTAACACTTCTCTGAATATTCTGAGAACAAATAACAGAGGCAAGGCCCAATCATCAGGCGCCTCACGTGACCCCACGTGAGCGCTTCAGTCTTAGTGTTTAACACTACTTTAAGTGCTTCGTCCCTAGTGTTTAACACCATTTTAAGTGCATCACGTGGGAACACGTGATCGCCAAATATCCTCTAGTGTTTAACACTATTTTAAAACCAAGCTTAGCCCAAATTGGCTAGGTTTTCAGAGGCAAATCTCTCCTTCAACTGAACATCAAAATTGATCAGTTCATATGATATGCAAAGTAAATTCCAGAGCTATAATGAATGGTTAGTGCTTAGCCAAAGACAAAATGTTGTCAGAACCCAGACTCATGTTTAGCATTGTTAAATAATGGGGGGCTGAACCCAGACAAATATTCAACAGTCCCAACAAAAGTCCAACATTTCAAACTTAATTGGACTTAGCCCAAGTTGGCCATAAGTTCTCAACTCAGATTCAACTGAGCCCATGTGCTCATAATCTAATTAATTGATCTTAGTCCCAAATTGGACTACAGATTTCCCAATCAACTTTGGTTCAAGGGTACATCTCTTCACTCCTTTGATATTTGTCGTTATAATCCTTCAACGTCTTCAGAGAGGTGGCGGGTCCCGATAACCAATCATTCTATGGACTGTGGGGTCCTTAAACTCATATACTATGATGTCCTTAAGCTTTATAGACTATGACGTCTTTAAACTACGGACTGTAGGGGCCTTAAGCCCATGGACTATGATGTCCTTAATTTCGGACTGTGGGGTCCTGAAACCCATGGACTATGATGTCCTTAACCTTTACAGACTATGATGTCTTTAAACTGGACTGAGATGTCCTTAAACTAACATTGGACCACCATGTCCTTAAACTTGTAATGGACCGCAACGTCCCTAAACTAAAACAATAAAGCCTGAATGCTCTTTTGTTGGATCTAAACGATCCCGTTAAGTTGATCTTTGTCTGAAATTAGACTAACGTATTCTTAACATATGTTTAAGTTGATCTTAGTCTCAAATGAGACTAACGTATCCTTAAACCCAATCCCAAACCCAAATCTAAGAAAATACGGATTTGGACTAATCCACGCCCTACGGGCGACAATATAAATTAGTCTTCGTATACAATCCACGGGCAACCAAAAACAAAACAAACACACACGACACAAAGTGACCATCTGGAGAAGGAGAAAGCGGCTACCGTGATGCGGTAGCGTAATTAACTGCAGGGGCTTGTGCCTGCAGGGAAGAGCGTCCCCACAATCAAAAACCCCTCAATGAGGGGGAATCTGACGATGTCTGCTACATCGGCCGCATCCGTTTAAACCTTCGATACATGGTGTCATAAATCAACTTGGCATCTTTGGAGAGGTGGACGGATAGCACCAATTAGCATCTGCCCCCAAATTCAGGCAAGACGAACCTACGCGGTCGTGTCTCTATGTTTCGGAGGAGAACAAATTATAGCACGCCGGGTGGGACCTTTTCCTCTTTCCACTTTACACTTCGTGTGTCGCGTTCACGAACGAATCGCGGTTTGATATGGTTGCCCTTGGGTTCGAGGTACTAAGATTTGGTTTTGCTCTCGTGCAGAAAACAGAAGATCAATGGCCTCCAATTGCTCCAACTGCAACTGCAACTCCCATTCCGCCTCATCTGGAGGTGTAACCTACGGGCCCCAAGCGGCCTCCCTGTTCAAGATGCTGATGGAGCAAATAACTCAGGCCACCACTGGGCTGTTCTTTGGGACCATGATCCCACCGATGAACTTTAACGTCCTATACCATTGCAAGAAGTTCCGAAGAGCTCGGTCTTTCGGCTCACAAGTACTGCGGCCCCTCTCAATGGGTCATCCAGCTCCAACGCCTCAGTCTTTGACAGACTGGGCCAAAGCTCCAACGGGGCCGCGAAGAAGCCTGCGATACAAGAAAGGGTTATCCCAAAAAGAATAGCCATTCCTGCCCTTGAAGTTGTCAAAGCGGCTTCTCTTGCTAAAGGGCCGGTCTTCACAAGACTGACTGTTCCGACTCCCACTCCAGGCGAAGTCCTCAAAGCTGCTTCCCCTGCCCAGAGGTCTGTCTTTGACAGATTGGACATTGCTTCTCAACGGACATCGGTCTTCAAGAGGCTGACGCCAGCGACAACCCTTCGCCAACATAGGGGGCATGAGGAAGTCACCCCTACAGCTGAGACAATCCCAACGGCTCGACACGCTCGACGTCGCTACTGGCACCGAGTAAGGAAGGCTAGGGGCAACTCTCCTTCTGGACTGACTCCACCGGCTTCAACGGTGGAAATCGATGCTGCTGTTTCAACTAGGAACAACTTTGAACCGCTAAGGAGGGTGCGCAAAAACTCTCCGACTGCTGTGCTGAAAAGATCTTCTCCACCCGTGGAGAATGCTACAGAAAAGAAACCGGAGCAGCCCCCTCAGCGGCTGTCCTCCAAAATTTCCAAAGTCTGGCGACAGGGCCAGGAATCGGTGATTGACCAGGACTACTCTCGCCGACCAAAAAAGATTAAAGCTCGGCAAAAAAAAGCCTTCCCGTGGTACTATAGAAGATGTCATCCATCTGGGTGCCCGCTGCAACGGCTCCCTCAACTTCAATCGCTCATAAGAGAAGGAGGCCAGAGAAAGCCAATATGACCGCAGCGAACCGCAAGGACGCTGAATCTAAACGCCCCAAGTCTGGGGGCATGGTAACACATACCGTTTATATGGCTTCAGGAAAAGAGGAAAGCCGTGCTTTTATGGGTCATCGACCGCTTACCCGATCTATAACGAAGGCTCAGGAGCAACAGCAGCAAAAACTTCAGGAGATGCTGACTGCAATGGCCGCACTCACTGGGCCGAAAGAAAATCTAGTGACCTCAGAGCAGCGTCAGGAACAAGAAACTGATGCTGAATTCCTCCGAAGAATGCTCGAGAGGAGAAAAAAGGCCACGGAACAGGCGGCCAACATAAAACAAATGGCTCTTTTGTTTCAAGACATAGCCGGGATGATGTTACAGCTGGAACCTCCAGCTGAAGACCTCCCGATTATCATTGAAGACGACAGGGGGAGACATCGAACCCTCCTCCGGCTCTTTCAACAACCAAGGAGGAGACCATCTCCAAGGCCGCTCTGGACGATAACATCGCTCAGCAAATACGAGCTCATCATGCGAGCGAAACGGCCGGGCAGATCGTTAAGACTGGACGACCCTATCCGGGCTGGTATGACCAAATAAGGTACCCGCCGGGATATACGATCCCTAAATTCCATGTATATAAAGGGACGGGCAATCTGCATCAGCACGTCGCTCAGTTCAGGGCCTTATGCGGCAACACTGGAGGCGACGACAAGCTGTTGCTTTGCCAATTCGTTGGTGGCTTTTCAGAAACAGCATTTGAGTGGTATTCGGAGCTTCCCAACGACTCCGTCAAAACTTTTGCAGAGATGGAGCTACTATTCACCCAGCGTTTCGCGAGTGCTAGTGAACGCACCCCAATAACGGCATTGATCAATGCCAGGGTGAAGCCTGGAGAAACATGGGTCCGATATTCAATACGGTGGCGGAATTTATGGTCGAAGTGTGAGCAGCGCATCGAAGAAGCGCCTGCAGTGGGCATATTCGTAGGCACTCTTGACCCTCAAGCGACCATCTCCCAATTCATGATGTTTTTCAAGCCGACCACTTTCCAGTCCTTGATTGATAAGCTGGCCCAAATGGACCAGATGGGCCACAGGCCTTCCTCTTCGAAGCCGGAGCCACGGAATGAAAAAGGGAAAGGGAAAGCGACCTTCGTCGCCAATGCTCAATAGCAGCCCAGTGGTCCAAAATTAACTGATCGCATAGACGAGAGACAGCGATTCTATAATGAAAAATAAAGCGCCCTTATTCGTTTCCCCGGGACAAAACGAGGAGAATATTCGAGCCGGCGGTGCGCAACATGCTCATTAATTTGCCGAATCCAAAACGCCCATTGCAACTCAGTGAGGCTAATAATCCCAATTATTGCCCCTATCACCAAACGATAGGCCATCCAATTGAAAATTGCTTCGTCTTTAAAGGCTGGATCGAAGACCAATACCAACAGAGCAAGTTCGCACTGTCCGAGAATTGGAAAGTAAGCCCTCCGCAGCCGCACGCTCTTAAAAGGACGGATACATTGGGGGCATCATCCTCTTTTGTAGAAGAAGCTCTATGGGAGGTCGTTCTTTCAGCCAAAACGAAAAGAATGCTGAAGGATCTCTAAGTATGCCCGGCAATCAGGTGGAAAAATCCACTGGAACCCGAGATCATCGAGGGAATGCTGAAACCCCGCCCAACTCCAAAATTTGGTAGTGATAGTCAAAGCACTCACACCCAGCCGTCAAAGTCTTCGAAAAAGAAGAAGAAAACCAAAAAGCCCGTGAAGCTTAATGACAAGCGCACGGACCTGTAAAAACATATCGACGCGCTGGAAGAATATAATCAGAAGGCGCGAACTGCAGTCACACTCCAAGAATTTCTCAGCCACGTCCTTAAGGACAGAGATGATGACAATGGAGAAAACTCGTCGGATGAATCTGAAGATTATGTGGCAAGCTGCCATGTGATCTCTCACTCGTTAATAGATGGTGAAGAAGCTCCTGACGCAGAGAAACTGGGGGCAGATCTTGAGCCGGAACTTCTAGGACCATCAGACGGAATGATTGATGCATTCCTAAACGTAGCTCTTTTGAAAAGCAAAGCTGATCGGGAGCGCGAGATGGCCATATTTGAAAAGGCCAAACGCCGGTGACTAGACGAAAGGGTCGAAACACTCCCACCAGATCAAAGTACATCCGCCGCAAATAAAAGCAGGTTCAAGACAAGGAAAAGGTTCGCCAAAGCCATATTGATGGGAATGAAGCTGCCACCCTCCGAAGGAAACACTCCTAATGAAGCGGATATACATCCTAACTACTGCTTATATCATCGAAAGGTTACACACCCTACTGAAGAGTGTAACGCTTTTAAAAGATGGTGGCAGGGATATATCGCTCACAGGCAACACTTCAAAAGGATGAAGCGTGAAGCTCGTCGACAGCGGAAAAGCACGACAAATGAACGCAAAAGAACTGCCGGCAACTGTCATATGGTTAACTACGGGGGATCGCAAGTTCTCACCTTCGGGAGTGACTCTGACGAAGAAATTACTCTCGGCCCTCTCTTCAAAGAATCCACCTCAGGAAAAGAGGAAGAACCGAAGAGCTGTGAGAACATTCAGCTGTGCAATCGTACATTACCTGAAAAGAATCTCGGACCTGTGAACAAGAGGTCGAACAAAAAGGATAAGGGAAAAGAAAAGGTCCCTGAGGATATCATCCTCGATGACCAAGCCGTCGAAAAACTGACAGCCAAGGATCCGCCCAAGAAAAGTAAGGTGGATTACAACGTTTTAGCACACCTGAGGAAGATACCCTCGCAGCTAAGTATTCTCGACGCCCTTCTGTTATCTAAAGGGGCGAGAGATTCTTTGATCAAGGCACTACAAGAGCCCGAGCAATTCCAAGCTTTCCTCGCCGAAGAAAAGATGAAGGACGAGCTGGAAGAAGTGCACACGGCCGATATCACTTTTGGCGATGAAGATCTCCTCCTCGAGACGTGTGAGCATAACCGTCCCCTTTATGTCTCCGGATACTGTCATGATATCAAGATAGGCAAAATCCTGGTTGACAATGGGTCCTCCGTTAACCTCCTCAATATAAGAGTGTTAAAGGAAATCTGCATGAGCGTTCAACACCTCGCTTGGGATAAGATCACTATCTTCGGATTTGACTCCCAGTCATCACGGACGCTCGGGTCTGTGATACTGACACTGCGCTTTGGGCTGCTAGTCACTGACATTAAGTTTCATGTCATTGACGCTAAGACCTGCTATAACGCTTTGCTCGGCCGGCCTTGGTTACACGAGTACAACATTATCCCTTCTATATAACATCAGTGTATGAAGTATTTCAAGGATGGTCTAGCGTATACTGTGACAGGGAAGTTGAACCCATTCTCCGTGAATGAAGTCCGGAAGTACGAAGATGCAAAATACTTCTTACCAGATTTCGAAGACATGGAAAGATGTCACAAACTGAAGAACAAAGCTATCACCACTATTCCGGTCTTCGGGAGTGATACCGAGGAGGAAGAAGAAATAGTTTATTCAGGACCTCCCCAATGCAACATGCCGGGAACGTCCACCCCTATGTTGATCTTCGGCAGCGACTCGGAAGATGAGGTCAATGCCGTATTTTCTGTTTGGCCATCAATACAAGCCTTCACTGAAGATGATCAGAATTGCAAATTGCCATGGTTCCGCAAGAGCATTACAAAGAGCTTGACGCGCTTGGTACCTATAGTGTGCAAGAACTGCAGACTTTCTACATCCCTTCCAGGCGAAGAGATGAAAGGGCGATCCTATTTTATCAATCAACGGAAACCAAAGTAGAGAAAGAAGTTTGGCATGGTGCTGATTCGACACTTGACAAGCTCCAGCCCATCCATCTGCCCAGATACTACACAGAAGGATTAAAAAGGCTGTTGAGGTGCCAAGGTGTACCCTTCAAACAGACTGCCCGACAAGCTCAGTTCTACAACAGGATCTGGGACGTCCCTGGAGCTCAGCGAAAATTACCCAACGGGAGAATGGAAACGATCGGGCTTGAATATGTTCAATCCAAGAGACGGGAACGATTCCATGACTGCCACGTAGTATATGACTTCGATGAAGAAGGAAATGCTCTGTTAGAAGACGCCAACCCTGAACCAAAACGAGGCCCCGTCATGAAAATGCCGAGTCCGTCGTTTGAAGAAAAGATGGACAAGCTAATAAGGGAAGCGGGTCAGAAGGTCCGGGATGACCATAGCCGCGAAATAGCCATTTACGAGAAAACCAGGACGCAGTGCCTCTTTCAGCAGGCCGCGGAGAATGACAATGCTCTTCGTCACCAATCCGTCATACAAAAGACCCGGTGCAGAGGCAAAAATAAATCAAAGAACGGAAAAAACGTTCGACGGCAGCGTAGCGGATCTAAGAAGCCACGCGATCAAGAATCGAGCAGCCGGGATCCGTCTCTTATAAAGAAGATGGGTCGAGCATATTCTTTTCCCCAAGACAATACAAAGAAGATATTCGATCTTGTCATAAAACATCAGATGATGACACTCCCAGAGTCCAAGCACCCCGAACAAGCAAACGAGGTCTCTCACCCTGACTATTGCTCGTATCACCGAGCAATAGGACATCTTCTCGAAGACTGCTTCACCTTCAAGAACTGGATCAAAGACCAATATCAACAAGACAGGTTCGCTCTATCCAGCAGTTGGAGGGTAAGTCCGCCATGGAAACATGAATCAAAAGCCACTTATGCGATGAGAGTAGAACCAGACCAATATCAGTCTTGGAAGCGATCTCGTACCTATCACGTGATAACGCTGTCAGAAGAAGAATTCGGGAATATGGATGACCTCCCCTGGTGCTTCGAAAACAACGAAGATGAGTTAATCTCAGAATTTCCACCGGCGCCAAAAGAGCTGGAAGATGGGATACATACTACTGCAGATGACCTAATGAAAATTAACTTGGGGACGTCAAACGACCCGCGGCCGACGTTCGTCAGTGAACTGTTGTCTGAAGAAAAAGAGGTTACGCTTAAAGACATGCTCATGCAGTATAAAGACTGCTTCGCATGGAACTATTCCGAGATGCCGGGACTAAATCTAGATATTGCTGTGAACAAATTGGCGATATCTCCAGACGTCAATCCGATCAAACAAGCACCGAGAAGAATGCGGCTCGAGCTTGAGATGAGCATCAACGCCGAAGTTAAGAAGCTAATCGACTCTGGTTTCATCCAAGAGGTTCAGTATCCTGACTGGATCGCCAACATTGTCCCAGTAATGAAGAAAAATAGGACGGTGCGCATATGTGTGGACTTTCGGGATCTCAATAAAGCTTGCCCGAAGGACGATTTTCCTGTACCGGTTACCGAGCTGATGATAGATAACATGTCCACTCACGAAGTCTTCTCCTTCATGGACGGATCATCAGGGTACAATCAGCTAAAGATGCATCCCGAGGACCAGAAGCATACCGCTTTCCGGACCCCTTTGGGCATATTCTGCTACAGGGTGATGCCTTTTGGTCTAAAGAACACCGGTGCTACCTATCAGAGGGCCATGACGAAGATTTTCGATGACCTCATACATGAAATCGTCGAATGCTATATCGACGGCCTCGTAGTTAAAAGCAAATCATACGAGGAACATTTAGAGCACCTAAAGATCATGTTTCAACGCCTTCGGAAATACAACTTGAAGATGAACCCTCCCAAGTGCGCGTTCGGAGTTTCCTCGGGCAAGTTCCTAGGATTCGTCGTCCGACACCGAGGCATCGAGATAGACCCGTCGAAGATTAAGGCGGTCATGGAAATTCCTCCGCCAAGGACTCTTAAGCAACTGCGATCTCTCCAAGGAAAGCTCACGTATATCAGGCGGTTCATAGCCAACCTCTCCGGAAAATGCTGCCCCTACAGTCACTTGATGAAGAAAGGAACCCCGTTCGTCTGGGATCGCAAATGCCAAAGCGCACTGGACGAAATCAACCAATACCTGCAGAATCCTCCGGTCCGCTCTAGTCAAGGGAAAACCCCTCATTCTGTATACAACTGCCCTCGAAGGTTCTTTAGGCGTGCTGTGGACACAAGAAAACGACCAAGGGAAAGAGAGAGCCCTTTACTACTTGAGTCGAGTTGGGGGCAGAAAGCAATTACTCCCCCATAGAAAAACACTGTCTAGCATTGATCTTCGCAATAACGAAGCTCAGACACTACGCGTTGGCACATGAGGTCCATCTCATATCAAAGGTGGATCCTCTCAAATATTTGATGTCAAAGGCTATATTAACGGGACGACTCGCTAAATGGGCCCTGTTCTTGATGGAGTTCTCGATAACTTATCGTCCCCTCAAGGTAGTAAAAGGCCAGGCCATCGCCGACTTCCTCGCTGAGCATCCGATACCCGCCGACTCTCCCTTGAACTGCGAATTGCCAGACGAACACGTGTTTGACACGATCGACGGAGGGAGAAGAGGAATGATACCCAGTGGGAACTCTACTTTGATGGAGCATCTTCCATGAAGAAGCGCAAACAAGCCACCCCCATAATAAAATCCGGGGTAGGCCTCATCTTCGTGACTCCACAAGGAGGGATAATGCGTTTTGCCTTCTCTTTAACAGAGCCGAGGACGAATAATGAAGCCGAATATGAAGCTTTGATAGTAGGTCTTAAGATCGCCGTCGACATGGGAATTGAAAACCTCCTCATATACGGAGACTCCCAGCTGATCGTTAGTCAAGTAAATGGTGACTATCAAACGTGCAAACCAGAGTTGGTGAAGTACGGCAAGAGAGTGCAACAACTGCTGACTCGAATTCCTTCCTAAACCCTGAAAAGTATACCGCGTGCGGAAAATAGCAAAGCGGACGCATTACCCAAACTCACTAAAGAACTGGCCGACGAGAAACTCGATGACGTGCGGATCATTGTGCAAAGCCGTCGGGTTCTCGCACCGGCAGAAATATCTCCAGAATCTTCCGAAGAAAAGGGAGCTACCTTGCAAACGACCCTACAAATAAAAGATCAGGAAAAGATTAAGGATTGGAGAGAAGTCTTTATAGACTACTTCAGATCCCGTCGAATACCTGAAGATGCGTCGTCAAGACATCAACTCATGAAACGAGCTCTATCTTTTGCCTTCGTCAATGACACTCTGTATAAGAGATCGTTTGATTCTTTATGGCTAAGATGCCTGGGACCGAAAGAAGCAAAAAGAGTCGTCCAAGAAACTCACGACGGACTCTGCGGTTCTCACTAAGCCGGGCCGAAGATGAAACTGAAGATCAAAAGGATGGGCTATTATTGACCCACGATGATCCAAGACTGCCTTAAATATGCAAAGCAGTGCCACTCGTGCCAGATTCACGGGGACTTTATCCACCATCTAAATCCGCTACATCCGACGGTGGCTAGTTGGCCATTCGAAATATGGGAAACTGACATAATCGGCCCCATCGAACCAGCATCGTGTAGAGGACACCGGTTCATATTGACGACGACCGATTACTTTTCTAAGTGGGCAGAAGCCATACCGCTAAGAGAAGTGAAGACGGAGAATATCCTCTATTTTTTCAAGACACATGTCATTTATCAGTTTGGCATTCCACGATGGATTATCTCCAATAACGGGCTAGCCTATAGAAGCCACAAGATCAGCCGCTTCGCACAACAGCATAACATAGACTGGAGGTACTCTTCGGTCTATAATTCTCGAGCTAACGGTCTAGCTGAGGCTTTCAACAAGACCTTGACGAAGATCGTGAAAAAGACGGTGTCTCGAAATAAGAAGGACTGGCACGAGAGACTGCATGAAACTCTGTGGGCATATCGAACTACGTTCAAAACAGCCACGAACACAACGCCGTATGCATTGGTATTCAGCACAGAAGCGGTACTTCCTCTCGAGATAGTGTTACCCTCTCTACGAGTGGCGGTTCACTACGAGCTAACAGACGAAGAAAATGCTCATCTTCGGCTTGAGGAACTCGATGCCCTTGATGAAACCCGTCTCATGGCGCAACAAAATCTGGAGGCTTATAAAGCAAAGATGACGCGCTCATATGAAAGATTGACTAGGCCGAGAACATTCCGCCAAGACGGACTCGTGCTAGTGGTCAAAAGACCTATGATCCCCAATCGTGCCAAACGGGGGAAATTCGAACCGAACTATGAAGGCCCGTATATCATAGACAAAGTTTACCAGGGTGGAGCTTATCTACTCATGGACATGCATGGTGAAAGACATTTCAGGCCAATAAACGGTCGCTTCCTAAAATAATACTACGCCCGACGAGTTACGGCTTAGGTCAACGATAGATGACGACGCCTATGTCCGCTCTCTATCTTCCTAAGCCCAAACTCTATAAGTAGTAGCTGGCTATCCGGCCGAAACGTCCTTAAACTAACGATGGACCACTAGGTCCTAAAACTGGCTGCGGACCGAAACGTCCTTAAACTAATGATGGACCACTATATCCTAAAACTGGGTATTGATCGAAACGTCGATAAACTTTACGGATCGCAGCATCCCAAGTGTTCCCGCCAAAAATTTCTGCGCAAAAGAGCCCAAGGTATCAAATGGCGGCGATACGCTTAAGAAAATGGGAACCAGTATCTTCCGGGCTGTTTTTTGACAAACTCCCGAATGAGAAACAGATAAATTCTGATGGTAACGAAAGCGGCTCGAAAAGCCCTTCGATTTGATATATTATGGGCCTCGTAATTCATCCGGGATCAAAAGTTATGAGGAATTACGTGTCCACACGTGATGGGCTTTTAAGAACCCGCTGGAGGAGTTAAAAGATACAATAAAAACTCAGAAAAAACCCTAATGGGGCATCACGTGCTCACACGTGACCATGAGTCACGTGCAGACACGTGATGGGCTTTTAAAGCCTCTAAAATAATGAATAGAATTTAATTCTAAAAGTCAGAAAATACCTCAACGAGGTATCACGTGCTTACACGTGACCAATGGTCACGTGTTGACACGTGATGGTTAAAACTGAAACATAAATAAGCGGCTGAGAAAGGAACCCAATTGGGGGTCACGTGCTCACACGTGACCAAAGGTCACGTGCCAGCACGTGACTGGCTTTAAAAGCATTATAATTTAATAGAATTAAATTCTAAAAGTTTCTGAATCTTTCTAAATGGAAAAGGGTCTATGGGGACCGTAGGATTAAAAATCCGAGGGTGATTAAAAATCACCAATTTATAGAAAAACCTTGGACAAGGAAAGATTTCCCTGAAAATCTCACCAGGATAACAAATAGAATATCTTTTGGATTTAAAATCCACGGTGAATAAAATTCACTGAATGATCTAAAGGCCCAGATTAATGATAAATATAAATCAAATCTCTCAACAATCAAATCAAATCTTCCAATGAGAGATTTGCTAAACAAATTAACTCTTTTCCTTCTCCTATAAATAGGAGTCAAGAAAAGAAGAGGGGGGATCTACTTTTTTGGAGAGAAAAACAGAGGGAGGAGAATTTAATTCTCAAGAGAAGAAACAGAGAGAGAAGAATTTAATTCTCTACAAAAGAAAAACCCTAGGTAAGAAAAGAGAAGATTCAAAAGAGAATTTAATTCTCAAAAGAGTTTAACTCTTATTTAAAGAAAAGAACTTAGTTCTTCTTCTGGTTGAAGATCTGCACAGAGCACATCTCCCCATAAGTTGAGAATTTAATTCTCATCGGGTCGAGATCCTGCCATACAGATCCTAAACTTAGAAAGGGAATTGAGTTCTGAGAATTTAATTCTCCTAAAACAAAACTAGGGTTTTACCCTAAATAAGAATTTAATTCTTTCAAAATAGGAATTTAATTCCTCCAGAACAAAAATTAGGGTTTTACCCTAAATAAGAATTTAATTCTTAAAGATAAGGAGACTTAAAAGATCTTTGTGCATGAAAAGACAAAGGTCACGTGCCCCACGTGACCCTTGAAAAGATCCCCTGCAAAGAACTTTGAAGCATCACCTCACATGCTCCCACGTGACTCCCAAAACGCAGAAAGAAAAAGCAAAGGAAATGAAAGCTTTGGGCGCTCTCACGTGTTATCACGTGACCCCTCAGCAAATGCTTTAACAATTGGCGCACAGATCCCCATCACGTGCCAACACGTGATGCTCTAAAATAAAAATGAAAGTGTTTAACACTTAATGGCAAAACAAAAGAAAAGAAGCTTTGGGCGCTCTCACGTGTCCCCACGTGACCCCTCAGCAAGTGCTGTAATTATCGATGCATAGGCCTCCATCACGTGCCAACACGTGATGCTCTAAAATAAAAACAAAAGTGTTTAACACTTATTCGCAGATTTGAGGATAAACCAAAAAGAGACCTGGCTCCACATTTAGGGCGCCCTCACGTGTCACCACGTGACCCCTAATGAGCATTCTAACAGACCAGAGCGGGGCCCTTCATCACGTGCTCACACGTGATGGCCGCCAGAATTAAAAGAGTTAAACACTGATCTGCAGAATAAAATAAAGGGAATCAGGGCGCTCTCACGTGTCAACACGTGACCCCTCTCTCCTTAGTGTTTAACACTAAGCTGAAGACTTTGTCCTCAGTGTTTAACACTGATTTTCTTAGTGTTTAACACTGATTTGCTTAGTGTTTAACACTAATTTGAAAACTCTGTTCCCAGTGTTTAACACTGATTATCTTTTAGTGTTTAACACTAACTTGCTAATCTTATTCCCAGTGTTCAACACTGTTGGTCTTTAGTGTTTAACACTAGGTTTAGCCTAATTGGCTAAGTTTCTAGAGGCAAAGCCTCTCCTTCAATGGACCAACAGAGGGCCAATATTTCAAACACAATTGGACTTAGACCAAATTGGCCATAAGTCCTCAAATCATCTTGAACTGAGCACATCTGCTCTTTCAACCAACTCCTTGGTTCAAGGGTACATCTCGGAACTCCTCTGATATTTGTCGTTGTAATCCTTCAACGTCTTCAGAGAGGTAACGGGTCCCGACAACCACACATCAACACGGACTGTGGGGTCCTTAAACTCATGGACTTATGCGTCCTTAAACCAAGATACGGACTGTGGGGTCCTTAAACCCGCGGACTTATGCGTCCTTAAACTAACGGACTAATGCGTCCTTAAACACACCCATATGGAATGTGGGGTCCTTAAACCCATGGACTTATGCGTCCTTAAACTACCAATGGACCACCATGTCCCTAAACTGGAGTTGGACCACCATGTCCCTAAACTGGCATTGGACCACCATGTCCCTAAACTGGTAATGGACCACCATGTCCCTAAACTGGAACAATAGAGCCCCCAAATGCTCTTTTATCGGATCTAAACGATCCCGTTAAGTCGATCTTAGTCCCAAACTGGACTAACGTATCCTTAACAACCGTTTAAGTTGATCTTAGCCTCAAATATGGCTAACGTATCCTTAAACCTTCAAACAGACTTTAGTCCCAAATTGGACTACAAATCCCCCAATCTACTTTGGTTCAAGGGTACATCTCTGAACTCCTCTGACATCTGTCGTTGTAATCCTTCAACGTCGTCAGAGAGGTGATGGGTCCCGATGGCCATAAATTTAATGGACCACTATGTCCCTAAACTGAAACATTAGAGCCAATTGCTCTTTTGTCGGATCTAAACGATCCCGTTAAGTTGATCTTAGTCTCAAACTGGACTAACGTATCCTTAACAAACGTTTGAGTTGATCTTAGCCTCAAATATGGCTAACGTATCCTCAAACCAAAACCCCAAACCCAAATCTAAGAAAACACGGATTTGGACTAATCCACGTCCTACGGGCGACGTCATAAATCAGTCTCCGTATACAATCCACGGGCAACCACAAACAAAACAAACACCCACGACACGAAGTGACCAGCTGGAGAAGGAGAAAGTTGTTACCGCAATGCGGTAGCGTAATTAACTGCAGGGGCTTGCGCCTGCAGGGAAGAGCGTCCCCACAATCAAAAACCTCTCAAGCGAGGGGGAATCTGACGAAGTCTGCTACATCGGACGCATCCGTTTAAACCTTCGATACATGGTGCCATAAATCAACTTGGCATCTTCGGAGAGGTAGACGGATAGCACCAATTAGCATCTGCCCCGAATCTCAGTGCCAAGACATCGCAGTCTTGTGCGCCGTCTTTCGGAGGGGAACAGATTCTGGCACGCCCGGTGGGACCTTTTCCTCTTTCCACTCCACACTTCGTGTGTCGTGTTCGCGAACGAATCGCGGTTTGATGTGGTTGCTTGTGGATTCGAGGTACTAAGATTTGGTGTCTTGCTCCGTGCAGAAAACAGAAGATCAATGGCTTCAAACTGCACTACCTGCAACTGCAACTCTCGCTCCGTCCTTGCTGGAGGAGTGACTTATGGGCCCCAAGCGGTCTCCCTTTTTAAGATGCCGGTGGAACAGGTAACTCAGGCCACCGTTGGATTATTCTTCGGGACCATGCTCCCATCGATGAGCTTCAATGCCCCAATGACGTGGCGAGAAGCTCCAAAGAAGTTAGTCTCTGATCGGCTTGCTACTGCCGCGGCCCCTCTCAACGGGTCGCCCAACTTCAATACCTCAGTTTCCAACAGACTGGGCCAGAACGTCTACGAGTCCGTGATACCCGAAGCTGCCATCCCAAAGCGGATAGCCATCCCGGCTCAAGCGGACGAAATCATTGGAAATGCTCCTCCTTCCAAGAAGTCAGTTTTTACATGGCTGGCCATTCCGGTTGCTGCTCCAGGCGAGGTCCTCAAAGCTGCTTCCCCTGCCCAGAGGTCTGTCTTTGACAGATTAGACATTGTTTCTCAACGGGTGTCAGTCTTCGACAAGCTAACACCAATAACGGTCTCTCCTCAAAGCAGGGGGCATGACGAAGTTGCCCCTACGGCCGAAACAACTCCATCCGCACGACACGCTCGACGTCGCCACTGGCGCCGAGTAAGGAAGGCTGGGGGCAACTCCCCCTCTGGATTTACTCCACCAGCTCCAACGGTGGGGATCGATGTTGCTGTTCCAACCGGGAACAGCTTTGAGCTGCTGAACATGGTGCGCAGAAACTCTCCTACTGCAGTGCTGAAGAGATCTCCTTCACCTGTGAAGAATGCTGCAGAGAAGAAGCTGGAGCAATCTCCTCAACGGCTATCCTCTGAAATTTACAAAGTTTGGCGACATGTCCAAGAGTCAGTGATCGATCAAGACAATCTCCGCCGACCGAAAAGGATGAAGGTTCAGCAGGAGAAGGACTGCTCAAAGTCACAAAAAGTGACAGCTGGCTGGGTGCCCACTACAATGGCTCCCTCAACGTCAATCACTCAAAAGGAAAGGAGGCCGCAAAAAGCCTATGTGAACATGGCGAACCGTAAACACGCTGAGCACAAACACCCCAAGTCTGGGGGCATAGTGGTGCATACTGTCTATATGGCATCCGGGAAAGAAGATAGCCGTGCTTCGACGGGTCACCGACCGCTCACCCGATCCGTGACCAAAGCCCAAGAGCAACGACAGAAGCTTAAGGAGATGATGACTGCGATGGCCGCACTTACCGGGCCAAAAGAAAGCTCGGAGGCATCATCAGGACAGCGGCACGAACAAGAAACTGACGCTGACTTTCTACGCAGAGTTCTCGAAAAGAAGGACAGAGAAGCCGCAAAGCAAGCGGCTAACATAAAGCAAATGGCGCTCCTCTTCCAAGATATGGTAGGGATGATGCTACAGCCGGACTCTCCAGCTGAAGAACCTCCGATCATTATTGAAGACGATAAAGAGGAGACATCTAATCCTCCGCCGGCTCTTTCAGCAGCCAAGGAGGAGACAATTTCCAAGGCCGCACTGGACGACTATATAGCTCAGCAAATACGAGCTCATCAGGCGAATGAAGCGGCTGGGCAAATTGTTAAAACGGGACGACCATATCCGAGCTGGTATGATCAGGTTAAGTACCCGCCGGGCTACACGATCCCAAAATTTCATGTCTACAAGGGGACAGGCAATCCCCATCAACATGTTGCCCAGTTCAGGGCTCTTTGTGGTAACACCGGCGGCGATGATAAGCTCCTGCTTCGCCAATTCGTCGGCAGCTTATCGGAGACGGCGTTTGAATGGTACTCCGAACTTCCGAATGACTCCGTCAAAACTTTCGCTGAATTGGAGTTGTTGTTTACCCAGCGTTTCGCAAGCGCCAGCGAGCGCACCCCGATAACAGCACTGATCAACGCCAGGGTAAGGCCAGGCGAAACGTGGGTTCAATATGCAACGCGATGGCGGAATCTATGGTCGAAGTGCGAACAACGCATTGAAGAGGCACCTGCGGTAGGCATGTTTGTGGGCACTCTTGATCCGCAAGCGACCATCTCCCAATTCATGATGTTCTTCAGGCCGACCACTTTCCAGGCCTTGATCGACAAATTAGCCCAAATGGACCAGATGGGCCATGGACCGTCTCCTCCAGAGCCGGACTCTCGAAATGAGAAGGGGAAAGGAAAGTGATCGTCGTCGCCAATACTCAACAGCAGCCGAGCAACTCAAAGCCGGTCGCTCGCCAAAACGACGTGCGTCCACGCCCATCCCTCGAGGAGAGACTAGGACGTCCTTACTCGTTTCCTCAGAATAAGACGAGAAGACTGTTTGAGCTGGCAGTGCGCAACAGACTCATCAATCTTCCAAATCCAAAGCGTCCGTTGCAGCCGGGCGATGTCAACGATCCCAATTATTGCCCTTACCACCAAACGGTAAGTCACCCGATCGAGGATTGCTTCATCTTTAAAGGATGGATCGAAGATCAGTACTTACAAGGCAAGTTCGCGCTGTCTGAAAAGTGGAAAGTAAACCCACCACAGCCGCACACTCCAAAAAAGACGGACGCACCGGGGGCAACTTGTCACGTGATCTCCCACTCATTTACGGACGATGAAAAAACTCCTTGCACTGAGAAACCGAGGGCACAGCCTGAGCCGGAATTCGTGTGGCCATCAGACGAAATGATCGACGCTTTTCTAGATGAGATTCGTCTAAAAAGTAAAGCTGATTGGGAGCGCGAGATGGCCATATTTGAAAAGGCCAAACGCCGGCGACTGGACAAAAGGGTCGAAACACTCCTACCAGATCAAAGTACATCCGCCGCAAATGAAAGCAGGATCAAGACAAGGAAACGATTCGCCAAAGCCATATCAATGGGGATGAGGCCGCCCTCTTTCAGAGAAAATTCTCCTGGTGGTATACATTTTGATGAAACGGACGTACACCCTAACTTCTGCTTATATCATCAGAGGATCACACATCCTACTGAAGACTGCAACTCCTTTAAGTGTTGGTGGCAAGGGTACGTCGCTCACAGGCAACACTTCAACAGGACAAAGCGTGAAGCTCGTAAACAGCAGAAAAATGCAACAGATGAGCGTAAAAGAATTGCTGGCAATTGTCATAGGGTTGATCCCGAGGGACCGCGAGTTCTCACATTCGGGAGCAATTCCGTCGAAAAAGTAGCCCTCGGCCCTCTTTTCAAGGAGTCCATCTCTAAAACGAAAGAATTGGAGAGTTGCGAGAACGTTCAGCCGTACGATCTCACGCTATCCGGAAAGAATCTCGCACTCGCAAACAACGGAGCAAACGAAATAAGAAAGGAAAAGGAAAAAACGGTCTTTGTTGCCAACACTCAACAACAGCCGAGTAACCCGAAGCCGTTTTGTCGCCAAAACAACAAGCGGCAACCCATCTATGAAAAGTTGAAACGTCCTTACTCGTTTTCCTGGGACCAAACAAGGAGACTGTTCGAACTAGCAGTGCGCGACGGACTTATCACTCTACAGGAGCCGAAATACCAGCTACAACTGGATGAGGTCAACAATCCTAATTACTGCCCTTACCACCAAGTATTGGGCCATCCGATCGAAAATTGCTACATCTTCAAAAACTGGGTTGAAGACCAATACCAACAGGGCAAGTTCGCGCTGTCCGAAAACTGGAAAGTAAACCCGCCACAACAACATGCTCCGAAAAAGGTGGATATGCCGGGGGCATCATGCTCATTCACAGGGAAAGCCCCATAGACCGAAAAGTCAATAAACTAGAGATGCGTCTCAAACACGACGACGGCGGACCGAAACGTGCTTAAACTAACGGCGGACTGCAATGTCCTAAAACTTGCAAATGACTGAAACGTCGTTAAACTACTCCCAACCCGCAGCATCTTCAGGCTGACGTGGTCAAAAAAAAACAAAAAACAAAAAAAACGGTACGTCCACAAGCAAAATGGGCACGGATGAAAACCCAAAAAGGCTCCGTGAGTAAAAACAGCAGGGCTACTGGCGAGTGTTCGTGAAAACCCGAAAGGGCGCGATCTCGTTTAAAAAAAAGGAATAAAAAAAAAGAATAAAAAGAAAAAAAAACGCTATGTCTACGAGCAAAATGGGCACGGATGAAAACCCGAAAGGGCTCCGTGAGTAAAAACAGCAGGGCTACCGGCGAGTGTTTGTGAAAACCCGAAAGGGCGCAACCTCGTTAAAAGACACTTATAGGGTCCTCTCGACCTTGTAAGGAGAAACCACCTGCGTGAGATCCTTACGACTCATAGGGAAGCAACACACTTAGGGATCCTCACGATTCCTAAGGAGAAATAACACTTGCGAGATCCTCACGACTCGTAAGGAGAACTCTCTTATGAGACCCTCACGGCTCATAAGATTTGAAAGTCTTAAGTTACAGAGACCTGAACCTGTTCTTAAGCAACCCCCACAACCTTCGATATTGCCCTACAAGGGGCTCAATACTGACCCTTGTATACAATCCACGGGCGCGAATAAACATTTCCCTAACAAAATCCCATCCGTGACTAGGGATATGCTTGTACAGCAAACAACACTTGTAAGTCCTCTCGACTTATAAGGAGAAAACCCTTTTGTAAGATCCTTACGACTTACAAGAGAACATACACTTAGGAATCCTCACGATTCCCAAGGAGAAAACACACCTACAAGATCCTCACGACTTGTAGGGAGAAATACCTTTGTGAGACCCTTACGGCTCATGAAGTCAAAAGCCTTAGCCGACAGGACCCTTAACCCTGTTTACTAAGCCACCTTTGTTCAACATCGACAGAGGCAAATGATGATTCGCTCCTGGCAATATCCCAGTTGCAGCGATGCTGATGCCTAAATCGGTATCAAATTCCAAGTCCTTTCATGGCAAATGATGATTCGCTCCTGGCTATATTCCAGTCGCAGCGATGCTGATGCTGAGATTGACACCAGATTCCAAGTTCCACACTCGCGAGAAAAAAATCAGCGAGCCAAAAAAAAAAAAACGCATACGAAATAGCCGAAATGATGGGGCAACTTGCAAACAAAATCAGCAAGTAAAAATGTATGCATGAAAAATAGCCGAAATGATTGGGCAACTCGCCATAAAAAGCAGCGAGTAAAAAGAAAAATAGCCGAAATGATTGGGCACCGCGAAAAATAGCCGAAATGATTGGGCAATCGCGATTTTCGCGATATAAAAAGCTGAAATGATAGAGCATCGCGGAAAGAATAAAAAAATGTAAGAATGAAACTTTTTGCCCTACAGGTGAAATCACATCGATCCCTGTATACAATCCAGGGGCACAGATAAAAAGGGAACCATACCTTCCCAACAGGCTCCATCAGAAAGCGGAGCCAAATCTCGACGGTTAATAGACAATCTAGAGACAATCTCGACATTTATCGCAATATTGCAGACATAATGTCAAC
This sequence comes from Agapanthus africanus, assembly GCA_030015575.1. NCBI lineage: Eukaryota > Viridiplantae > Streptophyta > Magnoliopsida > Asparagales > Amaryllidaceae > Agapanthus > Agapanthus africanus. The sequence goes on from CM057348.1 coordinate 63,909,624, forward strand.
AAACGAAGCAAAAAGAAGATCCCGAGCTTCAGGGTCTCGACGTCAACATCGACAACTTAGAGATCACCAACGGCGTTTCTCCTCACTCCAGCCAGATGCAGACGTGACATCAACAATCGACCTCAGAGTCGCAACGAAACGGAACCATGGCAAAGTGCTTAGTTCCAAATCTCAATGGCCACATCTACAGCCTGGAGACCAACAACGGCGTGCCTCCTCATTCCAGCAGGACACAGATGTTACACCATCAAGCGGAGCGATGGCAAAATCCCAACTCCACCTTAGCATTCGTCTCATTACAGCAGACGCAATGTTAACAACGGCGTTCCTTCGCAGTCCAGCAGGATGTACATGCAAAGCTAATAAAAGACCCCATGGTCAGCAAAGCGGAGTGATGGCAAAATCCCAGCTCCACCTCAACACTCGTCTCGTCACAGCGGACACATCATCAAGCAAAGCGGAACAGCGGCAACTCCCAATTCCATAACTCGACGATGTACTCCCACAGAGAGTCAAATCCCAACTCCGTGAAATGCGGATATAATCAACAAAATTCCTGGTCACGTGGAACGCGGATAACGTCACTATTTGACCCCGTGGAAAACGTCCAGAGCGGATCCTGGTCCTCGCAGAACACGGCAGTGAACCCGTGTGAAGCATCCAGAGCGGAGCCTAGTCCTCGCCTAACGCGGCAGTGAACCCGTGTGAAGCATCTAGTGCAAAATTCCTGGTCACGTGGAACGCGGATAACGTCACTCTTTGACCCCGTGCGAAGCATCCAGAGCGGAGCCTAGTCCTCGCCTAACGCGGCAGTGAACCCGTGTGAAGCATCTAGTGCAAAATTCCTGGTCACGTGGAACGCGGATAACGTCACTCTTTGACCCCATGGAAAACGTCCAGAGCGGATCCTGGTCCTCGCAGAGCACGGCAGTGAACCCGTGTGAAGCATCCAGAGCGGAGCCTAGTCCTCGCCTAACGCGGCAATGAAACCATGTGAAGCATCTAGTGCAAAATTCCCGGTCACGTGGAACGCGGATAACGTCACTCTTTGACCCCGTGGAAAACGTCCAGAGCGGATCCTGGTCCTCGCAGAGCACGGCAGTGAACCCGTACGAAGCATCCAGAGCGAAGCCTAGTCCTCGCCTAACACGGCAGTGAACCCGTGTGAAGAATCTAGAGCAAAATTCCTGGTCACGTGGAACGCGGACAACGTCGCTCTTCGATCCCGTGGGAAACGTCCAGAGCGGATCCTGGTCCTCACACCAACATGGAGTGATCACCACCGCGACATTCGTCTCGACACAGCAGACACAACATCACCGAAAGGAGTCACGGCAAAATCCCTGGTTCCAGACCTCAACGGTTCACCAGCAACCTAGAGACAACCACGACATTCGTCTCGATACAGAGGACGCAATGCCAGCAAACGAAGCGAAGGCTAAATTCCTAGCTTCATACGTCTTGACGGCAAGTCATATAAAGCCTGAAAGACAATCGGAGATCATCTCACACCAGCGCAGAGTGGTCACCACCTCGACGATCGTCTCGATACAGCAGACGAAATGTCACAACAGCGTTCTTCCTCCAACAGGATTCGCACATGACAAAGCAAACGAAGCGAAGGCTAAATTCCTAGCTTCATACGTCTTGACGGCAAGTCATATAAAGCCTGAAAGACAATCGGAGATCATCTCACACCAGCGCAGAGTGGTCACCACCTCGACGGTCGTCTAGATACAGCAGATGAAATGTCACCCCAGCGTTCTTCCCCCAGCAGGATTCGGACGCGCCAAAGCAAACGAAGCGAAGGCCAAATTCCTAGCTTCATACGTCTTGACGGCAAGTCATATAAAGCCTGAAAGACAATCGAAGATCATCTCACACCAGCGCGGAGTGGTCACCACCTCGACGATCGTCTTGATACAGCAGATGAAATGTCACCCCAGCGTTCTTCCCCCAGCAGGATTCGGACGCGCCAAAGCAAACGGAGCGAAGGCCAAATTCCTAGCTTCAGGGTCTTGACGGCAAGTCATATAAAGCCTGAAAGACAATCAGAGATCATCTCACACCAACATGGAGTGATCACCACCTCGACGTTCGTCTCGACACAGCAGACGCAACATCACCGAAAGGAGCCACGGCAAAATCCCTAGTTCCAAACCTCGACGGTTCACCAGCAACCTAGAGACAACCATGACATTCGTCTTGATACAGAGGACGCGATGCCAGCAAACGAAGCAAAGGCCAAATTCCTAGCTTCAGGGTCTTAACGGTAAGTCATATAAAACCGAAAAGACAATCAGAGATCATCTCACACCAACATGTAGTGATCACCACCTCGACATTCGTCTCGACACAGCAGACGCAACATCACCGAAAGGAGTCACGGCAAAATCCCTGGTTCCAGACCTCAACGGTTCACCAGCAACCTAGAGACAACCACGACATTCGTCTCAATACAGAGGACGCAATGTCAGCAAACGAAGCAAAGGCCAAATTCCTAGCTTCAGGGTCTTAACGGCAAGTCATATAAAGCCTGAAAGACTATCGGAGATCATCCCCACACCAGCGCGGAGTGGTTATGACTCATCGGGGCTCTCCAAAATGAGCCTAACCTCAAGTAAAAAGCGGCATGGCAAATTCCTAGCGCTTGCTCTTCCGACGGTCAAACTGCCAAGGAGGATTGCTTGAAGACGTCTTGTCCAGCCCCCGAAGGGATCAGAGACATGGCAGTCGCAGGGCTACTCGAACAGCACGATTGCCTATAGAGGAATACATCAGCTCATGCGATGGTACGACGGCCAAAACCCTAAGTACCATAGACCCTAACGGACTTCTTTCGTAAAGAGCAGAGGTTAACTGTGACGTTAGGATATTCTTGCGAGATTTGCTCGATTCGTTTCGACTCGTGAGGAAATTGATGCCTTTGCGAGAACTTCTCGATTCGTCTCGACTCGTGAGATAAAGCCTTAGGCAGTAGGGATTAAAAAACCTGTTTCCTAAGCACTGGGATCCTGCAAGTCGGCCCAAAATGGTCTCTTGCATACTATCCACGGGTCTCACTCTCCGAAGTCGAATTTCGACAAGGAGGGGAACAACCGCTTACGGGTCCTCTCGACTCGTAAGAGGGAAAAATTCTCTCTTAAGATCCTTACGACTTATAAGAGAAAACACACTTAGGAATCCTCACGACTCCTAAGGAGAAAATACACCTACGAGATCCTCTCGATCCGTAGGGAGAAAAGTCTTTATGAGACCCTTACGGCTCATAAAGTTGAAAAGTCTTAGGTGGCAGATCCTAACCCTGTCTCCTAAGCCATCACTGCCCTGCAAAGAGGTCAAGATGGACCATCTATGAGCCACACTCGCCAAAGCTACATGCCACTGAAATGGAAAAGCTACTCATGAGCATATAAACTACTTCACTCCAGAGTAAGATATAAAGAGATAGAAGGGTACGGCTCATGGAGTTAAGGGTTTGGAACTATATCTCGTAAGAGTCGAGATTTGAGTCAATGATAAATGACGACGCTTGTGTCCGCTCGTTATCTTCTCAGATCAAGATTCTGAAAGTAATATACCAACCCGAAACTGGTCATACGCTATGCATTACTTTGCACTACTTCACCCACGTAAATACTTACGTGGGCAAAGTAGTGGGGGGCATTTGTTCCGGCCAAAAATTTCTGCGCAAAAGAGCCCAAGGTATCAAATGGCGGCGATACGCTTAAGAAAATGTGAACCAGTATCTTCCGGGCTGTTTTTTGACAAACTCCCGAATGAGAAACAGATAAATTCTGATGGTATCGAAAGCGACTCGAAAAACCCTTCGATTTGATATATTATGGGCCTCGTAATTCATCCGGGATCAAAAGTTATGAGGAATTACGTGTCCACATGTGATGGGCTTTTAAGAACCCGCTGGAGGAGTTAAAAGATACAATAAAAACTCAGAAAAGACCCTAATGGGGCATCACGTGCTCACACGTGACCATGGGTCACGTGCAGACACGTGATGGGCTTTTAAAGCCTCTAAAATAATGAATAGAATTTAATTCTAAAAGTCAGAAAATACCTCAACGAGGTATCACGTGCTTACACGTGACCAATGGTCACGTGTTGACACGTGATGGTTAAAACTGAAACATAAATAAGCGGCTGAGAAAGGAACCCAATTGGGGGTCACGTGCTCACACGTGACCAAAGGTCACGTGCCAGCACGTGACTGGCTTTAAAAGCATTATAATTTAATAGAATTAAATTCTAAAAGTTTCTGAATCTTTCCAAATGGAAAAGGGTCTATGGGGACCGTAGGATTAAAAATCCGAGGGTGATTAAAAATCACCAATTTATAGAAAAACCTTGGACAAGGAAAGATTTCCCTGAAAATCTCACCAGGATAACAAATAGAATATCTTTTGGATTTAAAATCCACGGTGAATAAAATTCACTGAATGATCTAAAGGCCCAGATTAATGATAAATATGAATCAAATCTCTCAACAATCAAATCAAATCTTCCAATGAGAGATTTGCTAAACAAATTAACTCTTTTCCTTCTCCTATAAATAGGAGTCAAGAAAAGAAGAGGGGGGATCTACTTTTTTGGAGAGAAAAACAGAGGGAGGAGAATTTAATTCTCAAGAGAAGAAGAAACAGAGAGAGAAGAATTTAATTCTCTACAAAAGAAAAATCCTAGGTAAGAAAAGAGAAGATTCAAAAGAGAATTTAATTCTCAAAAGAGTTTAACTCTTATTTAAAGAAAAGAACTTAGTTCTTCTTCTGGTTGAAGATCTGCACAAAGCACATCTCCCCATAAGTTGAGAATTTAATTCTCATCGGGTCGAGATCCTGCCATACAGATCCTAAACTTAGAAGGGGAATTGAATTCTGAGAATTTAATTCTCCTAAAACAAAACTAGGGTTTTACCCTAAATAAGAATTTAATTCTTTCAAAATAGGAATTTAATTCCTCCAGAACAAAAATTAAGGTTTTACCCTAAATAAGAATTTAATTCTTAAAGATAAGGAGACTTAAAAGATCTCTGTGCATGAAAAGACAAAGGTCACGTGCCCCACGTGACCCTTGAAAAGATCCCCTGCAAAGAACTTTGAAGCATCACCTCACGTGCTCCCACGTGACTCCCAAAACGCAGAAAGAAAAAGCAAAGGAAATGAAAGCTTTGGGCGCTCTCACGTGTTATCACGTGACCCCTCAGCAAATGCTTTAACAATTGGCGCACAGATCCCCATCACGTGCCAACACGTGATGCTCTAAAATAAAAATGAAAGTGTTTAACACTTAATGGCAAAACAAAAGAAAAGAAGCTTTGGGCGCTCTCACATGTCCCCACGTGACCCCTCAGCAAGTGCTGTAATTATCGATGCATAGGCCTCCATCACGTGCCAACACGTGATGCTCTAAAATAAAAACAAAAGTGTTTAACACTTATTCGCAGATTTGAGGATAAACCAAAAAGAGATCTGGCTCCACATTTAGGGCGCCCTCACGTGTCACCACGTGACCCCTAATGAGCATTCTAACAGACCAGAGCGGGGCTCTTCATCACGTGCTCACACGTGATGGCCGCCAGAATTAAAAGAGTTAAACACTGATCTGCAGAATAAAATAAAGGGAATCAGGGTGCTCTCACGTGTCAACACGTGACCCCTCTCTCCTTAGTGTTTAACACTAATCTGAAGACTTTGTCCTCAGTGTTTAATACTGATTTTCTTAGTGTTTAACACTGATTTGCTTAGTGTTTAACACTAATTTGAAAACTCTGTTCCCAGTGTTTAACACTGATTATCTTTTAGTGTTTAACACTAACTTGCTAATCTTATTCCCAGTGTTCAACACTGTTGGTCTTTAGTGTTTAACACTAGGTTTAGCCCAATTGGCTAAGTTTCTAGAGGCAAAGCCTCTCCTTCAATGGACCAACAGAGGGCCAATATTTCAAACACAATTGGACTTAGCCCAAATTGGCCATAAGTCCTCAAATCATCTTGAACTGAGCACATCTGCTCTTTCAACCAACTCCTTGGTTCAAGGGTACATCTCGGAACTCCTCTGATATTTGTCGTTGTAATCCTTCAACGTCTTCAGAGAGGTAACGGGTCTCGATAACCACACATCAACACGGACTGTGGGATCCTTAAACTCATGGACTTATGCATCCTTAAACCAAGATACGGACTGTGGGGTCCTTAAACCCGCGGACTTATGCGTCCTTAAACTAACGGACTAATGCGTCCTTAAACACACCCATATGGACTGTGGGGTCCTTAAACCCATGGACTTATGCGTCCTTAAACTACCAATGGACCACCATGTCCCTAAACTGGAGTTGGACCACCATGTCCCTAAACTGGCATTGGACCACCATGTCCCTAAACTGGTAATGGACCACCATGTCCCTAAACTGGAACAATAGAGCCCCCAAATGCTCTTTTGTCGGATCTAAACGATCCCGTTAAGTCGATCTTAGTCCCAAACTGGACTAACGTATCCTTAACAACCGTTTAAGTTGATCTTAGCCTCAAATATGGCTAACGTATCCTTAAACCTTCAAACAGACTTTAGTCCCAAATTGGACTACAAATCCCCCAATCTACTTTGGTTCAAGGGTACATCTCTGAACTCCTCTGACATCTGTCGTTGTAATCCTTCAACGTCGTCAGAGAGGTGATGGGTCCCGATGGCCATAAATTTAATGGACCACTATGTCCCTAAACTGGAACATTAGAGCCAATTGCTCTTTTGTCGGATCTAAACGATCCCGTTAAGTTGATCTTAGTCTCAAACTGGACTAACGTATCCTTAACAAACGTTTGAGTTGATCTTAGCCTCAAATATGGCTAACGTATCCTCAAACCAAAACCCCAAACCCAAATCTAAGAAAACACGGATTTGGACTAATCCACGTCCTACGGGCGACGTCATAAATCAGTCTCCGTATACAATCCACGGGCAACCACAAACAAAACAAACACCCACGACACGAAGTGACCAGCTGGAGAAGGAGAAAGTTGTTACCGCAATGCGGTAGCGTAATTAACTGCAGGGGCTTCGCCTGCAGGGAAGAGCGTCCCCACAATCAAAAACCTCTCAAGCGAGGGGGAATCTGACGAAGTCTGCTACATCGGACGCATCCGTTTAAACCTTCGATACATGGTGCCATAAATCAACTTGGCATCTTCGGAGAGGTAGACGGATAGCACCAATTAGCATCTGCCCCGAATCTCAGTGCCAAGACATCGCAGTCTTGTGCGCCGTCTTTCGGAGGGGAACACCAAGGTTGACAAAAAAAATTAAAAATTAAAAAAAGAGAAGAAAACGGTATGCCCATAAGCAAAATGGGTACGGATGAAAATCCGAAAGGGCTCCGTGAGTAAAAACAGCAGGGCTACCGGCGAGTTTTGTGAAAACCCGAAAGGGCGCAATCTCGTTAAAAATATACTTGCAAGGCCCTCTCGACCTTGTGAGGAGAAACCACCTGCGTGAGATCCTTACGACTCACACACTTAGGGATCCCCACGATCCCTAAGGAGAAATTACACTTACGAGATCCTCACGATTCATAAGGAGAATTCCCCTTTGAGACCCTCACGGCTAATAGGATTCAAAAGCCTTAAGCTATAGGGATTTGAACCTATTCTTAAGCCATCACAACCTCCAGCATTGCCCTACAAGCGTTTCGATATCGACCCTTGTATACAATCCACGGGCGCGAATAAACTTCCCTAACAAAGTCCTACCCGTGACTATGGATATGTTTACACGGTGAACAACCCTTGTAAGTCTTCTCGACTTATAAAGAGAAAACACTCTTGTAAGATCCTTACGACTTATAAGAGACCATACACTTAAGACTCCTCACGATTCTTAAGGAGAAAAATGCACCTACGAGATCCTCACGACTCGTAGGGAGAAATACCTTTATGAGACCCTTACGGCTCGTAAAGTTAAAAGCCTTAGTCGACAGGATCCTAACCCTGTTTACTAAGCCACCTTTGTTCGACATCGACAAAGACAAATGATGATTCGCTCCTGGCAATATCCCAGTAGTAGCGATGCTGATGCCTAAATCGGTATCAAATCCCAAACCTGCAGTGAAAAGCCAGCGAGCCACAAATGCATATGAAATAGCCGAAATGATTGGGCAACTTGCAAATCAGCAAGTAAAAGTGTATGCATGTAAAATAGCCGAAATGATTGGGCAAATCGCAATAAAAAGCAACGAGTAAATAAAACAAATAGCTGAAATGATTGGGCACCGCGAAAAATAGCCGAAATGATTGGGCAATCGCGACTTTCGCGATATAAAAACTGAAATGGTAGAGCATCGCGGAAAAAAAAAATATAAAATGAAACTTTTTGCCCTACAGGTGAGATTACATTGATCCCTGTATACAATCCAGGGGCACAAACAAAGAGAGAACCATACCTTCCTACCAGGCTCCATCAGAAAAAGAAGCCAAATCTCGACGGTTCACAGACAGCCTGGAGATCATCTCAACGTTCGTCTCATTACAACAGACGCAACATCAGCAAATCGGAGCTGCGGCAAAGTTCCCAGTTCCATAACTCGACGATGCATAGACAACCGAGAGTCAACCCCTCCTGGTCCCGTGGAATACAGCTTATGTCTGTCCTGACCCCGTGGGAAGCGTCCAGAGCGGATCTTGGTCCTTACAGAACACGGATAATGTCAATCCTGACCCCGTAGGAAACATCCAGAGCAAATCCTGGTCTTGTGGAACACAGCTTATGTCAGTCCTGACCCCGTGGGAAGCGTCCAGAGCAGATCCTGGTCCTTACGGAACACGGCTTATGTCAATCCTGACCCCGTGGGAAGCGTCCAGAGCGGATCCTAGTCCTGTAGAACATGGCTAATGTCAATCTTGATCCCGTGGGAAGCATCCAGAGCAAATCTTGGTCTCGTGAAACACGGCTTATGTCAATCATGACCCCGTGGGAAGCGTCCAGATCGGATCCTGGTCCTGTGGAATACGGGTAATTTCAATCTTGACCCCGTGGGAAACATCCAGAGCACATCCTGGTCCTGTGGAACATGGCTTATGTCAATCCTGACCCCGTGGAAAGCATCCAGAGCAAATCCTGGTCCTGTGGAACACGGATAATGTCAATCCTGACCTCGTGGGAAACATCCAGTGCAAATCATGGTCTCGTGGAACACGGCTTATGTCAGTCCTGACCCCGTAGGAAGCGTCCAGAGCGGATCCTGATCCTTGCGGAACATGGCTTATGTCAGTCCTGACCCCGTGGGAAGCGTCCAGAGCGGATCTTGGTCTTTGCGGAACATGGCTTATGTCAATCCTGACCCCGTGGGAAGCATCCAGAGCAAATCCTGGTCACGTGGAACACGGCTTATGTCAATACTGACCCTGTGGGAAGTATCCAGAGTGGATCCTGGTCCTTACGGAGCACGGCTTATGTCAATCCTGACCCCGTGGAAAGCGTCTAGAGCGGAGCCTGGTCCTGTGGAACACGGCTAATGTCAATCTTGACCCCGTGGGAAGCATCTAGAGCAAATCCTGGTCTCGTAGAACACGGCTTATGTCAATCCTGACCCCGTGGGAAATGTCCAGAGCAACCTCCTGACTCCGTGAAATGCGGATAAGGTCAACCCCTGACTCCGTGAAATACGGATAAAGTCAACCCTCGACTTCCCCGTCAAAGCAATTCTTTGATTCGGGAGCAAGTCAACTCATCAATCACTTACGGGTTCTCTCGACTTGTAAGGAAGAAAATTCTCTTCTGAGATCCTTACGACTCTCAAGAGAAAACACACTAAGGAATCCTCACGATTCTTAAGGAGAAGATACACCTACGGGATCCTCTCGACCGGTAGGGAGAAAATTCTTTATGAGACCCTCACGGCTCATAAAGTTGAAAAGTCTTAGGTGGCAGATCCTAATCCTGTCTCCTAAGCCATCATTGCCTCATAGAGAGGTCAAGGTAGATTTTCTACGGGCCACACTCTCCAACAAGAAAGGAAACAATCACTTACGGGTCATCTCGACTCGTAAGAAAGAAAATTCTCTTCTGAGATCCTTACGACCATCAAGAGAAGAACACACTTAGGAATCCTCACGATTCCTAAGAAAAAATTACACTTACAAGATCCTCACGACTCGTAAGGAGAAATTCCTTTATGAGACCCTCACGGCTCATAAAATTGGAAAGCCTTAGGAGGCAGATCTGAACCTGACTCCTAAGCCATCGCTGTCCTACAAGGAGATCAAAATAGATTATCCACAAAATGCATTTACTAAGGGACACACCACCATGAAGCAAAATATGCCTTTTATTCATGAATCAAAATGAATACAAAGTACAATTTATGAAAGAATCAAAAAATACTCTCATTCAGGAGTATGTACAAAAGAAGAATAAAAAAATATACAATTCTTCAAGCTGGCGGACAATTCAATAGATTTGCCAGTTCATCCTTTTTCCGCTGGGCCTCGGCTTCATGGTTCATGATTGCTAAGAGACGGGCCTCCGCTTGAGCTTGTTGGGCCTGGTAGGAGACCAGCCGACTTTCAAGCTCCTTTTCGGTAACCTTATGAGCTTTGACTATTTCGCGAGTGAAAATGACGGCTTTATCAATGGCTACCACCTCCCTGATAGCTTCTTGAAGCACCCGCCAAAGTTCATATGCCTGAGTGGTCTTGGCCGTAAGATTAGCTTGAAGTTCCCTCAGCGCTTTGGAAGCCAGCTCCCTCTCCGAAAACTTTCGGCTGAGCCTCTTCCCGCATGATAGCATATTCGCAGCGCACTGCTCAATCAACCCCCGTAAGCTCGCCTTTGCAGCCACAACCTCTGAAGGAAGGCGTGTACATTCAAGACTATGCAAGCAAGCCTCCACCTGACGACAGAACTCAACCCAGACTTGCACCAATGTTTCACTATGGTAAGTAGCAAGAAAGGAAAGAGAACCGTTGGCTTCAGCGGCAAATGCTTCGGCCTTGATCAGACTGCCAGCACGAAGGTCTTCGATCAGAGCTGGCAAGGAGTGAAGGCTTAGCTTTGCCATCTGTTTCGAGGCGCGTAGAGCGCGGCATGACGATGCGAGATTCCAGCATGGTAAGAAGTGGCAAAGCTGTTAAGATTCATAAAAAGAAATCAACGAGACTTGCAAGCAAAGAGTAGGTGGAACAGCGTTGAAACTTTACTTACCCACAATCATGTAAGAAGGGTCTGAAGGGTCCCCAGGCCCGTCAAGAATCTCAACTTCGTCATCAGCTTCCAGAACTGCAGGAGGCATCAATATTGTTATACAAAATAATAATAATGCCGTGAGGAGAAGGAAAATAACACTAACCCTGCCCAGAAGAGAGGACGATGCGTTGAGGGGATATCGCCTGCGGAGCAGCTATCTCTAACAGAAGCTGAAAAGACTTCCTGGGGGACAAGTCCACGATGGACGCCGCCAATCTGCGCAATTCTGAAAAGACAGAAAGGTTCAGATAATGGAGAGATTATTAATATAAAATATAGAAAGCTACCTTCGATGCTCCTCCTACTCTGGATGGGAGGGATAACAGCTTCGGCGGCCTTCTCTATGCCCCTAGGCACATCATCGGGGACGTGAGCCGGTATAACAACTTCCAACCGAGGAGCGGTGGCCACCACTGCATGCTCCAATGAAAGGACGGTAGCCTCAACTACCCGTTCCCTAGTCTCCGGACCATCCCCAGAAAGATCCATTGAATCCGCGACCGACGAAGATGCCTCTCCCGAGGGAGCAAGCACCGGGGGAACGGAAGTCACCGAAGGGAGCTCCGTGTCAGGAACAACAGTTGTATCGACCCCTTCCACACTTACTAGCGTCTCATCGAGGATATTTGCGGAGTCCATAGTCAAGGCGCGACTCGAACTCAGATCCTCTGCCATTGCCGAAGTCCCTACAAAGTTTTCGCGAAAATAAGGATATATATATATATATATATATATGAGCAGCGCAAAATATTACAAAAAGATATATGAGTATACCAATGTATGAGTATACCAATGTGCAAAGGAGCCTCTAGTATGGCTTTTTCAAGCTGGCGTTCCTTCTCAAGAATTCGTGCTCGCCGGGGTGCGAGGATAGACTCGTGGCCACCAGTCCACAACGACACCGCGTCTTTGGCGTCGGCCGAGATAGGCTGCTTAAGGGCTATCTCGCCTCCCTCTTCCAGAGGACTTATAAATATCCGCCATATCGATGGAGGATCCTCGTAGAAAATGACGGCGGGATAAGGCCTCTTCGGAACCCTTACATTCTCAGCTTCATCCTGAGAGCGTCTTATAGCCTCAGCCAATTGCACGGCTTCCTCGGCAGATGAACCGGGAAAAAGAAGACCGCCATCTGGCTCTTGCATGGCTATTGGCTCGTCCTGAAGAATGGGCTCGGATTCCACTAAAAAGTCGAGCAGGTTGGTGACCGTCTTCCTTCACCTCTTGGACCCAGAACTAACACCAGAAGATGATCGCTTCTTTCCCCTCGGCGCTTTAGTGCGACGTTAACCCATTTCGCCTTCAATATCCTCACTCGGCGGTGCTACCGATGACGACACTGCCATTGCTTGATGCCACGGTTAATGATATGGCTACTGGCACCTTATTGGCCCTTGCTTGAGCTCTAGTGCGCGGCGGCATACCAGCTGTGGGAGTTAGATCTACTTCCGCCGTCTCAGGAATAAGCACAATACCAGTATCTCTCAGGGGAGGGCGAACCACTGCCCGCGGTCGCGGCGGGACTCCCGTAGCCTGGATCGGAGTAGGAACCTTATATCCAAGGAGCATCCTCCTCTCCTCAACAATAATAGGACTGACTCGGTGGAACTCGGTGGAGGTACCAGCCCGTGAAAGCCCCTACACATCGAGGAATGTAGTCAGCCTCAGGAATCACGAAGCGAGAGCTGGTGTTCAGCCGCATGAAGTGATGAGCGGCGTCATGAACAACTTCTGACGATAGGCTAGGCTCCACTGTAAACGCCTCAAAAGGGACACCCTGGTCATATCCCAGTTGCCGAGCAAAGCGGTATGGATTGTACCGCATAAAAAGGGCCGCACCGTTTTGACAAAACACCAGATAACCCGGTCTGATCGAATATAAGTGCATGGCTTCCTTGGGCTTCAGGGAGGGTGTTCCCTCTTTCGACGAGTCGAAAAGCTATTGAATCGGTCTTGAAGGAGTAGAGAGGACTCGATCATTAAATACCACCCCCCCGCATTGGCATAGGGATTAAGCAGCACACGAATAGCTCCGGACTGAGTCGTATCAAGAGCAGAAGCGTCCACCAACCTCATGAGCCGCGGAAAGGTGTAGGCATCATAAAAGCTGGGTCTCTGATGTGCGGCAAATGCCCCTAGCACGTGCTTCTCAATCCATGACGTAAAGTAATTAAGAGAGAAACTCACTACGTTCACGCCTGAGGTTGAGGTATTGGCTGCAGCGCTTAGCCCATGATATAGATGCGCTAGCCCCGTAATACCCACAGCTAATCGCGTCCCTCCAGCGATGCAATGAGCAGGGTAAATGACCGAAGCTCTCATGAATCGACGGTGCGTTGGAATAACGAACCAACTAAGCCATACGCTGATAAAACCCACGAAGAAAGTCTCTTCATCTATGCCAGGAGTTGCGATAGACTCAAAAGGTACGGCCGATAGAATTGGAATGTAGAACTGTGGCAAATCCTCTTCTTTAGCCGGTAGCTTATTTAAATCGAACCCGAAGGGGTCGTTGATATTCGCAAACTTCGGAGCCGTCTTTGATAGAACGTCTCCGCGAAGGAAGCAGGTGATAAAGCTTTTGAAAGTGACGCCCTGCTCCTCCGACTCTGTGAATAGCTTCTCAAAAATGCCCAAAACCTTGATTAGACTCGGGTGCTTGTGGCGGACGGCATTTCCAATCGACAAGCCGTCAAGCATAGTAGGCTTAACTTCGAAAACATACTCATCAGGAGGCAGCAGTTCTTTATAGAGCGTCCCCCTGATCGGCAACCCCGAGATCTCACGAAACTCTTCCAAAGAAATTGAAACTTCGCGGTCCCCTAGTAAGAAGGTGTTGGTGGGAAGATTCTATTGATTTAGGAAGGCCTTAACCCACCAGACATGGGGGCGGTTGATAGTGGAAGAGAGACGCGTATACCGCCTGATAGAGCCCGACCCTCTGCAGTCGCGCACGATGGGCAGACAGGATATAACGAGCCCAAAGAAGGTAGCCCGTGGGATGTCGAGGAGTAAGCCCTATTTTGTAAACCTGTCCCCATGGCTGGGCTTCACCTTGGCAGATACGACGCCCTAAATGAAGGGTTCCTAGGCACTCTCAAGAGGTCTCACAAGGCATCAACCATGCCAATTTCAAAATTTTACAAGTGCCGAGAAACTCTAATACGGATCGTTAACTAGAATTTTAGGCGAAACAAGCAACTAGTTAACAACTTAACTGAGTGAACGGAAATACAACCTTTGTAGATCCGGTTCTCCATCTCCATAGCTCTATGATGAAGTCTCCTCGCTGTCCAAATCCAATCCCGGGCTCTAGCGTCGGCTTCATCGGAGAAATGGGCGGGCTAGGTCATCGACAACGATGCTGAAGATGATCTACGTCGAGGCATCACAAGATCAAACTCCCACTTCACCAAGTCATGAAACTTGTGAAGAAAACACCCTATACTACTTGGCAAGAGGTAGAGGATGAAGAAATAGGAGGTGGGTTCACTTTAGAATTGGATTTCTCACTCTTTTCATCAAATCACCATTGATGGTTGCAAGCTTCTTCATCTTGAAGAAGAAGAAGAAGAAAATATTATATGATAAGTATTTCTTTAAAAAGAAAACAATATGATACTTATCATGTATTCAACCATGGTTTAGTGTAGAGATTTAACTAAGGTTAGATCAATGGTTAGGGTTAGAGAAGAGACAAGAATGGTGGACTTGTTCAAAGCTTCAAGAAGCATCAACAAGCAAACAAAACAAGCCACCATTATCTTTTCTTCTTTTCTAAAATAAATAAATAAATAAATAGATAAGAAAATGAAAACCCTAACCATTACACAACCATGGTTTAATCTTTACACAAACCCAAGTGAGCATGTATCATCAAACATGATACAATCTTGTGCACAAAAATATATCACATATACAATGTGCATTTCAAGTGAGAAAATCCTTTTAAAGTGAACCAATATTAGTTAATGCAAATCATTATGTCAAATATATAATTATGCATTAAATCATTAAATCAATACTTGATTTAACGATCCGGTCATATCGCATATAACCGACCAATATTCAATGTATCGACTTATCGAATCAATCCTTGATTCGATAACCAGGTTATATCGCATACAACCATTCGATACATTCATCGCGAGAATGAAATACGGTATCACATACACGCATTATTCTCGGTCCCGCACATATCTCATATGCGCTCCTATTTCGTTTCGCTTGAGCCAGGAAACCTCTGTGTAGGACACTAAAGACTCGTCAATACGCCGGCAGCAGGTGATGATCATATGAAACACCCACAAGCCGCAAGCGGTCTGCTAAACGTAACGGCCACCCGGGTATTGAGCGATCAGAAGATCGACGAGCAAGCCCGCTCACACTCCTGTGAATCAACCAGTAACACTTACCGTACAGTCCGGTCTGATCGTCTGATATGTCGCATATTTCGCCTAGGGGTGGTAAACGTCAGACCCCAATAGCTTGATAAGTCGTGTCGATATGAGGTCTATAACAGTTCGAGAAACTACTGGTAACACTTACCAGTAAATCTCAGCAACCCTGGCCAGGGATTTCCGGTTATAGCCAATCGAACGCAGCGCAACATCAACTCCCTATACCGGGAGAGACGAATCCCCTCCTATCGCTCATTGCCTTCATGTGATTCAGGACTGTACCCAAAAACCACCGTTTTGCACGCCCTCTTGGACGTGGTAAGGTGGAAATCAAAGCACAGTGGGAATCACACAAGACTCTATGACGATCTCGGGTCTACAGACTAACCTGTACCAGTGTCACCAGAGAACTGCCATCTGACGTAAGGTATAATACCATCTGGGAGTTCTCGGCGAGTCCGTCCAGTATACCCAGTCTCCACTGAGCACCCGTACATCATCTCTGATATCAAACACCAATGGATATGGGATCATCCATCGCCCATCTGTATGGGTCGAGAAGGTATACGCTAGTCTACTCTGGTATATCGATGCCCCGTCTCGATATACCCACGACTAGGGATCTTGAAGGATGTACTTATGGACTACCATGTCCCCACTAGTATGATCCGCATCATAGTCCAGGTAGTCAAGTACACATCCTAAGGGCTTTACCAACATGTAACAGAGAGACAATCAGTGTACACGTTAAGGAAAAGAGCAACCAGATAGCATACTATCATGTCGAGCAAGAAAGTCCTCCCTATATATATCCCAGCATCCACTACAATGTACATCCAATGTACAGTAATGGCCTCTAGGGCATACATATAACTAACACTAAAATGTCTATAGCTGGCACAGGATGGTTTGGAATCCCAGTTGTAGACGACTCAAGACGTCCCGTAGGGGTCCAATTCAACATTTCCACAGCAAAGGCGGTCCGTGGACGCTCCATCGGCAAAAATGGGTAGGTAGGCTCTGTTGGTATCTCGCAAAGAAATCTGCGGCGGCCCCGAATGATATGCCCATACCAGGTCCCCCATAAAAGCAAGTTGGTGCAATTACGGTCGTGAGCTCTAATCATCGCCATCACCTCTTCATCATACGGTGACTGAGAAAAGGCAGCCTCCGAGCGGGTGAAAAGGAAGTATGGAAGAGAAGCCATGGTTCTTGAAACAAAGAAAAGGAAACTGTTAGTATAGCCCATACGTGCATAAATATATATATATATATATATATATATATATAAATATATATGTAAGAAGACAGTGGAAGAAAACGACAAACAACTTATTTTATGGGACCATTGGTTACGAAACACATGGGCCCCACAAAATCAATATGGCGGCTCACTAATAATGAGGCTGGGCAATCATTATGAAAACAAAAGGAAGATTTTCAATAAATGAATAGTGGATTTCAAACAACTCTACACATTTCCCAAGGAGAACACCCACTGCAGAACTCTATGCAAATCATGAAGGATCTCTCTGGAAACTTTTTTTTTGCAAAGAACAGCTAAGGGCAAGAAAATCCCAAGAAGTTCTCTGTGAAGAACTGAGTTCTTTAGAGGAATAGAGGAATTAAATTTCCAGAAAACATTTTCAGAGCTAAAGCTCTTTGGAATGGAATTAAATTCCAGAGAGAAGACAAGTATCACCATCGATCCCTGAGATCAGAGAAGCCCTAACAAAAAGGGGTTTATTATTTAAAGATTGAACATTTTTTTTAAGAACTTGGAAAGATGGGTTCTTGTTAAAGGGAAAAACCCTTGGTGTGGATTTAAAATCCAAAGAAAATTTCTACAAGAAGTTCTTCGGCCGTCCAAGATCCTTACCTGAAAAAGGAAATCTTTTGTTGACAGAGTTAAACTCTGGAAAATTTTGAAATAGAGAACTGAGCTCTGGGAAAGAGAATTAAGTTCTCAGAGGAAAACGAGCAAGGAAGAAGATGGAAAAAGTGGAGGCGCTTCTGAAGAGACCCCTGCATTTATAGGATGTGATGGGAAACGGTTCGTCTACCTAGGCAGATCCAATGGCCACATAAGGTGACAGCGTTGCACTCACGTGCAAACACGTGAGAACAACGCTGTGGGGGCATTTGTTCCATCATAAAATATCAGGAAAGACCCCGATGGGGCATCACGTGCCCACACGTGATGGGCCTTTAAAATCCCTGAAAGGGATTAAAAGATATAACAAAACAGTAAGGAATACCCCAATGGGGCATCACGTGTCCACACGTGACCAGAGGCCACGTGCAGACACGTGATGGGTTCCTAAGCTCTCTAATTAATAGAATTAAATTCTAATCAAACAATCAATCAGTGGAGTCATGTGCCCACACGTGATGGGCCTTTAAACCCATTAAAAGGAATTAAAAGGCATAATAAAACAATAAGGAAAGACCCCAATGGGGCATCACGTGTCTACACGTGACCAAGGGTCACGTGCTAACACGTGATAATTCCTTAGTTCTTTAAAACGGCAGAATTAAATTCTGGTCAAAATGCTTAATCAGAAGGGTCACGTGTCAACACGTGATAGGTTCTTAAGCTATTTAATTAATAGAATTGAATTCTATTTAAATGATCAAACAGTGGGATCACGTGCCAACACGTGACAGGTTCTTAAGCCTTCTGAACTAATAGAATTAAATTCTAATTAAGAAGGAATCGAGATCCCTAACTGGAAAAATATTTCTCTAAATCTTTTCAAACAAAAAGATTGTGCTCTGTAAAGTGGAGCACCGTTCGATTAAGAATTCAATGATGTTTAAAAATCACCGATTTATAGAAATATTCTATACAAGGAAAGATTTTCCTAAAATTCACCAAGAATAACAGACAGAAAATCTTTTGGATTAAAAATCCAATGGTGAATAAAATTCACTGAGCGATCTAAAAGATCATGTTGGTTACAAAATCAATTAAAATCTTTCAATGAAAGATTGACTGAATAAACTGATTCTTTTCTTTCTCCTATAAATAAGAGCCAAGAAGAGAAGAGAAAGGATCTGATTTTTTTTAGAGAGAGACAACAACAGAGAAAAAATAAGAGAATTTAATTCTCCAGAGAGAAAAGAAGATTTCTTCAGAAGAGAAAGAAACCCTATATGAGAAAGGAAAAGAGATCTAAGCTCCATAAAACAAAAAGAGAATTTAATTCTCAAATTAAGAGTTTAACTCTTCTGAATAAGAACTTAGTTCTTCCTTTGGTTGAAGATCTGCAGAAGCAGATCTCCTCACAAGTTGAGAATTTAATTCTCATCGGGGAGATTCTGCCATGCAGATCTAAAACTTAGAGGGAGAATTGAGTTTAGGGAATTTAATTCCTCCAAATACTTAGAAATTTAATTCCTCTAACAGAAATAGGATTTAACCCTTAAAATAAGAACTTTGTTCTTCTTCATGGTCGAAGATCTGCAGAAGCAGATCTCCCCATAAGTTAAGAATTTAATTCTCATCGGGGAGATTCTGCCATGCAGATCCAAAACTTAGAGGGAGTGTTGAGTTTAAAGAATTTAATTCTCCTATATACATAGGAATTTAATTCCTCTAAACAAAATTAGGGTTTAACCCTACAAAAGAATTTAATTCTTAAAACAAGGGACTTAAAACTCTCCATGCACGTAAAAAGATCAGTACCCAAACATGATCACGTGGCAACACGTGACCTTCCACTCAATGGTCAGAATAGAATCAATGAGATGGGGTCACGTGTTCCCACATAACCCTTGGATAAATTCCTCAAAATAAAAGAACAAAGCAAGGGCAGAATCAATTTTGGGTGCCCTCACGCGTCCCTAAATGACCCCTAATAAACACTTTAATAATCAATGCATGGGTACCCATCACTTGCCCACACGTGATGGCCTTTAAGATCAAGTGTTTAACACTTCTGTGAATATTCTGAGAACAAATAACAGAGGCAAGGCCCAATCATCAGGCGCCTCACGTGACCCCACGTGAGCGCTTCAGTCTTAGTGTTTAACACTATTTTAAGTGCTTCGTCCCTAGTGTTTAACACCATTTTAAGCGCATCACGTGGGAACACGTGATCGCCAAATATCCTCTAGTGTTTAACACTATTTTAAAACCAAGCTTAGCCCAAATTGGCTAGGTTTTCCAGAGGCAAATCTCCCCTTCAACTGAACCTCAAAATTGATCAGTTCATATGATATGCAAAGTAAATTCCAGAGCTATAATGAATGGTTAGTGCTCAGCCAAAGATAAAATGTTGTCAGAACCCAGACTCATGTTTAGCATTGTTAAATAATGGGGGGCTGAACCCAGACAAATGTTCAACAGTCCCAACAAAAGTCCAACATTTCAAACTTAATTGGACTTAGCCCATGTTGGCCATAAGTCCTCAACTTAGATTCAACTGAGCCCATGTGCTCATAATCTAATTAATTGATCTTAGTTCCAAATTGGACTACAGATTTCCCAATCAACTTTGGTTCAAGGGTACATCTTTTCACTCCTTTGATATTTGTCGTTGTAATCCTTCAACGTATTCAGAAAGGTGACGGGTCCCGATAACCAATCATTCCATGGACTGTGGGGTCCTTAAACTCATGGACTATGATGTTCTTAAACTTTATAGACTATGACGTCTTTAAACTACGGATTGTGGGGTCCTTAAGCCCATGGACTATGATGTCCTTAACCTCAGACTGTGGGGTTCTTAAGCCTATGGACTATGACGTCCTTAATCTCGGACTGTGGGGTCCTTAAGCCCATGGACTATGATGTCCTTAATCTCGGACTGTGGGGTCCTTAAACCCATGGACTATGATGTCCTTAACCTTTACAGACTATGATGTCTTTAAACTGGACCGAGATGTCCTTAAACTAATATTGGACCACCATGTCCTTAAACTGGTAATGGACCGCAACGTCCCTAAACTAAAACAATAGAGCCCGAATGCTCTTTGGTTGGATCTAAACGATCCCGTTAAGTTGATCTTAGTCTGAAATTAGACTAACGTATTCTTAACATATGTTTAAGTTGATCTTAGTCTCAAATGAGACTAACGTATCCTTAAACCCAATCCCAAACCCAAATCTAAGAAAATACAGATTCGGACTAATCTACGCCCTACGGGCGACAACATAAATTAGTCTCCGTATACAATCCACGGGCAACCAAAAACAAAACAAACACACACGACACGAAGTGACCATCTGAAGAAGGAGAAAGTGGTTACCGTGATGCGGTAGCGTAATTAACTGCAGGGGCTTGCGCCTGCAGGGAAGAGCGTCCCCACAATCAAAAACCCCTCAACGAGGGGGAATCTGACGAAGTCTGCTATATCGGCCGCATCCGTATAAACCTTCGATACATGGTGTCATAAATCAACTTGGTATTTTCGGAGAGGTGGACAGATAGCACCAATTAGTATCTGCCCCCAAATTCAGGCAAGACGAACCTACGCGGTCGCGTCTCTGTGTTTCGGAGGAGAACAATCCCCAACAAAGAGGAAGCGCCGGCACGAGATCCCAACCCCCAACACTCAATCGAAGAAAAGCCCGGTTCGATTCCGGACTGGGAACTCTATGTAGACGGTTCCTCCACAGAGAAAAGAAGTGGGGCCGGGCTGGTCATCCGTGGCTCCGATAAAACCCAGATGGAATACTCTCTGTGGCTCGACTTCAAAGCCTCTAATAACGCCGCAGAATACGAGGCCTTATTGGCCGGTCTATGAATCACCTCGGGAGTAGGACTAAAAAGAATTAGAATTCGTAAAGACTTCGCGTTGGTCATTGGCCAGGTGACCGGACGATTCGAAGCCTGGAAACCCCTGATGATGAAATACTTAGCCGAGGTAAAAAGACTGGGGAGAAATTTCGACGAGGTCCAAGTGGAACAGATTCCCCAACGTATGAACGTCGAGGTGGATGCATTGAGTAAACTTACCTCCTCCTATTCGGCCAATCGCAAGAGGAACATCCTTTTCGAAGTCCTACCGTGACCCAGCGTCGTCGACGAGGAAGTAATATACCGAATTTACACCACTCAGGAGAATATCCCGGATTGAAGAAGACTCATAGTGGAATTTCTCAAGGACGGAACGCTCCCCGAAGACTAAAAGGAAGCACGCCAGTTCCGTATGAAAGCTCGCCACTTCATATAGAGTAAAGAGAACTTGTATAAAAAGTCGTACGCCTAACCTCTACTTAGATGCGTCTATTCCGACGAAGCAAAATACATTCTCCGAAAGATACACGAAGAGGTGGGAGGGGCACATCAAGGAGCCCGCAACCTAGTCTAAAAAACACTTCTACATGGGTACTACTGGTCAATTATCCACCAAGACGCAGAAAAGCTAGTCGTGCAAGACATGTCAACTCTTCGGCAGCTCCCCTCAACTACCCGCCACCGAGTTGACGCCACTGAGTTTTCCTTGGCCATTCGTGTAGTGGAGGATGGACATGATTGGCCAACTCTCTACTGGCACAGGTAGCCACAAATATATCCTTATCGCCGTGGACTACTTTACGAAATGGGTCGAAGCCATGCCGATCAGGAAACCGGATGCCTCCTCCATGGTGAAATTCCTGGAGAGCAATGTAATTGCCTGATTTGGAATTCTGAGGTGCATCATTACAGACCACGGAACCAACTTCGAGAACGACAAAGTCAGAGAACTCTGTAGAGACTATCACATATTGATGAAGTTCTCCGCGGTCGCACATCCCCAATGCAACGGGCAAACTGAGATAGCAAACTGAGGTGTCATCCGGGGCCTCAGAGACTGCCTGGAAGGAATGAAGGGTAGATGGGTCGAGGAATTGCCATGGGTGTTGTGGGCGTTGCGAACGTCAAAGAAGACACCCACGGGGGAAACCCCGTTCAATCTCTGTTACGGTACCGAGGCAATGGTTCCCAAAGAAATTGACCTTCCCAGTTATCGAGTCGAGCATTTTGACGATGAGGCCAATGCTTTGGCCCTTCGAAGCAATTTGGATATCTTATTGGAGAAGAGAGACCGGGCGCAAATAAAGATGGCCGTATATCATCAATAGACCGCCCAATATTATAATGCACACCTCAAACACCGAGCATTCAAGACAGGCGACTTAGTCTTACGACGAAATGAGTTTGAGGACCAAGGAAGGCTGCAAAAATTCTCCCCGAAGTGGGACGGTCCCTTCGTTGTAACTGAGGTGTTGCTCAGAAGAGCCTACCGCCTCCAGAATTTCTTGGGTCGCAACTTCCTGCGGCCATATAATGCAGAAAAGCTAAAATTGTATAGATGAACTTATACCTTCTCGGAAAATAATATTTCTCTTTTTATGTCAATAAAATTTATTTTCCGAGCCAAGCCCTTACGCGAGTAGATTCTTGCTCGGTTCCGAGGAGCGGCGAACAACCCTTTTTTTACAGCCTTCTTTTGAGCCCACGAGCTGAGAGAAGGAAGGTACCTGATCAGTCAAATTTATTGCACATTTGTATGGATATTTTCCCTATTATTATTAATTACTAAAATGTGTTATTTATAAATAAAGAAAATATGTAGGTTTATTTGTAAAAAAATTATTATCATATTTTTTTAATTTATAATTAATATAATTAGGGAAAATATATGCATATCATATTTAAATAAAATATTCATGAGATTATTTATTATTAAAATATGGATATCATATCAAATATTCTTAACCAATATTCTTAAAATATCATATCATTTAATTGGTTGGAATAATATCTCAAATAACACAAATGCCGCTAACAATTTGATTTGAGATATTGTGCAAGTATTATAATAGATCAGTTCAGGTCTGAAATACAACTAGGAGATCCATATCAAATTGGATTACAAAACCAAATCTGCTGAATATTAAGGGCAAACTGAAGAATCTCGCAACGACAGAGACTAAGAAATATATTTTCAAAATATTTTTATCAGAAAGATCTCCAAATATCGAGAAGAAAAGGCATGAAAAATTTGGAGGCACGAACCCACCAAACGGCGGCGTAAGCGCGGTCAAAGGGTGCCATAGGCGGCGGAAGCGCGGTCTTATGGTGGCCGTAGAATGTGAAACTTCAGGGTCTTGATCGTAATTTCACACACTCCAATATGACGTCTAGGATTTCACATTTCAGAACCTATATAAAGGACCGAGAGCTATCTATCGAAATTATCAACGAATTCATCTATCCATCAATCGATTAAGATCTAGCGAGCAAACTAGGAGTTTTGTAAATTACTTTTTCAGCGAGCAATTTTTGTAATGCAATAGTTATTCAATAAAAGGTAGTTCTTTTTTTTAATTTTGTCGCATTTACTTTCCGTATTTATTTTCTGCATTTACTTTCCGCAATAACTTTCAGCATTTTTAATTTTTATTATGGGTTCCGTCTTCTTCCACCTTTCTGCTACATCATTGATCTCCATGAGCGAGTAAATTCTCGCTTGTTAGGGTTTGTAGGATATGGTAGAAAAATGGATGAAAAATATCACTTAAATTATTTTTAAAGTTTTAATTTTTATAAATTTTAGAAAAATGAATATTAACCCTCTTATCGGACGTGCTATCAATTCATGATAGTCACGACCAAGATTTGAGATTCGTTAATAATCGCTTTGTTAAGGGCTTGAGATAAATAGAGATCAATGAAAAAACAAGGGTCATATCTAAATGGAATCGAAATAAAAAAAATGTAAGTGAGGTTCGGAGGGAAACCTTAATTTTCTTAAAGAACCCTAATCCACATTCGTCGCTGTTTCTCCAGTATTAAATAATTAAAAGATAAAAAGAATTATTTTTAAAACTCCATCCATTAACTACTAAATCCTATAAACCCTACAAGCTCTTATATTATAAAATTTTCAAACCTTCTTAATAATAAACGATAACAATCCCATCTTTCTTCTATCAACTCGTCTTAAACAAGAAAAGAAGTTCACCGTTTCTCTATGGACGACCCGTACTCATCGCGGCTAGTTATTACGATACCGTTATTGATTGCGGTTATTTACAACATACATACACAATTTTTCACGATCAATCGGTACCCACGGCCATCCTCTTGGTCAGATGGGCGAAAACCTGGGTGCAACTGTAGGCAGTCGATGCAAGCTTCGCTCCACCAATCTTACCTCAGCTCCGGGATGAGGAACGAGTTCATAAAACAATGCAATGTTTATTAATAGACGAAAACAAAAAAGAGAGCAAACGAAAGACTTTTATTGATAAAGGGGTATTCTCGGCTCCTCAGCCTTACAAAAATGTCCAGGGGCTCACAAAATAAAAACTATTATAGCAAAAGGGGAAGGGGATCCAGAAAGCATTGATCGTGATATTCAAAGCAGAGATTCTCCAACCGAGCCCAGGCGACATTCCATCTCTCCCTCTGCCGATGCCCGTGGACCCGAGCAGCTACGGTTCTGTCAGGCACTCCCGCCGTCGCTCATGAAGCTATGACCAGCCTCTGCTGGAAAGCTCAGCGAAAGATATCCATCGAACGGTCCCGCCTGCTCTTCGAGATCAGACCCAACTCATGGATCGTACGCATCTTATCAGTAGACTCCTCCAGTGCCTGCTGGGATAAAGTGCCAAAAAGGCCCAGGGAGGACCTCCAGATCGTGTAGATAAGCACCTGCAGAAGGGAAGATCGGCGCAGGTGAAAACGCCCACAATGACTCTCTAGACGACCTATCACGGCCTCGTATGTCGCCTCAGAACCGTCAAAATCGTAATGATAGACGCCGTTGCATGTCACGATATGCCGGATGTTGTATGTATTACCGATCATTAGGAAACTACAAACTGCGGGATATGATCAAATACTTCATGATGCCTAAGAAAGGGCCAAACATCCACTATTTATAGCCACAACAGAAATCCCCAACGACCGAGATCTTCCCACGCCACGACACAAATCACGGGACATCGCATCTTCCCGATAAGGCACCGCCACGTGGCGTCCGGTCACTGGCACCCCCTTTCATGCAGATTAGGGAAGATTGACCGACATTTTTAGGAGATCCGCACGTATCTCAAGACACCCGCCATGCATCACGTACCCCCGAGAATCAAGGAAGCGCGGAATACCGGAGTCATGACAATCCAAGAATTCGTTAATCGGTCCACACGAATGGATTCCTACCCCAAAGCCCTCATCATGAGGCGGCCAAGCAGCTTCCTGCTTGGCCCATCCGCAGTGGGTAGTTTCCTGCCCAACGACGCTGTGGATCCAAAGACCTCGTCATGAGGCAGACGAGTAGTTTCTTGCTCGGCCCATCCGCAGCGGGTAGCTTCTTGCCCTAACAACGCTGTGGATCCAAAGACCTCATCATGAGGAGGCAAGCAGCTTCCATCTCGGTCCATCCGCAGCGGGTAGCTTCCTTCTCGACAACGCCGTGGATCCAAAGCCCTCATTATGAGGCGGCCAAACAGCTTCCTGCTCGGCTCATCCGCAGCGGGTAGCTTTCTGCCCCCACAACGCTGTGGATCCAAAACCCTCATCATAAAGCGGCCAAGCAGCTTCCTGCTCGACCCATCCGTAGTGGGTAGTTTCCTGCCCAACAACGCTGTGGATCCAAAGCCCTCATCATGAAGCCAAGCAGCTTCCTGCTCGGCCTATCTGCAGCGGGTAACTTCCTGTCCGACAACGCTGTGGATCTAAAGCCCTCGGCGTGTGGCCTACGGGCGACTTCTTGCCCAACCTTGACGGCGGAACCTGAGGCCACACGTCAAATTCGGTAGGCCGACCATACCCGGGCATGAAGTAGATAAGCTCACCCAAGAAGATAAAGCTCGGATTTGGTTGATAACCGGCGCAACTCCAGTCCTATTCGGATCCAAGGGAGTGACCGCGCTAAGCTCTACTAAGGCCTATTTCTACTCGGTATCCGTGTTTGGTGTTCGTTGCCTCGACTTCAGGGAGAGGAGGGACACCGGCCTATTTCTACTTGGTATCAATGTTTGGTGTTCGCTCGGTCTACGTCGCCTCGACTCCGGTGCAAGGAGGGACACCGGCTTATTTCTACTTGGTATCCGTGTTTGTTGTTCGTCGCCTCGACTCCGGGGCGAAGGGGACACCGGCCTATTTATACTTGGTATCCATGTTTGGTGTTCACTCGGCCTACATCACCTCGACTCCGGGGCGAGGAGGAACACCGGCCTATCCATACTTATGAAATAAACAAGGGGAAAACATTACATCCATGCACATTATGGACCAGTAAAAATTACTTTATTGACATTCTAAATTATGTACAAGGTATTATAAGATCATGGCCGCCAAATGCCACATCGTGCCCAGACAATCCACCACGAAGATTTCTTGGCACTAAGTCGAACAGAGAAAACTGAGCGAACCACTCTCGACCCGACCTATAAAATAGATCGGAACGGGAGTGGGGGGCTAATGATGATACTCGTAAGTGGGAATTCCCCTGATCATGACACATAGCAGATGACGTGTCATCCACGTAAGCCCACTAGATTCTTGGGGGTTATGGAGCTGAAATAAATATGATGCATTGGGGAAATTTCTCGGCGCTTCGCCTCCTAGGTTGCGCATGACCTTTTGGAAGATCTCCTCGGAGTACATTCCCCCTTCGGCTGACCGCCAGCCAAGAGCTTGTCTCCGAGCTATCCTATAGCTAAGACTCATCAGCTTACTTGCTTGTCTCCGAGCTATCCTATATCTGAGATTCCTCAGCGTCCCTGTTTGGCCAGGAGCACGGATCCCTAGCGCCCCCATAACGACTCCGTGTATCTCGTAACGATGAGATTTCCGCCGCTCCGCATCGCGTATCCCACGCTAGCATATCTTGCCATTAATGGGCGTATCCCGCCATTAACGCGAACGTGACGCAAAGGCGTAACGGATGGCGAGAATCTCGCATCGGCTCGCTCCATGCGACCACCCTTCTTCCAGACGACTCAGGTACCGCGGAACTAATTCCAATAATATTTCTCGATACTTGATCGTCGGAAGGTCCTATGGTGGTTTCCACTCCGGGACTTCTCTTGCAGGTAGCTCGGCGTCAGCAACAACCAACAACCCATTGAGATCCACACACTCAATCATCATCTCAAATCTCAACCGTTCAGCACAGCTGGTAATAAGATTGATGGAGGACAACATTTAAAGGAGATTTCTACCTCCATCAGAGACATTCTCCAGAAATTCCAAGGAAATAACATTTGCGAGACCAATTTTCTCATATTTTATAGGGTAAATTACACTAAAATACCCTTAACTATCAAAATATTTTCACTAAAATACCTTAATGTATTTATATGACATTGAAATGCCTTTTAACTATGGTTTCAAGAGGTATTTTTCACTAAAATACCCTAAAATGTAGCATTTAGTATTTTGGTGTAATGAAAAAAATCACTAAAACACCCTCAAATGTAACACTTAGTAACCAATGGTATTTTTATCGCAAAAAAACCATGTTCAAAGATCTTGGTCGATTGAAATATTTCCTTGACTTTGAAGTCGCTTCGTTCCGCTCAAGATATTTTTCATTACTAATGAAGTACTGTAACAACTCTCAACTTTCTGTACGGAATTTTTCAAAATTATAGAAAGGAGCACCTAAGCGTGAGCACAAATTATAAATTTAATTTGCTTTTGAACAATAAGAAATAATTTGTAGCTCATTGGTAAAGTCTTGCACTGCTGTGACGTAGCCCCTGTGATCGAATCCTCCCAGCCATATATATTTTTTATTGAATTTTTTTTAAACTTTTAGAATCTCAAAACTTTGCACGTGCAAAACACGTAAAATGAAAAATCACAACAAAATCAAACATATGCACTGAGTTATACCAAGCGATCAGGACACGTGGCAAGAATCCCACACCCCACCTCACCTATTGGACCGACGAGATTGCCTATGGGGCCGACGCCGCCGGGCCCACACATAGGAAATGCTCTGAAAATTTTTCCCTAGCACCACTTGGACTACCCCACTACCCCCATGTTGTTTGATTTCTCTGCAATTATCCAGAGAGTGATAATTCCCCTCTTAAATCCATTTTTAATGCACATTTTAATTCCATTCTTCATTACCCTAAATCTTAATTCTATCCTATAAATACCCCCTACACCATAGTCATCTCCGTTCTGAAAATTATCACAAAAACTCTCTAAAATTTCCAAGTTCAAAAGTTGTACAAGTGGAGTTACCAAAGGTCGAAATTCCGGCGACGTTTCGGAAACAATCCGGAGACGAAACGACTCCCCGACGATCCCAAAATCTCCTCCTACCTCTTCTCTCTAATTCCAACCTATAAGTCCCCTCTCCCCTTCTCAATCTCTAGTCTAAAACTTTCACTTTTCAAAACTCGTCGGAAGCGGAGTTATTCCGACTTCCAATTCTCGTTTCTTTAAAAACTCAAATTTTTCTTGAACAACAAATTACCATCTCTTCTTATATTATTTAAAAAACATGAAACAATATTCACAACAAGTTTCAATTCAAAATAATATGTATTGCAACTTCTATTTCATTTTTACGGTAAAATACCATTATGTTTACATACGACGTTGCTTATTCATCTTGATCATATTACCTTTCGAAAACTCACGAGGTAATGACCTACCTCATCACACCACACATTTTTGACATGGCACGATAACTTTTGAAACATTAGTTTGTAGGAAATACGAGTTTATATTTAAATATTATAAACATTCAAAAACCGTTTTCTTTAAAAGTATATTATTTAATTCCTTACAAATGCGCCTCTACAACCCATTTTGAGGAACCCCGATCGGGATGGTGCAGGTTATCGCACGTCATCGGGTCTAGTAGAGCAAGATGCAGAACTCCTCACGGAGCATCCGATCTCGATAGAATTTTTAATACAATTTTAAAGAAAAATATGATTTCTATTTAATAAATAAGTTCTATTTTTATAAATAAATAAGTATATATATATATATATATATATATATATATATTATCAAAATATCTACTTTAAATATACAATATATATATATATATATTCCATATTTTCTAAATCAAAGGAATCGCAAATTTCATGAAACTACCGATACAAATCAATACAATTCCACTATTACACTAAAATACCATATACAATGAAATCTAGGTTTTATTCACTAGAAAACTTCATTTTATAAAAATTACAACTATGAAAACCCTAAAGACGATAATTAAATAATTGAGGTATATTTTGAAAATATATCAAAACTATTTTTCATAAAACCCCCTCAAGTTATATTAATTTACAATAAGGACCCTAGTAAACATAGGTTAAAGTGGGACCAGTTCTTTTGAGCCTCACGGAGCCGGAGAATATAGGTGCTTGTCTATCTAAGGTAGACAACTTAAACAACGGTGTTATCAATGCGGTAATTGTCTTGGAAAAAGACACAAATCCTGTCGTCCATATACAGCAGTTACCGATAACATCAAAACTAATTCAGGAATTCAATTCGTTGTAAAGTGTCTGACTCAGGCAGAATCTCAGTCTAATATGAAACCAATCTATCCTTGAATATAATTCAAGATAACTCCATTTCGACATGAATTCATTTATACCAGAATTTAATCTATATCAACATGACTCGACCGAACCGAACCATGGATATACTCTGATTACATGACTATCCATTTATATCCATCCCGGTTATATGATATCATGGTTTCGTCAAGTCTTCCATTTATAAAACAAACAATACAAACAATATAATAAACATTACGGGTTTTAAAGCGGTAGACTGGTACTGAATGTATTAAAAGTGGCACGAGATGGCCATTAAAAGACATAACTATATATCCATTACCGTTGTTCCATGATTTTATCGACGGAACCTTGTATTACGGGTTACCATAGTCCACAGTGTAAGTTGGACTCCTCTCGTATACACTGGCATATTCTGTACCAAGCTACAATCAACTGCGTTAACATAACAAACTCACAATACACCAGTTATATTCTCATATATGTCTATTCATCTGTCTTTTCTATTCCTACTTTTCTTTGGGACTTACCGAACGATTGTTCGCTGACGACATTCATTTTCTTCTATCTTTGGAATGTTATTAGGAGGACCCGACTCCGAGGAGTTCGAGACCAGCCAGGAGCATTTGGAGCATACCACTGAGCAGCACGACCATTAGTCTTCACTTGTACTTACTTTACTCTCATGTTCATGCCATTGTTTAGGTATTACTTTCCATTTCTGTATTTACATTTTCAGTTGTACTTGTAAAGAAATGTTCAATAAATAAAAGTTGTTGTTCATTTACATTTCATGTCTTCTTGTGTATATTTACATTATATTGCTTAGTTACGCTTAGCGTGTTTACTTCGGAGTAAATACGTAGCGGGTCTCGTCGCATCTCCTTACCCGTATACTGGGAAGCGGGGCGTGACAGTTTTTGTTGACGGCCCATACATGTCAGTTCTGCATGGAACCCTACCATGCAGGTCAGTTCTGCATGGACATGCAGGTCAGTTCTGCATGGAGTCCTAAGCAATATAACACAAGAATCAGCAACTAAAAACATTCTTTACATTTCATATTCCTTGAATCTTACAATTTCATATTCTTTGAATCTTTCCTAACTCTATTTTTTCTTTCAAGGTTATGGATTCTCCAAACAATACCAGCACCAACTTCAACAACACACCACCACCTATTTCACTTACGCTTACCGTTGTAGCTCCGATCAACGAGCAAACTGTATTGCTTGAGGCGATCCGAAGCCTCCTGAAAGGACAGCAGCAGCAAACTGCTATCTTACTGAACCGTCCAGAAACGGAAGCGCCCGGAGTAAAACAATTCGGGGCATTGCACCCAAAGCAATTTTCGGGGAAAGAGAGCCCTTTAGAAGCTAAAGAATGGGCTCAGAGTATTGAAGACGATCTGGCAGCAGCACAAGTGCCAGACATCGCTTGGGTACGAGTTGCGAAGCTGCAACTCACCGACAACGATCGAATATGGTGGAAGGCGGAAGAAATCCGTCTTGACAAGATGATCGAATGGAAAACTTTTCGCGACATATTCAACGCGAAGTACTTTCCAGAGACTGCCCGATTTGATATGGAGCAGCAATTCATCCACCTACAACAAGGTTCGATATGGACCAAATCTGTAGATGAGTATGATGCTGAGTTTACCATGCTCGGTAGATTCGCGGCACACTTGATACCGACGGCTGAGATCAGAGGTAGACGATTTCAGTAAGGGTTGGACCAGGAAATCCAAGCTGCCTTAACTACAGGGGATTTCCCAACCCACGACCTAGCACTGAAAGCTGCCCGTCGATACGAGGCGGTAGTGAAGAAGAAGGACAAACCTCAATCTGCCGGTGTGAAGCGCCCTGCCACCCAGATCGCAGGAGGAGCCTCTTC
The DNA here is from genome assembly GCA_030015575.1 of Agapanthus africanus. Classification (NCBI taxonomy): domain Eukaryota; kingdom Viridiplantae; phylum Streptophyta; class Magnoliopsida; order Asparagales; family Amaryllidaceae; genus Agapanthus; species Agapanthus africanus. The sequence goes on from CM057348.1 coordinate 63,941,670, forward strand.
AAGGCCATCATTTGAACCCAGGAGTAAATAACCGACAAAGTCCAAATTTTTGCTTCTACTGCAAGAGAGATGGACACATGTAGAAGAACTGTAGGTGCGCAAAAGGCTTGTACTTAGTTTGTGGCGCATTCACTCATGAAATTGGAACATGTCCTTATAGACGCAACCCAGTTCCAGCTCACAACACTTATCCGTAGTGGCCAGCTATCCAGGCCATGCACCTCGTCTTGCTCTTCCAGCTCCACCTCCACGTGGACCTCCTGCACAGCCTAATCGCCAATTCCATCAGGCACTGAGGAACATGCCTCGAGGGCAAAGAAATATGCCCCAAGAACAGAGGAACGTGCCTCTGACTAGGAAGAATGTACCCCGGGATCAGGCTTTCACATTAGCGGCCTTAGAAGCCGAGACTGTAGACCAAGGTAACCCTGGTAATTTCCTTACATATTTTTCAATCTTTCTAAAAATTTTTACATTCTTTCGTTCTTCCAAATATTTTTCATGCACTATCAATAGTTCTATCACTAAACTTTTCATGAATCTGTTACACTTTCCTTCTATAAATTTCGAGGACGAAATTTTTATAAGGAGGGTAGAATGTAACAACCCTAAACTTTTTGTACAGAATTTTTCAAAATTACAGAAAGGAGCACCTAAACTTGAGCACAAGTTATAAATTTAATTTGCTTTTGAACAACAAGAAATAACTTGTAGCTCATTGGTAAAGTCTTGCACTGTTGTGACGTAGCCCCTGTGATCGGATCCCCAAGCCATATATTTTTTTATTGACTTTTCTTTTAAACTTATAGAATCTCAAAACTTTGCACGTGCAAAACACGTAAAACGAAAAGTCACAACAAAATCAAACATGTGCATTGAGGTATACCAAACGACTAGGACACGTGGCAAGAATCCCACACCCCACCTCACCTATTGGACTGGCGAGATTGCCTATGGGGCCGGCGCCGCCGGCCTCCCCCTAAGGAAATGCTCTAAAAAAATTCCTTAGCACCCCTTGGCCTACCCCACTACCCCTATGTTGTTTGATTTCTCTGCAATTATCCAGAGAGTGATAATTCCCCTCTTAAATCCATTTTTAATGCACATTTTAATTCCATTCTTCATTACCCTAAACCTTAATTCTATCCTATAAATACCCCCCTACACCATAGTCATCTCCATTCTGAAAATTATCACAAAAACTCTCTAAAATTTCCAAGTTCAAAAGTTATATAAGTGGAGTTAGCAAAGGTCGAAATTCCGGCGACGTTTCAGGAAGAATGCGGCGACGAAACGACTTCCCGACGATCCTAAAATCTCCCCTACCTCTTCTCTCTAATTCCAACCTGTAATTCCCCTCTCCCCTTCTCAATCTCTAGTCTAAAACTCCACTTTTCAAAACTCGTCGGAAGCGGGGTTATTCCGACTTCCGATTCTCTTTTCTTTAAAAACTCAAATTTTTCTTAAACAACAAATTACCATCTCTTCTTATATTGTTTAAAAAACATAAAACAATATTCACAACAAGTTTCAATTCAAAATAATATGTATTACAACTTCTATTTCATTTTTACGGTAAAATATCATCATATTTACATACGACATTGCTTATTTATTTTGATCATATTACCTTTAGAAAACTCACGAGGTAATGACCTAACTCATCACAACATACATTTTTGATATAGCACGATAACTTTTGGAACATTAGTTTGTGGGAAAATACAAGTTTACATTTAACTACTATAAACATTCAAAAACTATTTTCTTTAAAAGTGTATTATTTAATTCCTTGCAAATGCGTCTCTACAATCCATTTTGGGAAACTCCGATCGGGATGGTGTGGGTTATCGCATGTCCTCGGACCTAGTAAAGTGAGATGCAGACCTCCTCACGGAGCATCTGATCTCGATGGAATTTTTAATGCAATTTTTAAGAAAAATGTGATTTCTATTTAATAAATAGTTCTATTTTTGTAAATAAATATATAAATATATAAATATAAATATATATATATATATTACCAAAATATCTACTTTAAATATACAATATATATATATTATTCCATGTTTTCTAAATTAAAAGAATCGCAAATTTCATGAAACCACCGATACAAATCAACACAATTCCAATATTACACTAAAATACCATATACAATGAAATCTAGGTTTTATTCAGTAGAAAACTTAATTTTATAAAAATTACAACTATGAAAACCCTAAAGACGATAATTAAATACTTGAGGTATATTTTGAAAATATATCAAAACTATTTTTCATAAACCCCCCTCAAGTTATATTAATTTACAATAAGAACCATAGTAAACATAGGTTAAAATGGGACCGGTTCTCTTGAGCCTCAGTAAGCCGGAGAATATGGGTGCTTGTCTATCTAAGATAGACAATCTAAACAACGGTGTTATCAATACGGTAATTGTCTTGAAAAAAAACACAAATCATGTCATCCATGTGCAGCAGTTACCGATAACATCAAAACTAATTCTGGACTTCAATTCGTTGTAAAGTGTCTGACTCAGGCAGAGTCTCAATCTAATATGAAACCAATCTATCATTGAATATGATTCAAGATAACTCCATTTTGACATGAATCCATTTATACCAGAATTCAATCAATATCAATATGACTCGACTGAACCGAACCATGGATATACTCTGATTACATAACTATCCATTTATATCCATTTCGTTTACATGATATCATGATTTCGGCACGTCTTCCATTTACAAAACAAACAATACAAACAATACAATAAACATTACGGGGTTTTAAAGGAGTAGACTCGTACTGAATGTGTTAAAAGTGGCGCGAGATGGCCATTAAAAGACATAACTATACATCCATTGCCGTTGTTCCGTGGTTTTATCGACGGAGCCTTATACTAAGGGTTACCATAGTCCACGGTGTAAGTTGGGCCCTCTCGTATACAATGGAATATTCCGTACCAAACTACAATCAACTGCGTTAACATAACAAACTCATAATATACCAGTTATATTCTCATATCTGTCTATTCATCTGTCTGTTCTATTCCAACTTTTCTTTGGGACTTACCGAGCGATTGTTCGCCGATGACATTCCTTCTCTTCTTTCTTTGGAATGTTGTCAGGAGGACCCGATTCCGAGAAGTTCGAGACCATCCAGGAGCATTTGGAGTATACCACTGAGTAGCACGACCATTAGTCTTCAATTGTACTTACTTTACTTTCATGCTCATGCCATTGTTTAGGCATTGCTTTCCCTTTCCGTATTTACATTTTTAGTTGTACTTGTAAAGAAATGTTCAATAAATAAAAGTTGCTGTTCATTTACATTTCATATTTTCTTGTGTATATTTACATTATATTGCTTAGTTACGCTTAGCGTGTTTACTTCGGAGTAAATACGTAGCGGGCCTCGTCGCGTTTCCTTACCCGTACACTGGGAAGCGGGGTGTGACAAGTACACAATGGATATCTTAAATGATATGGGGGGTTTTCAAATTGTCGTCCTACCTCTTTTCCTATGATCCAGAATTTAAAATTGATTAACACTATTAGTGCTCCGCAACGTTATCCATCTCAATATAGATGTCTTGTTGGACATCTAAAATATCGCACCATTACTCTTCCTGACATTCTTTATTTTATTCTTATTTGGAGTCAGTTTATGTATGAACCACGCAGACCGCTTCTTGATGCTTCTCATCGAATACTTCGCTATCTCAAAACGAGTATAGGTATGGGCATTCTTCTTTCGTCTACAAGTAAACTCCAACTTGGAGCTTATTGCGATTCTGATTGGACATTTTGTCCATTTACATGACGATCCATCATAAGTTTCTTACGTTTCTTTTTGCCACTCCAATCTCATGAAACATAAGAAACAAAATATTGTTCACGTTCTTATTTAGAATCTGAATACAGGACGGGACTATTCTTGTACCGCTGACTTGGTATTCTTGACATGGCATTGTCGAGGCACTGGGAACATTAAATGAAAATTCAGTTGAGAATATAAGTCAAAGAGGAAAGGACAGAAAAGAGGATAAGAATACGTGTGATGGAGAGTGGTCCAAGAGGATGTCAAGCATTCTCCTCTGGCGGATGATGGCCCTACATGCGCGGATTCAAAGCATCAAAGTAAAAGAGCCCCCTAAGGAAGGGGAGAGCCCTGATTCTCCCGCGGCCCAGAAAAAATCGGTCCGGATCTACTGTGGGAATGATTTGGAATATGCTTGCTAGCAACAACATCATGAAGACAGTCAATCATTATAAATTGATGAAGCCTAAAGTTATAATATTAATAAACTTTTTAGATAGTCCCCGAGTTCGACAATGCTACATCAAGAACACTAAGTAAGTGGTGGAGGAATAGTCCGTTGGATCAATCCGGCAGTTAGTACAGTGATAATCCTAGTAAATAGTCCCGGTAGTGGTGGTTCAAATAGCTTGTGTACTCAATGGCGACGTTATTTGCTTCATGATTTAAGCATAACTAATTTTTCCGCTGCCATTTTATATTGTGACAATCAAGCAGTTATTTACGTTGCAGCAAATTCAGTATTCCATAAACGAACAAAACATATTGAATGTTATCTTTTCGCGATATAATACTCTTTAGCCTAATTCGAACAGCTTATGTTTCCACTTTTCGTCGACTGATCGATGTCTTCATCAAAACTTTTGGCAATGACCAATTTCATCAACTAATATGAAGTTGGGTGTTGTTGATCCCCACAATCAACTTGAGGGGTAGTATTAACGTGTGAAGCTAAATCTTCATATATTTTTCCTTCCATGAATGATTGGTGATTAGGGAAATTGATTTTTTTATCAATGTTAAAGGCAGTGATCGCATCTACGTGATTAGCCAAATTGATTACTTGCCTTAATATGATATTTGCTTGCTATGTATATCAAATGTATAGAATTTTATAACTATTATTATATAAGAAAAAATATGTGAATAAAATAAGTATCTCTTGCTCAACAATTAAGTGCAAAAAGTTTCTTCTTCACATATTTTCTGTAACACCCTAGCACTGTTATACCTTTTATTTGGGGTATTTCAAACATTGCGGTAAATTTCTTTATTATTATTGCTTTTGGGTTGCGGATAGTGCATTTGGAAGTTATAGTTATTATCCGTCCCGAACCGCATGTTTGAAACCCACTAAGATTCAAGATTACATCAAATATTTGCTAGTATAGAGTATCCTTGCAAATCTAGATATGATACACATATGATATTTCACATATCTTTTAATAATACAAAATAAAAATCAAATAATATATTTTTAATATCTAGCCTTGCATGTCATCTTACCCCATATCATATGATTGCATCCATATATCATGTTCATGTCCTACTTGTTAAAATAGACTCGTTTTGGTCGCTATGTATATTTACATAGATCCGTACTTGGGGGTATACATTTTGATTGACAGGATATCGTATTATGATTTAAACTTTTACATATATTCTTCATATTGAAAAACTAGATTCTTAGAAGAGACCCGGGTAATATTCATAGTAATCTGGTATTAGCTGTAAAATCCTATAATATATATTATAATATTTTTATATAACTAACAATTATATATAATATATATAATATATTGATCAAAACTAATATATCCTCTCTCTCCTCTCTGTTTCTTTCTCACGTCTCTCTCTAACATATATATATATATATATATATATATATATATATATATATATATATATATAACCCATTAACCTTACCTCTCTCTCTTCCTCTCCTTTCCTCACGTCCTCCCGCTGCAGAGCCCTAACCCGCTCCCTCTCGACCTCGCCGTTCGCCCTCGTCGCCGCCCCCCTCACCATCATCGGCTCCCTCGTCCTCACCTCCTCGCCCTCTCGTCCTCACCACCTCCTTCTTCCTTCTTCCCGACGGCCTGCACTTTCCCCGATGCCAAGAAACCCATCATATATCGTCGGAACCCTCGTCGCCGGTAGACCCAATCGCCGCCACCGAAAATTCCTCACGTCCCTTTCCTCTCCCTGACGACCCAAACCTAACCCCAGCGACCCCCTGCACTTTCTTCCCCAATCACAAAACCTAAAAACCCACAGCCATCGCCGACGGCAGCACCTCGTCGTCGTCAACCTCGTGACCTCACCACCTTTCTTCTGCCCTCGCCACCCCAGCAAGCCTTTCTTCTTTTTCTTCTTCTTCTTCTTCTTTCTTCTTTTCGTTCTTTCTTTCTTTTCTTTTCTTGATTCTCCGATTGTCTCGCCGGAGTTGCATGCGTCGCCAACGATTCGGACGACCCAGTCACCGTCGTTGCCCATCTCGGTCACTACGTAATGTTATTGCTCAGCCAGATCCAGTTCTGCGTGCATAAGTTTGCATCGCGACGTTATTCCGACGTCGGACGTAGTATCCGTATCTCGACGTGAGATCCGATCAGGTAAGTTTTAAACTTGCAACATGCTATATTATTATATCGATAATTATATGAATAAGAATAGTGCATGTGTTTTATTATTCAGCAAATATTATAGATTTACAGTATCCGTCTCTGTCCATACTAATAATAGCATATCTAGTTGCATGCCGGAATATCATGATATCATTATACTACTATATTAGTACAATATATTATCTAGATTGTATCATACATGGTAATGGACGTATAATGATTATTACAGATAGATACATATGGATCCTGGCATCAGTTGTGTTTACCACGTTTTGATATTGACTACAGTTTTACATTTGGCATCTAGTTGGGTTAATATACATTGCATGACATGTTCACGACACACTACCAGACTTGTTACTTAGATCTTATTACTAATGCCAACAATCCTGGCCTATTGTCCTGACGGACGTGACATGTTGTCTATATAAACAAGACCTGTACCTGCTTGATCCTGTGTTGGCATTAGATTTATATCATCAATACCTGACTTAAACACATAACCTTGGGGGAAGGGGAAATCAATAATGAAACCTAACTTGTAACTCAACAGTTCGATGCTTATACTGATCAGTCTTTACGGGCTCGGCTAGCCCCAGAATGCTGCTGCTGATATCATTCGTCTGTACATATTACACGTTTACTGCTTAGCGGCACGTCTCGGATTCAGCCCGAGAGTCTTGACCGTGGTCCCGGACTCTCACGGGATACTATTGAGTTATATTGACGATTCCATTAAATTGATTTCAAAGACTTGTAGAATAGATAACTTAGAAGTACAAACTTTAGGATACACATCACATACATGCAGCTCACTATTTTATCCCTGTGTTTATTATTCGTACACATGTTTAATAATAGCATCATATCCTGGTTAATACTATTAATTTTGATATTATGACGCACTAACGTCTAGGTTTTACATGGCTCAGTTCCTCTACCATTATCGCAGGCAGATCAAGAGTACTTCAGCAATCAAGCTGCACAATGAGGAGCTAGCTGTTTAGTTTAGAGACTCTTAGTTTATTTATTTCAGCAATTTTATTTCTATTGATGTGAGCCCATATTGGGACGTGATTCAGATACTATTGTTTATTGGATCTTGATTTGTTTCCGCTTTATGCATTTTCTTGATTCTATTTATTGTGTTAGATGGACATGTATTAGCTAGATTATATTTATTTTACTGTTCTTGATATCCGCTTGACAGCCGTAATATGACCGTGGAGGGATGATTCCTAACCACAGGTAGCATAGTTGGCTCTGTCACGTGCCGTATTTACGTATTTTTGGGAAACGGGACGTGATAGAGTTTGTTTGGTATCAGAGCCATAGAATTTAGGGTTAGTCGGGTTTGGTTATTTTGTAGTTGGGTATTGAACCCAATACACTAACCGGAAAATTCGAAATTAGGAATATGTCCTGACACATTACTATCTTGCCAGTCTTGAATCTATAGCTATCTTGTTTATTGAATCCTGTCTACCATTGCTAATCCTCTTCAGTGTCTTGACTTTAGATTCATGGCAGAAAGAGATTTGCAGTCATACCAAAGGCGTGTTGATAACACCGCAATGCTTGGAGTTATAAGTGGTATGTTGGAAAACGAGAAGCGGCAAACTGAGCTGAATCAGCGGCATGCCGAGGTTTTCCAGGAGGGTCTGCGGACAGTCCAGCAGTCCGTAGTTGCAGTAGCACCCAGGCCAGTACAGCATGAAGGCACCATGACGGACTTTAGAAAGCTCGGTCCGTCCATATTTACAGGATTGGAGGAGTCATTGTCAGCGGAGCAGTGGCTAGTTGATACAGAGAACCTGCTTGTCGCTGCGCAAAATCCAGATGAGAAAAGTGTGGATGTAGTACGCATCCAGTTGGTAGATTACACTCGCGAGTGGTGGCTCGTAGAGGAGATCCGCCTGACCAAGCCGATCAGTTGGTGTAACGACTTTGAAATCACTGTACAGAAAATTCTTGTTATTGTACAGAAAAGAATATTACAGCCTATGTAAGAGTTAAAAGTTACTTTTGTTAAATAAATGCAAAAAACAACTTGTAGCTCACTGGTAAAGCCCCTGCACTGCTGTGACGTAGCCCGTGTGTTTGATTTCCATCAGACACAATTTTTTTCTTCTGATTTTTCTTTTTAATTTTTGGAAGCCCAAGAGTTGCACGTGTAATACACGGGGAAATGAAAAGTTTCAAAAAAATCAAATATGCACAAAATGGAGTAAACACAGAAATACTCACGTGGTACGAATCTCGAGACAAGACCTCGAGATCCGACCGGCCAAAATGCCCTTAAGGCCGGCGCCGACGGTCGGATGAGCTCCAATGGGCTCCGTGCTTTGCACACTCATCTCTTCAGCTCCCCTTAACTCCTCTGCACTGTTTGATTTCCCTGCAATCAAACAGAGACCCTTCATTTCACCATTTAACATCTTTTTAATGCATTTTAATCCACAATTTTAATTCCAAAACCCTAATTCTTTACTATAAATACTGCCCCATGCCTTAGCTCTTCACCATTCTGAAATTCTACCAAAAATTCTCTAAAAACTTCTAAATGCCGAGTGGAGTTAAGCCTCTCAAGTGGAGTAGCGAGCCAAACTCGACGACCGGAGCACCACCAACGAAACCACGACCCCCAAGAGTTTCTTCAACCTTTTCTTAGTCATATAAAAAATAATAAGTCTCTTCATCCCTCTGCCTTTCTATCTCAAACCACTTTTTAAAACAAACCGAAAAAAGAGGAATTATCTCCGATATCGTTTTCTTTTTAACTTTTGCAAGCCATGTGATAAGCAAACAAGATCATCTAACATGTTACAATAATCCTAACTTTATTCACATCAATTAGCTTTTAGTTTTAACAAAATTTTCATATGAAACGAATATATAACAAACTTTGTCATTAAAATATAATGAACTTTAATATCACCCTCTCATCGATAATTAGTTTAAATACTATTAGAAAAAACTTCACGGGGTAACGACCTACCCCACACGCACACCATGGTTCCATAGCACGGTATTCTAGATCTATGGCTAAAATAAAGAAATAAGCTTTTTATTAAAATACCACACCGTTTCAAAACGGGTTTCTTTAAATTGGTATTTCGAATCCTTGGTAATTACGCCTCTACAACTCTAGTTAGGGGACCCATTAATGGGTGGTAAGGATTATCGCATATCTTTAGGACAGTAGAGCGAGATGCAGAACTCCTCACAGAGTATTCTGTCTCGAAAGAAATAAAAATACCATTTTTAAGAAACGCGACTTTTTTTAATAAAAACCAATTTTTTAGAAAAAAATTATATAAAAATATAAACCCGTATTTTGAATAAAAGCATATTAAGAAACTGTATTTTTAAAAGAAAGATTAAAAATTGTAAATAAGATATCACCAAATTTCCAAAAGTAGTAGTTTTCCTAAAAATACCACAAACTTTCAAAAAAGCCAGGTTTTATCATTAAAATACCCCAATAACTAAAATACATGCTCATAAAAACCCTAAATATTATAAATCACCCTTAAGATTTATTTTTAAACTATATAAAAATAATTTTCATAAAACCCCTCGAGATATACAAACAATATTTTAAGGACCTTAGATAAATATAAATTTAAGCGGGATCAATTCTCTTGAGCCCCAGGGAGCTGAAGAAAGTGAGTGCTTGTCTATTCAGGTTAGACAATTTAACGGAGTTATCAATGGCGATTGTCTTGGAAAAAAACACAAATCCTACCGTCCATGTGCAGCAGTTGCCGATTTCTCCCAAACCTAAGATTCTAACAATTTATATCAATTCACATGAAATGACACGAACTCAAATCCAAACTCAAATCTAAATTTGAACTCAAACTTGTATACAAACTCGAACTCTAACCTAACTCGAATATGAACTCGAATCCAATCTACTCGAACCAATTTGACTCGAATCCAGATTGCAATTGGCATGACTCGCACATTACTCGACCCACTCGAATACAATTTACACCTTTTGTAATATAGGGTTTCGATCAAGACATATCAATCGATCAAATCAATTAAGTATATTAACCAGTTATAATATATTATACACGGGGTGCTTGGGATAGTTTCTTGTGTGAATCCAATGGAGGTTCAGGAGTACCGTATTAACCTCTTTTTTTATTTTACTCGAATATTAGTCGGGTTGACTCATCCACAGCCTAAAGCCCCGATGCTAACACATGAAATGGGCCCATATTTCCTTGCTCATGGGGCCTCACTCTTGAGCTCGTAAATACTTCTATGGCTGCGTTGACATTCACACTTAGAACTTAACGATAACATAATGACCATCTAGAGACCTATAGTATATATTTACCCATGATCATATACTCTTACTCGTCATATATATATATATTCTACACTTATCATTTTTTTTACTCTTACCTATCTTTGGGACTTATCGAGCGCTAGATCACTGACGGGCATTCCATCCACTTTTCTTCTCTTGGAATGTTCATCAAATGCTATCGAGACGGAGGAAGTTGAAGCCACAGAGGAGGAATATAACCAGATAGCTATTCAGGGCTAGCTCATCTTCATCTTTTCTTCAGTTTATGTATGCCACTTGTTTAAGCATTTTCCTTATTGTATTTACTTTCCAGCATAAACTCATGTACTTATACATATTTGAAGTTGAATGTAAATAAAGATATTTGTTGAAAAATTTTACAGTCTCAATTTATTCTTATATTGTGTATTATTGTTTCAATACGCTTAGTATATTTATTTAGGGAATGACCTTCTCTGGATAAATATATCGCGAGCTTGCCACGTCACCGTTTCCGTCTATTGGGAAGCGGGGCGTGACAGTTGGGCAACGTTTTCGCTGAGTTTCTTGGAGAAGTTCTTTCCGCAGTCTGCTCGGGAGGAAATGGAAGAGAAGTTTATTAGCCTGAAGCAGAATGGCGGATCCGTTGATGCACACACGGTTGAGTGGACTCTGTTCAGTCGATTTGCGGGGCCCTTGGTTTCCAATGAGGCAGATAGGGCATGGAGGTTTATGCGTAGCTTGGATGTGGAGATTCAGAGACACATCATATCTCCGGGATTGACCACCTTCTCCCAAGTTCTCAAGGCAGCCAGGGAGCAGCAAAGTTTATCGGTGAAAGCGAAGGGTACACAACAGCAAGCAGTTGTAGTGCGAAAGCCGGCGTTTACGCCAAACCGAGCTCCTGTACGCAGAAGCATTCCGGTAAACAAGCGAGGCATTGTACCTATGAAGATGCCCATTGTATCCGATCAGAAAATAAATGTGATATGTGACTTTTGCTATCTACTCGGACACCTACAGAAGAAATGTCGAAGGAGGCTTAGACTCTGTCTAGTCTTTGGATCAGATGACCATACCATCAGTGCTTGCCCTTCAAAGCTACAATTAAGAGACGACATTCAGAAACCACCGCAGAAGCAGATTCATGGGCAGAAGATGATCACTCAGAGGCCTAACCAAGCACGGGCCTTCACCCTGACGGCCGAGGAGGCCAAGGCGTCAGATGACGTTGTTTCAGGTATTCTACTCGTTTATAATTTTCCCGCATTGGCATTATTCGATTCAGGTGCATCCCATTGCTTCATGTTGTCCAATTTTATTAGTGCACACTCTATTCCACATACGGCCTTGTCTAGTTACTGGGACATACACAGTGGGAATGGAAAAATTATATCTAGTAGTGAGTGCAAAGGTTGCTCGATTGTTATTTGCTGATGGGAGTTATTCGCGGATTTCTTGGTGATTGATACTGGCAGCTATGACGTTGTCTTGGGAATGGACTTTCTTGGTATTTTCCATGCTCACATTGATTGTAGGGCAAAGAAAGTGATTTTCCAAGATTTCCGGACATCCAGAGTTTATATTTTTGGGAGGTAGCATATCTGTCGGGCCAGTCGAATTTAGGGATATGCAGACTAATGCCCTTCTTTCGTCGATGGAGGTAAACAAAAAGGAAAAGCCAGCAGTAGTTCGGGAGTTTATGGATGTGTTTGAGGATATCTCGGATTTACCGCCAAAACGAGATGTGGAGTTCGCGATTGATCTTATTTCTGGAGCAACACCGATTTCAAAGGCTTATTATCCAATGGCGCCGGTGGAACTAGAAGAGGTAAAGAAACAAGTCGCCGAATTACTGGAGAAAGGATGGATTTGTAGCAGCGGTTCACCATGGAGAGCTCCAGTTCTTCTAGTCAAAAAGAAGGATGGTATGCGGAGGATGTGCATTGATTATCGAGAATTAAATCGGGTGACTATTAAGAACAAGTACCCAATCCCTCGCATCACCGAATTATTCGATCAACTCAGTGGTGCGAGGGTATTTTCAAAGTTAGACTTACGATCCGGATATCATCAAGCTCGGGTGAAATCAGAAGATATTTGCAAGACAACGTTCCGAACTTGATATGGGCATTACGAGTACTTAATGATACCATTTGGAGTTACTAACGCACCGGCAATATTTATGGACTTGATGAACCGAATCTTTTCACCGTACCTGGACCAGTTCGTAGTGGTGTTTATTGATAATATTCCGGTCTATTTGAGGAGCAAAGAGGAGAATGATAAACACTTGAGGATCGCACTGCAAATATTGAGACAAGAAAAGTTATATGCTAAGATGAGCAAGTGCGAATTTTTGCTTGAAGAATTGAAGTTCTTGGGTCATGTCGTATCCGGAGATGGAATTGCCGTTGACTCTGAAAAGATTGCAACTTCTCATGATTGGCTTATTTTAAAGAATGTAGGGGAGATCAAAAGTTTTTTTGGACTTGCCGGATATTATAGAAGATTTGTGAAGAACTTCGCTCGAATAGCAGAACCATTGACCAAGCTAACACGAAAGGAGGTACCGTTCGTATGGACCGAGAAATGTGCATCAGGTTTTGAAGCGTTGAAGCAAAAATTGACCACCGCTCCTATTTTGATAGTGTCAGACGGTTCCGGAGGGCTAGTTATTCATAGCGACGCATCTGCGAAAAGCTTAGAATGTGTTCTAATGCAGTATGGGAAGGTTATTGCTTATGCGTCGAGACAATTGAAGACTTACGAGAAGAACTACCCAACTCATGATTTGGAGCTAGCAGCAGTGATTTTTGCTTTGAAAATTTAGAAACACTACTTATTGGGCGAAATGGTAGAAGTATTTACCGATCACAAAAATCTAAAATATGTGTTCACCCAGAAAGAGCTGAACATGAGGCAGCGTAAATGGTTGGAGCTGATGACTGACTATGATCTTGATCTAAAATACCATATGGGGAAATTTAATATAGTGCCGGATGCTCTAGGTTGGTTGCCAGCAATACGGATGTTGACTGCACAAAAGGAGATTATAGTTGATCTTCAAAGGTTCGAGCTGGAGATTGTACTACCAAATTCTTCGGGACAGTTGATGCAGTTTCAAGTATAGTCATCTTTGATCGATAACATTAAAACAGCACAGTCGTATGATCCAAGATTGCAAAGGTTTCGAGAGTAGAAGCGGGACTTCGAACGGATCTATTAATTCATGAAGATGGCTTGTTACGATATGAGATCCGTTTATGTATACCCAAAGGAGACGTTTGTGAAGAAGTTCTGAAGGAGGCTCATAGTTCTGTGTATTCCGTACATCCAGGAGGCATAGAGATCCGCGACAACATTTCTGGTGGGAAGGCATGAAAAGCGAGATTGCTCGCTACATATCGAAGTACTTGGTATGTCAGCAAGTCAAGACTGAACATCAAAGAGTAGCTGGTTAGTTGCAACCACTTCTGATTCCTCAATGGAAGTGGGAACACATAACCATGGATTTCGTGACAGCATTACCACAGAGTCCAATGGGCAATAATGCAGTTTGGATGATTGTCGATCGATTGATCAAGATAGCTCATTTTATACCGTTTCGAGTTGGTCAGTCAACGGAGGCTTTGGTAGAGCGGTACATGCAGGAGATTGTGAAATTGCATGGAGTACCCCTGAGCATCGTTTCGGATCATGATACTAGTTTTCTATCGCACTTTTGGAGAAGTCTGCAGGAAAGTTTGGGAACTCGCTTGAAGTTTAGCACCGCTTATCATTCTCAAACAGATGGCCAGTCCGAAAGAACAATCCAAACTCTTGAAAATATGTTGAGAGCATGCATGTTAGATTTTAAGGGTTCATAGGAGAATCATTTGCATTTGGTGGAGTTTTCTTATAATAACAGTTTTCAGGCGACTATATGATGCCTCCATTCGAAGCATTATACGGTCACAAGTGTCACTCGCCTATCCGTTGGGACGATATTGGAGAAATAAGATTATTGTGATCATATCTTATTGTGCAGACGGTGGAGAAAGTTAACGTGATTCGAAATCATATGAAGGCGGCACAAGATCGACAGAAAAGTTGGGTTGATACTAGACGAAGACCTTTGGAGTTCGCAGTTGGTGATCTTGTATTTTTGAAGATATCACCGACCAGAGAAGTGATTCGATTTGGCAGTTGAGGCAAGCTTAGTCCTCGATTCGTGGGGCCTTTGGGCATTATCGAGCGTGCTGGAGAGGTAGCGTATCGATTGGTGTTACCGTCATCCTTGGCGGATGTTCATGACGTATTTCATGTATCTCAACTCCACAAGTATGTTCGAGATGAGACGCACGTTCTAGATCATTCAAAACTGACAGTAAGGGAATATTTAACATATGAAGAACGACCAATAGCGATTGTGGATTGACGAGAAAAAGTTCTCAAGAACAAAGTTATCCCACTAGTACTTGTTTCATGGGGGAATCGTTCACACGGAGAATCTACTTGGGAACGTGAAGATGAGATTGGATAGAAGTTTCCACACCTCTTTTCTTAGATCCGTGTTATCTTGTCTTTTCTTATTCCGGAAATTTCGAGAACGAAATTCTTTTGTAGTTGGGTATAATGTAACACCTTAGCACTGGGTATTTCAAAACTTGCGGTAAATTTCTTTATTATTATTGCTTTTGGGTTGCGGATTACATTTGGCAGTTATAGTTATTATCCGACCCGACCCGCATGTTAGAAAGTCACCGAGGGTCAGCTCGGTGGGAGGGGGACGCTGCTCCTGCTCGCGATCGGCCTTCCGTTTGTCCCTCAGGTAGGCGGCGAGGTGCCCTGATCGGATAAGCTCCTCGATGTAGTCCCGGAGTTGCTTACAATCCTCCGTGGCGTGGCCCAGCGTCCAGTGGAAGGCACAGTAAGGGCACCGGGTTCGCTTCGAGGCCTGACGCGGGATTGGAGGGAACTTGAAGAACCCCTCGCCCTGGGCCTCCTCTAGTAACACTGCGAAGGAGACATTGAGCGGGGTGTACTCCTGGAACTTCGGGTGATAGGGCTGCTGACACTCCGGCCTCTCTTCCCGAGCACTCTTCTTCTGGTCGGACCGGTCTGCTCGAGAGAGGTTCGCGTTCACCTCGGATTCCAGCTGAACCTCGTGCTCGGTCCACGCCTTGACCTCGGGCATAGTCTTAGGCTGTGCCAACGCAAAGGAGTGCAACCACTCCTTGTGCCTAAGACCAGATCTGAGCACCGTGATGATGGTCTCGTCCCGGTGCTCGGGGACCTCGAGGAGGGCATTGTAGAAGCAGGTGATGTAAGCTTTGAACGTCTCCTTGTCCCCGCTCTTAATTGTGAAGAGGTAGTCGACTGTACGCTTCTGCCGACGGTTCCCGACGAAGTGACTGAGGAACTGAGTAGCCAGCTCGTCAAAGGTCGAGATTGAGCGAGGCTCGAGTCCTCGGAACCAGTCCCGACCGGAGCGGATGTGGGTGGCTGGGAAGGCGCTGCACTAGGCGGCGTCGGAATGGTCCTGGAAGCTCATCCCCGCGGTGAAAGCATCCAAATGGTCTTTTGGGTCGGTTTTCCCGTCGAACAGAGAGACCTTTGGGGGCTTGTTGCGCGAGGAGACGTGGATAGCGAGCAGTCCCTCGGTAAACGGCTTGGTGAGCAAGTCGGCGGCGTACTTAGCCCCGTCGCCCGAGAGGTGACCTTCCCGGCGCATACCTTCGATCTTCTTTTCGAGGGCGTCGAGTCGGTCGTGGTACCCCGAAGACTCGGCGTCTTGTGATCCCTGGCCTCTGGTGTGGGAGATCCGCGTCTGGGCACGGCCCTGGTTCCTCTTGATGAGGTTCCTCAGATCCCCCGGCGAGGGGGCCCTCGAGCCGTCGTGGCGAGCCCCTTCTGTGCGACCCCGTCGAGGGAGGGGGTGTCGATCATGCCTGGGGACAGGCGAGGTGACCGACATCTCCTTAGGGGGGTAAGGGTCGCGGGGAGGCTCGAGGCGAGGCGCTCTGGTGGCGGATCTTGGTGTGGAGCTGTGGGGCGCCCAGCGGCCTCAGGGAGTATCGACCCGTGAGATCTGTGGCCAAGGGTCGTAGCCTGCCGGTGGTCAGCCGTGCCGGCGAGGGCAGAGCCTTCTGGGGGTGGAGGAGCGGCGATCTGGGCCCCTGGCCCGGCCGTTTGGACGCGGACGAGCGCCTCCACGAGGGATTGCAGCCGATCTATTCGGCTGGCGAGGGCGTTGATGATGGTCGCCGGAGGAGGTTCATCCGCGCCTCCGATGAGGGGGAGGCGGCAGCTGGTACCTGGATCTTCAGGGTGATCGCTTGCCATGTGGATGGAGATCGGAAGGCCAACTTTGTTTTTTTGTGGAGTTTAGTTCCCATAGACAGCGCCAACTGATGGAGGTCCTTTTCGGGTATCCGTCAGATGTTGTCTTCCGTCGATCTCCCGGTGGATCTTGGAGATGATCTCCTATTACGTGTGGGTCTTAATGGGTTTTGAGGAGATTAGTGATTTGAGGAGTTTAGCGCCGAGTACCTGCAAGGAAGTCCCGGGGTGGTTTGGTACCACCGAGGACCCTCCGACGATCAAGTTAGCACGAGATCCGAGCAGAGTAACGGCTAAGTGGAGTAAAAAATGACTTACTTGACCCCTCTGTGATGGGGGTTTATATAGTGGCGGCAGCACCCAGTAGCAGACGCGAGAATCTCACCGGCAGTTATGCTCCCGATGTCACGCCCGCGTAAAGAGCGGATCGCCCGTTAATGGGGATCGTGATGGCATGGAACGTGGGATGTTGCCGGCGGATAATCTGCGCATGGCGAGATTTGCGGAGCGGCGGTTACGCCTGTGAGTGGTGGAGTTGGTCGGTCGAAGGACCGAGGAAGATGGCCTCGGCTGGGGAGCTCGGGGACGAGCGAGAGGGCCGAGGAGTCTTGGTCCTGTGGCAGCTCGGGGCGAGCTGAGAGGCCGAGGGGGCCAATTTTCAAGGGGCTCTGAGGAGAGCCAGCTTGTGCTTGCAGGTCGGGTACAGGGATGGCCTGGTCGGCCCCTATGGGTCATTTCTTCTTAGTTCTGGGACACGTCCTCTGCCACGTGTCCTGATCTTGGAGATCGCCAATATTGAGCATCATCAATACCCGTAAATGGGAACTCCCCAGATTTTGACACGTAGCGGATGGTGTGTCATCCATGTAAGCTCACTAGATTCCTGAGGGCCACGCAGCTGGAATAAATATAATGCATTGGGGCATTCCTCGGCACCTCGCCTCCGAGGTTGCGCCCGACCTTTTAGAAGATCTCCCCGGAGTATGTTCCCCTTTCCGCTGACCGCCAGCCAATTGCTCGTCTTCGAGTTATCCTATAACTAAGACTCCTCAGCTCACTTGCTCATCTCCGAGCTAGCCTATATATGAGATTCCTCAGCATCCTTGTTTGGCCGGAAGCATGGATCCCGAGCGCCCCCGTAACGGTTCTGTGTATCTCGCCACGACGAGATATCTGCCGCTCCATGTTCCGCATCCCACGCTAGCGTATCTCGCCATTAATGAGCGTATCTCGCCATTAATGGACGTATTCCGCCATCAATGCGAACGTGATGCAGGGGCGTAACGGACGACGAGAATTTCGCATCGGCTCGCTCCATGCGACCGCTATATAAACCCCTTTTTCAGATGACTCTGGTATTGCAGAACCAATTCCAATATGCCGCTATTCTGCTATAATATTCCTCGATACTTACTTGATCATCGGAGGGTTCTATGGTGGTTTCCCATCCCAGGACTTCAGTTACAGGTAGCTCAGTGTCAGCAACAACCAACAACCCATTGAGATCCACACGCTCAACCCTCATCTCAAATCTCAACCGTTCAGCACCGCTGGTAACAAGATCGACAGAGGACAATATTTGAGGGAGATTCCTGCCTCCATCAGTTGGCGCCGTCTATGGGAACTCGGCTTTCCCACCTAAGAAAGTTGATTTTCCGCCTTCAATTCAATGGCCAGCGATGATCGCAACGATCCCAGCACGAGCCGTCTCGTCCTCCACAAAGGAAGCGAGGGTGGTTCTACTCCACCTCCCAACATCGTTGACGCCTTATCTGATGTCACGCCCCGCTTCCCGGTGTACGGGCAGAGGACGCGACTGGACGCTACGTATTTACTCTGAAGTAAATACGCTAAGCGTAACTAAGCAATATAAAAGAAATGTACACAATACACAAATGTAATGAAACGCAACTTTATTTATTAACATTCTTTTGTACAATGCCTGGAAAAGTAAATACATCTGAATGAAAGCAATGCCTAAACAGTGGCATAACAGAAAAGGAAAATACAGAATGTAAAAGAAAAAGTACAAGTGAAACTACAGGTCGGGATCTTCAATTAACTGGTCCAAATCTTCAGTGCTAGGCTCGGTCTCTGGAAAGTCCGAATCACCTGACGACATTCAAAGAAGAAGAAAGAGAATGTTTTCAGCGAACAAATCGCTCGGTAAGTCCCAAAGATAAAGGAGAAGTAGAATAGACAGAGGGAGAGTGTAATTTTTAAAGTTGTATTTAGTGTTAACGCTGTTGTTTGTAGCTTGGTACAGAAGGATGCCGGTGTATACGAGAGGAGTCTCAGTAGACCAGAGATTAAGGTGAATGGAATGTACAAGGAACCATTATGCCACGGTACAACAGTAACGGAATACAGGTTAGGTGTCTTAAATCTTGCAGTCTCGTGCCACTTATAACACCTTCCGTACTAATCTACCCCTTAAACGCCGCGATGTCTTATTTGTATTGTAAATTATATTGTCTTTTATAGATGGATGACTTGCCGAAACCATGATATCAGTAAATGGATGTAACCGGAGAATCATGTAAATGGAAGTATATCTATGATTCGGTTCAGTCAATGCAGATTGAATAGATTGAATATATGTATTCATGGATTCATATTGAATTGTAGTTGTACTTGAATCATATTCAAGTCAGATTATTATAATGAGACTCGGTCTGAGTTAGTATAATTAGAAAAGAAATTGAAGTTCTGAATTAGTTTCTAATGTTATTGGTAACCGATGCACATGGGCGGTAGGATTTGTGTCTTTTTCAAAGACGATTACCGTGTTGATAACACCGTTGTTAAGTTGTCTACCTTAAATAGGCAAGCACCCACTTCTCCGGCTCTCTGAGGCTCAAGAGATTGGTCCCGCTTAAACCTATATTTACTAGGGTCCTTATTGTAATTTATAGAACTTGAGGGGATTTTATGTAAAAATGATTTTATATCATTTCAAAATACACCTCAAGTATTTTATTATCGTCTTTAGAGTTTTCATAGATGTATATTTTATATATATGACATTTCTAGTGAATAAGACCTAATTTCATAATATAGGGTATTTATTTGTAATATTGAACTTGTATGGAGTTACATGGTATTTTCATGTAAAGTGATTCTTTTTTATTTAGAAAAGTTAGAATATTTATATTATCACAAAATAGATATTTTGATGATACATATATATATATATAATTTTAATATATTATATTTCTAGAAATCTCATTTTTTAAAGATATTTGTATTTTTAAATCTCTCGAGACCGAATGCCCCTTGCGGAGGTCTGCATCTCGCACTTCTAAGCCTGAGGATGTGCAACAATCCGCACCATCCCGAACGAGTTTTCCAAATGGGTTGTAGCGGCGCTTTACAAAGATTTGTGTAAAATACGTAATCTTGTGAAAATGGTTTTTATAAGTTCAAAATAGTTTTGTGTAAAACGGTATTTTCCTGAATCTATATTCCCCAAAAGGTATTGTTCTATATTGCATATGAGTGTTGTGAGGAGGTAGGCCATTACCTCGTGATCTATTTAAAAGTATAGCAAGATTAATGATGTTTTAAAGTCGAAACTAAACTACATGGTATTTTACTGAAAAAGTACGATAAAAATTGCAATATGAGATATTTTGCTATGGGGCTTTTTTCATGATATTTTTTTAGTGTTTAATAGTCAAGATGTAAGAGTGTGGTATGCTTGTCTTTAATAAAAAATGGAATTTTAAGAAGAACCGAATCAGAAGTCGGATTAACTCCGATTCCGTCGGGTTTTAGAATTATGAGTTTTAAGAATAGAAAATAGAAGAGGAAGGAGGGCCTTACTTGTTGTTAGGTTAGAGAAGAGGGAGAGGAAGAAGTAGGATTTTCCGGTGCGTCGTTTGGTCACCGGAAGCTCCTAGAGTCGTCGTCAGAAAATTGCCGGAGCTTCGCACTTCGCTAACTTCACTTGTACACAAAATTCTAGAGAGTTTTCTTGAGAGTTTTGGACAGAATTTGGAAGTGAGGAGGGTGTGTTTAGGGGTGGTATTTATAGGAATAGATTAGGGTTATGGTAGGTGAAAGGGTGTGAAAGAAAAATGTATTAAATTTTGTATTAAAAAGGTTTTAATTGGATTTTTAAAGACTCTGTTACTGTGCAGGTAAATTAAACTACACAGGAGTTATAAGGAGGCAAAAAGACAGCGGGTCCAATAAGGGAACTCGGCGATCCGACTCGGTCGGACCGGTGCCGCCGGCCGATTTGGCCGCGCCGCCGGCCCGAGCCGGCCGAGTTGGGCCAGTTCTCCGCCTCCAAATGTCCGTCGTCGCTTGGTCTGCACAGTGGGGTAGTTTGTTTTATATGTGACTTTTGGTTTTTACGAGTTATGCACGTGTAAGCTCTTGGGCTTCTAAAAAATTAAAAGAAAACAATACTAAAAATAATGTGGCTGATGGGATTTGAACTCTGGTGTTTTGGTTCAGCAGTGCAAGGTCTTACCAATGAGCTACAAGCTCCTTCTTGCTATTAAAAAGCAAAATAATTACTTATAGTACTCACAGGAAATGCAAATATCCCAAATATACATTAACTTTTAAACAAATTTTTGTACACTAAAATTGGAGTTGTTACAGTTTACCCTCCTTACAAAAATTTCGTCCTCGAAATTTACAATTTTATTTATGGACTAGTTTACAAATAGGTGGGGGTATCTTGCACGCATCTCATCTTCCCTTTCCCTTGTCGATTCTCCTGAAGTATCTTTTCTCCACATCACTCGAACTAAGTTGACTTTCTTGTTCTGAAGTGACTTTACTTTCCTGTCCAGGATCTCCACAGGTTGTTACCCATAAGATAAGTCTGGCTGTACAGTGAGCTCGGAACGATCGAGAATATAGCTGGGGTCACTCACATACCTTCTGAGTTGGGATATGTGGAATACATTATGCACTCATTCCAATGAAGGTGGAAGTACCAAGCGGTATGCCACTTCATCGACTCGTTCGAGTATATCGAACGGTCCAATGTATCTCGGACTTAGCTTACCCCGTCTTCCAAATCAAATCACTCCGCGGTTCGGAGATATCTTTAAGAATACGTGATCTCCCGGTTAGAACTCCAAGTGACGTCGCTTTGCATCAGCCCAGTGCTTCTGTCGATCTTGGGCTATGCGCATCTTTTTTCTGATAGTACAAACCATATCAACAATCGCTACTATCATCTCAGTTCCAAGGAGTTCTCTATTTTCGACATCGTCCCAACTTAATAGCGATCGACACTTCCTTCCACAAAATGGTGCAAAAGGTGCCATTCCTATACTTGCTTGGTAGCTGTTGTTGTATGAAAACTCCACAAGGTGTAGGTGGTCTTCCCACGATCCTCCGAAGTCTAACATACACGTTCTGAATATATCCTCCAAGATCTGAATAGTTCGCTCAGACTGACCATCTGTTTGTGGATGATAAGCCGTGCTGAAGTTCAGACTTGTTTCCAAGCTCGCTTGCAGACTCTGCCAAAATTGCGATCGAAACCTGGTGTCACGATCAGAGACAATGCAGACCGGTACTCCATGAAGTCTCACAATTTCCTGTATGAGTTCATGGGTATCAGAGATAGTACATATTTGAAGAGTTTAAATCTTAAGTAGATCCTTACCTCTATATACTTCTTTGCTAATGTCTCAGTTGATTGGCCAACTCGAAATGGGATGAAGTGAGCCGACTTTGTGAGTCGATTCATAATGACCTATACCGCATCGTTACCCTTTGTACTGCGAGGAAGTACAGTCACAAAATCCATCGTGATGTGTTGCCACTTCCATTCTGGGATCGATAACGGTTGAAGTAATCCAGTAGTCCTGTGATATTCAGCCTTTACTTGTTGACACACCAAGCATTTAGCGACGCTTCTGGCTACTTCACGCTTCATTCCATGCCACCAGTAATTCTGACGTAGATCTTTGTACATCTTTGTACCTCCACGGTGAACTAAATAGGGAAAGCTGTGAGCTTCTTTCATTAACTCTTCCCGAACAAAACCTTTTGGTACACACAATCTGCTGCCGTATCTCAAAGATCCGTCTTCATGGATGATGAAGTCTGTTCTGAGTCCATTCTCCACTTGTTCTCTAATCTTTTGCAACTTAGCATCACTTGCTTGAGCTGCTTTGATTTGATCGACAATTGTAGATTGAACTTGTAAATTCATCAAACTTGAAGCGTTACCTGGCATGACTACTTCAATCTCCATTTGATGCAAGTCCTGTTGTAGCTTCCACTGAGCGGTGAGATGCATTGCTAATGGATGGCGACTAAGTGCATCAGGTACCACATTCACCTTCCCTGGGTAATATTGCAGGTTGATTTCAAAATCCGCCATGAGTTCTAACCATCGTCTCTGTCGCATATTAAGTTCTTTATGGGTAAACACATATTTCAGACTCTTGTGATCTGTGTATATGTTCACTCGTTCACCAAGAAAATAATGGTGCCAAATCTTAAGAGCAAAGATAACGGCTGCCAACTCCAAATCATGCGTCGAATAATTGCGCTCATGAGTCTTCAACTGTCTTGAAGCATAAACCACAACTTTACCGTGCTAATGTAGAACACATCCTAATCCCTTACCGGATGCATCACAATGCACTTCGAAACCTCCAAATTGGTCCGGTATAACGAGAATAGGCGCTGATGTCAACCTTGACTTGAGTTCTACGAAAACTTGTTCGCATGTTTTTGACCACACAAATTCTTCATCTTTACGTGTGAGCTTGGTCAGGGGTGTTGCTATCTTTGAAAAACCTTTAATGAACCTTCTGTAATATCCATCTTGACCCAAGAAATTTCGAATGTCCTTCACTAATTTTGGTGTTGGCCATTCACTTACTGCTAAAACTTTCGCTGGATCCACAGAGATTCCTTCGCCTGATACGATATGTCCAAGAAAACCAACTTGATCTAGCCAAAACTCGCACTTGCTGTACTTGGCATATAGTTGATGTTGTCATTGAGTTTCCAGGACAATTCGTAGGTGCTCGGCATATTCTTTTCGACTCTTAGAATACACCAGAATGTTGTCGATGAAGATGACAACGAACCTGTCTAAGTACTCCCGGAAAACTTGATTCATTAGGTTCATGAATATTGCTGGTGCATTGGTCACTACGAATAGCATCACTAGAAATTCGTAATGACCATAGCGAGTTCTGAAAGCCGTTTTATGAATATCAGCTTCCTTGACCTTCACCTGATGATAACCTAAACGAAGATCTAGCTTAGAGAAAACACAAGATCCACTTAGCTGATCGAATAGATCGTCGATACGCGGTAGCGGATACTTGTTCTTTATCGTTACTTTGTTCAAGGCTCTATAATCAATGCACATTCTGTATGAACCTTCCTTCTTCTTCACAAGCTGTACTGGTGATCCCCAACTTGAAGTGCTGAGACGAATCCATCCTTTCGCCAATAATTCGTCCAACTGAGTTTGGACTTCCTTCAAACCTTCCGGACTTAATCGATAAGGTGCTTTGATCACTAGTCGTGCTTATGGTACTAAATCAATGCTGAATTCAAGAGCTCGATTGGGAGGCAAACCCGATATATCGTTAGGAAATACATCGTCGAACTCTCGAACCACATCTGGCTTTGATTCTTCCTCCGCTTGAGTTGCTGCAATTAGTGCCTTCTTTGGGTTCGCCTTGTAAGTACTTGGCTCTAGGGTACGGCCTCCACTTTTGAAATAGAAGACCGGATGGTCTGGAATCTCGAATACTACCCTTCTTTGACGACAGTCGATGGTAGCGTGAAAGGTTCCTAGCCAATCCATTCCTAGAACTACATCGAAGTTCAGTATGTCCAGCACCTTGAAGTCAGCATAGAATTCTCTGCTGCAGACGACTACTGGATACAAGCTGTATCCCATTGTTACCTTTAGAACGCCATTTCCTGAACTGACATTCCAGCTGGATACAAGTGGTGTGACTAGAATCGCATGAGTTCGGACGAACCATTGCGACATAAAGCAGTGAGATGCTTCAGTATCGAAAAGTGCTAGTGCAGGAAGTGAGGCTACTAGGATTGTATCAAAGGTATGTGGGATATGTTTTAGGTATAGGAAAATATGTGGATAGATATTAACACTGAAAGAAAAGCTTGAGAAGAAAGGGTTACTAGTGATAACTTGTCCAGTGGCCTCAGCTTCTTCTACGGCCATCGTGAAAGCCTGTCGCCGTGGTACATTCCTCCTGGCCGGAGGAGCATTCCTTGAAACATTCCGTTGAGCCTGTTGGAACTGGCGAGGAGGAGGTGCAGTCGGTGGTCTTCTAGGTGGTGGAGCAGGTAGTGCAAGTCTTGGAGCAGGTGCCTGAAAGGCTGGTCTCTGCTGGTAAGTGATGGTTGGCCTGGGTGCAGCAATTGGGTTTTGTCTTAAGGACAAGACCCAGTATCATGAGTAGCTGAGCCACAGATTAAGCAAAGACGGTTGGCTCGTCGACAGTCTTTCATCATATGTCCAGCTCTCTTGCAGTAGGACAAAAGGCTGGGCCTGTTGTTCGGTACTCCCGGTCTTCTTGGCACAAATGGTGGCCTTGACGAGGCTCTTCCTGCCATCTGGTTGGCAGGGCGCTTAAATCCAGCAGATTGAGGTCTATCCCTCATCTTTACCACTGCCTCATAATGGCGGGCAGCTTTCATAGCCGATTCTTGAGTCGGAAAATCTCTTGTGGCCAGTTCAGCCTGGATCTCCGAATCTAAACATTGTTGAAATCGACGGGCTTTAATCTTATCCATCGGTATCAGGTGTGCCGTAAATCTGTTTAAGTATTGTGTTAGCTGTGTAGTATGTGATTTTGAAAAAAATTGAATTTTTGAGATATATCTTACCGACTGAGCATCGTGACCTCAGCGTCATATTCATCTACTGATTTGGTCCACATTGAACCTTGTTGCAGATGGATGAACTACTGTTCCATGTCGAACCTGGTAGTCTCAGAGAAGTACTTTGCGTCGAACATGTCTCGGAAAGTCTTTCATTCGATGGGTTGTTCAAGACGGATTTCTTTCGCCTTCCACCAATTTCGTGCATTGTCCGTGAGCTGCAGTTTCGCAACACGAACCCAAGCTATCTCTGGCACTTGTGCCGCTGCCAGATCATCTTCGATACTCTAAGCCCATTCCTCAGCTTCCAGTGGGCTCTCTTTTCCTGAGAACTGTTTGGGGTGCAAAGCTCTGAATTGCTTCACCCCAGGTGCTTCTGCCTCGGGACAGTTTATTAAAAGAGCAGTCTGCTGCTGTTGTCCTTCCAGAAGGCCGCGGATCGCCTCAAGCAGAACCGTCTGCTCGTTGATCGGAGAAGAGATGACAAGTGTAATTGGTAGTGGTGGTGGAGTGTTGTTGAAGTTGGTGCCGGTGTTGTTTGGGGAATCTATAACCTAGAATGAAAAATTTGGGTTAGGACGGATTCAAAGTATATGAAATGATAAGATTCAAGAAATATGAATTGTAAAGAATGTTTTAGTTGAAGATTCTTGTGTTATATTGCTTAGGTTGTTCACGCAAAACAGAACTGCATGGTAGGGTTCCATACAGTTTTGACCTGCATGGGCTACCAACAAAACCTGTCATGCCCCGCTTCCCGGTGTACGGGCAGAGGACGCGACTGGCCGCTACGTATTTACTCTGAAGTAAATACGCTAAGCGTAACTAAGCAATATAAAAGAAATATACACAAGAGACAAATGTAATGAACAACAACTTTATTTATTAACATTCTTTTGTACAATGCCTGGAAAAGTAAATACATCTGAATGAAAGCAATGCTTAAACAGTGGCATAACAGAAAAGAAAAATACAGAATGTAAAAGAAAAGGTACAAGTGAAACTACAGTTCGGGATCTTCAATAAACTGGTCCAAGTCTTCAGTGCTAGACTCGGTCTCTGGAAAGTCCGAATCACCTGATGACATTCAAAGAAGAAGAAAGAGAATGTCGTCAGCGAACAAATCGCTCAGTAAGTCCCAAAGATAAAGGAGAAGTAGAATAGATACAGAGAGAGTGTAACTTTTAAAGTTGTATTTAGTGTTAACGCTGTTGTTTGTAGCTTGGTACAGAAGGATGCCGGTGTATACAAGAGGAGTCTCAGTAGACCAGAGACTAAGGTGAACGGAATGTATAAGGAACCGTTATGCCACGGTACAACAGTAACGGAATACAGGTTAGGTGTCTTAAATCTTAGAGTCTCGTACCACTTCTAACACCTTCCGTACCAATCTACCTCTTAAACCCCGCGATGTCTTGTTTGTATTGTAAATTGTATTATCTTGTATAGATGGATGACTTGCCGAAACCATAATATCAGTAAATGGATGTAACCGGAGAATCATGTAAATGGAAGTATATCCATGGTTCGGTTCAGTCAATACAGATTGAATAGATTGAATATATATATTCATGGATTCATATTGAATTGTAGTTGTACTTGAATCATATTCAAGTCAGATTATTATAATGAGACTAAGCCTGAGTCAGAACAATTAGAAAAGAAATTGAAGTCCTAAATTAGGTTCTGATGTTATCGGTAACCGCTGCACATGGGCGGCAGGATTTGTGTTTTTTTCAAAGACGATTACCGTGTTGATAACACCGTTGTTAAGTTGTCTACCTTAAATAGGCCAGCACCCACTTCTCCAGCTTCCTGAGGCTCAAGAGATTGGTCCCGCTTAAACCTATATTTACTAGGGTCCTTATTGTAATTTATAGAACTTGAGGGGGTTTTATGTAAAAATAATTTTGTATCATTTCAAAATATACCTCAAGTATTTTATTATCGTTTTTAGAGTTTTCATAGATGTAGATTTTATATATATGACATTTCTAATGAATAAGACCTAATTTCATAATATAGGGTATTTATTTGTAATATTGAATTTGTATGGAGTTGCATGGTATTTTCATGTAAAGTGATTCTTTTTTATTTAGAAAAGTTGGAATATTTATATTATCACAAAAATAGATATTTTGATGATACATATACATACATACATACATACATACATACATATATATAATTATATAAAAATAATTTTAATATATTATATTTCTAGAAATCTCATTTTCTTAAGATATTTGTATTTTTAAATCTCTCGAGACCGAATGCTCCTTGCGGAGGTCTGCATTTCGCATTACTAAGCCCGAGGATGTGCGATAATCCGCACCATCCCGAACGGGTTCCCCAAATGGGTTGTAGCGGCACTTTGCAAAGATTTATGTAAAATACGTAATCTTATGAAAATGGTTTTTATAAGTTAAAGATAGTTTTGTGTAAAACGGTATTTTCCCGAATCTATATTCCCTAAAGGTATTGTGCTATATTGCATATGAGTGTTGTGAGGAGGTAGGTCTTTACCTCGTGATCTATTTAAAGGTATAGCAAGATTAATGATGTTTTAAAGTCGAAACTAAACTACATGGTATTTTACTGAAAAAGTACGATAAAAATCGCAATATGAGATATTTTGCTATGGAATTTTTTCATGATGTTTTTTTAGTATTTAATAGTCAAGATGTAAGAGTGTGGTATGTTTGTATTTAATAAAAAATGGAATTTTAAGAAGAACCGAATCGGATGTCGGATTAACTCCGATTCCGTCGGGTTTTAGAATTATGAGTTTTAAGAATAGAAAATAGAAGAGGGAGGAGAGACTTACTTGTTTTTAGGTTAGAGAAGAGGGATAGGAGGAAGTAGGATTTGCCGGTGCGACGTTTTGTCTCCGGAAGCTCCTAGAGTCGTCATCGGAAAATTGGCGGAACTTCGCCCTTCGCTAACTTCACTTGTACACAAAATTCTAGAGAGTTTTCTTGAGAGTTTTGGACAGAATTTGGAAGTGAGGAGGGTATGTTTAGGTGTGGTATTTATAGGAAAAGATTAGGGTTAGGGTAGGTGAAAGGGTGTGAAAGAAAAATGTATTAAATTTGTATTAAAATGGTTTTAATTGGATTTTTAAAGACTCTGTTACTGTGAAGGTAAATTAAACTACACAGGTGTTACAAGGAGGCAAAAAGACAGAGGGTCCAATAAGGGAACTCGGCGATCCAACTTGGTCGGACCGGCGCCGCTGGCCCGAGTCGGCCCGGTTCTTCGCCTCCAAATGTCCGTCGTTGCTTGGTCTGCACAGTGGGGTAGTTTGTTTTATATGTGACTTTTGGTTTTTATGAGTTATGCACGTGTAGGCTCTTGGTCTTCTAAAAAATTAAATGAAAACAATATTAAAAATAATGTGGCTGACGGGATTTGAACTCTGGTGCTTTGGTTCAGCAGTGCAAGGTCTTACCAATAAGCTATAAGCTCCTTCTTGCTATTAAAAAGTAAAATAATTACTTATAGTACTCATAGGAAATGCAAATACCCCAAGTATACATTAACTTTTAAACAAATTTTTGTACACTAAAATTGGAGTTGTTACATCTGCGCGGATCGACAGGCTCACTACGGTGGTGGACGCGCTCGCTCGTGTTCAAACGGCCGGTCATGCCCGCCAAACCGCTGTCCCTACTCCCCGAAATGACGGCGTGCACGGGGCGATGGAGGGGTGCATTCAGGCCTTCGACCTTGTTCACGCCCATCTCGATGTCACCGAACACCGGCGTACCGATTTCAGCAGTCACGACCCCCTTACAAGAAATAATTTCATGACTCGTTGGGTGCCAAACAATTCGACACCGAGATTTTAGGAGAGACCAGACTATCGCTTCAATGCTCGCCGCGCTATCTCGCCCCCCGAAGAGACGTCGGTCATGTCACCTAATTCCAGGCAAGACTGACATCACTACACTTATCAAGACCGCGCATGGCGAATGTTGGGGCTAGGCATGAAGGGTCTACCCAGAGAATCTGATGAACGTAATAGAATGAAGCCGAAATTGCTCCATCGCGCAAGCCTAGAGCAGAGATAGCAAGCACTCCGACTATGGAGAATTCTCGGGGTACCAACAGAGAATTGAGGTCCTCAAGAAGAAGATTAAGGACATGTAGCTCGCCACTCGTTCGTCCGGCGGGTCGGTGGAATACTTTGCGGATTCTCTTACGAGACCCTTCACAGAGCAGTTACTATGTAAGCGCGTCTTGTCTCGAAACAAGCCACCCAAGATGGCCCTCTTTGACGGGAAGTCCGACCCAAAGGACCACCTGAACTCGTTCACGGTGGGCATGAGCTTCCAGGACAGCTAAGACGCGGCTCAATGCCGGGCCTTTCCCACCACCCTTGTCGAGGCCGGGCGAGATTGGTTCCGTGGCCTTGCTCCACGTTCAATATCAACCTTTGAAGAGCTGCCCACTATGTTCCTTGGTCATTTTGTCGGCAACCGACTGCAGAAAAAGACAGTTGACTACCTATTCACCATCAAGACCGAGGATCGGGAATCTTTCAGAGGTTACATTACCCGATTCTATAAGGCCCTTCTGGAAGTGCCCGAGCACCATGACGAAACGGTCAGCACCGCCTTGAGATCGTGTCTTAGGCACAAAGAGCGGCTCCGCTCTTTTTCATTAGCGTAACCCATGACCATGGCTGAGGTAAAAGTCTGGACCGAATAGGAGATCCAACTCGAGTTTGAAGTGAATGCCAACCTACCCCGCGAGGACTGGACGGACCGAAAGAAGCGGGACTGAGAGGAAAAGAAAAAGATCGATCGACCGAAACCGTATTCCCCAAGGTTTCACGAGTACACCCGCTCAAGGTCTCTCAGGCCGAGCTGCTATAGGAGGCAAAGAGCGAGAAATTCTTCAAACTCTCACCAATGATATAAAGACCGGGTAAGCGACTCCGCGGCCTATATTGCACTTTTTTTCGGTCGCAGGGGCACCCAACTGAGAACTGCAAACAACTCCGCGATTATATTGAGGAGCTGATCCAGTCCAGTCACCTAGCAAAGTACCTGTGAGACAAATGTCAAGAAGATCGGGAGCAAACAGACTAGCCTCCACCCGGAGAGTTGACAGCTGGGCAGATCATGGTCGTCTTTGTTGACTCGACTCCGAGCAATGAAGACACCCGCCGTATCTGGCCGGTCATGACCTTAGATGATCCCCCCTCCAAGAAATATAAGAAGGTTGCTCCCATCACCTTCACCGATGAAGACCTTCATGGCATATCCCTTCCGCATAATGATCCCCTGGTGATCACGGCTCAGGTAAATCAGTACGAAGTCTGGAGAATCCTAGTTGACTCGGGAAGCTCGGCGGACATCCTATTCTACGACTGTTTCCAGCGTATAGGATTAAACCCGTTCGATCTCCAACCGACCTCGCACGTCTTCTATGGGTTTATGAACCACTCTGTCCAGGGTGAGGGAATAATCACTCTCCTTTTTAACATCAGGGAGGCCTGAAGAACCCGAACCATGTCTGTGAGTTTCCTCGTTGCCCGGATTTCTTCGTCTTATAACGTCCTTTTGGGTTGCCCTACTTTAAACGCCTTCCAGGCCTATCTTGACCTACCATCTCGCCCTCAAGTTCCATCTGGGCGATGGGGGGATAGGCCGGGCCTACAGAGATCAGCAAGCTGCCAGGGTTTGTCTCGCCTCGACGCTTCTCAAGGGCAGAGAAGTTGATGTTTCTGAGGGGCCATGTGATCCTTGGAAATCTCTGGATACACGTGACGACAAAAAAGAGATCCGGGGCTTCCCGGTAGAGCCCTTGTCTGAGGTTCCACTCAAGGAGAGAGAAAACAGCCGGACTGTCCAAAACGGCTCCCTGTTGACCGGGGAAACTCGAGACAATCTCATCCAGTTCCTCCGAAGCAACTCTGAAGTATTTGCTTGGACTCTAAGGACATGCCGGGGATCGACCCAAGGTGATCTCTCACAAAATCGGTGTTGACTCAGAGGTCCGGCCGGTCCGACAAAAGAAAAGAAGTTTCGCGCTTGTCAAACAAAAGGCGATCGAGGAGGAAGTGGACCGACTACTCACGGCTAGCTTCATCAGGAACCTGGACTATTCAGCTTGGCTAGCCAACGTAGTCATGGTCAAGAAAGCAAAAGGGAAGTGGCATATGTGCGTCGATTTTACCGACCTGAAGGCCTGCCCTAAGGAAAACTACCCGCTCCCATGGATAGACCAGTTAGTTCACAGCTCGGCCGATCACGAGCTGCTAAGTTTCATGGATGCATTCTCCAGTTATAATCAAATCCAGATGAACTCAGACGACGAGGAGCTCACCATCTTTACTACCGATCGGGGAGTCTACTGCTGCAAGTTAATGCCCTTCGGCCTAAAAATGCTAGGGTAATGTACCAGCGGCTGGTCAATAAGCCGTTCAAACCACAAATCGGTAGAAATATGGAAGTCTACGTCTATGACATGCTCGTGAAATCCACCCTGGTGGCCGAGCATACCACGGATCTCGGTGAGACCTTTGAGGTCATGTGAAAGTACAAAATGAAGCCGAATCTTGCCAAGTGTGCTTTCGGTGTCACGGACGGAAAGTTCCTCGAATTCATGGTCACACATCGAGGAATCGAGGCAAATCCGGAGAAGATCAGGGCCATCATTGACATGGAGACACCCAAAAGCAATGTTGAAATCATGCGACGCACGGGCAGGGTGGCCGCTTTGAGTCGGTTCATGTCTAGGTCTGGTGAAAAGTGCATGCCTTTCTTCAGAGCCTTGAGAAAAATTCCCGGGTTCGAGTGGTACGAAGAATGTCAGGTAGCCTTCGAGAAACTCAAGACACATCTTGCGACGCCACCGCTTCTCACCCAACCAGTTGCAGAAGATGAGCTGCTACTGTACCTAGCCGTCTCTGACCGAGCCACCGGCTTCGTACTCATCAAAGAATCCGAGGGGATACAAAAAATAGTCTACCATGTAAGTCACGTTTTCAAACATGCGGAGACTAGGTACCCAGCCATTGAAAAGATAGTCCTAGAGCTCGTCGTCACTTTCCAGAAACTTCGACATTATTTCCAGGCTCACACCATCATCGTCCTCACCAACTGACCACTGGGGAACATCCTTGATTCCCCGAGTCGTTAGGCCTCTTGGAGAAGTGTAGATGGGAGTTGTCGCAGTTTAACTTCTGGTACCGACCGAGGCTAGCCATCAAAGCCCAAGCCTTCGCCAATTTCATGGTTGAGTGCACCATCCATGTTCCCTCATAAAATATCAGGAAAGACCCCGATGGGGTATCACGAGCCCACACGTGATGGGCCTTTAAACCCCCTGAAAGGGATTAAAGATATAATAAAATAGTAAGGAATACCCCAATAGGGCATCACGTGTCCACACGTGACCAGAGGCCATGTGCAGACACGTGATGGGTTCCTAAGCTATCTAATTAATAGAATTAAATTCTAATCAAACAATCAATCAGTGGAGTCACGTGCCCACACGTGATGGGCCTTTAAACCTACTAAAAGGAATTAAAAGGCATAATAAAACAACAAGGAAAGACCCCAATAGGCCATCACGTGTCTACACGTGACCAAGGGTCACGTGCTGACACGTGATAATTCCTTAGTTCTTTAAAACGGCAGAATTAAATTCTGATTAAAATGCTTAATCAAGGGGGTCACGTGTCAACACGTGATGGGTTCTTAAGCTCTTTAATTAATAGAATTGAATTCTATTTAAATGATCAAACAGTGGGATCACGTGCCAACACGTGACAGGCTCTTAAGCATTCTGAACTAATAGAATTAAATTCTAATTAAGAGGGAATCGAGAACCTTAACTGGAAAAATATTTCTCTAAATCTTTCCAAACAAAAAGATTGTGCTCTGTAAAGTGGAGCACCGTTGGATTAAGAATTCAATGGTGATTAAAAATCACCGATTTATAGAAAGATTCTATACAAGGAAAGATTTCCCTAAAATTCACTAAGAATAACAGACAGAATATCTTTTGGATTAAAAATCCAATGGTGAATAAAATTCACTGAGTGATCTAAAAGATCATGTTGGTTACAAAATCAATTAAAATGTTTCAATGAAAGATTGACTGAACAAACTGATTCTTTTCTTTCTCCTATAAATAGGAGCCAAGAAGAGAAGAGAAGGGATCTGATTTTTTTAGAGAGAGACAACAACAGAGAAAAAGGAAGTGAATTTAATTTTCCAGAGAGAAAAGAAAATTTTCTCAGAAGAGAAAAAAACCCTAGGTGAGAAAGGGAAAGAGATCTAAGCTCCATAAAACAAAAAGAGAATTTAATTCTCAAATTAAGAGTTTAACTCTTCTGAATAAGAACTTAGCTCTTCCTTTGGTTGAAGATCTGCAGAGGCAGATCTCCTCACAAGTTGAGAATTTAATTCTCATCGGGGAGATTCTGCCATGCAGATCCAAAACTTAGAGGGAGAATTGAGTTTAGGGAATTTAATTCCCCCAAATACTTAGGAATTTAATACTTCCAACAGAAACAGGGTTTAACCCTTAAAACAAGAACTTAGTTCTTCTTCATGGTCGAAGATCTGCAGAAGCAGATCTCCCCATAAGTTAAGAATTTAATTCTCATCGGGGAGATTCTGCCATGCAGATCCAAAATTTAGAGGGATAGTTGAGTTTGAAGAATTTAATTCTTCTATATACATAGGAATTTAATTCCTCTAAACAAAATTAGGGTTTAACCCTACAAAAGAATTTAATTCTTAAAACAAGGGACTTAAAACTCTCCATGCACGTAAAAAGATCAGTATCCAAACATGATCACGTGGCAACACGTGACCTTCCCCCTCAATGGTCAAAATAGAATCAATGAGATGGGGTCACGTGTTCCCACGTAACCCTTGGATAAATTCCTCAAAATAAAAGAACAAAGTAAGGGCAGAATCAATTTTGGGTGCCCTCACACGTCCCCAAATGACCCCTAATAAACACTTTAATAATCAATGCATGGGTACCCATCACGTGCCCACACGTGATGGCCTTTGATCAAGTGTTTAACACTTCTCTGAATATTCTGAGAACAAATAACAGAGGCAAGGCCCAATCATCAGGCGCCTCACGTGACCCCACGTGAGCGCTTCAGTCTTAGTGTTTAACACTACTTTAAGTGCTTCGTCCCTAGTGTTTAACACCATTTTAAGTGCATCACGTGGGAACACGTGATCGCCAAATATCCTCTAGTGTTTAACACTATTTTAAAACCAAGCTTAGCCCAAATTGGCTAGGTTTTCCAGAGGCAAATCTCTCCTTCAACTGAACATCAAAATTGATCAGTTCATATGATATGCAAAGTAAATTCCAGAGCTATAATGAATGGTTAGTGCTTAGCCAAAGACAAAATGTTGTCAGAACCCAGACTCATGTTTAGCATTGTTAAATAATGGGGGGCTGAACCCAGACAAATATTCAACAGTCCCAACAAAAGTCCAACATTTCAAACTTAATTGGACTTAGCCCAAGTTGGCCATAAGTTCTCAACTCAGATTCAACTGAGCCCATGTGCTCATAATCTAATTAATTGATCTTAGTCCCAAATTGGACTACAGATTTCCCAATCAACTTTGGTTCAAGGGTACATCTCTTCACTCCTTTGATATTTGTCGTTATAATCCTTCAACGTCTTCAGAGAGGTGGCGGGTCCCGATAACCAATCATTCTATGGACTGTGGGGTCCTTAAACTCATATACTATGATGTCCTTAAGCTTTATAGACTATGACGTCTTTAAACTACGGACTGTAGGGGCCTTAAGCCCATGGACTATGATGTCCTTAATTTCGGACTGTGGGGTCCTGAAACCCATGGACTATGATGTCCTTAACCTTTACAGACTATGATGTCTTTAAACTGGACTGAGATGTCCTTAAACTAACATTGGACCACCATGTCCTTAAACTTGTAATGGACCGCAACGTCCCTAAACTAAAACAATAAAGCCTGAATGCTCTTTTGTTGGATCTAAACGATCCCGTTAAGTTGATCTTTGTCTGAAATTAGACTAACGTATTCTTAACATATGTTTAAGTTGATCTTAGTCTCAAATGAGACTAACGTATCCTTAAACCCAATCCCAAACCCAAATCTAAGAAAATACGGATTTGGACTAATCCACGCCCTACGGGCGACAATATAAATTAGTCTTCGTATACAATCCACGGGCAACCAAAAACAAAACAAACACACACGACACAAAGTGACCATCTGGAGAAGGAGAAAGCGGCTACCGTGATGCGGTAG
This sequence comes from Agapanthus africanus, assembly GCA_030015575.1. Lineage (NCBI taxonomy): Eukaryota > Viridiplantae > Streptophyta > Magnoliopsida > Asparagales > Amaryllidaceae > Agapanthus > Agapanthus africanus. The sequence goes on from CM057348.1 coordinate 63,977,891, forward strand.
CGTAATTAACTGCAGGGGCTTGTGCCTGCAGGGAAGAGCGTCCCCACAATCAAAAACCCCTCAATGAGGGGGAATCTGACGATGTCTGCTACATCGGCCGCATCCGTTTAAACCTTCGATACATGGTGTCATAAATCAACTTGGCATCTTTGGAGAGGTGGACGGATAGCACCAATTAGCATCTGCCCCCAAATTCAGGCAAGACGAACCTACGCGGTCGTGTCTCTATGTTTCGGAGGAGAACAAATTATAGCACGCCGGGTGGGACCTTTTCCTCTTTCCACTTTACACTTCGTGTGTCGCGTTCACGAACGAATCGCGGTTTGATATGGTTGCCCTTGGGTTCGAGGTACTAAGATTTGGTTTTGCTCTCGTGCAGAAAACAGAAGATCAATGGCCTCCAATTGCTCCAACTGCAACTGCAACTCCCATTCCGCCTCATCTGGAGGTGTAACCTACGGGCCCCAAGCGGCCTCCCTGTTCAAGATGCTGATGGAGCAAATAACTCAGGCCACCACTGGGCTGTTCTTTGGGACCATGATCCCACCGATGAACTTTAACGCCCTATACCATTGCAAGAAGTTCCGAAGAGCTCGGTCTTTCGGCTCACAAGTACTGCGGCCCCTCTCAATGGGTCATCCAGCTCCAACGCCTCAGTCTTTGACAGACTGGGCCAAAGCTCCAACGGGGCCGCGAAGAAGCCTGCGATACAAGAAAGGGTTATCCCAAAAAGAATAGCCATTTCTGCCCTTGAAGTTGTCAAAGCGGCTTCTCTTGCTAAAGGGCCGGTCTTCACAAGACTGACTGTTCCGACTCCCACTCCAGGCGAAGTCCTCAAAGCTGCTTCCCCTGCCCAGAGGTCTGTCTTTGACAGATTGGACATTGCTTCTCAACGGACATCGGTCTTCAAGAGGCTGACGCCAGCGACAACCCTTCGCCAACATAGGGGGCATGAGGAAGTCACCCCTACAGCTGAGACAATCCCAACGGCTCGACACGCTCGACGTCGCTACTGGCACCGAGTAAGGAAGGCTAGGGGCAACTCTCCTTCTGGACTGACTCCACCGGCTTCAACGGTGGAAATCGATGCTGCTGTTTCAACTAGGAACAACTTTGAACCGCTAAGGAGGGTGCGCAAAAACTCTCCGACTGCTGTGCTGAAAAGATCTTCTCCACCCGTGGAGAATGCTACAGAAAAGAAACCGGAGCAGCCCCCTCAGCGGCTGTCCTCCAAAATTTCCAAAGTCTGGCGACAGGGCCAGGAATCGGTGATTGACCAGGACTACTCTCGCCGACCAAAAAAGATTAAAGCTCGGCAAAAAAAAGCCTTCCCGTGGTACTATAGAAGATGTCATCCATCTGGGTGCCCGCTGCAACGGCTCCCTCAACTTCAATCGCTCATAAGAGAAGGAGGCCAGAGAAAGCCAATATGACCGCAGCGAACCGCAAGGACGCTGAATCTAAACGCCCCAAGTCTGGGGGCATGGTAACACATACCGTTTATATGGCTTCAGGAAAAGAGGAAAGCCGTGCTTTTATGGGTCATCGACCGCTTACCCGATCTATAACGAAGGCTCAGGAGCAACAGCAGCAAAAACTTCAGGAGATGCTGACTGCAATGGCCGCACTCACTGGGCCGAAAGAAAATCTAGTGACCTCAGAGCAGCGTCAGGAACAAGAAACTGATGCTGAATTCCTCCGAAGAATGCTCGAAAGGAGAAAAAAGGCCACGGAACAGGCGGCCAACATAAAACAAATGGCTCTTTTGTTTCAAGACATAGCCGGGATGATGTTACAGCTGGAACCTCCAGCTGAAGACCTCCCGATTATCATTGAAGACGACAGGGGGAGACATCGAACCCTCCTCCGGCTCTTTCAACAACCAAGGAGGAGACCATCTCCAAGGCCGCTCTGGACGATAACATCGCTCAGCAAATACGAGCTCATCATGCGAGCGAAACGGCCGGGCAGATCGTTAAGACTGGACGACCCTATCCGGGCTGGTATGACCAAATAAGGTACCCGCCGGGATATACGATCCCTAAATTCCATGTATATAAAGGGACGGGCAATCTGCATCAGCACGTCGCTCAGTTCAGGGCCTTATGCGGCAACACTGGAGGCGACGACAAGCTGTTGCTTTGCCAATTCGTTGGTGGCTTTTCAGAAACAGCATTTGAGTGGTATTCGGAGCTTCCCAACGACTCCGTCAAAACTTTTGCAGAGATGGAGCTACTATTCACCCAGCGTTTCGCGAGTGCTAGTGAACGCACCCCAATAACGGCATTGATCAATGCCAGGGTGAAGCCTGGAGAAACATGGGTCCGATATTCAATACGGTGGCGGAATTTATGGTCGAAGTGTGAGCAGCGCATCGAAGAAGCGCCTGCAGTGGGCATATTCGTAGGCACTCTTGACCCTCAAGCGACCATCTCCCAATTCATGATGTTTTTCAAGCCGACCACTTTCCAGTCCTTGATTGATAAGCTGGCCCAAATGGACCAGATGGGCCACAGGCCTTCCTCTTCGAAGCCGGAGCCACGGAATGAAAAAGGGAAAGGGAAAGCGACCTTCGTCGCCAATGCTCAATAGCAGCCCAGTGGTCCAAAATTAACTGATCGCATAGACGAGAGACAGCGATTCTATAATGAAAAATAAAGCGCCCTTATTCGTTTCCCCGGGACAAAACGAGGAGAATATTCGAGCCGGCGGTGCGCAACATGCTCATTAATTTGCCGAATCCAAAACGCCCATTGCAACTCAGTGAGGCTAATAATCCCAATTATTGCCCCTATCACCAAACGATAGGCCATCCAATTGAAAATTGCTTCGTCTTTAAAGGCTGGATCGAAGACCAATACCAACAGAGCAAGTTCGCACTGTCCGAGAATTGGAAAGTAAGCCCTCCGCAGCCGCACGCTCTTAAAAGGACGGATACATTGGGGGCATCATCCTCTTTTGTAGAAGAAGCTCCATGGGAGGTCGTTCTTTCAGCCAAAACGAAAAGAATGCTGAAGGATCTCTAAGTATGCCCGGCAATCAGGTGGAAAAATCCACTGGAACCCGAGATCATCGAGGGAATGCTGAAACCCCGCCCAACTCCAAAATTTGGTAGTGATAGTCAAAGCACTCACACCCAGCCGTCAAAGTCTTCGAAAAAGAAGAAGAAAACCAAAAAGCCCGTGAAGCTTAATGACAAGCGCACGGACCTGTAAAAACATATCGACGCGCTGGAAGAATATAATCAGAAGGCGCGAACTGCAGTCACACTCCAAGAATTTCTCAGCCACGTCCTTAAGGACAGAGATGATGACAATGGAGAAAACTCGTCGGATGAATCTGAAGATTATGTGGCAAGCTGCCATGTGATCTCTCACTCGTTAATAGATGGTGAAGAAGCTCCTGACGCAGAGAAACTGGGGGCAGATCTTGAGCCGGAACTTCTAGGACCATCAGACGGAATGATTGATGCATTCCTAAACGTAGCTCTTTTGAAAAGCAAAGCTGATCGGGAGCGCGAGATGGCCATATTTGAAAAGGCCAAACGCCGGTGACTAGACGAAAGGGTCGAAACACTCCCACCAGATCAAAGTACATCCGCCGCAAATAAAAGCAGGTTCAAGACAAGGAAAAGGTTCGCCAAAGCCATATTGATGGGAATGAAGCTGCCACCCTCCGAAGGAAACACTCCTAATGAAGCGGATATACATCCTAACTACTGCTTATATCATCGAAAGGTTACACACCCTACTGAAGAGTGTAACGCTTTTAAAAGATGGTGGAAGGGATATATCGCTCACAGGCAACACTTCAAAAGGATGAAGCGTGAAGCTCGTCGACAGCGGAAAAGCACGACAAATGAACGCAAAAGAACTGCCGGCAACTGTCATATGGTTAACTACGGGGGATCGCAAGTTCTCACCTTCGGGAGTGACTCTGACGAAGAAATTACTCTCGGCCCTCTCTTCAAAGAATCCACCTCAGGAAAAGAGGAAGAACCGAAGAGCTGTGAGAACATTCAGCTGTGCAATCGTACATTACCTGAAAAGAATCTCGGACCTGTGAACAAGAGGTCGAACAAAAAGGATAAGGGAAAAGAAAAGGTCCCTGAGGATATCATCCTCGATGACCAAGCCGTCGAAAAACTGACAGCCAAGGATCCGCCCAAGAAAAGTAAGGTGGATTACAACGTTTTAGCACACCTGAGGAAGATACCCTCGCAGCTAAGTATTCTCGACGCCCTTCTGTTATCTAAAGGGGCGAGAGATTCTTTGATCAAGGCACTACAAGAGCCCGAGCAATTCCAAGCTTTCCTCGCCGAAGAAAAGATGAAGGACGAGCTGGAAGAAGTGCACACGGCCGATATCACTTTTGGCGATGAAGATCTCCTCCTCGAGACGTGTGAGCATAACCGTCCCCTTTATGTCTCCGGATACTGTCATGATATCAAGATAGGCAAAATCCTGGTTGACAATGGGTCCTCCGTTAACCTCCTCAATATAAGAGTGTTAAAGGAAATCTGCATGAGCGTTCAACACCTCGCTTGGGATAAGATCACTATCTTCGGATTTGACTCCCAGTCATCACGGACGCTCGGGTCTGTGATACTGACACTGCGCTTTGGGCTGCTAGTCACTGACATTAAGTTTCATGTCATTGACGCTAAGACCTGCTATAACGCTTTGCTCGGCCGGCCTTGGTTACACGAGTACAACATTATCCCTTCTATATAACATCAGTGTATGAAGTATTTCAAGGATGGTCTAGCGTATACTGTGACAGGGAAGTTGAACCCATTCTCCGTGAATGAAGTCCGGAAGTACGAAGATGCAAAATACTTCTTACCAGATTTCGAAGACATGGAAAGATGTCACAAACTGAAGAACAAAGCTATCACCACTATTCCGGTCTTCGGGAGTGATACCGAGGAGGAAGAAGAAATAGTTTATTCAGGACCTCCCCAATGCAACATGCCGGGAACGTCCACCCCTATGTTGATCTTCGGCAGCGACTCGGAAGATGAGGTCAATGCCGTATTTTCTGTTTGGCCATCAATACAAGCCTTCACTGAAGATGATCAGAATTGCAAATTGCCATGGTTCCGCAAGAGCATTACAAAGAGCTTGACGCGCTTGGTACCTATAGTGTGCAAGAACTGCAGACTTTCTACATCCCTTCCAGGCGAAGAGATGAAAGGGCGATCCTATTTTATCAATCAACGGAAACCAAAGTAGAGAAAGAAGTTTGGCATGGTGCTGATTCGACACTTGACAAGCTCCAGCCCATCCGTCTGCCCAGATACTACACAGAAGGATTAAAAAGGCTGTTGAGGTGCCAAGGTGTACCCTTCAAACAGACTGCCCGACAAGCTCAGTTCTACAACAGGATCTGGGACGTCCCTGGAGCTCAGCGAAAATTACCCAACGGGAGAATGGAAACGATCGGGCTTGAATATGTTCAATCCAAGAGACGGGAACGATTCCATGACTGCCACGTAGTATATGACTTCGATGAAGAAGGAAATGCTCTGTTAGAAGACGCCAACCCTGAACCAAAACGAGGCCCCGTCATGAAAATGCCGAGTCCGTCGTTTGAAGAAAAGATGGACAAGCTAATAAGGGAAGCGGGTCAGAAGGTCCGGGATGACCATAGCCGCGAAATAGCCATTTACGAGAAAACCAGGACGCAGTGCCTCTTTCAGCAGGCCGCGGAGAATGACAATGCTCTTCGTCACCAATCCGTCATACAAAAGACCCGGTGCAGAGGCAAAAATAAATCAAAGAACGGAAAAAACGTTCGACGGCAGCGTAGCGGATCTAAGAAGCCACGCGATCAAGAATCGAGCAGCCGGGATCCGTCTCTTATAAAGAAGATGGGTCGAGCATATTCTTTTCCCCAAGACAATACAAAGAAGATATTCGATCTTGTCATAAAACATCAGATGATGACACTCCCAGAGTCCAAGCACCCCGAACAAGCAAACGAGGTCTCTCACCCTGACTATTGCTCGTATCACCGAGCAATAGGACATCTTCTCGAAGACTGCTTCACCTTCAAGAACTGGATCAAAGACCAATATCAACAAGACAGGTTCGCTCTATCCAGCAGTTGGAGGGTAAGTCCGCCATGGAAACATGAATCAAAAGCCACTTATGCGATGAGAGTAGAACCAGACCAATATCAGTCTTGGAAGCGATCTCGTACCTATCACGTGATAACGCTGTCAGAAGAAGAATTCGGGAATATGGATGACCTCCCCTGGTGCTTCGAAAACAACGAAGATGAGTTAATCTCAGAATTTCCACCGGCGCCAAAAGAGCTGGAAGATGGGATACATACTACTGCAGATGACCTAATGAAAATTAACTTGGGGACGTCAAACGACCCGCGGCCGACGTTCGTCAGTGAACTGTTGTCTGAAGAAAAAGAGGTTACGCTTAAAGACATGCTCATGCAGTATAAAGACTGCTTCGCATGGAACTATTCCGAGATGCCGGGACTAAATCTAGATATTGCTGTGAACAAATTGGCGATATCTCCAGACGTCAATCCGATCAAACAAGCACCGAGAAGAATGCGGCTCGAGCTTGAGATGAGCATCAACGCCGAAGTTAAGAAGCTAATCGACTCTGGTTTCATCCAAGAGGTTCAGTATCCTGACTGGATCGCCAACATTGTCCCAGTAATGAAGAAAAATAGGACGGTGCGCATATGTGTGGACTTTCGGGATCTCAATAAAGCTTGCCCGAAGGACGATTTTCCTGTACCGGTTACCGAGCTGATGATAGATAACATGTCCACTCACGAAGTCTTCTCCTTCATGGACGGATCATCAGGGTACAATCAGCTAAAGATGCATCCCGAGGACCAGAAGCATACCGCTTTCCGGACCCCTTTGGGCATATTCTGCTACAGGGTGATGCCTTTTGGTCTAAAGAACACCGGTGCTACCTATCAGAGGGCCATGACGAAGATTTTCGATGACCTCATACATGAAATCGTCGAATGCTATATCGACGGCCTCGTAGTTAAAAGCAAATCATACGAGGAACATTTAGAGCACCTAAAGATCATGTTTCAACGCCTTCGGAAATACAACTTGAAGATGAACCCTCCCAAGTGCGCGTTCGGAGTTTCCTCGGGCAAGTTCCTAGGATTCGTCGTCCGACACCGAGGCATCGAGATAGACCCGTCGAAGATTAAGGTGGTCATGGAAATTCCTCCGCCAAGGACTCTTAAGCAACTGCGATCTCTCCAAGGAAAGCTCACGTATATCAGGCGGTTCATAGCCAACCTCTCCGGAAAATGCTGCCCCTACAGTCACTTGATGAAGAAAGGAACCCCGTTCGTCTGGGATCGCAAATGCCAAAGCGCACTGGACGAAATCAACCAATACCTGCAGAATCCTCCGGTCCGCTCTAGTCAAGGGAAAACCCCTCATTCTGTATACAACTGCCCTCGAAGGTTCTTTAGGCGTGCTGTGGGCACAAGAAAACGACCAAGGGAAAGAGAGAGCCCTTTACTACTTGAGTCGAGTTGGGGGCAGAAAGCAATTACTCCCCCATAGAAAAACACTGTCTAGCATTGATCTTCGCAATAACGAAGCTCAGACACTACGCGTTGGCACATGAGGTCCATCTCATATCAAAGGTGGATCCTCTCAAATATTTGATGTCAAAGGCTATATTAACGGGACGACTCGCTAAATGGGCCCTGTTCTTGATGGAGTTCTCGATAACTTATCGTCCCCTCAAGGTAGTAAAAGGCCAGGCCATCGCCGACTTCCTCGCTGAGCATCCGATACCCGCCGACTCTCCCTTGAACTGCGAATTGCCAGACGAACACGTGTTTGACACGATCGACGGAGGGAGAAGAGGAATGATACCCAGTGGGAACTCTACTTTGATGGAGCATCTTCCATGAAGAAGCGCAAACAAGCCACCCCCATAATAAAATCCGGGGTAGGCCTCATCTTCGTGACTCCACAAGGAGGGATAATGCGTTTTGCCTTCTCTTTAACAGAGCCGAGGACGAATAATGAAGCCGAATATGAAGCTTTGATAGTAGGTCTTAAGATCGCCGTCGACATGGGAATTGAAAACCTCCTCATATACGGAGACTCCCAGCTGATCGTTAGTCAAGTAAATGGTGACTATCAAACGTGCAAACCAGAGTTGGTGAAGTACGGCAAGAGAGTGCAACAACTGCTGACTCGAATTCCTTCCTAAACCCTGAAAAGTATACCGCGTGCGGAAAATAGCAAAGCGGACGCATTACCCAAACTCACTAAAGAACTGGCCGACGAGAAACTCGATGACGTGCGGATCATTGTGCAAAGCCGTCGGGTTCTCGCACCGGCAGAAATATCTCCAGAATCTTCCGAAGAAAAGGGAGCTACCTTGCAAACGACCCTACAAATAAAAGATCAGGAAAAGATTAAGGATTGGAGAGAAGTCTTTATAGACTACTTCAGATCCCGTCGAATACCTGAAGATGCGTCGTCAAGACATCAACTCATGAAACGAGCTCTATCTTTTGCCTTCGTCAATGACACTCTGTATAAGAGATCGTTTGATTCTTTATGGCTAAGATGCCTGGGACCGAAAGAAGCAAAAAGAGTCGTCCAAGAAACTCACGACGGACTCTGCGGTTCTCACTAAGCCGGGCCGAAGATGAAACTGAAGATCAAAAGGATGGGCTATTATTGACCCACGATGATCCAAGACTGCCTTAAATATGCAAAGCAGTGCCACTCGTGCCAGATTCACGGGGACTTTATCCACCATCTAAATCCGCTACATCCGACGGTGGCTAGTTGGCCATTCGAAATATGGGAAACTGACATAATCGGCCCCATCGAACCAGCATCGTGTAGAGGACACCGGTTCATATTGACGACGACCGATTACTTTTCTAAGTGGGCAGAAGCCATACCGCTAAGAGAAGTGAAGACGGAGAATATCCTCTATTTTTTCAAGACACATGTCATTTATCAGTTTGGCATTCCACGATGGATTATCTCCAATAACGGGCTAGCCTATAGAAGCCACAAGATCAGCCGCTTCGCACAACAGCATAACATAGACTGGAGGTACTCTTCGGTCTATAATTCTCGAGCTAACGGTCTAGCTGAGGCTTTCAACAAGACCTTGACGAAGATCGTGAAAAAGACGGTGTCTCGAAATAAGAAGGACTGGCACGAGAGACTGCATGAAACTCTGTGGGCATATCGAACTACGTTCAAAACAGCCACGAACACAACGCCGTATGCATTGGTATTCAGCACAGAAGCGGTACTTCCTCTCGAGATAGTGTTACCCTCTCTACGAGTGGCGGTTCACTACGAGCTAACAGACGAAGAAAATGCTCATCTTCGGCTTGAGGAACTCGATGCCCTTGATGAAACCCGTCTCATGGCGCAACAAAATCTGGAGGCTTATAAAGCAAAGATGACGCGCTCATATGAAAGATTGACTAGGCCGAGAACATTCCGCCAAGACGGACTCGTGCTAGTGGTCAAAAGACCTATGATCCCCAATCGTGCCAAACGGGGGAAATTCGAACCGAACTATGAAGGCCCGTATATCATAGACAAAGTTTACCAGGGTGGAGCTTATCTACTCATGGACATGCATGGTGAAAGACATTTCAGGCCAATAAACGGTCGCTTCCTAAAATAATACTACGCCCGACGAGTTACGGCTTAGGTCAACGATAGATGACGACGCCTATGTCCGCTCTCTATCTTCCTAAGCCCAAACTCTATAAGTAGTAGCTGGCTATCCGGCCGAAACGTCCTTAAACTAACGATGGACCACTAGGTCCTAAAACTGGCTGCGGACCGAAACGTCCTTAAACTAATGATGGACCACTATATCCTAAAACTGGGTATTGATCGAAACGTCGATAAACTTTACGGATCGCAGCATCCCAAGTGTTCCCGCCAAAAATTTCTGCGCAAAAGAGCCCAAGGTATCAAATGGCGGCGATACGCTTAAGAAAATGGGAACCAGTATCTTCCGGGCTGTTTTTTGACAAACTCCCGAATGAGAAACAGATAAATTCTGATGGTATCGAAAGCGGCTCGAAAAGCCCTTCGATTTGATATATTATGGGCCTCGTAATTCATCCGGGATCAAAAGTTATGAGGAATTACGTGTCCACACGTGATGGGCTTTTAAGAACCCGCTGGAGGAGTTAAAAGATACAATAAAAACTCAGAAAAAACCCTAATGGGGCATCACGTGCTCACACGTGACCATGAGTCACGTGCAGACACGTGATGGGCTTTTAAAGCCTCTAAAATAATGAATAGAATTTAATTCTAAAAGTCAGAAAATACCTCAACGAGGTATCACGTGCTTACACGTGACCAATGGTCACGTGTTGACACGTGATGGTTAAAACTGAAACATAAATAAGCGGCTGAGAAAGGAACCCAATTGGGGGTCACGTGCTCACACGTGACCAAAGGTCACGTGCCAGCACGTGACTGGCTTTAAAAGCATTATAATTTAATAGAATTAAATTCTAAAAGTTTCTGAATCTTTCTAAATGGAAAAGGGTCTATGGGGACCGTAGGATTAAAAATCCGAGGGTGATTAAAAATCACCAATTTATAGAAAAACCTTGGACAAGGAAAGATTTCCCTGAAAATCTCACCAGGATAACAAATAGAATATCTTTTGGATTTAAAATCCACGGTGAATAAAATTCACTGAATGATCTAAAGGCCCAGATTAATGATAAATATAAATCAAATCTCTCAACAATCAAATCAAATCTTCCAATGAGAGATTTGCTAAACAAATTAACTCTTTTCCTTCTCCTATAAATAGGAGTCAAGAAAAGAAGAGGGGGGATCTACTTTTTTGGAGAGAAAAACAGAGGGAGGAGAATTTAATTCTCAAGAGAAGAAGAAACAGAGAGAGAAGAATTTAATTCTCTACAAAAGAAAAACCCTAGGTAAGAAAAGAGAAGATTCAAAAGAGAATTTAATTCTCAAAAGAGTTTAACTCTTATTTAAAGAAAAGAACTTAGTTCTTCTTCTGGTTGAAGATCTGCACAGAGCACATCTCCCCATAAGTTGAGAATTTAATTCTCATCGGGTCGAGATCCTGCCATACAGATCCTAAACTTAGAAGGGGAATTGAGTTCTGAGAATTTAATTCTCCTAAAACAAAACTAGGGTTTTACCCTAAATAAGAATTTAATTCTTTCAAAATAGGAATTTAATTCCTCCAGAACAAAAATTAGGGTTTTACCCTAAATAAGAATTTAATTCTTAAAGATAAGGAGACTTAAAAGATCTTTGTGCATGAAAAGACAAAGGTCACGTGCCCCACGTGACCCTTGAAAAGATCCCCTGCAAAGAACTTTGAAGCATCACCTCACATGCTCCCACGTGACTCCCAAAACGCAGAAAGAAAAAGCAAAGGAAATGAAAGCTTTGGGCGCTCTCACGTGTTATCACGTGACCCCTCAGCAAATGCTTTAACAATTGGCGCACAGATCCCCATCACGTGCCAACACGTGATGCTCTAAAATAAAAATGAAAGTGTTTAACACTTAATGGCAAAACAAAAGAAAAGAAGCTTTGGGCGCTCTCACGTGTCCCCACGTGACCCCTCAGCAAGTGCTGTAATTATCGATGCATAGGCCTCCATCACGTGCCAACACGTGATGCTCTAAAATAAAAACAAAAGTGTTTAACACTTATTCGCAGATTTGAGGATAAACCAAAAAGAGACCTGGCTCCACATTTAGGGCGCCCTCACGTGTCACCACGTGACCCCTAATGAGCATTCTAACAGACCAGAGCGGGGCCCTTCATCACGTGCTCACACGTGATGGCCGCCAGAATTAAAAGAGTTAAACACTGATCTGCAGAATAAAATAAAGGGAATCAGGGAGCTCTCACGTGTCAACACGTGACCCCTCTCTCCTTAGTGTTTAACACTAAGCTGAAGACTTTGTCCTCAGTGTTTAACACTGATTTTCTTAGTGTTTAACACTGATTTGCTTAGTGTTTAACACTAATTTGAAAACTCTGTTCCCAGTGTTTAACACTGATTATCTTTTAGTGTTTAACACTAACTTGCTAATCTTATTCCCAGTGTTCAACACTGTTGGTCTTTAGTGTTTAACACTAGGTTTAGCCTAATTGGCTAAGTTTCTAGAGGCAAAGCCTCTCCTTCAATGGACCAACAGAGGGCCAATATTTCAAACACAATTGGACTTAGACCAAATTGGCCATAAGTCCTCAAATCATCTTGAACTGAGCACATCTGCTCTTTCAACCAACTCCTTGGTTCAAGGGTACATCTCGGAACTCCTCTGATATTTGTCGTTGTAATCCTTCAACGTCTTCAGAGAGGTAACGGGTCCCGACAACCACACATCAACACGGACTGTGGGGTCCTTAAACTCATGGACTTATGCGTCCTTAAACCAAGATACGGACTGTGGGGTCCTTAAACCCGCGGACTTATGCGTCCTTAAACTAACGGACTAATGCGTCCTTAAACACACCCATATGGAATGTGGGGTCCTTAAACCCATGGACTTATGCGTCCTTAAACTACCAATGGACCACCATGTCCCTAAACTGGAGTTGGACCACCATGTCCCTAAACTGGCATTGGACCACCATGTCCCTAAACTGGTAATGGACCACCATGTCCCTAAACTGGAACAATAGAGCCCCCAAATGCTCTTTTGTCGGATCTAAACGATCCCGTTAAGTCGATCTTAGTCCCAAACTGGACTAACGTATCCTTAACAACCGTTTAAGTTGATCTTAGCCTCAAATATGGCTAACGTATCCTTAAACCTTCAAACAGACTTTAGTCCCAAATTGGACTACAAATCCCCCAATCTACTTTGGTTCAAGGGTACATCTCTGAACTCCTCTGACATCTGTCGTTGTAATCCTTCAACGTCGTCAGAGAGGTGATGGGTCCCGATGGCCATAAATTTAATGGACCACTATGTCCCTAAACTGGAACATTAGAGCCAATTGCTCTTTTGTCGGATCTAAACGATCCCGTTAAGTTGATCTTAGTCTCAAACTGGACTAACGTATCCTTAACAAACGTTTGAGTTGATCTTAGCCTCAAATATGGCTAACGTATCCTCAAACCAAAACCCCAAACCCAAATCTAAGAAAACACGGATTTGGACTAATCCACGTCCTACGGGCGACGTCATAAATCAGTCTCCGTATACAATCCACGGGCAACCACAAACAAAACAAACACCCACGACACGAAGTGACCAGCTGGAGAAGGAGAAAGTTGTTACCGCAATGCGGTAGCGTAATTAACTGCAGGGGCTTGCGCCTGCAGGGAAGAGCGTCCCCACAATCAAAAACCTCTCAAGCGAGGGGGAATCTGACGAAGTCTGCTACATCGGACGCATCCGTTTAAACCTTCGATACATGGTGCCATAAATCAACTTGGCATCTTCGGAGAGGTAGACGGATAGCACCAATTAGCATCTGCCCCGAATCTCAGTGCCAAGACATCGCAGTCTTGTGCGCCGTCTTTCGGAGGGGAACAGATTCTGGCACGCCCGGTGGGACCTTTTCCTCTTTCCACTCCACACTTCGTGTGTCGTGTTCGCGAACGAATCGCGGTTTGATGTGGTTGCTTGTGGATTCGAGGTACTAAGATTTGGTGTCTTGCTCCGTGCAGAAAACAGAAGATCAATGGCTTCAAACTGCACTACCTGCAACTGCAACTCTCGCTCCGTCCTTGCTGGAGGAGTGACTTATGGGCCCCAAGCGGTCTCCCTTTTTAAGATGCCGGTGGAACAGGTAACTCAGGCCACCGTTGGATTATTCTTCGGGACCATGCTCCCATCGATGAGCTTCAATGCCCCAATGACGTGGCGAGAAGCTCCAAAGAAGTTAGTCTCTGATCGGCTTGCTACTGCCGCGGCCCCTCTCAACGGGTCGCCCAACTTCAATACCTCAGTTTCCAACAGACTGGGCCAGAACGTCTACGAGTCCGTGATACCCGAAGCTGCCATCCCAAAGCGGATAGCCATCCCGGCTCAAGCGGACGAAATCATTGGAAATGCTCCTCCTTCCAAGAAGTCAGTTTTTACAAGGCTGGCCATTCCGGTTGCTGCTCCAGGCGAGGTCCTCAAAGCTGCTTCCCCTGCCCAGAGGTCTGTCTTTGACAGATTAGACATTGTTTCTCAACGGGTGTCAGTCTTCGACAAGCTAACACCAATAACGGTCTCTCCTCAAAGCAGGGGGCATGACGAAGTTGCCCCTACGGCCGAAACAACTCCATCCGCACGACACGCTCGACGTCGCCACTGGCGCCGAGTAAGGAAGGCTGGGGGCAACTCCCCCTCTGGATTTACTCCACCAGCTCCAACGGTGGGGATCGATGTTGCTGTTCCAACCGGGAACAGCTTTGAGCTGCTGAACATGGTGCGCAGAAACTCTCCTACTGCAGTGCTGAAGAGATCTCCTTCACCTGTGAAGAATGCTGCAGAGAAGAAGCTGGAGCAATCTCCTCAACGGCTATCCTCTGAAATTTACAAAGTTTGGCGACATGTCCAAGAGTCAGTGATCGATCAAGACAATCTCCGCCGACCGAAAAGGATGAAGGTTCAGCAGGAGAAGGACTGCTCAAAGTCACAAAAAGTGACAGCTGGCTGGGTGCCCACTACAATGGCTCCCTCAACGTCAATCACTCAAAAGGAAAGGAGGCCGCAAAAAGCCTATGTGAACATGGCGAACCGTAAACACGCTGAGCACAAACACCCCAAGTCTGGGGGCATAGTGGTGCATACTGTCTATATGGCATCCGGGAAAGAAGATAGCCGTGCTTCGACGGGTCACCGACCGCTCACCCGATCCGTGACCAAAGCCCAAGAGCAACGACAGAAGCTTAAGGAGATGATGACTGCGATGGCCGCACTTACCGGGCCAAAAGAAAGCTCGGAGGCATCATCAGGACAGCGGCACGAACAAGAAACTGACGCTGACTTTCTACGCAGAGTTCTCGAAAAGAAGGACAGAGAAGCCGCAAAGCAAGCGGCTAACATAAAGCAAATGGCGCTCCTCTTCCAAGATATGGTAGGGATGATGCTACAGCCGGACTCTCCAGCTGAAGAACCTCCGATCATTATTGAAGACGATAAAGAGGAGACATCTAATCCTCCGCCGGCTCTTTCAGCAGCCAAGGAGGAGACAATTTCCAAGGCCGCACTGGACGACTATATAGCTCAGCAAATACGAGCTCATCAGGCGAATGAAGCGGCTGGGCAAATTGTTAAAACGGGACGACCATATCCGAGCTGGTATGATCAGGTTAAGTACCCGCCGGGCTACACGATCCCAAAATTTCATGTCTACAAGGGGACAGGCAATCCCCATCAACATGTTGCCCAGTTCAGGGCTCTTTGTGGTAACACCGGCGGCGATGATAAGCTCCTGCTTCGTCAATTCGTCGGCAGCTTATCGGAGACGGCGTTTGAATGGTACTCCGAACTTCCGAATGACTCCGTCAAAACTTTCGCTGAATTGGAGTTGTTGTTTACCCAGCGTTTCGCAAGCGCCAGCGAGCGCACCCCGATAACAGCACTGATCAACGCCAGGGTAAGGCCAGGCGAAACGTGGGTTCAATATGCAACGCGATGGCGGAATCTATGGTCGAAGTGCGAACAACGCATTGAAGAGGCACCTGCGGTAGGCATGTTTGTGGGCACTCTTGATCCGCAAGCGACCATCTCCCAATTCATGATGTTCTTCAGGCCGACCACTTTCCAGGCCTTGATCGACAAATTAGCCCAAATGGACCAGATGGGCCATGGACCGTCTCCTCCAGAGCCGGACTCTCGAAATGAGAAGGGGAAAGGAAAGTGATCGTCGTCGCCAATACTCAACAGCAGCCGAGCAACTCAAAGCCGGTCGCTCGCCAAAACGACGTGCGTCCACGCCCATCCCTCGAGGAGAGACTAGGACGTCCTTACTCGTTTCCTCAGAATAAGACGAGAAGACTGTTTGAGCTGGCAGTGCGCAACAGACTCATCAATCTTCCAAATCCAAAGCGTCCGTTGCAGCCGGGCGATGTCAACGATCCCAATTATTGCCCTTACCACCAAACGGTAAGTCACCCGATCGAGGATTGCTTCATCTTTAAAGGATGGATCGAAGATCAGTACTTACAAGGCAAGTTCGCGCTGTCTGAAAAGTGGAAAGTAAACCCACCACAGCCGCACACTCCAAAAAAGACGGACGCACCGGGGGCAACTTGTCACGTGATCTCCCACTCATTTACGGACGATGAAAAAACTCCTTGCACTGAGAAACCGAGGGCACAGCCTGAGCCGGAATTCGTGTGGCCATCAGACGAAATGATCGACGCTTTTCTAGATGAGATTCGTCTAAAAAGTAAAGCTGATCGGGAGCGCGAGATGGCCATATTTGAAAAGGCCAAACGCCGGCGACTGGACAAAAGGGTCGAAACACTCCTACCAGATCAAAGTACATCCGCCGCAAATGAAAGCAGGATCAAGACAAGGAAACGATTCGCCAAAGCCATATCAATGGGGATGAGGCCGCCCTCTTTCAGAGAAAATTCTCCTGGTGGTATACATTTTGATGAAACGGACGTACACCCTAACTTCTGCTTATATCATCAGAGGATCACACATCCTACTGAAGACTGCAACTCCTTTAAGTGTTGGTGGCAAGGGTACGTCGCTCACAGGCAACACTTCAACAGGACAAAGCGTGAAGCTCGTAAACAGCAGAAAAATGCAACAGATGAGCGTAAAAGAATTGCTGGCAATTGTCATAGGGTTGATCCCGAGGGACCGCGAGTTCTCACATTCGGGAGCAATTCCGTCGAAAAAGTAGCCCTCGGCCCTCTTTTCAAGGAGTCCATCTCTAAAACGAAAGAATTGGAGAGTTGCGAGAACGTTCAGCCGTACGATCTCACGCTATCCGGAAAGAATCTCGCACTCGCAAACAACGGAGCAAACGAAATAAGAAAGGAAAAGGAAAAAACGGCCTTTGTTGCCAACACTCAACAACAGCCGAGTAACCCGAAGCCGTTTTGTCGCCAAAACAACAAGCGGCAACCCATCTATGAAAAGTTGAAACGTCCTTACTCGTTTTCCTGGGACCAAACAAGGAGACTGTTCGAACTAGCAGTGCGCGACGGACTTATCACTCTACAGGAGCCGAAATGCCAGCTACAACTGGATGAGGTCAACAATCCTAATTACTGCCCTTACCACCAAGTATTGGGCCATCCGATCGAAAATTGCTACATCTTCAAAAACTGGGTTGAAGACCAATACCAACAGGGCAAGTTCGCGCTGTCCGAAAACTGGAAAGTAAACCCGCCACAACAACATGCTCCGAAAAAGGTGGATATGCCGGGGGCATCATGCTCATTCACAGGGAAAGCCCCATAGACCGAAAAGTCAATAAACTAGAGATGCGTCTCAAACACGACGACGGCGGACCGAAACCTGCTTAAACTAACGGCGGACTGCAATGTCCTAAAACTTGCAAATGACTGAAACGTCGTTAAACTACTCCCAACCCGCAGCATCTTCAGGCTGACGTGGTCAAAAAAAAACAAAAAACAAAAAAAACGGTACGTCCACAAGCAAAATGGGCACGGATGAAAACCCAAAAAGGCTCCGTGAGTAAAAACAGCAGGGCTACTGGCGAGTGTTCGTGAAAACCCGAAAGGGCGCGATCTCGTTTAAAAAAAAGGAATAAAAAAAAAGAATAAAAAGAAAAAAAAACGCTATGTCTACGAGCAAAATGGGCACGGATGAAAACCCGAAAGGGCTCCGTGAGTAAAAACAGCAGGGCTACCGGCGAGTGTTTGTGAAAACCCGAAAGGGCGCAACCTCGTTAAAAGACACTTATAGGGTCCTCTCGACCTTGTAAGGAGAAACCACCTGCGTGAGATCCTTACGACTCATAGGGAAGCAACACACTTAGGGATCCTCACGATTCCTAAGGAGAAATAACACTTGCGAGATCCTCACGACTCGTAAGGAGAACTCTCTTATGAGACCCTCACGGCTCATAAGATTTGAAAGTCTTAAGTTACAGAGACCTGAACCTGTTCTTAAGCAACCCCCACAACCTTCGATATTGCCCTACAAGGGGCTCAATACTGACCCTTGTATACAATCCACGGGCGCGAATAAACATTTCCCTAACAAAATCCCATCCGTGACTAGGGATATGCTTGTACAGCAAACAACACTTGTAAGTCCTCTCGACTTATAAGGAGAAAACCCTTTTGTAAGATCCTTACGACTTACAAGAGAACATACACTTAGGAATCCTCACGATTCCCAAGGAGAAAACACACCTACAAGATCCTCACGACTTGTAGGGAGAAATACCTTTGTGAGACCCTTACGGCTCATGAAGTCAAAAGCCTTAGCCGACAGGACCCTTAACCCTGTTTACTAAGCCACCTTTGTTCAACATCGACAGAGGCAAATGATGATTCGCTCCTGGCAATATCCCAGTTGCAGCGATGCTGATGCCTAAATCGGTATCAAATTCCAAGTCCTTTCATGGCAAATGATGATTCGCTCCTGGCTATATTCCAGTCGCAGCGATGCTGATGCTGAGATTGACACCAGATTCCAAGTTCCACACTCGCGAGAAAAAAATCAGCGAGCCAAAAAAAAAAAAACGCATACGAAATAGCCGAAATGATGGGGCAACTTGCAAACAAAATCAGCAAGTAAAAATGTATGCATGAAAAATAGCCGAAATGATTGGGCAACTCGCCATAAAAAGCAGCGAGTAAAAAGAAAAATAGCCGAAATGATTGGGCACCGCGAAAAATAGCCGAAATGATTGGGCAATCGCGATTTTCGCGATATAAAAAGCTGAAATGATAGAGCATCGCGGAAAGAATAAAAAAATGTAAGAATGAAACTTTTTGCCCTACAGGTGAAATCACATCGATCCCTGTATACAATCCAGGGGCACAGATAAAAAGGGAACCATACCTTCCCAACAGGCTCCATCAGAAAGCGGAGCCAAATCTCGACGGTTAATAGACAATCTAGAGACAATCTCGACATTTATCGCAATATTGCAGACATAATGTCAACAAACGAAGCAAAAAGAAGATCCCGAGCTTCAGGGTCTCGACGTCAACATCGACAACTTAGAGATCACCAACGGCGTTTCTCCTCACTCCAGCCAGATGCAGACGTGACATCAACAATCGACCTCAGAGTCGCAACGAAACGGAACCATGGCAAAGTGCTTAGTTCTAAATCTCAATGGCCACATCTACAGCCTGGAGACCAACAACGGCGTGCCTCCTCATTCCAGCAGGACACAGATGTTACACCATCAAGCGGAGCGATGGCAAAATCCCAACTCCACCTTAGCATTCGTCTCATTACAGCAGACGCAATGTTAACAACGGCGTTCCTTCGCAGTCCAGCAGGATGTACATGCAAAGCTAATAAAAGACCCCATGGTCAGCAAAGCGGAGTGATGGCAAAATCCCAGCTCCACCTCAACACTCGTCTCGTCACAGCGGACACATCATCAAGCAAAGCGGAACAGCGGCAACTCCCAATTCCATAACTCGACGATGTACTCCCACAGAGAGTCAAATCCCAACTCCGTGAAATGCGGATATAATCAACAAAATTCCTGGTCACGTGGAACGCGGATAACGTCACTATTTGACCCCGTGGAAAACGTCCAGAGCGGATCCTGGTCCTCGCAGAACACGGCAGTGAACCCGTGTGAAGCATCCAGAGCGGAGCCTAGTCCTCGCCTAACGCGGCAGTGAACCCGTGTGAAGCATCTAGTGCAAAATTCCTGGTCACGTGGAACGCGGATAACGTCACTCTTTGACCCCGTGCGAAGCATCCAGAGCGGAGCCTAGTCCTCGCCTAACGCGGCAGTGAACCCGTGTGAAGCATCTAGTGCAAAATTCCTGGTCACGTGGAACGCGGATAACGTCACTCTTTGACCCCATGGAAAACGTCCAGAGCGGATCCTGGTCCTCGCAGAGCACGGCAGTGAACCCGTGTGAAGCATCCAGAGCGGAGCCTAGTCCTCGCCTAACGCGGCAATGAAACCATGTGAAGCATCTAGTGCAAAATTCCCGGTCACGTGGAACGCGGATAACGTCACTCTTTGACCCCGTGGAAAACGTCCAAAGCGGATCCTGGTCCTCGCAGAGCACGGCAGTGAACCCGTACGAAGCATCCAGAGCGGAGCCTAGTCCTCGCCTAACACGGCAGTGAACCCGTGTGAAGAATCTAGAGCAAAATTCCTGGTCACGTGGAACGCGGACAACGTCGCTCTTCGATCCCGTGGGAAACGTCCAGAGCGGATCCTGGTCCTCACACCAACATGGAGTGATCACCACCGCGACATTCGTCTCGACACAGCAGACGCAACATCACCGAAAGGAGTCACGGCAAAATCCCTGGTTCCAGACCTCAACGGTTCACCAGCAACCTAGAGACAACCACGACATTCGTCTCGATACAGAGGACGCAATGCCAGCAAACGAAGCGAAGGCTAAATTCCTAGCTTCATACGTCTTGACGGCAAGTCATATAAAGCCTGAAAGACAATCGGAGATCATCTCACACCAGCGCAGAGTGGTCACCACCTCGACGATCGTCTCGATACAGCAGACGAAATGTCACAACAGCGTTCTTCCTCCAACAGGATTCGCACATGACAAAGCAAACGAAGCGAAGGCTAAATTCCTAGCTTCATACGTCTTGACGGCAAGTCATATAAAGCCTGAAAGACAATCGGAGATCATCTCACACCAGCGCAGAGTGGTCACCACCTCGACGGTCGTCTAGATACAGCAGATGAAATGTCACCCCAGCGTTCTTCCCCCAGCAGGATTCGGACGCGCCAAAGCAAACGAAGCGAAGGCCAAATTCCTAGCTTCATACGTCTTGACGGCAAGTCATATAAAGCCTGAAAGACAATCGAAGATCATCTCACACCAGCGCGGAGTGGTCACCACCTCGACGATCGTCTTGATACAGCAGATGAAATGTCACCCCAGCGTTCTTCCCCCAGCAGGATTCGGACGCGCCAAAGCAAACGGAGCGAAGGCCAAATTCCTAGCTTCAGGGTCTTGACGGCAAGTCATATAAAGCCTGAAAGACAATCAGAGATCATCTCACACCAACATGGAGTGATCACCACCTCGACGTTCGTCTCGACACAGCAGACGCAACATCACCGAAAGGAGCCACGGCAAAATCCCTAGTTCCAAACCTCGACGGTTCACCAGCAACCTAGAGACAACCATGACATTCGTCTTGATACAGAGGACGCGATGCCAGCAAACGAAGCAAAGGCCAAATTCCTAGCTTCAGGGTCTTAACGGTAAGTCATATAAAACCGAAAAGACAATCAGAGATCATCTCACACCAACATGTAGTGATCACCACCTCGACATTCGTCTCGACACAGCAGACGCAACATCACCGAAAGGAGTCACGGCAAAATCCCTGGTTCCAGACCTCAACGGTTCACCAGCAACCTAGAGACAACCACGACATTCGTCTCAATACAGAGGACGCAATGTCAGCAAACGAAGCAAAGGCCAAATTCCTAGCTTCAGGGTCTTAACGGCAAGTCATATAAAGCCTGAAAGACTATCGGAGATCATCCCCACACCAGCGCGGAGTGGTTATGACTCATCGGGGCTCTCCAAAATGAGCCTAACCTCAAGTAAAAAGCGGCATGGCAAATTCCTAGCGCTTGCTCTTCCGACGGTCAAACTGCCAAGGAGGATTGCTTGAAGACGTCTTGTCCAGCCCCCGAAGGGATCAGAGACATGGCAGTCGCAGGGCTACTCGAACAGCACGATTGCCTATCGAGGAATACATCAGCTCATGCGATGGTACGACGGCCAAAACCCTAAGTACCATAGACCCTAACGGACTTCTTTCGTAAAGAGCAGAGGTTAACTGTGACGTTAGGATATTCTTGCGAGATTTGCTCGATTCGTTTCGACTCGTGAGGAAATTGATGCCTTTGCGAGAACTTCTCGATTCGTCTCGACTCGTGAGATAAAGCCTTAGGCAGTAGGGATTAAAAAACCTGTTTCCTAAGCACTGGGATCCTGCAAGTCGGCCCAAAATGGTCTCTTGCATACTATCCACGGGTCTCACTCTCCGAAGTCGAATTTCGACAAGGAGGGGAACAACCGCTTACGGGTCCTCTCGACTCGTAAGAGGGAAAAATTCTCTCTTAAGATCCTTACGACTTATAAGAGAAAACACACTTAGGAATCCTCACGACTCCTAAGGAGAAAATACACCTACGAGATCCTCTCGATCCGTAGGGAGAAAAGTCTTTATGAGACCCTTACGGCTCATAAAGTTGAAAAGTCTTAGGTGGCAGATCCTAACCCTGTCTCCTAAGCCATCACTGCCCTGCAAAGAGGTCAAGATGGACCATCTATGAGCCACACTCGCCAAAGCTACATGCCACTGAAATGGAAAAGCTACTCATGAGCATATAAACTACTTCACTCCAGAGTAAGATATAAAGAGATAGAAGGGTGCGGCTCATGGAGTTAAGGGTTTGGAACTATATCTCGTAAGAGTCGAGATTTGAGTCAATGATAAATGACGACGCTTGTGTCCGCTCGTTATCTTCTCAGATCAAGATTCTGAAAGTAATATACCAACCCGAAACTGGTCATACGCTATGCATTACTTTGCACTACTTCACCCACGTAAATACTTACGTGGGCAAAGTAGTGGAGGGCATTTGTTCCCGCCAAAAATTTCTGCGCAAAAGAGCCCAAGGTATCAAATGGCGGCGATACGCTTAAGAAAATGTGAACCAGTATCTTCCGGGCTGTTTTTTGACAAACTCCCGAATGAGAAACAGATAAATTCTGATGGTATCGAAAGCGACTCGAAAAACCCTTCGATTTGATATATTATGGGCCTCGTAATTCATCCGGGATCAAAAGTTATGAGGAATTACGTGTCCACATGTGATGGGCTTTTAAGAACCCGCTGGAGGAGTTAAAAGATACAATAAAAACTCAGAAAAGACCCTAATGGGGCATCACGTGCTCACACGTGACCATGGGTCACGTGCAGACACGTGATGGGCTTTTAAAGCCTCTAAAATAATGAATAGAATTTAATTCTAAAAGTCAGAAAATACCTCAACGAGGTATCACGTGCTTACACGTGACCAATGGTCACGTGTTGACACGTGATGGTTAAAACTGAAACATAAATAAGCGGCTGAGAAAGGAACCCAATTGGGGGTCACGTGCTCACACGTGACCAAAGGTCACGTGCCAGCACGTGACTGGCTTTAAAAGCATTATAATTTAATAGAATTAAATTCTAAAAGTTTCTGAATCTTTCCAAATGGAAAAGGGTCTATGGGGACCGTAGGATTAAAAATCCGAGGGTGATTAAAAATCACCAATTTATAGAAAAACCTTGGACAAGGAAAGATTTCCCTGAAAATCTCACCAGGATAACAAATAGAATATCTTTTGGATTTAAAATCCACGGTGAATAAAATTCACTGAATGATCTAAAGGCCCAGATTAATGATAAATATGAATCAAATCTCTCAACAATCAAATCAAATCTTCCAATGAGAGATTTGCTAAACAAATTAACTCTTTTCCTTCTCCTATAAATAGGAGTCAAGAAAAGAAGAGGGGGGATCTACTTTTTTGGAGAGAAAAACAGAGGGAGGAGAATTTAATTCTCAAGAGAAGAAGAAACAGAGAGAGAAGAATTTAATTCTCTACAAAAGAAAAATCCTAGGTAAGAAAAGAGAAGATTCAAAAGAGAATTTAATTCTCAAAAGAGTTTAACTCTTATTTAAAGAAAAGAACTTAGTTCTTCTTCTGGTTGAAGATCTGCACAAAGCACATCTCCCCATAAGTTGAGAATTTAATTCTCATCGGGTCGAGATCCTGCCATACAGATCCTAAACTTAGAAGGGGAATTGAATTCTGAGAATTTAATTCTCCTAAAACAAAACTAGGGTTTTACCCTAAATAAGAATTTAATTCTTTCAAAATAGGAATTTAATTCCTCCAGAACAAAAATTAAGGTTTTACCCTAAATAAGAATTTAATTCTTAAAGATAAGGAGACTTAAAAGATCTCTGTGCATGAAAAGACAAAGGTCACGTGCCCCACGTGACCCTTGAAAAGATCCCCTGCAAAGAACTTTGAAGCATCACCTCACGTGCTCCCACGTGACTCCCAAAACGCAGAAAGAAAAAGCAAAGGAAATGAAAGCTTTGGGCGCTCTCACGTGTTATCACGTGACCCCTCAGCAAATGCTTTAACAATTGGCGCACAGATCCCCATCACGTGCCAACACGTGATGCTCTAAAATAAAAATGAAAGTGTTTAACACTTAATGGCAAAACAAAAGAAAAGAAGCTTTGGGCGCTCTCACATGTCCCCACGTGATCCCTCAGCAAGTGCTGTAATTATCGATGCATAGGCCTCCATCACGTGCCAACACGTGATGCTCTAAAATAAAAACAAAAGTGTTTAACACTTATTCGCAGATTTGAGGATAAACCAAAAAGAGATCTGGCTCCACATTTAGGGCGCCCTCACGTGTCACCACGTGACCCCTAATGAGCATTCTAACAGACCAGAGCGGGGCTCTTCATCACGTGCTCACACGTGATGGCCGCCAGAATTAAAAGAGTTAAACACTGATCTGCAGAATAAAATAAAGGGAATCAGGGTGCTCTCACGTGTCAACACGTGACCCCTCTCTCCTTAGTGTTTAACACTAATCTGAAGACTTTGTCCTCAGTGTTTAATACTGATTTTCTTAGTGTTTAACACTGATTTGCTTAGTGTTTAACACTAATTTGAAAACTCTGTTCCCAGTGTTTAACACTGATTATCTTTTAGTGTTTAACACTAACTTGCTAATCTTATTCCCAGTGTTCAACACTGTTGGTCTTTAGTGTTTAACACTAGGTTTAGCCCAATTGGCTAAGTTTCTAGAGGCAAAGCCTCTCCTTCAATGGACCAACAGAGGGCCAATATTTCAAACACAATTGGACTTAGCCCAAATTGGCCATAAGTCCTCAAATCATCTTGAACTGAGCACATCTGCTCTTTCAACCAACTCCTTGGTTCAAGGGTACATCTCGGAACTCCTCTGATATTTGTCGTTGTAATCCTTCAACGTCTTCAGAGAGGTAACGGGTCCCGATAACCACACATCAACACGGACTGTGGGATCCTTAAACTCATGGACTTATGCATCCTTAAACCAAGATACGGACTGTGGGGTCCTTAAACCCGCGGACTTATGCGTCCTTA
Organism: Agapanthus africanus; assembly: GCA_030015575.1. Lineage (NCBI taxonomy): Eukaryota > Viridiplantae > Streptophyta > Magnoliopsida > Asparagales > Amaryllidaceae > Agapanthus > Agapanthus africanus. The sequence continues at coordinate 64,003,246 of CM057348.1, forward strand.
AACTAACGGACTAATGCGTCCTTAAACACACCCATATGGACTGTGGGGTCCTTAAACCCATGGACTTATGCGTCCTTAAACTACCAATGGACCACCATGTCCCTAAACTGGAGTTGGACCACCATGTCCCTAAACTGGCATTGGACCACCATGTCCCTAAACTGGTAATGGACCACCATGTCCCTAAACTGGAACAATAGAGCCCCCAAATGCTCTTTTGTCGGATCTAAACGATCCCGTTAAGTCGATCTTAGTCCCAAACTGGACTAACGTATCCTTAACAACCGTTTAAGTTGATCTTAGCCTCAAATATGGCTAACGTATCCTTAAACCTTCAAACAGACTTTAGTCCCAAATTGGACTACAAATCCCCCAATCTACTTTGGTTCAAGGGTACATCTCTGAACTCCTCTGACATCTGTCGTTGTAATCCTTCAACGTCGTCAGAGAGGTGATGGGTCCCGATGGCCATAAATTTAATGGACCACTATGTCCCTAAACTGGAACATTAGAGCCAATTGCTCTTTTGTCGGATCTAAACGATCCCGTTAAGTTGATCTTAGTCTCAAACTGGACTAACGTATCCTTAACAAACGTTTGAGTTGATCTTAGCCTCAAATATGGCTAACGTATCCTCAAACCAAAACCCCAAACCCAAATCTAAGAAAACACGGATTTGGACTAATCCACGTCCTACGGACGACGTCATAAATCAGTCTCCGTATACAATCCACGGGCAACCACAAACAAAACAAACACCCACGACACGAAGTGACCAGCTGGAGAAGGAGAAAGTTGTTACCGCAATGCGGTAGCGTAATTAACTGCAGGGGCTTGCGCCTGCAGGGAAGAGCGTCCCCACAATCAAAAACCTCTCAAGCGAGGGGGAATCTGACGAAGTCTGCTACATCGGACGCATCCGTTTAAACCTTCGATACATGGTGCCATAAATCAACTTGGCATCTTCGGAGAGGTAGACGGATAGCACCAATTAGCATCTGCCCCGAATCTCAGTGCCAAGACATCGCAGTCTTGTGCGCCGTCTTTCGGAGGGGAACACCAAGGTTGACAAAAAAAATTAAAAAATTAAAAAAAGAGAAGAAAACGGTATGCCCATAAGCAAAATGGGTACGGATGAAAATCCGAAAGGGCTCCGTGAGTAAAAACAGCAGGGCTACCGGCGAGTTTTGTGAAAACCCGAAAGGGCGCAATCTCGTTAAAAATATACTTGCAAGGCCCTCTCGACCTTGTGAGGAGAAACCACCTGCGTGAGATCCTTACGACTCACACACTTAGGGATCCCCACGATCCCTAAGGAGAAATTACACTTACGAGATCCTCACGATTCATAAGGAGAATTCCCCTTTGAGACCCTCACGGCTAATAGGATTCAAAAGCCTTAAGCTATAGGGATTTGAACCTATTCTTAAGCCATCACAACCTCCAGCATTGCCCTACAAGCGTTTCGATATCGACCCTTGTATACAATCCACGGGCGCGAATAAACTTCCCTAACAAAGTCCTACCCGTGACTATGGATATGTTTACACGGTGAACAACCCTTGTAAGTCTTCTCGACTTATAAAGAGAAAACACTCTTGTAAGATCCTTACGACTTATAAGAGACCATACACTTAAGACTCCTCACGATTCTTAAGGAGAAAAATGCACCTACGAGATCCTCACGACTCGTAGGGAGAAATACCTTTATGAGACCCTTACGGCTCGTAAAGTTAAAAGCCTTAGTCGACAGGATCCTAACCCTGTTTACTAAGCCACCTTTGTTCGACATCGACAAAGACAAATGATGATTCGCTCCTGGCAATATCCCAGTAGTAGCGATGCTGATGCCTAAATCGGTATCAAATCCCAAACCTGCAGTGAAAAGCCAGCGAGCCACAAATGCATATGAAATAGCCGAAATGATTGGGCAACTTGCAAATCAGCAAGTAAAAGTGTATGCATGTAAAATAGCCGAAATGATTGGGCAAATCGCAATAAAAAGCAACGAGTAAATAAAACAAATAGCTGAAATGATTGGGCACCGCGAAAAATAGCCGAAATGATTGGGCAATCGCGACTTTCGCGATATAAAAACTGAAATGGTAGAGCATCGCGGAAAAAAATATATAAAATGAAACTTTTTGCCCTACAGGTGAGATTACATTGATCCCTGTATACAATCCAGGGGCACAAACAAAGAGAGAACCATACCTTCCTACCAGGCTCCATCAGAAAAAGAAGCCAAATCTCGACGGTTCACAGACAGCCTGGAGATCATCTCAACGTTCGTCTCATTACAACAGACGCAACATCAGCAAATCGGAGCTGCGGCAAAGTTCCCAGTTCCATAACTCGACGATGCATAGACAACCGAGAGTCAACCCCTCCTGGTCCCGTGGAATACAGCTTATGTCTGTCCTGACCCCGTGGGAAGCGTCCAGAGCGGATCTTGGTCCTTACAGAACACGGATAATGTCAATCCTGACCCCGTAGGAAACATCCAGAGCAAATCCTGGTCTTGTGGAACACAGCTTATGTCAGTCCTGACCCCGTGGGAAGCGTCCAGAGCAGATCCTGGTCCTTACGGAACACGGCTTATGTCAATCCTGACCCCGTGGGAAGCGTCCAGAGCGGATCCTAGTCCTGTAGAACATGGCTAATGTCAATCTTGACCCCGTGGGAAGCATCCAGAGCAAATCTTGGTCTCGTGAAACACGGCTTATGTCAATCATGACCCCGTGGGAAGCGTCCAGATCGGATCCTGGTCCTGTGGAATACGGGTAATTTCAATCTTGACCCCGTGGGAAACATCCAGAGCACATCCTGGTCCTGTGGAACATGGCTTATGTCAATCCTGACCCCGTGGAAAGCATCCAGAGCAAATCCTGGTCCTGTGGAACACGGATAATGTCAATCCTGACCTCGTGGGAAACATCCAGTGCAAATCATGGTCTCGTGGAACACGGCTTATGTCAGTCCTGACCCCGTAGGAAGCGTCCAGAGCGGATCCTGATCCTTGCGGAACATGGCTTATGTCAGTCCTGACCCCGTGGGAAGCGTCCAGAGCGGATCTTGGTCTTTGCGGAACATGGCTTATGTCAATCCTGACCCCGTGGGAAGCATCCAGAGCAAATCCTGGTCACGTGGAACACGGCTTATGTCAATACTGACCCTGTGGGAAGTATCCAGAGTGGATCCTGGTCCTTACGGAGCACGGCTTATGTCAATCCTGACCCCGTGGAAAGCGTCTAGAGCGGAGCCTGGTCCTGTGGAACACGGCTAATGTCAATCTTGACCCCGTGGGAAGCATCTAGAGCAAATCCTGGTCTCGTAGAACACGGCTTATGTCAATCCTGACCCCGTGGGAAATGTCCAGAGCAACCTCCTGACTCCGTGAAATGCGGATAAGGTCAACCCCTGACTCCGTGAAATACGGATAAAGTCAACCCTCGACTTCCCCGTCAAAGCAATTCTTTGATTCGGGAGCAAGTCAACTCATCAATCACTTACGGGTTCTCTCGACTTGTAAGGAAGAAAATTCTCTTCTGAGATCCTTACGACTCTCAAGAGAAAACACACTAAGGAATCCTCACGATTCTTAAGGAGAAGATACACCTACGGGATCCTCTCGACCGGTAGGGAGAAAATTCTTTATGAGACCCTCACGGCTCATAAAGTTGAAAAGTCTTAGGTGGCAGATCCTAATCCTGTCTCCTAAGCCATCATTGCCTCATAGAGAGGTCAAGGTAGATTTTCTACGGGCCACACTCTCCAACAAGAAAGGAAACAATCACTTACGGGTCATCTCGACTCGTAAGAAAGAAAATTCTCTTCTGAGATCCTTACGACCATCAAGAGAAGAACACACTTAGGAATCCTCACGATTCCTAAGAAAAAATTACACTTACAAGATCCTCACGACTCGTAAGGAGAAATTCCTTTATGAGACCCTCACGGCTCATAAAGTTGGAAAGCCTTAGGAGGCAGATCTGAACCTGACTCCTAAGCCATCGCTGTCCTACAAGGAGATCAAAATAGATTATCCACAAAATGCATTTACTAAGGGACACACCACCATGAAGCAAAATATGCCTTTTATTCATGAATCAAAATGAATACAAAGTACAATTTATGAAAGAATCAAAAAATACTCTCATTCAGGAGTATGTACAAAAGAAGAATAAAAAAATATACAATTCTTCAAGCTGGCGGACAATTCAATAGATTTGCCAGTTCATCCTTTTTCCGCTGGGCCTCGGCTTCATGGTTCATGATTGCTAAGAGACGGGCCTCCGCTTGAGCTTGTTGGGCCTGGTAGGAGACCAGCCGACTTTCAAGCTCCTTTTCGGTAACCTTATGAGCTTTGACTATTTCGCGAGTGAAAATGACGGCTTTATCAATGGCTACCACCTCCCTGATAGCTTCTTGAAGCACCCGCCAAAGTTCATATGCCTGAGTGGTCTTGGCCGTAAGATTAGCTTGAAGTTCCCTCAGCGCTTTGGAAGCCAGCTCCCTCTCCGAAAACTTTCGGCTGAGCCTCTTCCCGCATGATAGCATATTCGCAGCGCACTGCTCAATCAACCCCCGTAAGCTCGCCTTTGCAGCCACAACCTCTGAAGGAAGGCGTGTACATTCAAGACTATGCAAGCAAGCCTCCACCTGACGACAGAACTCAACCCAGACTTGCACCAATGTTTCACTATGGTAAGTAGCAAGAAAGGAAAGAGAACCGTTGGCTTCAGCGGCAAATGCTTCGGCCTTGATCAGACTGCCAGCACGAAGGTCTTCGATCAGAGCTGGCAAGGAGTGAAGGCTTAGCTTTGCCATCTGTTTCGAGGCGCGTAGAGCACGGCATGACGATGCGAGATTCCAGGATGGTAAGAAGTGGCAAAGCTGTTAAGATTCATAAAAAGAAATCAACGAGACTTGCAAGCAAAGAGTAGGTGGAACAGCGTTGAAACTTTACTTACCCACAATCATGTAAGAAGGGTCTGAAGGGTCCCCAGGCCCGTCAAGAATCTCAACTTCGTCATCAGCTTCCAGAACTGCAGGAGGCATCAATATTGTTATACAAAATAATAATAATGCCGTGAGGAGAAGGCAAATAACACTAACCCTGCCCAGAAGAGAGGACGATGCGTTGAGGGGATATCGCCTGCGGAGCAGCTATCTCTAACAGAAGCTGAAAAGACTTCCTGGGGGACAAGTCCACGATGGACGCCGCCAATCTGCGCAATTCTGAAAAGACAGAAAGGTTCAGATAATGGAGAGATTATTAATATAAAATATAGAAAGCTACCTTCGATGCTCCTCCTACTCTGGATGGGAGGGATAACAGCTTCGGCGGCCTTCTCTATGCCCCTAGGCACATCATCGGGGACGTGAGCCGGTATAACAACTTCCAACCGAGGAGCGGTGGCCACCACTGCATGCTCCAATGAAAGGACGGTAGCCTCAACTACCCGTCCCCTAGTCTCCGGACCATCCCCAGAAAGATCCATTGAATCCGCGACCGACGAAGATGCCTCTCCCGAGGGAGCAAGCACCGGGGGAACGGAAGTCACCGAAGGGAGCTCCGTGTCAGGAACAACAGTTGTATCGACCCCTTCCACACTTACTAGCGTCTCATCGAGGATATTTGCGGAGTCCATAGTCAAGGCGCGACTCGAACTCAGATCCTCTGCCATTGCCGAAGTCCCTACAAAGTTTTCGCGAAAATAAGGATATATATATATATATATATATATGAGCAGCGCAAAATATTACAAAAAGATATATGAGTATACCAATGTATGAGTATACCAATGTGCAAAGGAGCCTCTAGTATGGCTTTTTCAAGCTGGCGTTCCTTCTCAAGAATTCGTGCTCGCCGGGGTGCGAGGATAGACTCGTGGCCACCAGTCCACAACGACACCGCGTCTTTGGCGTCGGCCGAGATAGGCTGCTTAAGGGCTATCTCGCCTCCCTCTTCCAGAGGACTTATAAATATCCGCCATATCGATGGAGGATCCTCGTAGAAAATGACGGCGGGATAAGGCCTCTTCGGAACCCTTACATTCTCAGCTTCATCCTGAGAGCGTCTTATAGCCTCAGCCAATTGCACGGCTTCCTCGGCAGATGAACCGGGAAAAAGAAGACCGCCATCTGGCTCTTGCATGGCTATTGGCTCGTCCTGAAGAATGGGCTCGGATTCCACTAAAAAGTCGAGCAGGTTGGTGACCGTCTTCCTTCACCTCTTGGACCCAGAACTAACACCAGAAGATGATCGCTTCTTTCCCCTCGGCGCTTTAGTGCGACGTTAACCCATTTCGCCTTCAATATCCTCACTCGGCGGTGCTACCGATGACGACACTGCCATTGCTTGATGCCACGGTTAATGATATGGCTACTGGCACCTTATTGGCCCTTGCTTGAGCTCTAGTGCGCGGCGGCATACCAGCTGTGGGAGTTAGATCTACTTCCGCCGTCTCAGGAATAAGCACAATACCAGTATCTCTCAGGGGAGGGCGAACCACTGCCCGCGGTCGCGGCGGGACTCCCGTAGCCTGGATCGGAGTAGGAACCTTATATCCAAGGAGCATCCTCCTCTCCTCAACAATAATAGGACTGACTCGGTGGAACTCGGTGGAGGTACCAGCCCGTGAAAGCCCCTACACATCGAGGAATGTAGTCAGCCTCAGGAATCACGAAGCGAGAGCTGGTGTTCAGCCGCATGAAGTGATGAGCGGCGTCATGAACAACTTCTGACGATAGGCTAGGCTCCACTGTAAACGCCTCAAAAGGGACACCCTGGTCATATCCCAGTTGCCGAGCAAAGCGGTATGGATTGTACCGCATAAAAAGGGCCGCACCGTTTTGACAAAACACCAGATAACCCGGTCTGATCGAATATAAGTGCATGGCTTCCTTGGGCTTCAGGGAGGGTGTTCCCTCTTTCGACGAGTCGAAAAGCTATTGAATCGGTCTTGAAGGAGTAGAGAGGACTCGATCATTAAATACCACCCTCCCGCATTGGCATAGGGATTAAGCAGCACACGAATAGCTCCGGACTGAGTCGTATCAAGAGCAGAAGCGTCCACCAACCTCATGAGCCGCGGAAAGGTGTAGGCATCATAAAAGCTGGGTCTCTGATGTGCGGCAAATGCCCCTAGCACGTGCTTCTCAATCCATGACGTAAAGTAATTAAGAGAGAAACTCACTACGTTCACGCCTGAGGTTGAGGTATTGGCTGCAGCGCTTAGCCCATGATATAGATGCGCTAGCCCCGTAATACCCACAGCTAATCGCGTCCCTCCAGCGATGCAATGAGCAGGGTAAATGACCGAAGCTCTCATGAATCGACGGTGCGTTGGAATAACGAACCAACTAAGCCATACGCTGATAAAACCCACGAAGAAAGTCTCTTCATCTATGCCAGGAGTTGCGATAGACTCAAAAGGTACGGCCGATAGAATTGGAATGTAGAACTGTGGCAAATCCTCTTCTTTAGCCGGTAGCTTATTTAAATCGAACCCGAAGGGGTCGTTGATATTCGCAAACTTCGGAGCCGTCTTTGATAGAACGTCTCCGCGAAGGAAGCAGGTGATAAAGCTTTTGAAAGTGACGCCCTGCTCCTCCGACTCTGTGAATAGCTTCTCAAAAATGCCCAAAACCTTGATTAGACTCGGGTGCTTGTGGCGGACGGCATTTCCAATCGACAAGCCGTCAAGCATAGTAGGCTTAACTTCGAAAACATACTCATCAGGAGGCAGCAGTTCTTTATAGAGCGTCCCCCTGATCGGCAACCCCGAGATCTCACGAAACTCTTCCAAAGAAATTGAAACTTCGCGGTCCCCTAGTAAGAAGGTGTTGGTGGGAAGATTCTATTGATTTAGGAAGGCCTTAACCCACCAGACATGGGGGCGGTTGATAGTGGAAGAGAGACGCGTATACCGCCTGATAGAGCCCGACCCTCTGCAGTCGCGCACGATGGGCAGACAGGATATAACGAGCCCAAAGAAGGTAGCCCGTGGGATGTCGAGGAGTAAGCCCTATTTTGTAAACCTGTCCCCATGGCTGGGCTTCACCTTGGCAGATACGACGCCCTAAATGAAGGGTTCCTAGGCACTCTCAAGAGGTCTCACAAGGCATCAACCATGCCAATTTCAAAATTTTACAAGTGCCGAGAAACTCTAATACGGATCGTTAACTAGAATTTTAGGCGAAACAAGCAACTAGTTAACAACTTAACTGAGTGAACGGAAATACAACCTTTGTAGATCCGGTTCTCCATCTCCATAGCTCTATGATGAAGTCTCCTCGCTGTCCAAATCCAATCCCGGGCTCTAGCGTCGGCTTCATCGGAGAAATGGGCGGGCTAGGTCATCGACAACGATGCTGAAGATGATCTACGTCGAGGCATCACAAGATCAAACTCCCACTTCACCAAGTCATGAAACTTGTGAAGAAAACACCCTATACTACTTGGCAAGAGGTAGAGGATGAAGAAATAGGAGGTGGGTTCACTTTAGAATTGGATTTCTCACTCTTTTCATCAAATCACCATTGATGGTTGCAAGCTTCTTCATCTTGAAGAAGAAGAAGAAGAAAATATTATATGATAAGTATTTCTTTAAAAAGAAAACAATATGATACTTATCATGTATTCAACCATGGTTTAGTGTAGAGATTTAACTAAGGTTAGATCAATGGTTAGGGTTAGAGAAGAGACAAGAATGGTGGACTTGTTCAAAGCTTCAAGAAGCATCAACAAGCAAACAAAACAAGCCACCATTATCTTTTCTTCTTTTCTAAAATAAATAAATAAATAAATAGATAAGAAAATGAAAACCCTAACCATTACACAACCATGGTTTAATCTTTACACAAACCCAAGTGAGCATGTATCATCAAACATGATACAATCTTGTGCACAAAAATATATCACATATACAATGTGCATTTCAAGTGAGAAAATCCTTTTAAAGTGAACCAATATTAGTTAATGCAAATCATTATGTCAAATATATAATTATGCATTAAATCATTAAATCAATACTTGATTTAACGATCCGGTCATATCGCATATAACCGACCAATATTCAATGTATCGACTTATCGAATCAATCCTTGATTCGATAACCAGGTTATATCGCATACAACCATTCGATACATTCATCGCGAGAATGAAATACGGTATCACATACACGCATTATTCTCGGTCCCGCACATATCTCATATGCGCTCCTATTTCGTTTCGCTTGAGCCAGGAAACCTCTGTGTAGGACACTAAAGACTCGTCAATACGCCGGCAGCAGGTGATGATCATATGAAACACCCACAAGCCGCAAGCGGTCTGCTAAACGTAACGGCCACCCGGGTATTGAGCGATCAGAAGATCGACGAGCAAGCCCGCTCACACTCCTGTGAATCAACCAGTAACACTTACCGTACAGTCCGGTCTGATCGTCTGATATGTCGCATATTTCGCCTAGGGGTGGTAAACGTCAGACCCCAATAGCTTGATAAGTCGTGTCGATATGAGGTCTATAACAGTTCGAGAAACTACTGGTAACACTTACCAGTAAATCTCAGCAACCCTGGCCAGGGATTTCCGGTTATAGCCAATCGAACGCAGCGCAACATCAACTCCCTATACCGGGAGAGACGAATCCCCTCCTATCGCTCATTGCCTTCATGTGATTCAGGACTGTACCCAAAAACCACCGTTTTGCACGCCCTCTTGGACGTGGTAAGGTGGAAATCAAAGCACAGTGGGAATCACACAAGACTCTATGACGATCTCGGGTCTACAGACTAACCTGTACCAGTGTCACCAGAGAACTGCCATCTGACGTAAGGTATAATACCATCTGGGAGTTCTCGGCGAGTCCGTCCAGTATACCCAGTCTCCACTGAGCACCCGTACATCATCTCTGATATCAAACACCAATGGATATGGGATCATCCATCGCCCATCTGTATGGGTCGAGAAGGTATACGCTAGTCTACTCTGGTATATCGATGCCCCGTCTCGATATACCCACGACTAGGGATCTTGAAGGATGTACTTATGGACTACCATGTCCCCACTAGTATGATCCGCATCATAGTCCAGGTAGTCAAGTACACATCCTAAGGGCTTTACCAACATGTAACAGAGAGACAATCAGTGTACACGTTAAGGAAAAGAGCAACCAGATAGCATACTATCATGTCGAGCAAGAAAGTCCTCCCTATATATATCCCAGCATCCACTACAATGTACATCCAATGTACAGTAATGGCCTCTAGGGCATACATATAACTAACACTAAAATGTCTATAGCTGGCACAGGATGGTTTGGAATCCCAGTTGTAGACGACTCAAGACGTCCCGTAGGGGTCCAATTCAACATTTCCACAGCAAAGGCGGTCCGTGGACGCTCCATCGGCAAAAATGGGTAGGTAGGCTCTGTTGGTATCTCGCAAAGAAATCTGCGGCGGCCCCGAATGATATGCCCATACCAGGTCCCCCATAAAAGCAAGTTGGTGCAATTACGGTCGTGAGCTCTAATCATCGCCATCACCTCTTCATCATACGGTGACTGAGAAAAGGCAGCCTCCGAGCGGGTGAAAAGGAAGTATGGAAGAGAAGCCATGGTTCTTGAAACAAAGAAAAGGAAACTGTTAGTATAGCCCATACGTGCATAAATATATATATATATATATATATATATATATATATAAATATATATGTAAGAAGACAGTGGAAGAAAACGACAAACAACTTATTTTATGGGACCATTGGTTACGAAACACATGGGCCCCACAAAATCAATATGGCGGCTCACTAATAATGAGGCTGGGCAATCATTATGAAAACAAAAGGAAGATTTTCAATAAATGAATAGTGGATTTCAAACAACTCTACACATTTCCCAAGGAGAACACCCACTGCAGAACTCTATGCAAATCATGAAGGATCTCTCTGGAAACTTTTTTTTTGCAAAGAACAGCTAAGGGCAAGAAAATCCCAAGAAGTTCTCTGTGAAGAACTGAGTTCTTTAGAGGAATAGAGGAATTAAATTTCCAGAAAACATTTTCAGAGCTAAAGCTCTTTGGAATGGAATTAAATTCCAGAGAGAAGACAAGTATCACCATCGATCCCTGAGATCAGAGAAGCCCTAACAAAAAGGGGTTTATTATTTAAAGATTGAACATTTTTTTTAAGAACTTGGAAAGATGGGTTCTTGTTAAAGGGAAAAACCCTTGGTGTGGATTTAAAATCCAAAGAAAATTTCTACAAGAAGTTCTTCGGCCGTCCAAGATCCTTACCTGAAAAAGGAAATCTTTTGTTGACAGAGTTAAACTCTGGAAAATTTTGAAATAGAGAACTGAGCTCTGGGAAAGAGAATTAAGTTCTCAGAGGAAAACGAGCAAGGAAGAAGATGGAAAAAGTGGAGGCGCTTCTGAAGAGACCCCTGCATTTATAGGATGTGATGGGAAACGGTTCGTCTACCTAGGCAGATCCAATGGCCACATAAGGTGACAGCGTTGCACTCACGTGCAAACACGTGAGAACAACGCTGTGGGGGCATTTGTTCCATCATAAAATATCAGGAAAGACCCCGATGGGGCATCACGTGCCCACACGTGATGGGCCTTTAAAATCCCTGAAAGGGATTAAAAGATATAACAAAACAGTAAGGAATACCCCAATGGGGCATCACGTGTCCACACGTGACCAGAGGCCACGTGCAGACACGTGATGGGTTCCTAAGCTCTCTAATTAATAGAATTAAATTCTAATCAAACAATCAATCAGTGGAGTCATGTGCCCACACGTGATGGGCCTTTAAACCCATTAAAAGGAATTAAAAGGCATAATAAAACAATAAGGAAAGACCCCAATGGGGCATCACGTGTCTACACGTGACCAAGGGTCACGTGCTAACACGTGATAATTCCTTAGTTCTTTAAAACGGCAGAATTAAATTCTGGTCAAAATGCTTAATCAGAAGGGTCACGTGTCAACACGTGATAGGTTCTTAAGCTATTTAATTAATAGAATTGAATTCTATTTAAATGATCAAACAGTGGGATCACGTGCCAACACGTGACAGGTTCTTAAGCCTTCTGAACTAATAGAATTAAATTCTAATTAAGAAGGAATCGAGATCCCTAACTGGAAAAATATTTCTCTAAATCTTTTCAAACAAAAAGATTGTGCTCTGTAAAGTGGAGCACCGTTCGATTAAGAATTCAATGATGTTTAAAAATCACCGATTTATAGAAATATTCTATACAAGGAAAGATTTTCCTAAAATTCACCAAGAATAACAGACAGAAAATCTTTTGGATTAAAAATCCAATGGTGAATAAAATTCACTGAGCGATCTAAAAGATCATGTTGGTTACAAAATCAATTAAAATCTTTCAATGAAAGATTGACTGAATAAACTGATTCTTTTCTTTCTCCTATAAATAAGAGCCAAGAAGAGAAGAGAAAGGATCTGATTTTTTTTAGAGAGAGACAACAACAGAGAAAAAATAAGAGAATTTAATTCTCCAGAGAGAAAAGAAGATTTCTTCAGAAGAGAAAGAAACCCTATATGAGAAAGGAAAAGAGATCTAAGCTCCATAAAACAAAAAGAGAATTTAATTCTCAAATTAAGAGTTTAACTCTTCTGAATAAGAACTTAGTTCTTCCTTTGGTTGAAGATCTGCAGAAGCAGATCTCCTCACAAGTTGAGAATTTAATTCTCATCGGGGAGATTCTGCCATGCAGATCTAAAACTTAGAGGGAGAATTGAGTTTAGGGAATTTAATTCCTCCAAATACTTAGAAATTTAATTCCTCTAACAGAAATAGGATTTAACCCTTAAAATAAGAACTTTGTTCTTCTTCATGGTCGAAGATCTGCAGAAGCAGATCTCCCCATAAGTTAAGAATTTAATTCTCATCGGGGAGATTCTGCCATGCAGATCCAAAACTTAGAGGGAGTGTTGAGTTTAAAGAATTTAATTCTCCTATATACATAGGAATTTAATTCCTCTAAACAAAATTAGGG